>JADLZK010008427.1:0-600000 GCA_015847255.1 Hyparrhenia diplandra | reverse complement strand
GTTGAAACAATTGTGGGCACTTATGTGAAGGAGTCCGCCAAAGACGATCTCGATGTCATGATAGAGACCAAGTAGGCAGTACATGCTACCCAAGTTTGTCCCGTTGTTCAAAGGTGACAACTATTTTCTATGAGAAAACACACTTCTCATCGTGGGCTAGTTTTCCCAAGTACTGGGGCAACCTTCGAGGTTCAAGAAACACAACAAGAAAAACCTCGGAGATTACACAACTTCGATAGTGGAAGAACATGAAACACGCCTCGAGCTAAAAGTTGTTTAACTTGGCATTTCTCGTCCCGAAGCTAAGGCGGTGGCCCTTGACATGGCTAAGAGCCGGCGACTTCTCCATGCCCTCAAAATATCTGGCCTTCTTCATGCCCATGTGCTGGGGGCATCTCCAAGGTTGCCCTCAAAAGATGAAGCATGGTTGTTATTTTCACCTCTAGAGCTGGGGGCAAGCACCTAAAGTTGACCTGTATAAGTCCAACAATCGGGGCATTTCCAAGGCGCCATTCTAAAAATATGTGTAATACATTGGTTATTTCACATCTAGAGCTGGGGGCAAGCACCTAAAGATGCCTTGTATAGCTGGGGGCATCCCGAAGGTAGCCCCGAAAAGGAGATGAAGCGGGGAAAATCTAATCCCTCATCTAAAACCATGAGTGCACCGCACCAATGCAAAAGTATTCTGGCGGGGGATGGAGTACTTAATTACTACGTGCACTCCATCCTCCATGTCAAGAGGCTCATCACACTGATCCCTAGAAATTAAACATGAGGGTCGCCAATGCACCTGGGAGCAATCAAAGTTAGGATGGTTCATTCCAATCATGGACTTGGAACCTCACCCCCTGCTATTGGGAGCTTCAACCCAACTTCATCGAAGTCATTGCTAGAAGCTTCAACCCCACTACTAGCTTTAAGTTGAGAACTAGGGCACCTTACCACCTGCCCAAGAAATGAGCAACAATGCTATGATGTAAATAATGTATATGGTGGCTTCTCATGGCGAAGTGAAAAATGTAATCCCTTCCCTTGACAAGTAAAAGATGGTGTACAACACATCAACATGGAGTTGGTTGAAATAAACCTTGGGAGTGCTAAAGAGCCATGGCCCACCCTCATGAGCGCCACCCTTATGCCTAAGGAACATGAAGAATAGACAATTTTTGAAGCAACACCATTTGCATGGTCCTACATGGAGATGACACTAGTCTAGACCCAAGTGTTGCCGCTCATGCATATGTTGGAGATAGATTCTCAATATCACCCTATAAATGAACAATTGATGTGTCGCTGCCGACCGAGATCACAAAATGACATAGTGGCCAACTATTGATGGGTTTATAAATGAAGTACAATATCCCTGATGGCTCACAGATATAGCGCCAATAACAAAAGAAAATGCAAGTCTGGGTGTGCATGGACTTCCGCCATCTAAACCATACTTGCTCGAAAGATGTTGCCTCTCTTGTGATGGAGATGGTTATTGATGCCACCGTGAGTTATGGTGCCCTACCATTCATGGGATCGAGCTACTACATTGAGCTCGCTTGTACCCGGGTCCGTTAGCCAACATCCCCCGAAGCTTTCTTCAACAACAAACATAGGGAAGGCGTCCCACTATCCTTCCACATCAACAAAATTGGGGGCATCAACATGCCTCCCTAGTCCTATATGATATGCTGATGGTTTCTAGCATCACTTCTACATCAACGACATTGGGAGAGTCATCATGCATCCCTTGTCTCCTATAATACAATGGTTTAGTGGCATCGCTTTCTACATCAACAATGCTGGGGGCATCACCATGCCCCTGCTCCCTTAAGATACAGATGGTCCTCTAGCGTCGCATTTATGCCTTCTTGGTGTGCACTCACCATTGTGCAATTTGTCCACCTATTTTGCAAGAAACAAAAAGAGGCTTTCACCTTCCAAGATTCAACTTCAATAGAAAAGACACCCATTGATACAAAGGGCACAACCTCACGCTTCGTTGGTGCCCTTCTTTCTCAAGTCACTAATGATGGAAAAGATGTGGCATGTCACTACCTTAGTCACATAATGTTAGGGGCTGAACGCAACTACTCCCCAATTGAAAAACTATGCCTATCGCTCATCTTTGCCCTAAAGAAATTGCGGCATTATTTATTATTCCATGAGGTCCAACTCATTGCGAGAGCGGACCCTATCGAGTATGTCCTTAGCCATCCAAATCCTCACCGGGAAGGATAGGCAAGTGGGCTTTACCGATGATGGAGTATGACATAACTTATGTACCACAAAAGGTCAAGCAAAGGGCAAGCTTTGGCGGATTTCCTCGCGGCACATCCAGTCCCACATGACTCTCCATTGGTAACGGACCTACCAGATGAAGAAGTGTTCGAAGTCGTTGTTGACACCCCTTGGGAGCTATACTTTGATGGAGCGGCCCGCACCGAATACGGCCCTGATAAGATGCCAAAAAGAAGAGTAGGCGCGGGGATAGTATTCAAAAAAAAACCCTCGAGGAGATACAATGTACCACTCATTCTCTTTGCTTAAAGAGGAATGGTCCAATAATGAAGCGTAATATGAGTCTCTCATCTTTGGGCTACTACTAGCCCTCTCTATGGAAATTCGTGTCCTACACGCATATGGGGACTCCCAACTTGTTGTGAGGCAAGTGAACGACATCTACGAGGTTCGTAAGCCCGAATTAAAGTCATGCCATGCGGCTGCATGCAAGCCCATGGACAAGTTTGACCATATTCAAATTAGCCATATCCCTCGAAGTGGAAATGCATCTGCTGACGCATTAGCCAAGCTTGCGGCTTCCCTAGCCCTTCGTGATGGGGAAGCAAATGTAAAAGTGGAAGAAAGATGGCTCCTCCCGACAGTACTTGATCTCATCCTAGAAAATGGTGATGTAAACATCGTGACTACAACCAATGTTCGTGATAAAGATTGGCGCAAACCCTTCCTCGACTATTTCAAACATGGGATACTTCCAAGTGACCGTGTCGAACGTCGCCGCCTCTACTACGTGTCCCATCTTACATCTTCAAGGCCGGAGTGTTATACGTGCATTCTTTTGGCCATCAACTACCCCTTCGATGCCTTTCTCGAGAAGAGGTCGATAAAGCCCTTAAAGAGGTTCATTCGAGTGTGCGGTGGACACCAAAGCGGGCCAAAGATGTACCACAAAGATCAAACTCATGGGATGCTATTGGCCAGAATGATGGTGATTGCATCAAAATAGCACCTGGCCGTGTCATGAGTGCCAAATACACGGGGATTTCAAGCACCATCCCCCTCGTCCCTCTTCATCCTACCATACCCTCATGGCCATTTGATTCTTGGGGCATTGATGTGATTGGCATGATCGAACCGCCATCTTCGGGGCCATCGCTTCATCTTAGCGGCCACCGATTATTTCTCAAGATGGGCCGGGAAGCGATTCCATTGAGAGAAGTTAAGTCCGATAATGTTATTAACTTCATTGAGAGACACATCATTTATCGTTTTGGCATACCTCGTCGAATAACATCTGATAATGGAAAAGCCTTCACATCCACCAAGATAGCAAGATTTGCAAGCAAATACAAGATTGAGTGGAACTGCTCCACCTAAGTATTACCCTCAAGCAAATGGCCTAGCGAGAGGCCTTCAACAAAACGCCGGTGGGATCATGAAGAAGACAAGCCGCAAAGCACAAGCGAGATTGGCATGACCGCTTGTATGAAGCCTTGTGGGCGTATCATGTCACCGTCCGAACGCCTACTCAAACCCCATATTCGTTGGTGTTTGGCACGTAGTCGTATTACCACTAGAGGTGGAGCTCCCGGCACTTCGAGTCGCCATCCACGATGAGCTTACACAAGATAAGCAAGTTAGCCTTAGATTCCAAGAGCTAGATGCACTTGAAGAGCGTCGCCGGATGCGCTACGAACCTCGAGTTCTATCGCCGGAACATGTCACAAGCATATGACAATCTTGTCAAACCATGTGTCTTCAAGAAAGGAGACCTGGTAATAGCACTCTAATGACCCATTGTTCTCACAAAAGCAAAGGGAAATTTGACCCAAAATGGGAAGGGCCCTATGCCGTAGAGCAATTCTACGATGGAGGTGCCTACAAATTGATTGATCATGCGGGTGTCTGGCCAATACCTCCTGTCAATGGCCGATATATTAAATAATATTTTTTTAAAAAAAACACAAGGGCATCAAATTGCCCATATAAAACGGCTTCCCCAAAACATCATCAAGCTGGTGACTTAAGATTTGTCCACTTGAGAGCTCAACAACAGGCGAGATGTTCAACCAACACAATACACAAAGGCACATGCTAAGTGTGTGGGACCGAACATTGAAGGCCAATCTGATTTTGATCCAAGGTTGTCCAAGTCTGTATACCCCGTACTACCTCTCGCCACATCCGGCGGAGCCATCCACATATGGGGAAGACTATAGGAACAAGAGCATGAGAGGGCTACCTGCCCCAACAAAAGTTGAGGTGCAGTGTGCAGCTTCTTGCCACCCCAACATTTTAACAAGGGACTTCAAAAAAAAATAAGAGAATAATGCCCGCGAGGTTTAGTCTCACATAGTGTGGAAGGTGGGATCTCGAAAGCCTAAGGTAGCTTCCAAAAAAAAAAAAGTCGCAAGATATCAAGAGAAAAACGTCCAAGCATATCAATGGACAAGTTAAAATGTCCAAGCAAATCAATGGACAAGTCAACAAAAAAAGTGATTCAAGCTCAAGTCGGTCAAAAGAGCACCCCAGGTTGTGCCGAGAGTGACCACCTTCCACCACCCTTGCAGAAAAGTGAGGCATCTCCAAGCCATTTGCACCCATAAAACCATTCCATCTCAGCCATACCCAATGTCTCTTGAGGAGTACGGGGTCGACGACTCGTTCTAGCTGAAGTGACAAGTTGGAGAAGTTTCCAAGGCTTCGGGAACGTCCATTGAACATGTTGTCCTTAATCACGAACACAGGCAAGGACATCATACACATCATCCCCGAGGTTGAGTTTCTCTTGTGGTCTTGTTAGCGGCACCACATAGCTTGATGACCAACGGAAGCCAACATTTTTTTAAAAAAAATATATCCCAAAATCAGTTATAATGCCCGACAAAAGGAAGTTCCTTCCTACATTGCTTCGAAAAGCATTATTTGCCAAAAGGATTGCATATTCATTGGGAGCAGTGAAGCATACCATAGCGGTTCCTGCGGATCTGTGAAACCCTTCGATTCTATCACCAGGCGCCATAACAGCTAAATGGCCGGGTAGAATTGATAAACGTCATTGATTGGGAGCAGTGAAGCATACCATAGCGGTTCCTGCGGAGCTGTGAAAACCCTTCAATTCTATTGGCCGGCGCCGTAACAGTCCAAACAGCCGCAATAGAGTTGATAAACTCCCCTTGAGAAGTGGCATAGGCTTTCGCTACGAAACAAGGAAGATTATGGGTGTTTTTATTGGCTGACGCCGTGGTAGCATAACGGCCGCAATGGAACATCCATGATGACCGGAAACCATAGTATGGGCTTTTCGCTATAGTTACCTAATATTTTTCTTATACTTGTTCCCGTGATATGGACTTGCGTCACAAAAGTTGATCAAGTATATGGTGCACGGCATGGTCTTTCGCCGCACAAGATGTGCAATCCCTAATGGCGTATTAATATGGGGCAAAATTGTTGTTGCCTCCATTGAGTGCCGTGTGTGATATGGACATGCGTCATATGCGGTTATGCTTACATGGGGTATGGTCTTTCGCCTCATTATTCCCTTCCATTCCTACACAAGTGATATGGTTACGTCACACGTGTAGACGAGTAATAAGTTCTGAAGACGTAAGAGCGTAAAAAAAAAAGCAAAAAAAAAAAATCAAAGAAGGATGTTTTATTTCCCTTCTCTTGTGGGTCGAGCACAAATGTGCTATAAAAAAAAAAAAGGCACTGAATGTTCACATTTTAAAAGGAAAAATGTGCCCTAGTGCTAAGCAACGTATAAGATTTGTAAAACGCAATGGCCAGCATCAGCTTCATATACGTGCAGTCAGCTTGTGCTTTTCGTTGTTTACTTACCACCAAACATGGGTTGACGGGCCAATAGAATTTTTCTGATGTAAAGTGCTTTTTTTTTTGTAATTGCAACTATACGGGTGAGGCAGATAAATGTGCCACCGGGCGGGAGCGAATACATAAAAAAAAATACACCAAGTCGAGTCCCTGCTCTTTCATCACATGAACTCCACTTGGTGGGGGGCATTTGTAAGATGAGATTTTGGCATGTTGTAATATTAAATAACCCATTTGATATGAATCAGACGAAGACTATAAAATAGTTGGGCAGTGACATGATGCCTATGAAATATGGACTACAAGGCTAATCAACGACAATATTGGCTTATGTGTATATGGCCTATATCCAAGTGGCACATGTGTGGCTTGCCGAGAGCACCAAGCCCATGATCAACTCTTGAATAAAATAATTAGCGTATTGCTAATTATAAGCCCATTGCTCAGTGTATATACGAGTACAAATGCACAATCGCTATGGCTTTTGTTTTACCCGGTTTGCACCAGCATGCAAAGGCAGGGCACGTGAAGATTATTTGGGCTAAGATTAACACCGGCCAAGGCCATTAGCAATCACTAATCATAATTAATTAATTATGGGCCCCCGATGAGATAGCTTATGCATGGCCCATGCAAGCTTGCTAGCTTCCTAGCCTAAAAAGCTAACTGCTCTATACACGCACGTACCTTTGTCAGCCCGTTATACGTGTACACGTACAAATACGCCGCTGCGGCAATACGCGCCGTACTTGGGCCGAAATCCCAAGGAGGATTCTAGAAGGTTCCGGTCACTACATGTGGGCCACAACATTTGGCCCTCGGCGATCAGAGCGGCTTCCAGGATGATGAGTCATGTATATATGCACGCTCGATCGTATTCAGCTGGGTCCACTAATCAGTGACATTGTGTAATCTTAAGAATGGTTCCGTAGTATGCGATGCGATTGGATAAGCTCGCCAAGCAGATAACTTCAGTTCAAATTTCAAATGACCGGCGCCTGGCCCTTGCCTCTCGGAAGCAAAGGCGGCCAATTCAAATTTGAAGTGCATCACCGCCCGACGCCTGTCCCTTGCCGCTCGGAAGCCAGGCTGATTCAAAATTTGAAACGCATCGCTGCCGCACGTCCGTCTCTTTCGGCAGCTCCCCAACAGATTGATGGCGGCGCACCTGTGAGCACCGCCTCAAGCCTCTGCTACCCTAGCCTTGGCCTATAAAAGGAGGCCAACTCTCGCTCCTCAACACACACATTCCATCTCCATCACGCTGCCGCCAGGCTGCACACGCAAGCAGCCAGACTTCACCATGCCGCCGCCAGGCTAGCTGCTGCACACGCGCTCCATCACAACACACCACACACATCGCCGGCGGCCAGACTCCATCTTCAACATGCCGGCGCCCTGCTGCACACATACGACACCACCCACCTCTATCCATCACCGCTAGCCGCGCACACACCTATCGCCGGCGATCTATCACAGCAGCGACGTCGTCGACCTCCTCGCCGCCCTCAACGTCGTCAACACCATCGTCAAGCAGTTCATCTTCTCCGGCAAGATCATCAACCATGTCTCCGGCAAGCCGAACATCTACAACATCGTCTCCGGCGAGATCGTCAACCGCGTCATCGGCCGAACATCTGCGGCATCGTCTCTGGCAACCACGTCTCCGGCGAGCCGAACATCTACACAACCCCCTGTCACCGGCCTTCCTCATCATCGACGTTACATCAGCCGGGCCCATGCCTATGGTGGTGGTGAGTTTGTTTATATTTAGATTTACATGACGTTTGTGATCTATGCATGGCAGCAGAAAGATACACATGCAAGAGTTTTGCCCGGCCGCGAACGGCAGAGGCCACGGCAGCAAGCATGCAGTGGCGAGCAGCACCAGTGCCCGAACGACGACGTCTACGGCGAGCGTGGCAACTACACCAGCCAGCAGCGCCGCGTGGTGTTGATCTTATCTAGTCGGTGGCCGTGCCAGCCCTGCAGCAAACACGGGCGGATCCAGGCGTGACGACGAAGACTCGTTTGTGTAGCGGCTCGGCAACTCACGGTACATCAACGATGACAGCGACGGCAACCATCTCTTGACGGCGACGACCACCTGAGATCGCCCGTTTCATGCAGCCGCGCAGCGACTACAACGCCCCGCCTTGCGTGCATGCAGTTCACACCACTACGGCCTGACGGCGAAGGCGTACGGGCGGCAGCTCGATCGGCAACATGAGTCCTGATGCGCCAACGGTGGCAGCCCAGGGAACCAGCAGCAGTCTGATGGCGGCCATGTGCATCGGCAGCATGACACATCCACCACAATTGCGTGCAGCGGCAGATCGGCAACAGCGGCAGAGCCCGGCCAACACGTCCTGGTCATCGGTGTATACACACTGTGGCATGTCCCAAAAGAGAAGGCAGCCCGGCGAAGAACATGCAGACGTACATACACTTTCCTGCGTTGGCATGATGAGCCACGGTCACGGCAAACGCGGCACTCGATGGCCCGGCGTGGCAGCAGCAAGAGTCCAGCGATGGCCGGAACGGCGCCGGAGAACGGTGGCGGCAGATCGACCAGTGTGGCCCGGCAATGGCCCGACGTGGCATGGCGATGGCATCCCAGCGAGAACACAGCGGCAAGATGAGCTAGCAGCAAGATCAGTACAACAAGTAAAGATGCAAGTGAGATGCAGCCCGACGGCAGCGACAACCTGATCAGCAGCAAGTATGGGCAGCAGTGACTTCGGCGATGGCCGGAACGAGCGACGATGGCGACAGAGTAGTACGGCCTGGCAATGGCCTGACATGTCAACAATGAGTCCGATGATGGCCGGAACGGCACCGGAGCGACGGCAGCGGCAGAGCAGTGCGGCCCGGCAATGGCCCGACGTGGCAGCAGTGAGTCCGGCGATGACCGGAACGACGGCGACGGCAGAGCAAGCACCGCTGGCAACATCTTCACCATGGTCTGGCAGGCCCCTTCTTGTTTGCAAGCTGGGCCTTGTTGGCCCAAGAACATCACCCGTGTATAAGCACGAAGCTAGCAAAGTGCAAACAATCATGTACATGTATGTACTCCTGCAAAAGAGCAAATAAAAGGCTACATTACCATGTAAAGCTTCTATATACGTTGCAGCTACGTGTGCTCGAAGTTAGTAAACCGGGCCTTGTTGGCCGAGGAGTACAGCCAATGTACAAATGTATACATGTATAAATACGCGGGCAAGAAACAAATAAATCAAGAGGCAGCGATACTATGCAAGCCTATAAGTGCAGCATGTATGCTTAAGTCACAAGCTAGCTCGATGTGATTATTGTTTGGCCCATTGTTGATGGCCCAATATTGATTTCTCAGCCCAAGCAATCCACGGGCTTCGACAAGCCCGAAACCCGACTTCAACGTCTACAAAAATTTCAAGTCATGACAAAGCGCTCGAGTTCACACGCCAAGATATGCAAATTGGCGAGCTGTCACGCCAATGATCTCAAAAGCTCACGAAGGAGCAATTTCCTGAATGTCTCATGAGCACAAGTCTCACATTCTCCACCCACTATGTTTCCGCACCGTCAAGGCCGGTGAACCAGATGAAGTCATTTTCTTCCCCAGATACCGACGAGGCTGGGACGTTTCGTTTCCGCGACCGACGAGGCCGGAATCATTGTTCGTGACCGACGAGGCCGAACACTTGACTTCATTATGGGATCCGCACGACGAGGCCGGATACCTTTGCTAGAGGCCGACGAGGCTCTAGCGTTTCACCATTTTTCATTCATTTGTGCTCATGCATATATTTGGGAGACAACTCTTGTTTATTCAGAAACGACAACAATGACCATCAGCATAGCTTAATCGGAGGTATTCCGCGGCCTAAGGCCCGGATGTAATTAATTGGAGGTCTTCCGAGGCCCCATGAACCAGAAGCCACGCAATCACCTGATTGTCGGATGAGGCTCGGCGCAAATATATTTTAAGTGGGAAATTGTACTTTGTAATTCTCTAATGAATAATAAAGTGATATTTCCCTGAACTTTTGTCCCTTGTGTATTTTATTGCACATTTACTTTATTTGTATACGGATGTATACTGGCACGCCCGCGCTTATTAGTACTAAGTAGTACGACCCACGAAACACAGAGAGATCCGCCCTTAGTGATTTTTCTGGCGAAACACTATCTCTTAACATTATTTTCATATTTTAATAGAAGGGAGAGAAAAGGTACCTCTTGATCAAGAGCTAGACTCTCATATTCATTCTAACATCAAGTGAGAGTGGATCTAATCATGCTATGGGCCCTTGGCTTAGAGCTAGTACAAGTCAGTTACTAGCTCTATGCCATCGTTTTTCATAGTGCTAGCTCTTAGCAATGGCTCATAACATGATTAGACCCACATGACACTCTCATGTACGAGCCTAACTCTTATTCAAGAGCTAGCTTTTCTCTTCCATCTATTAAAATATGAAAACAATGCTAAGAGCTAGCTTAGGGCGTCTCAATGGTTGCCAAATAGCTCGTCTATGAGAAAATCTATTGGCTATGAGGTTGCATTTAATGGCAATTTGTAAATACCTAGCTAGATGAGGTATAAAAATAATAAAAAGTAACACTTCCACTTCCAAATAGCTGGCGACTAACAAATAGCTAATTTAGCTCAATCTTAATGAAATATATCTCTCACATAATAACTCTCTATTTTTGTTGATGGCCAATCCTTCTAAACTAACTATTTGGTAACCATGAGAGATGCCATTATGAGTTACTCATTGGTGCTGCCCCAATGACTACCATTGCAGGTGGCAACGCAACGGGGTTGCACGCCAGGAGTCAGAGATTGACTCCAGCACGTCGCTTCCAATAGAGCCGGTACGGCCGCGTCCACTACTACAAAAGGCTACTAAGGGGCGCCTGATATTTTGATTAGGGGCGGCTCATACTTTGAGCGGCCCCTATAGTATGCGAAAATCCTTGCAGGAGACAAGCCGCCCCTACTGATGGCACATTAGGGGCGGCTCGTGTACCAGCCGCCCCTATTGTTATTAGGGGCGGTTCAATCACCTGACGCCCCTACTGTGGTCCACAATAGGAGCGGCTCTATGTTGAGGTGCCTGTTGCCGAATTTTAAAATAAGGCACTAAAAATTAAAATTTTGTAAATAACAATTTTAGACCTTGAAAAGTTATGAATCTTTATTGTTGACCACTTTTTCATTTGCATTTATTTGATGCCTCAAAAAGTGCGTTTGGATGTTTAAATTTTGAAATTTGATTTCTTCAAATGATCTCGGATGGAAAAACTTCCTAAAACTTCCTAAATAACAATTGTAGATCTTGAAAAGTTATGAAACTTTGTAGTTGACCACTTTTTGATTTGAAATCATTTAGCCATACAAAAGTTACGTTCAAATGTCTCAAATTTGAAATTTGAATTTCGTAAACGATCTCGGATGGAGAAACATCATAAATAAAAATTGTTGATCTTGAAAAGTTATGAAACTTTGTAGTTGACCACTTTTTGATTTGGATCCGTTTAGGGTCCCAAATATTCAATTTTCACTCAGATTTGTATAATATATGAGGATGCAGAACGAGATAGGGACACAAATACATGTGTAGCACAGTGGTGGGAGCTTTTTGCTCGTGAGCGGCCGGTCATGGGTTCAAAGCCTAGCGGCTGCAACACTTGCAAAAAGTGTGAAAAAATGACCATGTGTAGGGGATGTGGGTGGCTGGCCGGTGGTGTCCTCCCTTGATTAAAAAAAATCTTTTACTTTTTTTTTGAATTTTGAAAATACAAAATCTGGGATTTACATTAGAGGCAACTGGTACACGAGCCGCCCCTGATGTGGCATCATTAGGGGACGACTAAGAGAACCGCCCCTAAATTGGAGGCACATTAGGGACGGATAGTTAGGGGCGACTCCAAAACCGCTCCTAATGAGCATCCGGAGCCGCCCCTAAAGAAGGCGTTTGTAGTAGTGGTCGGCCTCCATGGACGGATGGCTCACTATGCGGGTGTGCAGGCAGCCCGCCCGGGTTCGATTCTCAGCAATCGCACTTGGGTGTCTCACCGAGATTTATTCCCAGATTAATCTACAACCTCTCTTCCGCGTGAAGCCACAAAGGGATTACGACGTGCCCGTCCGTCTCACGGAGTCATTCGCCTACGGAGTCATCAGTCATAGATGGTTCCGGTGATCTCTAGAAGGACGCGGTTGCTACCTATGTGTAGGTTGCTATTTGCGTATAGTTGTAGGTCTACGGTCTGTGCATGAACAGATACTACAACTGTAATCAGATGAGAAGCTTAAAAAAAAACTGATTGCCAAGCCACGACAATAAAGCTCATTTCGTCGGGACTACAGCCCTGTGGCCTTGTCGGGGTCTCCAGGTCTCTAGCACTAGCTACTTCCATTCTAAACAGGACGAACATAGGCGATGCAAATTTGCTGGCGACAATCAGTTACTTGTCAATTATATCAATGGCTCTGATCACACCAATCCCATAGATTGGAGAATCAAGCCGTATACTTAGGTTATCCCACTCCCTCCTCACAGGAACCAATATAGGATGACTCCACAGGATAGAAGAAATCAAAATCAGATGGCTGATTTGCTGGAAAAAACAAAGTGCAATATCTTTAGAATCAGATCAGCTAGCTTTCTAATCCAAGTCATGCTCATGGATGCACACTTTTGGATGCACTACACCATGTAACCATTAACTCTGTAATGATTCTAACAGCTTCATGCTATTAAGTGATGAATGAAGTGTTTGTTGTTCTGCTGACGTACTTGTGAAAAACTAACGTCGCCTCAAAGAGGCCAACTCAGTAAATATAACAACAGCAAAAATATGTATATATATCTAGTACAAGCGCTATTTCGAAAATCCAAGCAAACGAAACAAAACAAATAGAAAACATGGTCAATATTTAGTTATTTATAGAAGCTGATTCATCCCGACAAAATTGACGAGCAGTTCGGCCTCAAGATTATTCATCTCAGGCGCAGCGAGGTAGCAGGCGACAGAGAGACAGGGATGGGCAAAGCAGCGACTGCAGGCCGCAGGCGGCCAGCGAGCGAGCCACGAGCCTACGATGGCTCTGGCCCTTGGCCGGTAGTGGCACGGTCAGACGGAAGCGAACCGTGGTGGTTCACCGGCGGCAGCACGGCGCAAGCACACGGTCAGACGGTGGTTCACCAGCGGTAGCACGATCGCGCAGGGCAGCAGCGAGGCTGGCGATGCCGCAACGACTTACACAACGAGTTCGGCGCGCGCGGTGACCCCTGGTCACCATGCCAACCGGCGGCCAAGTCCATGCGATGCACGTTTTCTGGCGCGCATCTCACGACAGCACCGCTTGCAAATACTGTAAGTATAGTTATATTTATTTTTTCACTCTAGAAAGTCTGACTTAAGAGTGGCGACCGAAACACATGAAGGACAACAGCGTTCTGTCCCCATCGATCAGGCCAACAGAATAGCATGACACACTGACACAAGACAAACACACACTGACACACGCAGACATAGTAGCAAATTCCAGGGGCAGTCAAGGAACACAGATCCTTACCGCGATGATGGCAATCTCGCCGGCGTCGGTGCCGAGCCCGAGCTCGGTCCAGACGGCCTCGGACGTGGCGACGATGTTGTCCTTGCAGCCGCTCTGGGAGTCGCACTCGTCCACGACCTTGGCCACCACGATGTGCTCGAATGCTGTGGTGCGGATCTGCTTGTTGCCGCTCTGCAGAAGTAGGCCGGCGACGGCCAAGAACGCAAGCTTGGTGCCCGCCATTATTTGTGTCTGCTCCTAATGGCTGGCTTTACTAGATTTAGCTAGCCGTGCACTTGATTCAGCTATGAGTATAACCATTGAGCGGTTAAATAAGCGGCAGATATCGCGCTTCAGATACCTAGTCCAATACGAATTATTTTGTTTTAAACGGTGATACGAATTCTTGGTACTTAAGGAAGTGCGATGCTCTTCCGGTACTCTCGATGGCCCGATAGGACAAAGTGCGCTGTGAAAATGATGTGTTTGCGGAGCCAGATTTTCTGTAATTAATAAGTCAACCAATTTATAACTTTTTCTTTGACAAAGAACCAATTTATAACTTGACCATCTGCTCATTCACTACTAAAAATTTGCATTGTAGAGTCAGCAAGCAGTGATCCTTAAATTTATCTTAGATTCTCGTGTACGGATTCAGACCGTCAAAAATGGCATTAATCTCAAGTTTTCTGGTAGGTCAAGAAAATTTTGAATCAGCCTCGGTATCCATGGTGAGTGGTGACACTTTCTAGACAAACTAAAATATTAATAGAAAGCTGGCCTGCGCAAATGGAACAATTAGTTAGTGTTTTCTTAATATAACAATTAGTTTTTTCATATTTGAAAATATCTTTTATAATTAATTTCTTTGATTGTATTGATTTTTTTTCTGACAGCTAGAGGGGATGTTAAGATCGAGGGACAATCAGTTCTCCCAGTTTTTACACAACTAGTGCCTCCCATAAGGGGCCCTGATTGCTCATTTGTAAAAGTGAACAATAGTGGAAGAGGACGAGTAGAGGGGGCTACGTACGTAGGCTTGCTTAGCTAACAAATGCTGTGGTGTTGTCAATTGTCGCGTACTTGTTCTTCGGAGGCTCTTTCGAGATGGGCTGATCGACCCATCCTATTGCATCAACTGGCTCCGATACGAATAGAACTCCGATGATCGAGCACAGATGGCACTTCCAATGATCGTAATTTTTCTGTTGTTTCTTTTATTATTCATGACGTTCTCGGAACACACGGGCTTGGAGTAGTGGCGTAGCTAGCTAAAGTTGGTGCAAAACCTTATATTTTTACAGTTTTGATCTATTTTTTATTTTTATTACCATGTATTTGTGCAAAAACTATCAATTTATTCTTCAAATTTCAGGTAATATCACAATAGATGCATTAAAATTGTGTGATTACAAAGTATGGATGCATTAATGCGATGGGAATTGCAATGTTCTTGATTTTGATTTAGTCGCTCATTAGAAGTTCGCCTCATCTATTTCCCTCGGCTACGCCATCGACATCCCCACCACCGCAACTCATTCTCCACATCATTTTCTTGCAGGCGACTGTGGGGAACGCCCCTCGTCGTTGGCGACGCACACGCCTGTGGGGTCGCCCGCGCGTTCGACATCGTCGCCGGCGGCGCAGCGCAAGCCTTCGAGGGTGCTCGACATCGCCGCCGGCAGTCTTGCTGTTGACCCAATGTCGCCCCGTCGCCGCCGCCGCTGTTGACCCCAGTTACACGGGTTGACCCAATGCTCATTGAGCTCACGGCCTCCATCGCCGTGCCCCTGACATTCCTTGAGGACGAGGTCGCGGCGGCCCCCGCGCCAATGGTGGCCGCCTTCTCGTGGGCGCCCTGCTTCATCTACCTCTCCGAGGCTGGTGGATGACCGGTGGGCCGACTTGGTCGAGGCCGAGTTCGCTATGCCACTAGTCGCCGTCGTGGACGTGGCACCAGGTAGCCCCGCAGCCTCGCCGCCCCGGTTGAGGAGCACAACGAACATGCACTACAGCCCGAGGTTGGGGGCGCAGCCCCCGTACCCACGCTGGTGGCCCCGGAGCTTGTGGCGACGAAGATGGGTGCACCGCACAATCTTCGAACCCGGTGCTCGTGCCGTCGGTCGATGAGTTCGTAGCCGCTTTCAAGAGGCCGCTGGAGCCATCCATACTTTCCACGCCGGTATTGAGGAAGACGCGCCCGCGCCAAGACGCCTCCGAGCTAATGCCGAAACGCAGTGCACGGCTCGCTGCAAAGAGTGCGTCCAGGCTCCATAGGCCAGAGGACCAGGCAAGGAGAGTTTTGCTCAAGAAGATGGGGATCGAGGTCGAGGCCGAGCGTGAGGATGCGGTCTCCTTTGCTGAGCTGCAGGCTGCACTCACGGGCCCTAACGCCGAGGTCAACATGGAGGCCATGGAGGTCTTCCTTCTACGGGGGAAGAAGCGGCGCATTGGTGCAGCCTGAGGGTGCTTGTGGTCTAGTCGCGACATGGTTATCTTGTAATCAGCTTGCGGGTTGCATCTAGTAGTTAGGTTGCTTGCCTTGTGTTGCTTGTGTTTGTTTTGTTTTGTTTTGTTTTTGTTTTTTTCAGCCTGATGTCTTCTCGGCATCCCGGCTTAGTTTGTATTTAGATTTGGTTTTCCTCCTCTTAATGAAACACGGGTGAATGGCCCGATCGCGAAAAAAAAAAATCATTTTCTTGCGGTGCTCCATGATCCGTTTGATCTTTCAACAAGAGAGGTCATTGGGGTGGGGTGGGGGCAAAAGCCAACATAGCAGTCAAAACGTAAACAGTTTGGCTCACAAATTCCATTATTCAATGCACGTGTAGTTCAGAAAAAGAGATAAACAATTCAACAAAAAGAGATAAAAATAAAGAAATATAATAAAAAGTCCAAGAAATATATCAAATTAAGACATGGAGTACGAACTATTATATGGAGCCTACTGAAAAAGTCTAGACATCAAAATCCAAACATAAATAGTTTGCGAGTGTCAGAGAACCACACTCAGTAAACATCTTCTTTGCTGAGTGCTAAGCACCTACCACTCGGTAGGTCCGTTACCATGTGCAGCGGTTTGCCGAGTGCCAGGTTTTGCTGAGTGACTGCCACTCAGCAAAGAAGGTCTTTATAGAGTGCAAATTTTTACTGAGTGTCTGACACTCGACAAAGAAGTCTTTGCTGAGTGTCAAGTTTTGACGAGTGTCAGACACTCGACAAAGATGTCTTTGCCAAGTGTTTTTGTTTGCCGAGTGCAGCGCTCGGCGGAGGCCCTCTTGGCCGAGTGCTCGGCGAGCCAGATTGCACTTGACAAATGACATGTTTCCAGTAGTGCAGGGATGCATCAGCTCATGTGACCAGCCTCATATTTGGCCAGTCACATGGCAAGCGGCCGCAGCAGTGTTCCCACCAGCCGGTGGCGTTTGCGAAACTGGGACACAACACCGGACACAACGGCGCAGCAAGCAGCACGGCATGTAGCCGGGCGAGGAAGCGTGCAGAGGCAGGGCAGGGCGGCTAGAGCGAGCAAGGCAGGCCGCAGCGAGGCTGGCGCTGATTGCCCCGGCCAACTCCGTGTGATGCGCGATTGTTGGCGCACGTTCCACTACAGTTTCACTATGGCAGACGCAGCTGATCAAGCCACAATGCGCGATCAAGGACCTAAAGTTTCGATTTCGGTTAAAGCGGCACACAACTTTGAGCAACTGAGAAGAAGATAGGATGGCGTCACTTTGGGTTTGTCAATTCGGTAAAAAAAACCTCTCGGTTTGTCCACTACCCCTGATGTCCTCACCCCTTTCACTGCCGGAAAATAAACCGCAAAACCAAACGGGCAGTGATATGGGGATCAAGTCATTGTCAGGTCAAAACACCGATGGGGATTTGAAGTTAGATTGCTGGTTCACTATCCAACCGACAACGCACTATGATCAAACACTGCCTGGTGCTTCTTCGACTGCAGTATTTCGATCCAAGAAATGCCGGTTCGAAGTCAAACGACAATGTTGATATGAAGAACATTGTCGGGCTTTAAAGAACCCACATTATTGAGAGAAATAACACTGTCGAAAGTTATATTGTGTCGACGATGTAATGAAGTGACAACACCGCCGGGTTTATTTTCAACCTAACACTCGTTAACACCGTCGGTTGATGTTTAACCCGACGACGTTATTTAAGTTGACAATGTCGTTTTTTTTAATGGGTCCGACAATGATGTTTGTGTCAGCTATGACGGTTTCAAATTCAAATCAACACTGTTTGGTGTAGTAACACTATTTGTTTGTCATTCATTGTCGCTGATGCTAACTGTTGGCATTTCTTAGCGCAATCAAAGGAAACAGTATAAAACCCATCCTAATAAAAGCGCCAGAAATGCGCCGCTGACATTCCCAAGTAAACCACCATGTCGGTGATCCGAAATGGGATTGTCAACGGATAGATCTTGCCATCTTAGATATTTCATCCGTATAGCGCGCGGATCTATCATTGTAGCATTTCACGCGGAAGTATTCAGGTATCGTTATTTATATTTTCCCAAAGGAAGGCATGTGATTAATAAATTAGCATGGCATCCGAATAGAGGAACACGTGTTTATTTAGACTAAATTGTTCATAACAGGGGTAAGCAATAACAGCTTATGGATAGTGTGACACACACTTTAGAATCCACCAAAGAAAAGGATAAAGAAAAATAGATAAAGAATAAATGAATAACCTAATGGAAAAATTCTAATGTATCTAGTCATGGCCATACAAATGAATAGTTAGGATCATATGCAAACCGATTTAATCGTGGCTAGGTCTAGGATAACAGGAGACTTCCCGGATACCATACGGCCCGATAGGAAGCATTTACGAACTCCTACGTAACATACGAACGTGGGGGATTTCAAGGGACGGTCAAGGCTTGTCATGACCAAGCCGCCTACCCCCTCAACCGTGGCATGCCCTCATATCCGCAGGTGTCGCAATACCCGGCACCATGCCCGCATATCGAAGCACTACTCTTGTCCCCACAGATCCCCACTCGTCGAATGGACGGACTAGAACAAGAGCAAACCCGAAGGAACAACGAACCGTTATCCCACCTCTAATCAAGTTAGGCATATGATGATCGATGATGAACTGAGATGAACATGTCAAGATTATGATATGTAAACTATATGCTAGTTCATATACCAACACAAGAACATGAACAAGACTATACTCTAGTTCATAAGTTAGGCCAAGAACATAGATATAAGACTTGCAAATAGAAGAATGCTCCATAGAGAAGATATATTACCAAAGCACTTTCTTCTAGGAGACAAGCCCTCCTTGTAGCTCTTCTACTCCAAGTGCTAACCAAGAACTAAGAAGAAGAAGAAAGTAGAAGAAGAAAGAAGAAGTAGAAGAAGAGAGAGAGGTAGAGGTGGTAGAGAGAGAGAGATTGCTGGTTTGCTGGACTCCAAGTGGTGTGTGTTGAGAGAGGGAGAGAGGGGGCCTACTTATACACTTGAAGGAGGGGCCTAGGTGCTAAATTACACCAAAAACCGACCTGTAAACCTTCCTATTCTGCGCAAACCGACCATCCAAGGGCGGGAAACCCCGTTTGGAAGGTGCACGAACCGCCTCCCCGAGGCTGGGCCGAAACCGCCTCGAGGGAGGGTGCGGCCGCACCGTGGTGGTGCGCTACACCCCCGGGCTCGGCCCGTCCGGGTCTTGGCCCGCTTTTGATGTTTTGGGTCGATTTGCTCTTGGGCTTGAGTTTTACAATAATGCGCTTCCCTGGATGGCGTACTTTGGTCGATTTTCCACTTGCTTTTATTATAAATCTGCAAAATAAAATACAAGACACTACAAGTGGAATTTATTAGTGATAAATTTATATGAGTATAAAAGGTTTAATTTTACTCCCTTTATGGTAGTAAGTTGACGGAAAAAAATATGTCGTTGGTTACCGTCAACACTAACTCGACATTTTTTTTAAAATAATATTTAACTTGAAATTAATTCATGGAATTTAGTTCTTTTCAAATCCCTAAATGCATCATACATTAATATTGACAAAACATTACATGGTTTAATGGTTACATACAACAAACTCCACCTAATGTTCTACAAAACTAAGCGTACATCAACTTCCAAATAAGAAAAACAATTACCATAGACATAAATAAAAGCATGACACCTTTCCTAAACCAAGCGAATTCTCATAATCTTCAAATCTATGGGGGTGGCTTCTCTTCAATCTCTAGGTCCGTCTTATGGCATTAGTTTGCACCATAGTACGTAGGCGTTGAAAGCTTCACCTTCCGTGTTGTATTTTTTTATATAAAAATTACCGGGAAGACTTGGACTTGAGCATAACAATCTTCCCAAGTTCGATAGATCCCTAGCACACGATCAACACGCACTATGAACCACACCACTATTGCCTATACATGTAACCAAATTAGGATGATAATGCTATGTCATTGAGAAATGTTGTACAGTAAGCAAAGTTGAAGACTTATATTTTAATATCAAAACTAGATTTCGAACACCATGAACTCATGAATTTCAAAATCTATCTCATTTCAATCACACTTCGAGCACTAGTATGTCTTTAATCATGTTGTAAGTGACCATAATGTTTTAAGCTAATTTGTTAACCATAGGCCAAATAACATTTGCTTCTAAGGATCATGAACTGTTTGAAAGCAAAATCTAAATATAAAAGTGAAAGGCTATCAACATGGGCATTTCAACGAACTCCTCAATAGGAGTGACCGACGCACTCCTATATCTTATCTCAGCGGTGCGAGATGCAGGCGTCGAAGAAGGAAGGTGAGGGCGAGGGACGACGGTGCTCCAATGGATTCGAGGAGGATGAGGTCGCGGTAGGTACGGCGTCTGGCATTGAAGAGGTGGACAGCGTGAGGCTACGGACGACGGTGCGGTGTGGCGGCGGTCCTCCAACGGCATGGAGGAAGAACAAGCGGACGAGGCGTGGCTAGTATAGCGGCGAATTAGTTCTCATTCTCATAGGCAAAAACTGGAACACCTAAAGGGCTAATTAGTACCCACAATGTAGGGGCGTAGGATGCCGGTACGGTGTTTGGGACGTCGGAGTGGTGGAGCACAGCGTGGGAGAACGCCGTTCGGCCTTGATTCCACTAGCAAGGACGCCTGGCGATGCGTGAATGTCAGAGATGAAGAAGAGAATGGTGGGGTTGGTGTAGTGGTGGACAGAATGCACCGTGGGTGGCGGTGGTGCTCCGTCGGTGATGCTAGTGTGGAATGAATGGCGCGGGGTTCAACTGACTTTGGAAAATTTCACCTCACTCCATCCTATATATATCGTCGAGGCTGATGCTCTTTCGGCGCTGATGGGGAACAAGTGGCGCGTGGTTCAAATTACTTGGGAAAATTTCACCCCGCGTGGACTTGTATCTATAGTTGTAAGACGGAAAGCAGTAAGGTTCACTGTCGGGTCTTCACTTGAACCAACCGTGATAAGACATTGGTGCCAACTACCATGGTAGACGGTGGCCACTAAATCCGCCTACCACCCGCACACGGTGGCCGATAAAAACAGACCCGCGCTGAGAGCCATCAATGGAGCTGCATGTATGCCCAACTGTACGCCGAGTGTTCTCTTCTATTGTTTGCCCGTTTTCCTACACACATATATGACCTCTATTTGGGAGAAATCCCTCCACATACGTAGAAGGGTGTTTTTGAAGATGAAGCTACAACGTTGCTTACATACACTTATAGAAGACGGAAAGCAAGAGCCGAGCAGCATGCAGTCCTCTACTTCCTCGCTAGGAGATGAGAGGGAGGATGTCTATCCCATTAGTCGTCTCCCGTCCGGGGCCTCTACCGACACGGAGAGGCATCTATTCTTTATAGAGGTCTCCCATCCGCCATACTTCGAGAAAGCAAAATGGGTGGCACTGAAACCACCTCTGGCGTAGGTGCTAGAAGGGTGTTTTAGAGGTGGTAATTTTATAATGTGTTTGTACACTTTGATTATAATACCGTTGACCAAGGAATTAAGAAAATGTTTTTTCCGTAATTTTTCATAAGGTTTTTGTTACTGTATATTAGATCTATTGTGAGGTGAGGTCATGTTAAATGAACTCCAAAGCTAGCCTCTCTACCTAATGCGTCGAGAAACAACTGTTAATCAATTTATAAAAATTCGATGTCAGTTCAGACAATGAACATGATTAGTGGTGTAAGCATAACTTGTACACCAGACACATCAGACAATATGAACGACAAGATTAGATCATGAGGATTATACCTGCCGATCGTCGATGTGGTCGACGGTGGTGGAGATGCAGATGACGATGAGGCTGGAACGATGGCGAGGTCATTGATTAGCAGCGGTGGAACGTTCCCATTGAAGATCCAGGCATGTCGATGTAGCCTTCGGAAGACCAGGCATCGTTGACGATTTGGGAGCCTTTGGAAGACCATGCGTCGTGGAGGATTTGGGAGCAATAGAGCTTCCTAAAAACTTTTATTCATCTTCTCCCAGTGTAGTATCGTAAAATGAGAGTTCAAGACCTGCTCACCTGGTTGCTAGTGCACACAAGCGATCGGGCTCGAGAAGCAACAACAAAGGTGCAGCAGCGAGAAGAGGCAAAAACCTAGCTCAAATGGATGCGTTTTGGCATGTCCCGATCTAAATCGTTTTGGACTCTTCAGATTCAAGGGGAGCATGCGTGTGTGGGCTTCCCTTTCTCTCCGTCACATTGGACTTTAAAAAGTGGAGAGCGCTGCCACATTTAACTATGATTACCTTCACTTCAAATAGCAAGGTGAGACTAAAGAGTTCCCAGAACTCCTCTTGCACACATGAATAAGCCTTTAACATTTCTTTTGAATTTCAGGATTTTACTAATGGGTCAAGCCCGTATATTCCAACACTGATAGCAACAACTGTATAAAAACTTACAAGTATCGTTTGTAAATATATAGCTAAATGGGAGTATAGTTTTGTTTATTCTGCCACTCTAGAAAATCTGCCACAAGAACCACAACAAGTGTTCCGTCCCCATCGATCAGGCCAACGAAACAGTAGGTCACTCAAACACAGACAGACAAACACAGAAAACAACAAATTCACGGAATCACGGGGCACGCGTGGCACACAGATCCTTTGCCCACCTTCCCAGTCGGCCGATGACGGCCAACGGCCATGCATTAGATTTTTATGCGTCGACCCAGGTGACGGCAACCTCGCCCCAGTCCTGGTTGTTATGGAATCCGAGCCAATCCCAAACGACTCCGTTCGTGGCGATCGTCTTCTCCCCGTCGACCTCGTCCACGACCGAAGCCCTCACGGTTATCCCGGTGTCCTTGCTTGTGATTTGGATGCTCTTCCAACACCGCTCCCGTCCGCATACCACTCTGAGGATAGCGCCACGAACGGGGCCCCGTACCAGTGGTAATTCCCATCGCACTCCGCGGGGCCGTTGCCGCCATCCCGGTCAAACCTGGTCCACGTCATTACCGCGTCCTGCTGTGACACGACGCACCAAGACGCCTGCAGAAGAAGGATGGCGACGGCCAGGAACGCAAGCTTGGTGCTCGCCATTATCTCTGTGTACCCCAGCTTTTGGCTTGCTTACTAGAATTAGCTAGACTTGTGCCTTCTGCTATGATGAGTATTGAGGGGTTTAAATAGGTACGAGACTGGGATACGAATCCTGTTCTTTAGAAATGTATGATACTCTTCCGGTCGACTCGATAGCCCGATGCCAGGACGCGGGTAAAAACAATGTGCTTGAAGAGCCAGTTTTCAGGTAGTCAAAATTACATATATATAAATAAATGGCCTTAATCTCGGGTTTTCAGGTCAGCCTCGGTATCCAAGGTGAATGGTGACACCTTCCAGGCACAAAGTAAAATATTAATATAAAGATGGTCTGTGTAAATAGTTTGAGTGTATGATTTGTTAGCGTTTAACTACATGCAAACATGGCCATGAGTTGCAAGGGAGGAAAAAAAAACTACCAAACATTGATGAAAAACGACAACAAGAATGGTCATACATATTCATGTTTTAGTCTTTATATATGATGATCCTGACGTTCATAATAGCATCACTTGATGTTTGACATCTAATACAACGATGTCTTAATCCTGTTTGAATTAAAATACACCTTTGATAGTCATTGCAAAGCATACTGTATTATCAATGTGTTAGGTCTTTCTGTTCTATCTCCATGGCTGCGGTGACCTCGAGGCTCGAGCAGGCCAAGTTGAAGGGCGGCAGCTAGGACTCCATGCCTCCCATACCACCAAGGGTGGATCGATCTGTTGAGACCAGTGGATGCAGGTGCATCCTCAAATTTGTTTTAGCTCCACCGCTGCACGGGTATTACCAACAGCTCCCAGTCAAGTTGAATCCTGCAAGTCAGTCCCGACTCCAACTTGGTCGAGCCTTTCGGTAGCTATATTAGATCTAGTTTAGATCTCAATCAGAATCCACATGATTGTAGATTAGACGGTCCCAATACTAGAAACTCGGCCACATCAGAAAAAGCTAAATATAGAAACTATTTTCATGCCGTGGGAGTGTCTTCTAGTAATAAGTGTATGCCTTTTACTACTACAAAAGGTTACTAAGAGAACGCCAGCCGTTTACATTAGGGGCGGTTCATTTTTCGAGCCGCCCCCTATAGTGAGACGAGCCGCCCTTACTGTAGACACCATACGAGCCGCTCCTATAGTGACCACATTAGGGACAGCTGGTGTTACGAGCCGCCCCTATCATTATTAGGGGCGGTTCAATCACCAAAATAATGCTAATGCGATCCACATTAGGGGTGGCTCTATATTGAGGCGCCCCTACAAATGATCCCAAATTTTGAAATGAGACACTAAAATTAAAAATTCGTAAACGACCTCGGATGGAAAAACTTTCTACATATGAAATGTAGATCTCGAAAAGTTATGAAATTTTGTAGTTGACCACTTTTTAATTTGAAATCATCTAGTCATGCAAAAGTCGTGTTTAAATGTCTCAAATTTGAAATTCAAATTTCGTAAACGACCTCAGATGCAAAAACTTTCTATATATGAAATGTAGATCTCGAAAAGTTATGAACTTTTGTAGTTGACCACTTTTTAATTTGAAATCATCTGGTCATGCAAAAGTCGTGTTCAAATGTCTCAAATTTGAAATTCAAATTTAAGTAAACGACCTCGGATGGAAAAACTTCCTACATATGAAATCTAGATCTCGAAAAGTTATGAAATTTTGTAGTTGACCACTTTTTAATTTGAAATCATCTAGTCATGCAAAAGTTGTGTTCAAATGTCTCAAATTTGAAATTCAAATTTAAGTAAACGACCTCGGATGAAAAAAATTTCCTACATATGAAATGTAGATCTCGAAAAGTTATGAAACTTTGCGCTTGACCACTTTTTACTTTGAATCCATTTAGGTCCTCAAATAGTCAATTTACACTCGGATTTGTATAATATGTGGGGATCCCGATGGAATATAGACACAAAGACATGTGTAGCGCAGTGGGTGGGACTCTCCGCACGCGAGCAAGAGGACCCATAACTGCAACAATTGCGAAAAAACTAAAAAAAAGATGAAGACATGGGATGATGTGTGGCTGACCTGTAGGGAACGGGAGATTAGTGTTTTTCGTTCTCTCTATGTTCATTCTCTGCCATGTATAAATGTAAACCACGCTAGTGCATAAATGTAGATCAGAGAAGCTAGCGGCCACATTGGTGGGCGGCACATGAGCGCTGAGGCACAACCACGCTAGTGCGGCGGAAGACGACACAGGCGCAGGGGTGGTAAAGGTGCTACTAATTTAAGCAAGCAAATTTAAGGATCGTGCCGAATTAGTATTAGACTGGAAAATTATACAAATTTTGGACTAAAAATGAATAGGGCCGAGTGAAATTGTGAAGGGAGAATAAGGCCGGATCCATTACCACCCGGGGGTGAGCGTGGTGGTAGGCGAGCGGGCGTGCACAAGTTCGGGCGTGCGGCAAGCGGGGAGCACCTCGCCAGCGGGCGGATGAACGCCGATGAGCACAACGAGCATGGTGGATGGTGACGAGAGCGCGGCGCGGCAGCCGGTGGATGGACGCTTGAGCTCGGCGACTAGCAACACGGGCGTGCACCGAGTCTAGCTAGTTAATGAAGAAAGTGGATATTAGTGGTAGGGTGGGCATGCCCGGTGGCTGCAACGCGTTCACAACGGCGGCGGACACATGCCAGCTCAGCTAATCGATGTAGGTGAGCTTGGTGGCCGGGCGCCGCACGACATGGGCGTGTGGGGCGCCATTGGGCGGATGCGTATGAGCTCGGCGGGCGGCTTACTTGACGATAGATTTCCATGCGGCCCGCGCCCGACGGCCCGCCCGAGGCACGCTGTTTTTGGCCCGCCCGAGCACGGCACGACTCGGGTGGTCGGCGGGCCCGCCCGCAAGGCACGGGCAGCAATACTTGTTTCAGCCGACCCTCAAGCACGGGGTACGGTACGGCCCGGCACATTAAGAAAGGGGAGGCCCGATGTCAAATATACTAGTGATAATATTGTACATATTTGATATATTAGTCACGATATTTTCATATTTTGTGAGGTCCGGTGAATTTTAAATTGTGGTATGTGTCATTTTGTGATGTGCTTTTCATATGTTTGATGGAATCTGTGTAAAAAAAAGATCATGTGTTAAGTGTTTTTAACAATCGGTCCGTGGGCGGCACGCACGATTTTTTTCCACCGGGCCGACCCGACCCGATCGGCCCGATTTTTGGCCCGTGGGGACGGGCCTGGGCCGACCCCAAGCACGGCCCCCCGCAGAGGCACGGCCCGTGAGGCACGGTGGCCCGTGGGCGGCACGGCACCGCCAGCGTCGTGCCGTGCCGGGCCGGGCCCGCACGCCCGCTGGAAATCTATAGCTTCACGGCGCCGCGGCAGGCACCGTCTTCACGGACGGTAGCATGCAGTCCCATCACGGCACCATCGGTAGGTCCGCTCGTTTACTCCCGATGTGAAAGTTGTTGTTTCTTCTCGTCTGGTTTTGCGAGTAGACGCGGTTTCTTATCTAGAAAACAGTTTCATTAGATTTTCCTCTTTGTTCATTAACTAGACTGTCACATTATATTTTTCATAGTTGGAAAGATATTTTATAGGAATATAAACTGCCATTAATATCCTATTATGGGACTGTCCTAAGATCACCACACATTCCAGATCGAACCGATCCCAAACAATTATGTCATCCGCTGTGTCATGGTGTTGGACACGCCCTCGCTTCGGTATAGGATGGGGCTGTTGCTGTGGCCCATCACGATCGACCTTATACGGACTATAGGCCGAGCCTGACCAGCTAGAAGTAGCTGATGTTGTCGTCAACTAGGTTGTCGACCACCGCCGCCAATATAGGGCAGTTGAAAATGTTCGACGAACATATTTGATCCGGGAGGAGGCGCTGAATCCATAGCGAGAGCCAGCCTCGCGTCGATGAGGTTGTGTCACGCCTTAGGGCATCCGTAATGGCTAGCTCATAAGCTATCTCTTAGTATTTTTTTTATATTTTAATAGACGGGAGAGAAATGCTAGCTCTTGATCAAGAGCTAGGCCCGTACATCCATTCTAAGATCATGTTAAAGTGTCATGTGGATCTAATCATACTATGAGCCCTTGGCTTAGAGCTAGTATAAGTCAGTTACTTGCTCTATGCCATCGTTTTGAATAGTGCTAGCTCTTAGCAATGGCTCATAGCATTATTGACCCACGTGATACTCTGATATATGAGCCTAACTCTTGATCAAGACCTAGCTTTTCTCTCTCATCAATTAAAATATGAAAACAATACTAAGAGCTAGTTTAGGGTGTTTTCGGTGGTTACCAAATAGCTAGTCTAGATGAATTCTATTGGCTATGAGGACCGCGCTCGCCTAGCCAACAGGCAAGTCCATGCGATGCACGACTTTCGGCGCCCGTCTCACGACAGTACCGCTTGCAAATACTGTAAAATTGAATGGGAGTTTTATATATTTATTCTGTCACTCTAGAAAGTCTGACTCGAGAGTGGCTACCGAAACACATGAAGGACAACAGCGTTCTGTCTCATCGATCAGGCCAACAGAACAGTCCATCAAAGACCTGAGTTGTCCACACAGCAGGGTGCGTGGACACAAGACAAACACACACGCAGACATTATAATAGAAAATTCCAGGGGCAGGCATGGAACGCAGATCCTTGCCCCGACGACGGCCATGCATTCCATTATTAGACGTCTTCCCAGGTGATGGCAATCTCGCCGGCGTCGGTGCCGAACCCGAGCTCGGTCCAGACGGCCTCAGACGTGGCGACAATGTTGTCCTTGCAGCCGCTCTGGGAGTCGCACTCGTCGACGACCTTGGCCACCACGGTGTGCTGGAATGCTGTGATGCGGATCTGCTTGTTGCACCGGCTCCCGCCTGCATACCACTGCGTGGACAGCGCCGCGAGCAGGTCCTTGTCGCTGTGGTAGCTGCCGTCGCATGCCGCGGGTCCACCCCCATCTTTGCCTTGCTCGAAGCTGGTCACCGCCATCACCGCAGCGGTGCCGCCCTTCTGTGACAGGGCGCACAACGACGCCTGCAAAAGCAGGACCGCGACAGCCAGGAACGTAAGCTTGGTGCTCGCCATTGGCTGGCTTACTAGATTTAGCTAGCCGTACACTTGCTTCAGCCATGAGTATAACCATTGAGCGGTTTAAATAAGCGGCAGATATCGTACCTCAGATACGTAGGGGCCGATACAAATTCTTTTGGTACTTAGGGAAGTGCGATAGCGTTCCGGTACTCTCGATGGCCGGCCCGATACCAGCTGGACAATGTGCGCTGTGAAAATGATGTGTTTGAGGAAGCAGATTTTCTGTAATTAAGTCAACCAAATTATAACTTGACCGTCCGCTCATTCACTACAGAAATTTTGCATTAGAATCAGCAGTGATCCTTAAATTTATCTTAGATTTCTCGCGTACGGATGGAGACCCTCAAAATTGTATATAAATGGCCTTAATCTCAAGTTTTGAGGTAGGTCAAGAAAATTTCAAATCAGCCTCGGTATCCATGGTGCGTAGTGACAACTTCTAGACAAACTAAAATATTAATGGAAAGATGGGCCGCGCAAATGGCAGGGAAGGAAGACTGACGCTGCTTCACAACTCCATCGATGGAGATAACCCCTGATGAATGAAGTCCTAATGATATGCGTGTTGCTGCGAAGGAAAGATTAGGTGAGAATAAAATCTGCTCGATGGCTTTATCAGCAATTAATATGCTGTACAGATTGCAACTCATGTTTGAATCATGGACATACAACATTCAAGTTCTGCACAGGTTGCACATTTCTCTTTAAATACTGTTGTTGCTAATATTGATCAATCTGTTAGTGTTGCTGGCCGATATATGTTCAGTTCATAGACATCAGTTTGCGTGGCTTTTCACCTTTATCTCTGCTTGCAGCTTCAAATAATGAGGAGCCATTTTTAATTGCTGCATAAAACATTACATAACTAGAAAAAAAAAGTGCAGCTGCTGCACCTAACCGAAAATCTTGGACGAACCAGCAGAGCTGGTAACCACTGATTCACTATATCACTACTACAGATTCGTTCATCACTACCGCCGGCATCACTGCCGGAATTTAATCCACTGACAGTGTTGAACCTCGCCCGGCAGTGATGAACCGTTCAGGAGCGGAAAACTCAGAAACTCCACGGATTCGACCAATTCCGGCAGTGAAGACATAGATCACCACCGGGTTGAATCGTTCCCGGCAAAGGTCTTGATGGACCACAGTCACTCGCGGGTTTGAATTAGAACCGAAAGCGATTTGAAGATTGACACAACCGGGTTGAATTAGAACCGATAGCGATTTGGGAGGGGAAGCAAAAGGAACCGGTAGCTCGCGGGGTTGAATGAAGAAGGAACAAGAAAAACAAACGATAGAAACAGAATGGAGATGAATTAAAAACGACTTGAGAGTTATTATATATTACTAGATAATATATTTACAAAACAAAAAAAAAAAAAGAAAGTGGCCGCCATCGCCTCCGCCGCAGCCTCCGCCTCGTCGTCGCCGCCGGCCGCGTTCCCGCCGCCGGCCGCATTCCCGCCGCCGCTTGCACGGAGCTCCGCCCGCCCTCGCCCGGTATCCCCTAGCGAGGATGTAGGCGATGGCCTCGACCTTGAAGGCGTAGAAGTTCGCCTTCTCCACCAATGGCCAAGGCACCGTTGGCGGGCGAATTCTTCGCCCGGTGGTTGAGCTTCTAGAGGGCGTCGTGGAGGCGCGCCACGGTGAACACAAGCTCCTCGTTGGTGTAGACGACGGCCATCGTCGATGAAGAAGAAGCTAGCTGCCTGGGGTTTATGGAAAGAAAGAGGCTAATTAGCGATGGAGACGGTACCAAATCAGAGCGTTCTTATATAGTAGCAAGCCATAGAATGCATGCAGTCCATTGTCATTCCCAAGACGCGGCGCCATGAAAACAATCAACAAGCGACGATCGGCTCATCCAATGGCGTCGCGATCGGCCCGTCTCCCCACGAAAGGCCGACCGCTACGCGTTTGTGCGCATTTCAATGGCCGCTTCCTCGGCTAGCACGGCGTTTCCCAACACCCAATACCGAAATCCCCCGGTTCGATCCCCAACAAGCCGCTTTTTGACCATTTTTTCAAGAACGATGATCGAGTTTAGCATTGTTATTTTGAAACAAGGAATGCATGCTTCACATTGTTTACCATTGCTACAAGATCAACCACACGTTACACGTATCTTCAATGCCGACGGGTGAGGGAGCGAGGAGGGAGGGAGGGAGACAAAGAGACTTCTACTGGCTAGAGCACGAAAATGACACACTCAACTAAGCCGTAGCATGTCCACAACACCGGCCGGGCTATTTAAAGAATCAAACTTTGTACCGCCCAACGGATAGCCATCATTTTTTTTTTTTTTTTTTACCACAATATTGTAGCCGTCACGTTCACTTAGCGTGTTCCACGGTGGCCTTGTCTTTGCATGCATGCCGCCGCTTGGAGAACTGTGTTGCCGGTAGTATTCACCGCCCGGTTAGGAAACCGAGTGTCTCTCGGAATCGATGAGAAAAGCCTGTGGCACCAGCTGCAGCGTCGACGGGTTAAATCAATGTCAGTTAAAACACTGCCGGGTGTAGTTTTACACCCGGCAGTGATGTGTAGATCACTGCCGGTGCAGATCTTTTACGCCAGTGAAAACTTAGACCCGGCGGTGATTTCGCAATATTCAACGGCCGCCGCTTCTCAACTCTAATTGGCTGATCATCGCACCAATCTTTGGCGCGCACCGCCGCCACGCCCCTCCGTACAACAGCAAATCGACTCAACCACGCCATCTCGCCTATTTAAACGGCAAGGGGGGACGCTGTGTTTTGCACCCGGTTTCTCCTCTTTGTTCTTGCATTCTTGGTTCGTCCAAAGAGGTTCCTAACCCTCTCCTCAAAAATACGAGGGGCTTAGTTTTGAATTTTTAGTGTCATGGGTTTTGGATCTAGGAAATCTTTTTCTCCTTATTTTCCTTGTTCTTCGTCCTCGATCTTCTTTGCTAGCAGTTCTTTCCAGTTCCACATACATATGGCCTTTCTTTGGGAGAAAGCCCTCCACATACTGATATGCCTAGTCCAACAAAATGGTTTACGTAAAAAGGTGCTAGAAGAGTCTTACTTGATGAAAGAGAGACACCGGGCTTGCAGCTTACGTGGGTGCCATGATTCAAGATCGAACTCGGACTCATATTAAGAGTCCGAGTCCTTGTGCTTTGGGGTGCTAGTGTTCAGCCAATATCTCGTGCACATGGGTATATAGTATCCGAATCATATGGTGCATCCATGGAAAATCAATGACCATTGGACCTAGTTATTGTGATTTCATCCTCGGTCCAATGGTCAAGTTTGGACCGAAGATGAAGCTCCCGGAATCTCATCCTCCAACCTCCTCAATGAGTGCACGTAGCAGCCTCGCCATTTCTTCGACCCACGAGAGGTGCTACAAGAGACTTACTTGAGGTGGTTAAATTTTAATGTGTTTGTACACTTTAATTGTAGCATTGACCTATCTGTGATGTAAGGTCTTTGCTATGAAAATATATGTAATGTAAGGTCTTTGTTATGGAAATATATGTAATCAAATTTCTTATCTGTTGTATTTACGTTTGATGAATGTTGATTGTCTCTTCGATATCTTTTAGTTCCCATTTTTTACCCTTCATCGAACATAATAAAGACGGTTAAGTCAATGAAATATGCTACATATTGTGAGGAAAAATCAATAGATATCCAAATCTAATGTGAATGAAATAAAGTTATATATGTAACAAAAAACAAAGAACAGATAATGAATTTTATTCACATCCATATCCCATTAATATCACTAAAATCATTCAAAACAATATGCTTGCATAGAACGTGATATGGTATCCAAATTTTATGCGTGAAGCATCTACTCGCACATATGCAGCAGCTCCATTCAAATAACCGGTAGTCATGTTGTTATCACTACGGGTATATCTTAATACCCGACAGTGATGTACCTGCACTGATCAACTGCTATAAATCAAGGCGCCCGGCCGCATCCACACACATACCCAAGCACGCACCCACGAGCTCCGGTCACTCTGCACGAAATCTACTCAGCTCTTTCACTCTTTCTCTCTCTCTTTCTAGGAGATTTGTTCATGGCTCCAAGATATTACATTGGTAAGGATATTTTTTTTCTTGTCTAGAATTCCTATATAAATGCATATAAACAATACATATATATATATACTATATATATTTATGAGCTTTGTCCTTTTTTTTTTCTTTTTATCGCCGCCTAGTGGTATGAACGGCCCTCCGCCTTTGCCGCCACCACAAGTACCGGGTTTCCACGCTAGCGATGAGCCATTCGCCCACGGTGTGGACACAACGCCATTCCCTTATCCGATCATTGTATGTAATTTTTTCTAACATTTTTTATTTCTTATTTTACTATAACAAATACATGGACAATTAGTTTAACTTAACGTCTTTTTGTTGCATTTATATGTGTCACGACTTTATCCCCAAGACAATGGCTAGAAACAACACTTAGCCGGTTCTCTATCTCTCGGTTTTGTGGAGACCACGACATCTAGAGCATCGTTACCTGCTCATCAACTATATACGTGTGAAATAATTTTTACATCCCTTCGAGGATTCCAGGACACAACAACCACCTAATCCACGAGGGGGAAACGAGATAACGACCATGCAAAACGCCGAGTACCATGCCATTTTCTTGTGCTTAGATTCTCTTCGACGTGTTTGCTACATTGTGCCCCGATTTCTCGCACTTCAAGATATTTGCCTTGTCTGGCGATAATATCCCTTCAAGATTTCTTGTGGCCCATGTGGTCTCAAACTTTTTCTCGAGCCTTTTACATGCAAATGGGGAAGCACCCACGAAGCTTGAGATTTTTCGGAGTTGGTTTGCTACTTTTCCCGGTTTATTTGAATTTCTGCGCGACGTCACCTTGTAATTATAGTTTGAACTGAGCGTACCTACGAAAAAGAGCCGGAATGCTTGCTAGACTTTTCCACGTGGTCTCATGTGCCCTAGGAGGCAAATCACCGTGGAGGTCCAAGAAAAATCCCCTGGTCGTTCCGCTCCAGCAGAATCGAGGCTTGACGGGCGTTCTCCCCACGCCGCGCTCCTCCACTCCTACGTCCCCAACGCCGCAACCATGTCCTCCTCAAATCCACCAAGACAAGAAAGGAGCGCAAGAGGCGCACGAAAGCTTGGTGAGTGCGTCCGTCACGCCCTTGAGGTGTTCGTTGAAATGCCCGCCTCGATCACCGCAACCTGTACTCGAATTCGAATGAAATTCATGACTTAGTGTTGTTCGAAATCCAGTTTGGATATTTTAAATATATGTTTGTGCTTACATGTATAGGCAAGCATGGCGTGGTACGTAGTGTTTGTTGGTCGCCTCTTAGGGGATCTATCTAACCTGGGAAGATTGCTATGCTCAAGTCCAAGGCTACGCGAAATTGCTTTGCTTAATTGAAGAGAAGCCACCCCACATACTTGTGAAGATTGAAGAGAAGCCACTCCACATACTTATGAAGATTGCGAGAATTGCTGCTCAATTGGTTTTGGAAAGATGTCATGCTTTTATTTATGTCTATGACTCTATGGTCATTGGTCTTTTTATTTTAAAAGTCGATGTAGGCTTAGTTTCTAGAATATTAGGTGGATTTTGTTGTATGTAACCATTAAATCCTGTAATGTTTTGACGATATTAATGTATGATGATTTTTTGAATTTAAAAAGAGCTGAATTCCACGAATACTATCGGGTGGCATGGGCCCGACAAAGGAATGACATACAAACCGGTAGTGTAACTACACCGAACACTATCGGTTTGAATTACAAAGCATCTTCTATGACGAAACATCACCGCCGGCCGCATTAATCAACCGATAGTCTCCACTCTAATAACGCTTTTCGGGTTGAAAACAGCCCGGCGGTGTTCACGTAATGTTCACCGACGGGTTCAAAGTAAGCCGCCATTTTAGCTCTTGATACACTATCGGCTCAATCTAACCCGATAGTGTTATCCTTACGATTACGTCGGTTCGTTAAAGCCCGACGGTGCTCCCAATATCAACTCTACCGGCCGACTTCCGAACCCGCATTGCTTGGATCAAAAATGCTTTGCCGGTCCGTAGAACACCCGCAAGTGTTCGGTGACGGTCGCTGCTGGTTTGATATCAAACCGGCAAGGTGTCTCCTCGCATCACCGCCGGTGTTTTGACCCGTAGTGTTTCAAACTCCACATCACTACGCTATGGTTCTGCGGTTCGGTTTTCGGCGGCAAAGGGGGGGTTGGAGCCCAGCAGTTATGGACAATTCTGTGTAGTGTATGTAGTCAACAAGCAAACCCAAGTGATGGCAGCTTCTCAGATTTGGCGGCAGTCCGCTTCTCAGAATTTGGTAGCAGTGCGCTTCCCTAAGAACCGTGTTGAGGTATTTTTCCTTTTCTAGATTAAGGAACGATGAACTGCCATTCCTGCGATCTAACACCGATATGCATTATTAAATAACAGGCTAAATTAATATTTCACAGGAAATTTTCGGGACAGAAAGTTGAGCTTAGAAGATTCAAGGATGGAAATATTGCTGAAAGCACAGATAACTGATGCATTTTATTCTTACTTCATTATCTGCATAGTGTGTTACATACTCAGATAGCTGTTATATTTTATTCCTAACGAATCCTACTTAGTTAACTGCAGTTTGGGAATGCCAATCTTGGGAGAAGCACACAATTAATAAAAGGAGTGCTGGTTATGTGCATTATGAAACATTTGTCACAATTATCAAATTTTATTCTTTTGATTGTTGTCAAACCATTAGTTGTAGTAGTTATTGCTTTGTTGCATATTTGTTTCAATTACTAGTGAGCACCAAATGGAGCAGCTGGTCTTGCATGAAACCAAATGCAGCGCCACATCAGCAAAATTTCACTTTTTGCATGAAACCCTTAGGAGATAAGGAAAGAGTTTCACCATGGTGAAACCTTTGGGCACTGCTTCACAAGCGTTGGAAACTGTGTGAAACCCCCATTGAGACACAAATAGAGTTTCACCATGCAACTATGCAATTGAACCATGCAATGAGAGAGAGGTTGTGGGACCCTTGAGCCTATGAAACTGTGCAATAAAACTGTATATTGAGGGAGATGTCTATTTCATGCCAAAGTTTCACATCTTGGAAACCGGAAGGTGAAACTCTCCATTAAGGCTGGCCTAAGCTAAGTATCGAGACATAGTTGTAGTAGTTATTGCTTTGTTGCATATTTGTTTCAACTTTCAACCAACTTATAACTGTTGACCGTCCGCCCATTCACTACAGAAAATTTACATTTTGGAATCAGGTATTTATGTACCGGAAGAGTATCGCCCTCAAATTTATCTTTTTTTTTTTCTCGCGTTCAGATCCAGACACTCAAAGCTCCATACATATGAATGGCCATAATCTCAGGTATTTAGGTAGGTCAAGAAAATTACAAATCAGCCTCAGTATCCATGATGAGTGTGACATCTTCTAGACACAAACTAAAATATTATTAATAATATATCATGATGACGACAAAGATGATGACCCTGGCATTTATGAAATGACATCGAGAGTGATATCACAGTCTTAATTTATATATGATGATGCCATCGAGAGTGATATCATAGTCTTAATTTATATATGATGATGACCCATCTAATACACAGCAATGTCCTTATTAAGCCTGTTTGATTAATTAAAATACACGCCTTCGATAGTCCTCGCAAAGCATATTGTATTATGTGTTGCTGTAATTGAATATTAAGATTATGATTTCTTTAAGGACATAAATATGTACTTTTAATCAACAGGTGCTTCCCAGGGGCTTCTCGAGTTTTCTTTCCCCATAAGCTCCTAGCGGCGACACGAGCAATTTATTTCTCATCTCCTCCGCTGATTCGACCGCTCCTCGCCTCTGGGGCCCTTTGCCGGCGCTGGAGGAGGAGGGAAACTGCACGAATCGGAGGCGGATCTGTGTTTTTTTCCTTCCATATAGTTTAATTAGCTCGGTAGATGTTTAGGTCTCCTCCCGGTGGCGGCGGTGAGATGCGCACTGACTCTTTGTCTCTCTATGGTGGCGTCGATGTGTGCGATCGGGGGTGGTGCTGGCAACTGCATTGGCATCACCGACAGCGTGTTCTTCGGCGATACATGGAGGTCCCAAGCTAGTGAAGTGAAGGATGGCGGCAACGGCGGTTGTCTACCTCTTCATCGACCGAGCTCGAAGATCGGGCGCACACTACTACAGGATTAATTTTAGATGACACCCCGATCATTCGGTAGCCGGCACATATTTTGCCTGCCACGGTTAATATCGGCTAGCCACCCGCCAGATACAGGCCCGGACAGCCCAATATCCCACTCTAAAACCCTCTCATATTTAACTATGATTACCTTCACTTCAACTAGCAAGGTGAGACTAAAGAGACCAGAACTCCTCTTGCACACATGAATAAGCCTTTAACATTTCTTTTGAATTTCAGGATTTTACTAATGGGTCAAGCCCATATATTCCAACACTGATAGCAACAACTGAATAAAAACTTACAAGTACCGTTTGTAAATATATAGCTAAATGGGAGTATAGTTTTGTTTATTATGCCACTCTAGAAAATCTGCCACAAGAACAAGAACAAGTGTTCCATCCCCATCGATCAGGCCAACAAAACAGTAGGTCACTCAAACACAGATAGACAAACACAGAAAACAACAAATTCACGGGGCACGCGTGGCACACAGATCCTTTCCCCGCCTTCCCAGTCGTCCAATGACGGCCATGCATTAGATTTTTACGCGTCTACCCAGGTGACGTCAACCTCGCCCCAGTCCTGGTTGTTATGGAACCCGAGCGAATCCCAGACGACACCGTTCGTGGCGATCTTCTTCTCCCGTCGAGCTCATCCACCACCGTAGCCCTCACGGTTTTCCCCGGTGTCCTTGCTCGTGATTAGGATGCTCTTCCAGCACCGGCTCCCGTCCGCGTACCACTCTGAGGATAGCCCCGCGAACCAGCCCCCATACCAGTGGTAATTCCCGTCGCACTCCGAGGGGCCGTTGCCGCCATCCCGGTCGAAGCTGGTCCACGTCATCACTGCGTCCTGCTGTGACACGACGCACCAAGATGCCTGCAGAAGAAGGACGGCGATGGTCAAGAACGCAAGCTTGGTGCTCGCCATTATTTCTGTGTACCCCTATTTTTGGCTTGCTTACTAGATTTAGCTAACCGTGCGCCAGCTATGATGAGCATTGAGGGGTTTAAATAGGTAGGACTTTGATACTCCTTTTCTTAGAGAAGTACGGTACTCGTCCGGTCGACTCGATAGCCCGATGCCAAGACAAGGGCGTGCTGTAAAAACAATGCGCTTGATGAGCCATGTTTTCTGGCAGGAGTACAGTGATGCTTAAATTTATCTCAGATTCTCACGTTCATCAGATCCAGATACTCATAACTACATATTAAGTAGCCTTAATCTCGGGTTTTCAGGTAGATACAGGAAAGTTCAAATCAGCCTCGGTATCCATGGTGACTGGTGACACCATCCAGGCACAAAGTAAAATATTAATATAAAGATGACCTGTGCAAATAGTATGATTGTTAACTACAAGCAAACATGGCCCCAAGTTGCAACGGGAGGAAAAAAAAACTACCAAACATTAATGAAAGACATCAACAAGAATGATCTATATATATTTATGTTATAGTCTTTATATGTGATGACCCTGACATTCATAATATCATAACTTGATATTTGCAATCTAATACAACAATGTATTAAGCCTATTTGAATTATAATACACCTTTTGATAGTCACCACAAAGCATATTGTATTATCAATGTGTTGGGTCTTTCTGTTCTATCCCTATGGCTGGTGACCTCGAGTCTCGAACAGACCAAGTTAGGAAGGGCGGCAGCTAGGACTCCATGCCTCCCATACCACCAACTTAACGGTGGATCCGTTGAGACCAATGGATGCAGGTGCATCCTTGTCGAATTTGTTTTAGCTCTGTCGGTGCATACTACCAACAACTCTCAGTCAAGTTGGATCCTGCAAGTCAGTCCCAACTCCATCTTGGTCAAGCCTTTCGGTAGCTATTTTAGATCTAATTTAGATCTCAATCAGAATCCACATGATTGTAGATTAGGACTCTGGAATGGACAAGGCGGAAGTTCAGTTTGAACGAGAGGCCAAGTCAGGAGCAGCAGTTCGCGGTCACCTCTGCAGTTATCTTAGGTGTGTATTTTGCAGTCTCTTTGTTTAGAGTTTGAGCGGTTGTTGCTTGTAATCTGTGTGTGATAGCTACTGGGTTAAGTAGCTGAGAGTTCGTGGAGTTGGGTTATCACTTTGTAAGCCAGCTCGGCGCATTGTACTCGAAACTATCAAGTGTGAAAAAGGGCACCATCACCCGGGAGACCACCAGGCGGTTCAGATCCAGACACTCAAAGTTCCCTATACATATGAATGACCATAATCTCAGGTATTTAGGTAGGTCAAGAAAATTACAAAACAGCCACTACTACAGAATTGAACTTGCATGGTGTTTAGTTTTTATTTTCCGTGGCGGGCATTTAAAAACCGCCACGGAAAATAGTTGGCCCGACAGCCCCGGCCAGGGAATGCCCGCCACGGTTAATCGATTAACCGTGGCGGGCATTGTAAAATAACCGCCACGGTTAATAGGGATTTTTTCGTGGCGGGCATTGTTAAAAGTCCGCCATGGTTAATCGTTTAACCGTGGCGGACTTTTAACAATGTCCGCCGCGAAAATCGTGGGCTTAAATATATATACCAACACTTCACTTCTCTCCCCCCCGCTCCCATCTCTTTCTCTCCTCCCGTCCCGACGCTCCTCTCCTCTCCTCCCGTCTGCCCCTCTCCTCCCGACGCTCCTCCCGACGCCGGCCGACGCCCCCAAGTCCCCCCCTCCCCTCCCACCTTCTCCTATGCCGGCGGAGGCCAGCACCACAGCCTCCCTCCCCAACCGCTGGGCGGCGGCGCTGGCCGGGCGGCGGCTCCTCCCCAACCGCGCGGCGGCGCTCCGTGGCGCGCTTCGGGCGGCGAATCCCCGGCGAGGCGCTGGCGGCGGATCCGGCCGCAGCGCCGGATCGAGGCGGTGGCGCGACGGGATGGCGGCGGGGCGGCATGGATCCGCCCGATCCAGGTCCGCAACGCGGATCCGCGGTGGAGCTCGCGGGCGGCGCGTCCACGCCGAGGTCCCGCGGGCGGAGCTCGGGCGGCCGCTACACCGGGCGTGGATCCTCCCTTCCGCAACGGGCGGCGGCTCCTCCCTCCACGCCGGGCGGCTTCTTCCTCCCGGGCGGTGGAGCTCCCCGCGACGGCCAAACCTCCTCCCTTCCACCCCGTCTGACTCTGCCGGGGAGGCCCGATCCGTGGCGGGGAGGGCAGATGTGGCCTCTATGCCACCGGATCCGCCCATGGCGCGGCGAAGCCGGGCGCCGGCGGCGAAGCCGGGCGGGCTGCGGCGGCGGGCCCCGTAACCCTAGCGAGCCGGGCGGCCGTGGATCCCATCGGCCCGGATCCGCCCATTAGGGTTAGGTCCGGGCTTTTTGTTTTTTTTATTTTATTATTTTATTTACCATGGCGGGCATTGTTAAATAACGCCACGGTTAATCGATTTTGTGTGGCGGACATTTGCCCGCCACGGAAAATAGGTCGATTAACCGTGACCCTAGCTCCGTGGCGGACCTAATGCCCGCCACGGAAAATCGAAAAATGCCTGCCACGGAAGTTCGATTCTGTAGTAGTGAGCCTCAGTATCCATGATGAGTGTGACATCTTCTAGACACAAACTAAAATATTAATATAACATGATGACGAACAAAGATGATGACCCTAACATTTATGAAATGACATCGAGAGTGATATCACAGTCTTAATTTATATATGATGATGACATCGAGAGTGATATCATAGTCTTAATTTATATATGATGATGGCCCATCTAATACACAGCAATGTCCTTAGAGCAGCTTTAACAGTTTGCCATTTAGGTTTGACATTCTCATATTTTGTTAAAAAGCTCAAAATTGATCCTTCAACAGTTTGGCATTCATGTTTGTCAATTGGGAGAGTTGGCAAATTTAGCCTTCATGCATGCAAAATGTGCGGCGCTTACGACGTTTGGCATTCAGCGGCGCATCGTGCGTATTAGAAGAGGTGGAAGGGCATAAACATAATTTTGTTTCTATCTCGGGGTTTTGATGTAAGTTTTCAAGAGCCGGAAGGGCATAAACAAAATTTGTTTCTCTCAGTTTCCTGATGTAAGTTAGATCTGAGTTTGACAAGTGAATTATGCCAAACTGTTGGAGATGATCTTTTTTTTTTTTTTGACTTGGCATTTGGATTTGGGAGTTGGCAAACAAGGCAATTGCCAAACCACAAATGGGGAACTGTTGGAGTTGCTAAGCCTGTTTGATCAATTAAAATACATGCCTTCGATTGTCCTCGCAAATCATATTGTATTATGTGTTGTGATTTCTTTAAGGACATAAATATGTACTTTGAATCTAACAGGTGCTTCCCGGGGCTTCTGAGTTTTCTTTCCCCTTACTACAGCTCCAAGGGGCGATTTATTTCTCATCTCCACCACCAATTTGATTGCTCCTCGGCTCTGGGGGTGGGGGGCTGGTTGGTGTTTTAGGTCTCTTCCCGATAGCGGCGGTGAGATGCACACCGACTCTTTATCTCTCCGTGGTGGCGTCGATGTCTGCGATGGGGGAGGTGTTGGCAACTGCATTGGCATCACCGACAGTGTGTTCTTCGGCGGTGATACATGAAGGTCCCAAGCTGATGAAGTGAAAGATGGCAGCAAAGGTGGAGTTGTCTACCTCTTCATCGACCCAGCTCGAAGATCAGTGCTAATAAAGTGTGCTCTTGTTGGGTCTACAGTGCCGATCTACCAACTTATGAAATCGGGTTGGTTTCCTTCCCCTCCGGGGTTGTTGTGCTCGCCGGTGCATCGTGGATGTCGGTGGTTGAGGTGCCAGGTTGCCCAGGGATGTGATGGCTGCTGGCCACATCTTGTCAGGCGTGTTCGTTCATTGGGTAATTAAGAAGCATGTTAGTGGTGCCGGCATGCTGCTCTTGGTGCCGTTTAAATCGTTCGAAGATTCTTCGTGGGGAGGGTGGTCGGCATCAACGCGAGTCCGCGACTGATCGATCCAGCTGCCGGCGATGAAGATGAGCGGGAGAAGCATGCAAGGATTTTAACGATATTTTCTTTTCTTTTTGAGGGTGTTGTTGTAAGCGTTGGGATCGATGTAAATCATCTGAAATTTTATGAAATATATATGCCTCGTTTCTCAAAAATAAATAAAAATAAATAAATATGTACCTTTAATTCGATGGAGATCGATCGGCAAGGATATATGATCATTCATTTGTGAAAAAAAAAAAACAAACATAGAAACCATCGAAGCGAGGCACTTCAAGCAGACAGGCGCTAGCGCTAGGCGAGTACCTCGTATATATTCTCGTGTGTGTGGGCCTCCACCCGTGCTCCTGTGCGGGCCGCCAATGACGGCGGCTCCGTGCATGTGTGATCTTTCGATCAGGCACAAGGAAGCTTATCGGGTCTCGGGTCTGTCTGATCTATATCCATGGCTGTGGTGGCCTCGTGGGTCGAAGGACAGGCCATTTCATTTTTGAGCATACAACAGGCCAAGTTAGGAAGGGCGGTAGCTAACTCCATGCCTCACATACCACCAATGATGGATCTGTTGAGAACTTGAGATTGAGACCAGTGGATGAAGGTGCATCCTGCTCAAATTTGTTTTAGCTCTGCCACTGCATACAGCATACTGCCAAAACAACTGCTGACCCTACTCCAGCTTTGTCAAGCCTCCTGATAACTATTTCACTTTTTGTGTTATTGCCGCTATTGCGCGCTATAGCGCCGCTAAAACGCATTTAGTGTCATAGTGCGCTTTCCATACGCTATTGGCAAAATTGCCGATTTGATCAGTCCGACCTAGTTAGTGATTCAGTTAGAGATGTTGACTGATTCAAGAATTAATGAATTATCTATAATTATATAAGTTAGTGATTCAGTCGATTGGCCATGAGTAAGGCGAACGACTCATTGTGTTGTTGCTGAAAGCTTAAAATTTTCCCACGCAAGGCATTTGTGTTGCCGGTAGGAAAAAAACTTAGCGAGGAATCCAGTTGAGCAGCGGTCCCAAATAGTATTTTTCTCACAGCTTGGCAGTGTGTGTGTACTGTCGACCAACTGAGTCAACAGCTAGCTAGGGCCGGAGATCAACAAGGTCCACGTCGTTCTTGAATATCGGCTGGTTTCACTGTCAGCGACTCAATGGTTGGCTTCGTAAACAGATCCTAGATTCTCAAGCGAGCACAATTGATGAGTTCTGATCACCATATATTTGACTACCCATCAAACAATGCATGACGAATACACGCCACTGACAAACCTGGGACTATTAATTGTTTAATAATTAGGCAATTTTTAAGTTAAAACAGAATATAAATCATGACAATTTGAAGAACTAGATTAAGAATGTATTGTAAACTAGCACGATAGAATAGCATGTTGCAAAAGCATTAACATGATTACTGGTGTAAGTATAACTCGTACACCAGGTGTCATGGAGGATTTGAGAGCAATAGCGCTACCCAAAACCTTATTCGCCTCTCCCGGTGTAGTATCGCATTCCATAGACCTGCTCACCTGGTTGCCGGTGCATGCAAGTGATCGGGCTCGAGAAGCTACAATGCCGGCGCACCAGCCAGAAGAGGTGACCACACATGTGGGCCTCCCTTTCTCCCCCTCACATTATTAGAGTTTAAAAAATGAGAGGATTCCCATATTTAACTATGACTACCTTCGGTTCAACTAGCAAGGCGAGACTAAAGAGTTCCCACAACTCCTCTTGCACACAAAAATGAGCCTATAACATTTCTTTTTGAATTTCAGGATTTTACTAATTGGCCAAGCCCATATATTCCAACACTGAAAGAAAACTTACAAGTACCGTTTGTAAATACAGCTAAATGGGAGTATAGTTTTGTTTATTCTGCCCCTCTAGAAATCTGCCTCAAGAGTGGCTTACCGGCCACAAGAAAGACAACAAGCGTTCCGTCCACATCGATCATGCCAACAGAAGAGTCGGTCACTCAAACACACAGAAAAAGAAAAACAACAAATTCCCGGGGCACGCGTGGCGCACAGATCCTTTGTCCACCTTTTCCGGCCGGCCGACGACGGCCATGCATCAAATTTTTACGCGTCGACCCAGGTGACGGCAACCTCGCCCCACTCCTGGCTGTTATGGAATCCGAGCCAATCCCAGACAACTCCGGACGCGGGCGATCGTCTTCTCCCCCGTCGACCTCGTCCACGACCGAAGCCCTCACGGTTTTCCCGGTGTCCTTGCTCGTGATTTGGATCCCGTTCCAGCACCGGCTCCCGTCCGCATACCACTCCGTGGACAGCGCCGCGATCGGGGCCCCGTCAAAGTGGTAATTCCCGTCGCACGCTGCGGGGCCGCGTTGCCGCCATCCCGATCGAAACTGGTCCATGTCATCACTGCGTCCTGCTGTGACATGACGCACCTAGACGCCTGCAGAAGAAGGGACGGCGATGGCCAGGAACGCAACATTGGTACTCGCCATTAGTTCTGTGTACCCCAGCTTTTGGCTTGCTTACTAGATTTAGCTAGCCGTGCGCCTTCTGGTATGAGCACTGAAGGGTTTAAATAGGTAGGACTGCGATACAAATCTTTTTCATAGAGAAGTATATTCTTCCTGTCGACTCGATAGCCCGACGCCAAGACAAGAGCGCTGTAAAAACAATGTGATTGAGGAACCAGGTTTTCTGGTCAGCAGTGATGCTTAAATTTATCTCAGATTCTCACGTTGAGATCCAGTTACTCAAAATTATATATAAATAAGTGGCCTTAATCTCGGGTTTGCTGGTACAGGAAAGTTTTAAATCAGCCTCGGTATCCAAGGTGAGCGATTGAGGAACCAGGTTTTCTGGTCAGCAGTGATGTTTTATTATGCTTGTTATGCATGAATGTATTCCATATTATATTTATAGTCATATACAATTGCATGAAATAAAATCTATGAAAAGATCTTATCGTCAGATTGTTCTTAACTGCATTTCTTAAATAAAACCGTAGCAACACACGGACATTATACTAGTAGTATGAATGTATGATTAGTTAGCGTTTAACTAACATGGCCGTGAGTTGCAATGGGAGGAAAAAAACTATCAAACATATTAATGAAAAACGACAACAAGGATGATCCATACATATTTATGTTTAAGTCTTTATGTATGATGACCCTGACATTCATAATATCATAACTTGATGTTTGGAATATAATAAAACAATGTCTTAAAGCCTGTTTAAATATGAATTAAAATACACCTTTGATGGTCATGGCAAAGCATATTGTATTACCAATGTGTCTCACCCTGGGTGTTCGGGTTACCCAAATTTTTCGGTCGGGTAATTCGGGTAATAAGAATTTACAGTAATGAAAAAACGTTACCCAATTTTAGCCCCAAAATAGCACTACCCGAATTTTGGGTACACGATAATTCGGGTTCAGGTATTCCCAAGCTACCTGATTATTAAAAACAGCATACTATAGTATAATGCCAGTGCTAACGCATACGACTTTATTTTTGGAATGTACATGAAAATAACCAAACAATGTTTTTTTTTTGTAGTTCAACCTTTACACAATTGTATGATCCGAAACACTTATGTATAACAAGCATAATAAAGTATAGTGCCTTTGCTAACATTAAATCCTCAGCAAAGCTAGGTACTGTCTTCCTAGTGACTATTTACAACCAAATGCCACAAGGGCATCAACAACTTTATTACATGATATAGGACATATTTGAACTCTCGGAGAATAGAAGCCTTAGCACAGTAAAGATGCCAACACTTGCAGCCTCACGAACTTGCTTGACCTGTTCAAGTTTCATAATTTCAAACAATTCAGCACACCATGTCACGCTAAATCATTTTAACCATTTCAAAACCTTATAGGTGAAGCAACAAAGATGAAAGGAAGACCAATGTTGTGTGTTAACTTCAACCAAATGTTTACGCTACACCAGACCGAGAATCACTTACCATAATATACTTATTGGAAAGAAACGGAAGTATCTCCTTAAGTCCCCAAACCAATTTATTGGGTTCTAAAATATGCCCTGTGGAACCCCCACAAACTAAACTGAAAAGTTATAACAGATCATGGAAAGACATACCAAGAGGTTGTATCTTCAAGCTATCATCCATCCATGTCAGTTTTAACACGTATCTATGGTATTATTATGAGCATTGAACGATCATTGGCACCTAGAATCTTGAGTGACAACAAAATGGAAGAAGCATCAGTTGCTGATTTTATTGGGATCAAATCAGAAGAAGCATCAATTACTGAATTGCTACTGCCGGCCATCCTAGTGTGGATGCCGCTGCCGCAGTGCTGATCGGTCAGATCAGAGATCAAGGATACAGACTTCTCAAACATAGGTCATTCACTCACTCGTCACTCATCAGATGCCTCACGGATCGGTGGTTTAGGCACTCACGGTCGTCGGTCCTAGACATGACCTCGATGGTGGAATCAGGAACAAGATCAGCACTGCAAATCTGAATCCCTGATCTCCAATAAAGATTTAATTTCTTTCTCTTATAATCTGTAGTGCACAACCGAAGCATGTAGATATTATACTAATTAAATTTACTAACTCCACAAATAGCAGTACACGATGAAGGAAAACAAATCGATGCATATAGCGAAACTGATTCCTCGTCATCCATATCCATACAGTCACAGTGCATCAGTTGGGAAGAAAGAAATATGTGTAAGCTGAACATAAACGTTGATGGCTTGGCAACAAGGATTGTTGCATGCCAAGTTAGCACCGTACCTTCCGCAGCGTCGCTGCCGCTTCCTCAGCCTGTCAACCCTCTCAAAACTGAAGTGGAGAAAACCGATGACCTCAACATTGAGAACGGAAAATGTAAACAGACAATTGATCGAACATGATGCACTCACAAAGTACCTAGCAATAGCATGCTGCTGCCGCCGAAACCTCTGACGCTGCTGCTGGTGGAGTCCAGTAACCCAGTAGCCAGCTGCTCGTCTACCGTGAGCCTAGTAGCCGGGCGCCGATGCAGATCCCGCGCGCATTGACAACCATAGTCCATGGCTAGACGTCGCCGCTGGATTCAGCCTGACGCCCTCGCTCAGCCTGGCCATGAGATGAGAGATCCACGCAGGAGCTGATCAGTCGAGCGTGGGGGTTTGGGTCGCGTCCACAGTCCCGGCAGTGCCCAGCAGGAGGACGCCTCCCCAGCCGCGGCGCACGTGCGCGTCCGCAGCCCCGGCGGCACCCAATAGGTAAGTGCATGGATTCGCACAACAGATTGGAAGGCCAAGGGCAGACATACATGGTGGGAGAGGGCCTCTTGCGCCCGTCGGTTCTGCGCCGCACGCCAACGCCATGCCGTGCGCAATGGTGGAGCACCCGCGACGGCCATCGGACACCGGAGACGGATCGTTGACCCGCGATGGTGGCCCGGCCGCTCAGCGTCGGGGACGGAGCTTCGGTGACCGCGAGCAGGGCCAGGAAGAGGGCAGCCGCCGTGCCCTTCGCCCAAACCCTAGGCACATGCTCTCCTAAGGGCAGTCGTGGAGCCAGAACGACGGAATACACGTCCTGATTTTGGCGCTCGGTGCGTCGCCATAGGAGGAAACCTTCTCATTGAAAGGAGGAAAGGAAAAGGAAGGAGTGCGGACATTGGGGAGAAAATCCGTCTCGCACGTTAGATGAAGGAGGATTACGGGATGTAATGAGTATGGCCCATACACTTAATCCTGATCGTCCAATCGTGAAAGAGTAAGGTGAGAGAAGGTTGAGAAGTAATCTGAGACGTTCATTTGAATAGATTTGAACTACAGATAAGTTGGTGCGTTAGAGTCCCACTTCCTAGTTCCTATCCCAAATCTGAATTATCCGCCGCCCCAAACCCTAGGGCCGCCGCCGGCCCCGCTTTTCACCACATTGGTCCCCTCCCTTCTCCTCGGCATCACGCCCGGGTTTGAAGGAGTGGGGATCCATCATTTTAATAAGTTTTTTCCTAGTAGATCGAGTCTTAAGGTTCAAGGTTTCTCCGAAGATCCAATCGAAGAGATTGGCCATGGCGTAAGGCATCGTCAAGATCGTCGATGGAGCAATGGAGCATGTCGTTCCTCGGCGGTGATGGCAAGACGAAGACATCACCATTGATGGAGAATAAGGTACTCCAACCCTTCCTTTGTCTCGATGTGGTTCTATGTAGCCATGGCGATGGGCTAGTGAGATTTAGTTTTCCAACGATATCTATCCGGATGTCGGTTGGACTTGTGTTCTCTCATGGCGAATCTGGTGAAGGCAACAACGATGAGTTCGACAACATAATCGGCGGCGCCAATTTCATTATGTTTGCATGTGGAGTTTTAGCAGTTTATTCCACTTTTGCAAAAGTGATGGGTATGAGGATGACAAATGTGGATGGTGAGATGGCCCCGTTCGTTCGGATCGAAGCTTGCGTCCGTGGCATAACCGTTTGGGATGGTGATCCTAGACGGTGGAATTTATGGCTTTTTCAAGGTTTCTTGTCTCCCATTAATGGAGGAGGTGTAGTTTGGTTTACTTTTTTTGTAATGAGGGGATGTAACTTGCTTTAGTATCAATGGAATTTTCCTTATCGCAAAAAAAAGATAAGTTGGTGCATTAGTAGGGTAGAAGAATACTCCAAGCTTTCAGCAGCAGTTTTAAAAAGTATAAGCAAATACTTCCGTAATTTTGCTGCCTCCTAGAAGAGATCGGGTAATTTCGGTACCGGGTGGTGCTACCGAATTATCCGAACAAATTTTGAGTATCTGGAACCACTATTTGAACTACTGATCGGGTAATGCAAGTTCGGGTCGTTCGGGTGTATTTCTGGTTCGGATATTGGGTATCGGGTAATTTGCCCAGAGTGAAATGTGTTGTAGCTCTATCTCCATGGTTGCGGTGACTAGCGATGAAAACGGATCGGATATGAACGGATATCACTCATATTATATTTGTTTTCATATTTCTATCGGATTCGGATTCGGACACGGATAGGGTCCGATACACATACGGATATGGATTGTCTCGATTCTGAGATAAGAATAATAAGTATCGAATAAGGTCTGAAACGGATTCGAGAATGTCGAATACAAATATCTATTCAGATATTGAGTAAAAGCAACATGCTCATGGGTCATTTGCGGACGCCGTGACTGCCGACCCGCCGAAGTGCCAATGGAACGAATACGTTGTTGTTGGTATAGAATCTGTTGGGCTGTCTAGTGGCCGTGGTCAGTGGGCTGTGGCGTGTGGGCATGTGCGTCACTGCTTCAGCCTTCAACTATGTGAGGCAAAGTTTTTCTCCCACATCGGCTACAGAGACCGGAGCGAAATGAGGGATAAGACACCAGGCAATGAATTGCTTTGTTGGTCGGCTCTCTTCGAATACATCCGTTTTTGGCAGGCCGATATATCCAATAAATTACCGGATTATCTCATATCCGACGGATAATCATGATATTATATTTGTATTTGGTATCTGTCTAAAATATCCATATTTGTATCCGTATTTGAAAAAATATGCGGATATCCGTATAACTATCTAAATTTAGTTCACATTTGTTCGGTCCAACGGACGGTCGAATAAATATCCGTACCATTTTCATCCCTAGCGGTGACCTCGAGGCTCGAATAGGCCAAGTTACGAAGGGCGACAGCTAGGACTCCAAGCCTCTCGTACCACTAGATTATAGTAAATTTACATACCACCAAGGGTGGATCTTGAGACCAGTGGATGCTGGTGCATCATCCTCAATTTGTCTCGAATTTGTTTTAGCTCTGCCGCTGTATACTACAGACAACTACCCCAAGTTGGATACTGCAAGTCAGTCCCAACTCCAACGTGGTCTAGCCTAGCTAAGATCTAGTTTAGATCTCAATCTGAATCCACATGGTTGCACATCAGCAAAAGCTAAATATAGAAACTATTCTAAGTGTCTTCTAGTAATAAATATAGCGGTGCTGCTAGCGCTAGGAAGTCCGATGGGATTGAGTTCCATCGGACGCCCTCCCATCTCTACGGCTCACGAAAAAGAAAAACAACATCCGACTCTCTCCTTTCAATACAGCCCTGAAAAAAAAAGAAGAAAAGCCAAATCTGTTTGTCGTTCCTTCGCTCCGCGCGCCAATGCGCACGGGAATCTGCCCCACCTCCCATCTCGCCAGCCCCAAGCATCTCGACCCGCTGCTACAACGAACGAGAAAAAACCATTGTAACATTAAAAAAATCCACTGTAACAATGGAAAGACATCCACTGCATCATGAAAAAAATGGAACAACGAAAAAACAACAAAGAAATAACATCTAATGCAACAAATGAAAGTACAAACTTGAAACATCAAAAAATGATGTTGCAACAACTACAACGATTTGAGAACTATTACCGTAACACGCAAAAAAACATCTATTGCAACAAACCCAAAAAGGAGGAGAGCCCGGGCTTGGATCTGGGTTTCCTCACGCCATTGCAGCCGGGTTCCTCGATCTGCTATAGCGCATGTGGAGCCCTCCCGAATTCACCGCTGGAGATGGGGCAGATCACTGCTGGGAGATGGCCCCGTCGTTGGATCTCACCACTACAGAATTGTCCATCACCGCCGGGCTCCAACCCCCGCCCCTTCACTTGCGAAACTCAACCCGGCGGAACCATAGCGTAGTGATGTGGGGTTCAAAACACTACCGGGTCAAAACACCGACAATGATTTGAGGAGAGACGACGGTTTGCTATCAAACCGGCAAATAAGACCGCACCGAACAACGTCGGGTGATCCATGCACCGGCAGCATTTTGGATCAAAGCAATGCCGGTTCGAAGTTAGCCGGGCGAGTTAACACCGAGAGCACCGCCGGGCTTTAATGAACCGGCAGAACGAGGGAGATAACACTATCGGGTTAGATTGTGCCGGCAGATTAATATCGAAGAGCTAGCAATGTCGGTTTACTTTGGACCCGTCGGTGAACTTTTACGTGAACACCGTCGGTTGTTTTCAACCCAACAGAATTATTAGAGTCAACACCATCGGTTAGTTAATGCGGCCGACGGTGATGTTTTACGTAAATCGACAACGGTTTGTAATTCAAACCGATAGTGTTTGGTGTAGTTACACTACGGTTGTTTCTCATTCACTTTGTCGGGTCCATGCCACCCTGCATTATTGTTTTAAATTTTTTTAAATTTTTGAATTTATTAAATGGAATTCATCTCTTTTTAAACCCGAAAATCATCATACATTAATATCGTCAAAACATTACAGGATTTAATGGTTACATACAACAAAATCCACCTAACGTTCTAGAAACTAAGCCTACATCTCAACTTCTAAATTAAGAAGACCAATGACCACAGAGTCATAGGCATAAATAAAAGCAATGATATCTTTCCAAGACCAATTAAGCGGCAATTCTCGCAATCTTCATAAGTATGTGGGGTAGCTTCTCTTCAATCTCCGTGGGTCGGCTAGTTTGCATCATTGTAGGCGATGATGCTTCACCTTCGGTGTTGTATTTTTTGTAACAATTATTAGCGTAGCCTTGGACTTGAGCATAGCAAGCTTCCCGGGTTAGATAGATCCCGACACGCGACCAACAAACACTACGTACCACGCCATGCTTGCCTATACATGTAACCTTAGGATGATAATGCTTTGTTATTCATAAATGTTGTAAAAGTAAGCACATACATATATTTAAAATATCCAAACTGGATTTCGAACAACACTAACTCATGAATTTCAATCACAATTCGAGCACTAGTATGTCTTCAATCATGATGTAAATGACCATAATGTTTTAAAGCTCATTTGTTACTAAGGATCCGGAACTGTTTGAAAGCAAAATCTATGAATTTCAATCACAATTCGAGCACTAGTATGTCTTCAATCATGCTGTAAATGACCATAATGTTTTAAAGCTCATTTGTTACTAAGGATCCGGAACTATTTGAAAGCTAAATCTATGAATTTCAATCACAATTCGAGCACTAGTATGTCTTCAATCATCTTTGAATCGACCATAATGTTTTAGAGCTAATTTGTTACTAAGGATCCAAAACTGTTTGAAAGCAAAATCTAAATATAAAAGGAAAGGTTGCTATTATCCACACGGGCATTTCAACCAACACCTCAAGGGCAGTGACCAACGCACTCACCAAGCTTTTGTGCGCCTCGTGCGCTCCTATCTTGTCTCGGAGGATTCGAGGAGGACAAGGTCGCGGACGGTACAAATCGTCGGGCGGTGAAGAGGAAGACGTCGTGAGGCTGCGGACGGCAGAGAGGTGTGGCGGCGGTACTCCATCGGCGTGGAGGAAGACCAAGCGGGCGAGGCGAGGCTAGGACAGCGGCGAATTAGTTCTCATTCTCATAGGTAAAAACTTGAACACCTAAACGGATAATTAGTTCTCACAAAGGAAGGGCGAGGATGTCGATGCGGGCGTTAGGGACGTCGGAGTGGAGGAGTGCAGCGTGGGAGAACGCCGTCAAGCCTCAATTCCGCTGGAGCGGAATGACCCAGGATGCTTGTGAATGGGCGGCCCTAGCGGCATTGGGAACGACGAACGGCGACGTTGGAGTTGGTCGTGCTCCATCGGCGCATCTGGTGCTCTTTTTGGCGCTGGTGGGGAACGAGAATGGTGCGGGGTTCAAAATGACTTGCCAAAATTTCACTCCGAGCCACTCACATATATATATCGGCAAGGCTGGTTTCGGCGCGGTGGGAACCGAATGGCGGGAGGTTCAGATACATTTGGAAAATTTCACCCCAATCCTATTTACTGCCGGTTATTACCCACAACCGGCAGTGCTACAGAGATGCTGCCACTTCATGGATGATCATGTGTACCTCTGTGAAGGATGTGTAATCCTCCTAGATAGAAATGGGTTTTATTTTTTTTTGCGGTCATGTACACCCAAAATATGACCCGACATAAGATCTTAGGTTTTTCTTTAAAATTTTTAATTACTATGATTTTGTTCGAGCTAAACTGGCGATAAGAACGCTAATTACACCATGGAAGCACAAGAATTTTTCATTGACCTCCATAGTGGTTTGCCTCCTAGGGCACATGAGACCTTGGGGAAAGTACCAAACTATAATTACATGGTGGCATCGCGTAGAAATTTAAATAAACCGAGGAAAGTACCAAACCAACTCCGAAAAATCTCAAACTTCGTGGTTGCTTCCCCATTTGCATGTGAAAGGCTCGAAAAAGGTTTGAGACCACTATAACACGGCAAACATATGAACCACATGGGGCACAAGAAAAATACAAAATAATTAGGAACCAGTTAACTAGCTACAACCTTACAAATAATTAACTTAGTAATTAAACACATTAATCATCATCATCATCGGGACCATCATTCGGTCCACCTTGTGGTCCATGCACACGAATGTAGGTTTGTAGAAATATCGGGTAATTGATATCACATATTAAGTATCCGCTTGAGTCGATGAAGGTCAATGCTCTTATGATTGCACTCTCTCATCCCTCGCAAGGCCGTAAAAATGCTCGACCATAGATGTAACCTACTGAATGACCACTGTCTAAGTCAGTATAAACCTTATCTTGATATTGTCGCCCTTCCGTAGTTTGCTAGCCGAGGTGTGTACAGAAGTCCCAATCGTACCCGAGGTTGGTCTGTAGCTTGGTCGAAACGACCGCCAAGCCACATGCAAATAATAAGTAAGATCGTGGAGCAAAATCTGCAAGTGGAAGAATCAAAATGAGTGAAGATGATGTGAATCTATCTAATATGCAGTGTCAAAAATGATGAATTTAATTTCTTACATACCACATCATGGTTCTGACTCCCAACATATTCGCTATATTGCCACGGGGGGATATTGAGAGCAGACAAAGCATGTATCTTGAAGTGCGAAAATCAGGCATAATGTAGCAAACATGTCGAAGTGCATCTAAGAACAAGGAAATAGCACGATCTTGGGCATTTTGCACGGACATTCTCTCGGTTCCCCTCTCGTGGATTAGGTGGTCTGTTGTTTCTGGATACCTCGAAGGAATGTAAAAACTTATTTCACACCTATATAGTTGACGACCATGTGATGTTCTAGATATCGTGGTCTCCACAAAACCGAGAGATAAAGAACCAGCTAGGTGTTTGTTTCTAGCCATTGTAGTAGGGATAAAGTCCGTGACACATATAAATGCAATAAAATGTTGTTAAGTTAAATTAATCGTCCAAGTATTTGTTATAGTAAAAAATAATAAATAAAAAATGTTAGAAAAAGTTTCATACGATGATTTGGATAAGGGAATGGCCTTGTGTCCACATCGGCGCGAATGGCTCATCGCCAACATGGAAACTCCGGCTGTTGTGGTGGCGGCAAAGGGGAGGACCGTTCATACCACCAGCTGAGCGATAAAAAGGAAAAAAGAAAAAAGGACAAAGCTCATGAATATATATAATATATATATTGTTCATATGCATATATATATATAGGAATTCTAGACAAGAAAAAATCCTTACCGATAAAATATCCCGGAGCTATGAGCAAATCTCCTAGAAAGAGAGAAAGAGGGAAAGAGCTGAGTGGATTTCGTGCGGAGTGAGTGTAAAAGCAGCGCAAGTCCGGAGCTCGTGGGTGGGCGTGTGTGGGGGTATGTGTGTTTGATTTCTAGCAGTTGTTGAAGGCGGGTAAATCACTTGCCGGTGTTAAGATACCCGGCGGTGATACAATATCACTACCGGTCATTTGTATGTAGCCGGCGGTGAATTTGCGGTCTCGTCACTTCACTCGCTTTTGCATGCATGCATGCATTGTTGCGATGATCTTTGCATATGTACAGTAGATGCTTCACGCATATATACGAGTAGATGCTTCACGCAAGCTAGATTCCATATCACGTTCTATGCAGCATTATTTGTTTTTACCGACATATAGTAACTTTATTTCATTCACATTGGATTTGGATCTATTGTATTTTCCTGACATTGCAGCATATTTGACGCAACCGTCTTTTATTATGTTCAATGAAGGGTAAAAATGGGAACTCAAAGATATCGAAGAGACAATCCACATCTATAACAAACAAAAATACAAATGAGATAAGAAATTTGATTACATATATTTTCATAACAAAGACCTTACATAAAACTAAATATACGGTAACAAAAACCAATTCACGAGATAGGTCAATGCTACAATCAAAGTGTACAAACACATTAAAATTTAACCACCTCGGTAAGTCTCTTGTAGCACCTCGGTAAGAAGTGGCGAGACGCTAAAGAAACCGACCGAGGAGGTTGGAGGATGAGATTCACCGGGAGCTTCATCTTCAGCCCAAACTTGACCATTGGACCAAGGATGAAATCACGGTAACTTGGTCCAATGGGGATTGTTTTTCCGTGGATGCACCATATGATTCGGATACTATATGCCCATGTGCACGGGGTTTTGGCTCGACATTTCCACCCCAAAGCACAAGGACTCCTGGACTCTTAATATGAGTCCAGAGTTCGATCCTGAATCATGGCACCCACAGAAGCTGCAAGCTCCCGTGTCTCTCTATCTTCGATAAGACTCTTCTAGCACATTTTTACGTAAACCATTTTCTTAGACTAGGCATATCTGTATGTGGAAGGCTTTCTCTCAAAGAAAGGCCATATGTATGTGGAACTGGAAAGTACTTGCTCACAAAGAAGATCGAGGACGAAGAACAAGGAAAACAAGCGAGAAAAAGATTTTCTAGATCCAAAACCCATGACATTAAAATTCAAAACTAAGCCCTCTCGTACTTTGAGGAGAGAGTAGGAACTATAGGACGAACCAAGAACGCAAGAACATATAGGAGAAACTGGGTGCAAAACACAGGCGTCCCCTTGCCGTTTAAATAGGCGAGATGTTGTGGTTGAGGCGACTATCGTTGTACGGGAGGACGGGACGCGGCAGTGTGCCAGCATTGGTGCAGTGGTCAGCCAGTCAGAGTTGAGAACTGTGCGGCCGTTGAATTTTACGAAATCACAGCCGGGTCGAAGTTTTTCACCCGGCAGTGATATCGAAATACCACGCCGAAAAGATCCGCACCGCAGTGATCTACCAATCACTGCCGGGTGTAAAACTACACCCGGCAGTGTTTTAACTAACATTAATTTAACTCGTCGATGCTGCAGCTGGTGCCACAGGCTTTTCTCATCGATTCCGGAGATACTGTCGGTTCCCTAACCGGCAGTGAATACTACTGGCAATGCGGTTCTCCACGCGAGCGCCATGCATGCATGCTCGGGCCTCTGTGAACACGCTAAGTGAATGTGATAGCTAAAGTGTTGTGCGTCGTACTACTCCCATGGTCAAAAAAAAACGTGATGGCTATCTGTTGGGCGGTACAAGTTTGATTCTTTAAATAGCCGGCGGTGTTGTGGACGTGCTACGACAAGTTGAGTGTCATTTGTTCGTGCTCCGGCCAAAGGTAGCGAGAACTCTCTCGTCTCCCCTCCCTCCTGTCCCCCTCCCGTCGGCATCGTCGGGTAGTAGAAGGTACGTGTGGTTGATCTTGCGGCAATGGTAAATAATGTAAAGCATGCATTCCTTGTTTCAAAATAACAATGGTGTATTTAGATAAGTCTCTATGTATGCTATCAAATCAATATCTTTAGATTTCGTGAGCAACATCTATTGCAATAGTAATCCTCATTAAACTCTAGCCTCGTTCTTGAAAAATTGTCAATAACTAGCTCGTTGGGGGATCGAACCCGGGGGTCGGGATTGGGTGCCTTGGGAAACGCAGTGGCAGCCGAGGAAGCGGCTATTGGAAACGCGCACAAACGCGTAGCCGGTCGCCCTTTGGTTGCCGCCTAAGTGTGGGGATTGGAGATCAAAACGCGTGCAAACGCGCAGCCGCCAGTCAGGCTTCGTGTGCCGGGGAGACGGGCCAGTCGCTGTTTGACTGTTTTCATGGCGTCGTCTTGGGAAATGACAATCGACTGCATGCATTCCATGGATTGTTACTATATAGCACCCTCTGATTTGGTACCATCTCCATCGCTAATTAACATCTCTCTTTCCATAACCTCGATCACCAGGTTGCTTCATCGACGTACGTACGAGATGGCCGACAACTACACCATGGAGGAGCCTTAGTTCACCGTCGCGTGCCTGCATGACGCCCTCCACAAGCTCACCAACCTGGATGAAGTAGTCGGCCTGCCAACGGTGGCTTGGCCGTTGGTGGAGAAGGCCAACTTCTACGTACAAGGTCGATGCCATCACCGACATCCTCGCTGTGGGGATACCGGGCGAGGGGTAGCGCTGAACGCGGCGCCGAGGGCGGCCGGCGGCGGGAATGCGGCCGGCGGCAGGACGAGGGCGGCAATGGGGGGGCGAGGCCCTGGCGGCGGCGGCCGCTTTCTTTTTTTTTTTCATTTTGTAAATATATTATCTAGTAACATATAATGAACCAGTCATTTTTAATTCGTCTTCGTGTGCAATCTTACATTTCTATCGTTTGTTTTTCTTTGTTCCTTGGTCTTCAAATCTCTATCGGTTCTAATTCAACCCGGTTTGTGTCAATCTTTAAATCGCTTTTGGTTCTAATTCAAACCCTTGAGTGATCTATGTCCATCAAGACCACTTTGCCGGAACGATTCAACCCGGTGGTGATCTAAGTCTTCACTTTGCGGGTTGGTCGAATCCCTAGAGTTTACGTGTTTCCAGCGCCTAAACGGTTCATCAGCTGCGGGCGAGGTTCAACACTTCTGGGTGGACTAAATTCCGGCAGTGATGCCGGCGGTAGTGATGAGCGAATCTGTAGTAGTGTCTGTCCCATGGAGTGTTGGAGGCGATCGTCGGATCATGGGCCCTTCACCGCCCGCGGTTGCTCTGCACAGGCTAGGCCCCTCACCGCCGCCATCGTTGCTCTCGTCTAGAGGCGCTCTGTCCAGCACCGTAGTAATTTTTCGTTTGTTTGTGGTGAATATTATCTTACCATGGGTAACTAGCCTTAAAAGATCCGTCTCGTAATGTACATCTAATTGTACAATTAGTTATTTTGTTTGTCTATATTTTATACTTCATGCATGCGTTTTTTGATACATTTAATGATTCGATGTGATGATAATTTTAAAATTTCAAGCTAAATTCAGATAATCTAAACACACCCATTGGAGGCCTTTACGGAGGCCAACTCAATAAATACAACAGGAAAAATATATACGTATCTAACGAGCGCTATTTCGAAAATCCAATCAAACGAAACAAAACAAATGGGAAAACATCGTCAATATTTAGTTATTTGTAGAAGTTGATTCATCCCGACAAAATAGACTGAATAGTTCGGCCTCAAGATTCAACTCGGCGCAGTGAGGCAGCAGCGACAGAGAGCGGTTAGCGAGTGAGCGACGATGGCTCTGGCTGGCCCTTGGCCCGTTGTTGGTCGGTATGTAGGCGTTAGTTGACCAGCGGTAGCACGAGCGCACAGGGGCAGCAAGAAGGCTGGCGACGGCACAACGACTTCGGCACGGTGACCCCGCTCGCCTAGCCAACCGGCCATGCGATGCACGAGTTTTTGGCGCGCGTCTCACAACAGTACCGCTTGTAAATACTGTACAACTGAATGAGAATATAATTATATTTATTTTGTCACTGTAGAAAGTCTGTCTGACTCGAGAGTGGCTACGGATCAGGCCAACAGAAGAGCCCATCACAGACTTAGTTGTCCGCACGGCAGGGTGCGTGACGCACTGACACAAAACAAACACACACGCAGACATAGTAGCAAATTCCAGGGACAGTCAAAAGGAACACAGATCCTTGCCCCGACGACGGCCATGCATTCGATTATTAGGCGTCGACCCAGGTGACTGGAACCTCGCCGGCGTCGGTGCCGAGCCCGAACTTCTCCCAGACGGCATTGGACGTGGCAATGATGTTGTCCTTGCAGCCGCTCTGAGAGTCGCACTCGTCCACGACCGTGGCCACCACGGTTCGCTCGAACCCTGAGATGCGGATCTGCTTGTTGCACCGGCTCCCGCCCGCATACCACTGCGTGGACAGCGCCGCGAGCAGGTCCCCGTCGCTGTGGTACATGCCATCGCACGCCGCGGGATCGCCCCCATCCTGGCCGAAGCTGGTCACCGCCATCACCGCGGCTGTGCCGCCCTGCTGTGACAGGGCGCACCACGACGCCTGCAGAAGTAGGACGGCGACGGCCAAGAACGCAAGCTTGGTGCTCGCCATTATTTGTGTGCGCTCCTGCTTTTTGCTGATGACTTAATGGATTTAGCTAGCCGTGCATGCACTTGCTTCATGAGCGGTTTAAATAAGCAACAGATATCGCACCTCAGATACCTAGGCCGATACGAATTCTTTTGCTACCTAGGGAAGTGCGATACTCTTCCGGTACTCTCGATGGCCCGATACCAGGACAAAGCGCGCTGTGAAATGGTGTGTTTGAGGAGCCAGATGGTGTGTTTGAGGAGCCAGATTTTTTGTAATTAAGTCAACCAACTTATAACTTGAACGTCCGCACATTCGCTACTGACAATTTGCATTTTTAGAGTCAGCACTGATCCTTAAATTTATTTTAGATTCTCGTGTACGGATGCAGGCCCTCAAAATAGTATATAAAATGTCCTTAATCTCAAGTTTTCTGGTAGGTCAAGAAAATTTTGAATCAGCCTCGGTATCCATGGTGAGCGGTGACACCTTCTAGACCTAGACAAACTAAAATATTAATAGAAAGATGGCCTGCCCAAATGGTAGGGAAGAAGAGTGACGCTGCTTCACAAATCCATCTGAGCGAAGGAATAGCTACGCTGCTTCACAAGAAAGGCCCAAGACTTTGCATCCCCTGATGAAAGAAGTCCTGACAATATGCGTGTTGCTGCAAAGGAAAGATTATGTGTAACACCTGGTTTTAAGAACAAAACCAGATAAAGCCATATGTGAGCCCTGGAAGTCAATCTCACATATACTTTACAAATTATAAGAAGTATCAATTCACAATGCTTAAAATATAACGAATATAATATAAGAACAGATAACCTCAGCTAGCGGACAGCGGAAAAGACTCTTCAATCTTACTGTGCGGGCTCCACGAGGGACAACCGACCTGGTTGATCACAAGCCTAACTTCCTCCTGAAGTGGGGTGAAATAGCAAGGGTGAGTCCATGTCGAACTCCGCAAGCATAGCCAGGGGTTATGAGGCTAAGAAGCTGACACTGTCTTAACTGCGGTTGCTTTTAGAGTTGGTCAAGTTTTAAGCTTAAGCAGTAAAGGAATCCCAAACCATTATTCACACTTGTGGACAGATATCATCATCAAATTAATACCAACAACAAAGTAAGCACACAATTCTATCCATTAGTGTTCCAAGGCCGTTCATAACCGCGAACACGGCTGACATGTCAGTTTAGTTAACTCTGCGCAGAGGTGTACACTTTACCTACAGGTCATGGTTTCCACCAGAGAAGGGTCTCGACTTCCCTAACCAAGTGAAGACCATATAAGGCCGTTCAAAAACCCTCCTAACAATATTAAAGTGGCCAACAGCTTCACACCCGTTTCTCCCAATTACGGCAAACCACCAACAAAGCTAGGTAGACCCCTTGAACAACCAAAGTCAGAGCCACGTGACCCCCATAGCTGTACTGTATATCCCGGATATCCACGAATGGATTAAGTCCTTATGGAGAGCTAAGAGCTTCATAAATAAACAACCCCCAAGCTCTTTCGCCCTATGTACCATGGCATCATCAACTGCTCCAGATTAAAATCATACAACAAAGTAAATTTTAGTTGGTTGAGCGCTAGCAATTACTACCCAATGCATAAGCCCATGGGTGACAAGGAACAAGTGTTCAAGACTAGGATAATCCTTAACGGTAACCAAGGAGGACACATGCATCATGAATTAATGATTAAGGTGAATAGGACATCAAGGATGATCCCAAGCTATACTTGCCTTAAATTGAGATCCTTTCTTCAAGTCCAAGCTTCAAAAGAAATCCTTCTTGATCAACAACTTCTTCTAGATCAACAACGCAGCTCACCGTCTACCCGATTCCAATCGGCAACACACAAACATATAGGGCCAATCATGCATAACAAACAAGGCTATAATTAGAACAGTACACCAACAGTGGAAAAACAGTTTAAAAAGCTTATAAAACTATTCTACAGATCACTACGATCACACAGGCGTAAAGATCACCGAAATCGGAGCTAAAACGGCGTAGTTATGAATTTTACAAGTTTACTAGTAATAAAATAATAAACTAAAATAATAATTCGAAATTTGAAAGTTCAAAAACCTGACTAACAGTGAGATAAACATATAGGTTACGAGATTACGAATCTAACGCAACTTGAACGGATCGATTTGGATTTAAAATGAAGAAGTTATGAGCTTTTGAAAACTGATGGCAATTCTGTAAATACAGGGAAATTCATTTCGAAATAAATTAAATAAAACTGGATTAAGCCTGTGAAGAGCCGATGCATAAACAGATGGAAGTGGGGGTCTCTCTAACAAAAAGGCTGGTGAAGGTGTATGATCTAATCTGGGCCATAGATCATAGATTGGATGGCACAGGATGATATGTGTACACATGTATTTCTATCGTATTTCCATATTTATTTTTCTAAAGAAAAACGGCAACAAAACATATGAGGTCATCATATGATGTCACCAAGCAAGCTAATGATCAGCAAGCTAGGAAAGAGGTCATGGCCGGCGTGCAGTTCACTCTTCCTGTCAAAGATGTTGACGACGTATGGAACTATGAACAAGGCAAAGATCAAGATGGAGGTCCTGAAGAAGATATACTCACCATCAGCCCATGATCGCCGGCAGCAGACGACGATCGACGTACCAACAAAGGTTTGGGTGGCATGCTTGCTTGCTTTGGAGATGTACGTACTATATACACGGCCGAGTGCATGGAGCAGAGCAACGGTGATGAGCAGCGGAAACGGCGCTCGGCAGCGGCGTCGACAATGGCGGCGAAAGCTAGAGTTGGCGGCGGCGGCTCGGGAACTCGGCGAGATCCAAAAGGCGGCGTGGCGGTGCTGCGTGTGGATTCGGACGGGGTGAGGCGGCGCGCTGCTCGCGGCTATTTATGGGGCAGGGTTGCTTGGGAGACACGCAGAGACGAGGGGAGTCGGGTTCGAGCGGACTCGGTGGAGGCCCTCGTTCTAGTGTCCGACTTCGAACACGAACTGGATTCCTGTGCTGGGTCGGCCTGGGTGCTGCTGCATAGGCCAAAGATGTTCGAGAGATGGAAAGCGAGGAGATTGAGAGGAATACGGACGTTTGGATGAAAGGAAGGAAAGCAGCAGCTTGGTTCTGCACAAGATCGAGGAGATGTGCTGGACTGCAAGGAAACAGCCCTTCGGCTGGGAATCGAGAGAGAAAATAATTCTTTTCTTTTATTTTCAAAACATTTCCAAATGCTTTTAAAACCTTTTTTTGAGATTTAACCGAATCCACACATCACAATAAATCATATGAGGCAGCATGAATGCACATACAAAGTTGCTAACTCCTAAGATAAATTTTTATTTTGTCAAAAGTATTTATTTCCTAAATTTCATGAGCACAAAAATACATAAATAAATCATTTTATTCTATTTTCAAAGAGCTAAAATTTGGGGTGTTACAAATCTACCCCCTTAAGATGAATCTCGTCCCGAGATTCGGAAGATAAAGATCGAAGAGATTGAGATACTCTGTTTACAAATCGTTGTCACTCCTCGAGTAATTCCATTTTCTTGGTTATGGTTCCTTTTTGTTTTGCATGCCAATTATCCTTACTCCAACCAATGTGCTCACTAATTCCAAAATTGTAAAGGATACTCCAAACAACTCTAAGGTAACTTCCAACTATCAAGCCACTTGTCTTGTGCTAGCTTACTCTCACACTACTGTTCTTTATGCCTCTCATTAAGACCATCCAATGATCAACTGTATGACATTTCTTTGTTCCAACAATTCCAAATGACAAGGCCATAACAGTTTCTAATCCACCATATCCAATTTCTAACTCTATATTTTTACCTCTAGCTTCACCGCCATCCGGTGGCCAACAACGATAGCCAGCAAGGATAGATGATCATAAATAGAGGGTAATCCAAAAGACAAACTCACAGCTTCAAGATAAACTCATATCTTGAAGATAGTTTGAATAAATACACACATGAGTTTAACCCACTACTCCCCTTAAGAAGAGATAGACCCGAGTAACCCCGGGGACTAGCTTTCGTAACCTTTTAAGCACCTCAACCATCTTATAGTCCTTCCAATTGACCCACATGACTCTCTTGATCCAAAGTAGGTCCCATTCCAAAGTTCTAATTATTAGTATTCTTACTATGGTTGAACTGCTCAACTCTCATATTCTGCATATAGCTCGGTAGGCTTTGAGGTTGTCTGATCTCCATTAACATAGTTGCTAATCTAAGAGTACTGATAATGACATATGCTTCATCTAGACGATAATATATTTCAATGTCATGCGTATCTATGGTCACTTCAATCCAATAATGATATCACATGCTCAAAATCAACCTAGTGAGAGAGTCCTTGGTGAAACTTTTATTCCAGAGTAGACTATTCATCCAACTTCAAAACATTAGTGACCTCTGCTCAAGTTAAGTTGCTCAAACTTTGGATCCAAAATTTTTTAGCTTGTGGTGTCATCCAAATCTTCTTAGCATAACTCTTCTTTGCTAAGGGCATCAGCAATGACTTTTACAACTCTAGATGGTAGAACCTTTTTCAAGATATCGCTCTTGATTAGCCCAATCCATCTTGAACATGCAACTTAAGTCCATATCAGTAATTCTATATATTCCTTACAATCCATGTAGACACACTCTTCAAACCCATGTGACTGCTACACTGGTAACCAATACAAATATATCGCCATATCCATATGCTTCACAGTTGACTTGACATCCAAGCACAGTTAATATCTTCTCTTGTAGTAACATCTTGAGAGACATGGGTAAACCTTCCTTCAATCCCCACTAGAACCATATCATTACAAGGAAACACTCTTGCACTCTTAAAACTCAACACCTCCATCTAGAGTTCTCCATGCAATCCACCATTAGAGATGTCATACCTAAGAAAGGATCTTCCTTCAAACTTACTCACCATGATGCTTGTTGTAAGTATTGGAGTTTCCAAATTCATCATAGAACAACTATAGAGAAGTCCAACATGCAGCACACTCCTTTATCATCATTGCTAACTTGTCTTGAATTGTAAGTTGAATTCCAAAGTGTTGTGATAACTTGAGACATAATCCAATCATGTCAAGCACACATGCTCCTTGTAAATATTCCAACAAATATAAAACTTGAGTGAAGGATGCTTGTCCTCACTGTTGCCATCTCAACCATAAGATAGCATATGCTTCCGAGTGAAGAACTAGAAAATATCAATCTTCATCTTGCAACTTCTTCAGCGTGGCTACCCCCCTTAAGAAAAGATTACTAGGGGACCAACAAAGGTAGCTTAAACATTCTCCTCAGCGAGTCATCCATCTTAATGGTCTAATGACTTCGAAAAGAAATTCAATTGCATAATCAATAACAAGAAATCTGAAACTCCTCGCGAGTAGAAAAACAGCAGCTCAGTAAAACATCAATAATTTGAGTTCTGTTAATCCAAGGAGGTCGTGCTTTATACCGTTGGAAAGCTTATGAAATTCTCTACAACTTCCTTATAGAACTCTTCTCCAGATTCGACACTTAAGTTGGTCGAAAACAGTGCACAACAAAAACTAGTTCAGATTCCTGACAGCACAATTGCATCAACTTGTGATTTTCATAACTCCAAAACCATAATAGCTATCAGGAGAATTCTTGCGCTCAGAGAAAGATACGGAAGTGTACTTGTATCCAGAATTTTTCCATGATTTTTGATGGTTCAAGGGCAGATGTATAAGCCAAAGAAGACAGTTTGCTCTGGAAAGACAGGATGTGCAGATACAAGAAAACCAACCCGACTATTTATTACACTAAATCCTTAAACCTTAAGCCTATGAACTAAATGAACTTGTGGGCAAACCAACAAGATCATTGCACTCATTACAAAGATCCAAACCAAACATTATTCATAAGCACAAAGCAACTAAACATTTCAAATTCACAACCACACAGACTCAACTTTCGCTACTAACGTTTTGTTGCATAAGGGCATAAATTCCTACTTAAACATGGTGTGATTGCAGCGACATCCAGGGTAACACCTTTTGCGTGTGGATGGCGGGACACGTCCTCCACTTCATTGATCCTTGGTAGTCCAACCTGACTTTTCCACTCATCAATTTCATCAAGAGCTTCCTCATGATGTTTGCTTCACTTCTGCCAACTCTAATTGACTATCTTTTCTGATGGAGGACTTGGATTGTTACGGAAATCTCCTCTATTTGTTCACCTTGCTCTCTACTAGGATTATACATAACTCAAAGCGAAGTACTCTGTAGAAGTCTAAGGAATCGCTTTTGTTTGTCATCATTCATCACTTCATAGTGTTTCCCAAGATATTCTAAAAGAGCTTGATGAGAAGCATTAGATATTGTGGCATACTTGTCGAGACGATCAGCAAGAGGCGAGTGAATCCCTCCTTGTGATGTGTGATTCTACGCTCCTCTGACTCTTAAACTTAGGATGCGCCCACTTAGTGCGTCCATATTCCACTTGAGCGTGTTGATCTGGATACCGGTCTTGCAATATATGCACCAACCGAGGATGAAACAAAGCTAAGACGTCCAATTCTAACTAGGCTTGCGTCCCTACAATCGGCACGGAGTCGATACCAATTTGTAACACCTGGTTTTAAGAACAAAACCGAGATAAAGCCATATGTGAGCCCCGGAAGTCAATCTCACATATACTTTACAAATTATAAGAAGTATCAATTCACAATGCTTAAAATATAACGAATATAATATAAGAACAGATAACCTCGGCTAGCGAGACAACGGAAAGACTCTTCAATCTTACAGTGCGAGGCTCCACAGGGGACAACTGACTGGTTGATCACAAGCCTAACTTCCTCCCCGGCGGGGTGAAATAGCAAGGGTGAGTCCATGTCGAACTCCGCAAGCATAGCCGGGGGTTATGAGGCTAAGAAGGCGACACTTGTCTTAACCTGCGGTTGCTTTTAGAGTTGGTCAAGTTTTAAGCTTAAGCAGTAAAGGAATCCCAAACCATTATTCACACTTGTGGACAGATATCATCATCAAATTAATACCAACAACAAAGTAAGCACACAATTCTATCCATTAGTGTTCCAAGGCCGTTCATAACCGCGAACACGGCTGACATGTCAGTTTAGTTAACTCTGCGCAGAGGTGTACACTTTACCTACGGGTCATGGTTTCCACCAGAGAAGGGTCTCGACTTCCCTAACCAAGTGAAGACCATATAAGGCCGTTCAAAAACCCTCCTAACAATATTAAAGTGGCCAACAGAGCTTCACACCCCGTTTCTCCCAATTCTGGCAAACCACCAACAAAGCTAGGTAGACCCCTTGAACAACCAAAGTCAGAGCCACGTGACCCCCATAGCTGTACTGTATATCCCGGATATCCACGAATGGATTAAGTCCTTATGGAGAGCTAAGAGCTTCATAAATAAACAACCCCCAAGCTCTTTCGCCCTATGTACCATGGCATCATCAACTGCTCCAGATTAAAATCATACAACAAAGTAAATTTTAGTTGGTTGAGCGCTAGCAATTACTACCCAATGCATAAGCCCATGGGTGACAAGGAACAAGTGTTCAAGACTAGGATAATCCTTAACGGTAACCAAGGAGGACACATGCATCATGAATTAATGATTAAGGTGAATAGGACATCAAGGATGATCCCAAGCTATACTTGCCTTAAATTGAGATCCTTTCTTCAAGTCCAAGCTTCAAAAGAAATCCTTCTTGATCAACAACTTCTTCTAGATCAACAACGCCAGAGCTCACCGTCTACCCGATTCCAATCAAGCAACACACAAACATATAGGGCCAATCATGCATAACAAACAAGGCTATAATTAGAACAGTACACCAACAGTGGAAAAACAGTTTAAAAAGCTTATAAAACTATTCTACAGATCACTACGATCACACAGACGTAAAGATCACCGAAATCGGAGCTAAAACGGCGTAGTTATGAATTTTACAAGTTTACTAGTAATAAAATAATAAACTAAAATAATAATTCGAAATTTGAAAGTTCAAAAACCTGACTAACAGTGAGATAAACATATAGGTTACGAGATTACGAATCTAACGCAACTTGAACGGATCGATTTGGATTTAAAATGAAGAAGTTATGAGCTTTTGAAAACTGATGGCAATTCTGTAAATACAGGGAAATTCATTTCGAAATAAATTAAATAAAACTGGATTAAGCCTGTGAAGAGCCGATGCATAAACAGATGGAAGTGGGGGTCTCTAACAAAAAAGGCTGGTGAAGGTGTATGATCTAATCTGGGCCATAGATCATAGATTGGATGGCACAGGATGATATGTGTACACATGTATTTCTATCGTATTTCCATATTTATTTTTCTAAAGAAAAACGGCAACAAAACATATGAGGTCATCATATGATGTCACCAAGCAAGCTAATGATCAGCAAGCTAGGAAAGAGGTCATGGCCGGCGTGCAGTTCACTCTTCCTGTCAAAGATGTTGACGACGTATGGAACTATGAACAAGGCAAAGATCAAGATGGAGGTCCTGAAGATATACTCACCATCAGCCCATGATCGCCGGCAGCAGACGACGATCGACGTACCAACAAAGGTTTGGGTGGCATGCTTGCTTGCTTTGGAGATGTACGTACTATATACACGGCCGAGTGTATGGAGCAGAGCAACGGTGATGAGCAGCGGAAACGACGCCGGCAGCGGCGTCGACAATGGCGGCGGAAAGCTAGAGTTGGCGGCGGCGGCTCGAACTCGGCGAGATCCAAAAGGCGAGCGTGGCGGTGCTGCGTGTGGATTCGGACGGGGTGAGGCGGCGCGCTGCTCAGCGGCTATTTATGGGGCAGGGTTGCTTGGGAGACACGCAGAGACGAGGGGAGTCGGGTTCGAGGCGGACTCGGTGGAGGCCCTCGTTCTAGTGTCCGACTCGAACACGAACTGGATTCCTGTGCTGGGTCGGCCTGGGTGCTGCTGCATAGGCCAAAGATGTTCGAGAGATGGAAAGCGAGGAGATTGAGAGGAATACGGACGTTTGGATGAAAGGAAGGAAAGCAGCAGCTTGGTTCTGCACAAGATCGAGGAGATGTGCTGGACTGCAAGGAAACAGCCCTTCGGCTGGGAATCGAGAGAAAATAATTCTTTTCTTTTTATTTTCAAAACATTTCCAAATGCTTTTAAAACCTTTTGAGATTTAACCGAATCCACACATCACAATAAATCATATGAGGCAGCATGAATGCACATACAAAGTTGCTAACTCCTAAGATAAATTTTATTTTGTCAAAAGTATTTATTTCCTAAATTTCATGAGCACAAAAATACATAAATAAATCATTTTATTCTATTTTCAAAAGAGCTAAAATTTGGGGTGTTACATTATGTGAGAATGAAATCTACTCGATGGCTTTATCAACAATTAATCTCACTACTACAATAGCTTACTTTAGAGGCGGCTGGGGGTGATGTCTAGGGGCGGTTTTCGTAACCGCTTCTAACTCTCCATTCCTACAACCGCCCGACACTGCAGGGGCGGATCGTTTCCGGTAGAGTCGGCACGGCCACGTCGGCCTCCGTGGACAACTGCTTGCCAAGCCACGACAATAATAAAGGCCGTTTTGTCAGGACTACAGCCCTGTGCCCCTCTGTCGATCTCCGGGTCCAATGCTGAAATATAACTGGGTGCGATTAGATTCTGAAAATTAACAGAGTTCCGAACTGAAATGCATCGTAGTAATTTTCGTTTGTTTGTATGTGATGAATAATATCTTACTATGGGGTAACTAGCCTCAAAAGATTTGTCTCACAATGTACATCTAAACTTTGAATTAGTTATTTTGTTTACCATTTTATACTTCATGCATGTGTCTGTCACAAACCGGTTAGATTGGGCCGGCTGTGACACGTCGATGACGAACTCCAAGGCGACGGCGTCGGCGAGGGGAGGCGGTGGGGCGGCGGCGCCCGGCTTGGGAGCTGGCTGAGGACGGTGTCGGTTGGGGAGGTGGCGCGCGGCAGCGCCGCGTGCGGTGGCGGTGGGCAGCGTGGCGGCGGCGGCGCGCGGGCGGCGGTAGAGTAGAGAGAGAGGGAGGAGGAAGGCACGAAATTAATTTCTTTGTTGCTTGTCTCCCCAAGAGATTATAGACCCCTTACTTATATAGCCCGGCTAGTGGGACTTGTAATCTAAGCAATCTCTATAAGGTTTTCTTATACGATTGGAATACCTTTACAAGCAATCTTATTCATTTCCTAATAAGGGTTTTTCCTTATATGATTGGAATATCTCTTGTATACCAAAAGTCCTAAGATAATCCTAACTTAATAATGAAACGGGAAGGTGGAGGCGGCGCGGATTTTTTGGGGCATCACATCAGATGTTTCGTGGGATGTCGGAATGGATGTTTAGAAACTAATAAAATTTAAAAAACTAATTACATAACTCGCCTAGAAACCGTGAGACAAATTTATTAAGATTAATTAACCATTCTTTGGCGTATGTTTTACTGTAGCTTGATATTGTCTAATCATGGGTTAAGCTCAAAAAAATTCTCACAAATTTATCGCAATCTATGTAATTAGCTACTGTTTCCCTTGTCAATTTTCTAGAGGGCTACGTACTTTTTGTTTTGTACTTAGCACATCATCATAATAGCCATCTTTAGGTGAACAGAATAGTCAATCTTAGACTTAAGTTATCTACACAGCTGGGTGCATGACACACTTACAAAACACAAACACACATAAAAACTTGAAGGCCAAGAAACAAAAAGAAACTAAAGTAAAAGAAGACGACGCTCGAGGAGATAGATTTCGGCAGACCATTCATGCAAGTGCTCGCGCCTTTCGCCCGGTGAGACGAGAGAGAGTGCGCATATGGGTTTCTCTTTCTCCCCCTCACACTAGACTTTAGGAAGTGGATAGAACTTCAATATTTAATTTTGGCTATCTCCACTTCAACTAGCAAGGTGAGACTAAACTGTTGTGACAACTCCTCTCAGGGGTGGAGCCAAATTGTTGGCCGTGGGTGCTTAAGCACCCACAAATTTTGAAAATTCACTTTTAAGAACAGATTTTCACCACCATTGTTTTAGATTAAATTTTATATTTACAAGAGCAAGGCACCTTCGGCTATTTTACTCTAGCTTCACCCCGACTCCTCTTGCACGCATGAATGTGCCTTTGAGATTTCTTTGGAATTAAGGATTTTAATAATAGGTCAAGAATATATATTCCAACACTGATAGCAACAGCTGAATGAAAACTTCCAAGTATCTCTTGTAAATACACCTAAATGGGAGTATAGTTTTGTTTATTCGGCCACTCAGGAAATCTGCCTCAAGAGTGGCTTATCGACACACACGAACGACAACAGGTGTTCCATCCCATCGATCAGGCCAACAGAACAATCGATCACACACTCAGCAGGGATGTAAGTTAAATTTACACCTAGGTACATATGCACCCACACTGTGGACCACATAATACGCACTGTGATCCGTGCTAGCACACTTCTCAATGCACACTGCTCTGAGAAATGTGCTAGCACGGATCACAATGCGTATCTTGTGGTCCACAGTGTGGGTGCATATGCACCTAGGTGTAGAACCTCAGCAGGGTGCGTGACACACAACCACAAACAACAGCAAATTTCCGGGGCACGCATGGCACAAAGATCCTTAGCCAGCCGACAACGGCCATGCATTCGATTATTATACGTCGGTCCAGCTGACGGCAACCTCCGCCTTGTTCGGCTGGCTTGTTAGCCACCAGCCAACAGTACTTTTGTCTCACATCAAACCAGCACCAGCCAGGCAGCCAACAGTACTTTTCTCTCACAACAAATCAGCACCAGCCAGCCAGCACCAGCCAGCCGAACGAGGCGCTCGCCCCAGTCCTGGTTGTTCTCGAACCCGAGCGCATACCAGGCGTAGGAGGTCGTGGCAATCGTCTTGTCCCCATCGACCTCATCCATGCCGAAACCCTCACAGTTTTCCCGGTGTCCTTGCTCGTGATGTAGATCCCCTTCCAGCACCGGCTCCCGTCCGCGTACCACTCCGTGAACAGCGCGCGATCGGGGGCCGTCATAGTGGTAATTCCGTCGCGCACGCCGAGGGGCCGTTACCGCCATCCCGGTCGAAACTGGTCCACGTCATCACCCCGTCCTGCTGTGACACGACGCACCAAGACGCTCGCAGAAGAAGGACGGCGATGGCCAGGAACGCAACATTGGTAGTGCTCGCCATTATTTCTGTGTACCCCAGCTTTTGGCTTGCTTAATAGAATTAGCTAGCCGTGTGCCTTCAGATATGATGAGCATTGAGTTGAGGGGTTTAAATAGGTAGGACTGCCATACGAATCCTTTTCTTTAGAGAAGTACGATACTCTTCCGGTCGACTCGACAGCCCGACGCTAAGACAAGGGCGTGTTGCAAAACAATGCGCTCGAGAAGCCATGTTTTCTGGTCAGCAGTGATGCTTAAATTTATCTCAGATTCTCACGTTCAGATCCAGTTACTCAAAATTATATATAAATAAGTCGCCTTAATCTCGGGTTTTCTGGTACAGGAAAGTATGTGAGCGGTGACACCTTCCACGCACAAAGTAAAATATTGATATAAAGATGGCCTGTGCAAATAGTATGAATGTATGATTAGTTAGCGTTTAATTAACTAGAAGCAAATATGGCCGTGAGTTGCAATGGGATGAAAAAAACTACCAAACATATTAATGAAAAACGACAACAAGAATGATCCATACATATTTATGTTTAAGTCTTTATATATGATGACCCTGACATTCATAATATCATAACTTGATGTTTGCAATCTAATACAACAATGTCTTAAGCCTGTTTAAATATGAATTAAAATGCACTTTTGATAGTCATCGCAAGGCATATTGTATTACCAATGTGTCGGGTCTTCCTGTTCTATCTCCATGGCTACGGTGACCTTGAGGCTCGAGCAGGCCAAGTTACGAAGGGCAGCAGGCTACTAAGGGGCGTCTGCCATTTTGATTAAGGGCGGCTCATACTTTGAGCCACCCCTATAGTATGCGAAAAATCCTGGTTGGGATGAAACAACCCCTACCGATGACACATTAGGGGCGGCTGATGTTACGAGCCGCCCCTATCAAGTATATTAGGGCGGCTATATTTAATTAGTCACCTCTAATGTAACTTGGTCAAATTTGATCAAACAAATCACTAAATTTCCTTAAATTAAAAACTTTTGAATAGAAACGTGTTAGACCTCATGGAGATCTACAATATTTATATGTTGATTTTTTCTTCGAGAAAGAGTTAGTCGAAGTATTGCCCCTAATGTTGTCGTATGCCTCTATATAGAGCCGCCCCTAATGCAATTTGATCAAACTTAGTCAAACGAAGCACTAAATGACCTCAAATTAAAAATTTTTAAATATAAGCGTGTTAAATCTCAAAGACAACTAAAATATTTGTATGGTCATTTTTGCTTTTGAGAAAGTGTTAGTCAAAGTAGTGGCAAGGCGTCATTAGTTTGAAATTTGAAAGTTTGACTTGGTCAAACTTAAGTCGAACGCAGCACTAAATAACCTAAAATGAAAAAATTCCATGAATATAGATTGTAGATCTTGATGAGGTGAACAAAGTTGGTATTCATGACTTTTGAATTCTAAGCCATATAGGGCCCATAAAACTAAAAAGTTCTCCAAAAATTTTTTGAAATTCAAAATTTTAGCGGTTTGAAATCTGTCAAATCAGAAAATGCCCAATACATGGAGTGTAGATCTTGATAAGTTACACAAAGTCGGTCTTTGGTGGTTCAGGTAAATACCAAAGAAGAACCCTACAGGGATGCAGACTAGGTTTTTATGCTAGGTGTCCGTTCAGTCCGGTGTGCATCTTGGAGAAGTATGAGTTGTATAATCTGAGTTTATTGCTTAGAACGTAGTTAATCCAATATTCTCATATTTAGAAACCTAGATGAAAAAGTTTCATGATTGGTACTTGTTGGTATCCGAGAGGGACAGACATAACCACAATAACATTGGCCTACCCCAATGGTACATTTGGGGACCTGGTGGTGATATTGTCTTCGATTTCAACGACATGCATACATTGTATCGCCTCGGTTCAATGGACATAAATCTAGTTCACACCTACTGCGTGTAAGTCCTTTGCTCTCTTAATATGGTATGAATACGATATTTTGATAACGTTGTAACTAACCTAATCGGTCTCTTTTAGGATCCAAGCGCACCTTGCAAAACAGGTTCCAAGTTTGAGACATGCGTACTTGGATCCTCAACAAATAGCACAAGCACGCTTTGCATATCCTAAGCGATGGAAACCGGATGACCCGAGTTAGCGGGTGGAGAGACCGTGGGGGAGAAAGAGAAAATCCGGGAGAAGGCAACGAAGGACGAGGCCATTAAGATGGCGGCATACTTAGCCATGAATTAATTTCAAAAATCTCCAAAACAATCATATAGTATATGGCTACTATACCACTTCGAGTAAGTTCAACCTTGTACATAAAGCCTTTCTCTCTATATATATATATATATGCTCACTACGTGCTTCTATATATAGGCTAACTTTTTCTTACATGCTAACTGTGTTGGAGAGACGCCGGGTAGGAAAATTAGGGGATCCTTACCGAGATGACGACCTCTTGGAACTCGTGGGTGGACTTTGTGACTTCATATTAGATAATGCTATACATCCAAAAGGTTGCTTCCTTGACCGTACTTTCGAAAGTTGCGAGAAGAATCCAAAGTTTCAACATTTTTGTGAGTGGAAAAGGCTAGCAATAGGGAGGTGAGTGAGTGGAAAAGGCTAGCAATAGGGAGGTGAATTATTATATAAGATTGAACTTGTGACTTATGTGAATTATGGATGTTTTTTTGTAAGATTGAATAATGGATATGATATTTTGTGAGTTATGTGAATTATAGATGTTTATTGTGTCAAATATCTGTATATTTTGTGATTTTCTAAATTTGATTTTTTGGCGAGAAAAGCATTGTAGAGGCGGCTATATATATTTTAGTTTTGAATTTTTTTAGCGCCAAATCAACCGCCCCTACAATCTTTTCTTTTAGGGGGCGGTTTATATTATTAGCCGTCTTGTATTATTAGCGTCTCTGTTGTGACCACAGTAGGGGTGGATCGTATTATCAGCCGCCCCTACTGTGAAAACACTGTAGGAACGGAAAGTTAGGGACGGTTTCGAAAACCGCCCCTACTGTACATCGTGAGCCGCCCCTATATAACGTCGTCGTAGTAGTGACTAGCAGCAAGCTGCGCTGCGGTGGTTCACCAGCGGCAGCACGAGCGCACAGGGTAGCAGCGAGGCTGGCGGCGGTACAACGACTTCGGCACTGTGACCCCGCCCGCCCAGCCAACCGGCCATGCGATGCACGACTTTTGGCGCGCGTCTCACGACAGTGGGTGTGTTTAGAAGCCCAAATTTCCTCCAAAATTTCCTGCATTCCCATCACATCATATCACATCGAAACATTCAATGCACCCAAAGACGTTTGCCGGCCACTATAAAATTTAGGTAAATAAAAAAACTAATTGCACAGTTTAGATGTACATTGCGAGACGAATCTTTTGAGCCTAGTTACGTCATGGTAGGATAATTTTACCACTAACAAACGAAACATGCTACAGTGTACGATGTGACGCGCTACAGGAATTTTCAGCCAAAATTTTGGCTTCTAAACACACCAAGTGTTCCGCTTGCAAATACTGTACAACTGAATGAGAGTATAGTTATATTTATTTTGTCACGGTAGAAAGTCTGACTCGAGAGTGGCTAGCGAAACACACGAAGGACACCAACGTTTTGTCCCCATCGATCAGGCCAACAGAGCAGCCGATCACAGACAAACACCGTCCGCACGGCAGGGTGCGTGACACACTGACACAAGACAAACACACACGCAGACATAGTAGCAAATTCCATGGGCAGTCAAGGAACACAGATCCTTGCCCCGATGATGGCCATGCATTCGATTATTAGAGTCGACCCAGGTGATGGCAACCTCGCCGGCGTCGGTGTCGAGCCCAAACTTCTCCCAGACGGCCTTGGACGTGGCAATGGTGTTGTCCTTGCAGCCGCGCTGAGAGTCGCACTCGTCCACGACCGTGGCCGAAACGGTTTTCCCAAATCCTAAGATGAGGATATGCTTGTTGCACCGGTTCCCGCCCGCAAACCACTGCGAGGACAGCGCCGCGAGAAGGTCCTCGTCGCTGTGGAAGTTGCCATCGCATGCTGCGGGGCCGCCCCCATCCTGGCCTTGCTCGAAGCTGGTCACCGCCATCACCGCGGCTGTGCCGTCCAGCTGTGACAGGGCGCACCACGACGCCTGCAGAAGTAAAACGGCGACGGCCAAGAACGCAAGCTTGGTGCCCGCCATTATTTGTGTGCGCTCCTGCTTTTGGCTTGGCTTAATGGAGTTAGCTAGCCGTGCACTTGCTTCAGCTATGAGTATAACCATTGAGGGGTTTAAATAAGCGGCAGATATCGCACCTCAGGCCGATACGAATTCTTTTTTTTTTTAACGGTGATACGAATTATTTTGGTACTTAGAAAAGTGGGCGATACTCTTCCGAACTCTCAATGCCCCTATAGGACAAAGTGCGCTGTGAACATTGGCGGATGTACAGTTGGGGCTGTCCCCTCCAAAAATTCTGAAAAAAAACAAGTATATATAGTTATATACTCTGTAATTGGTTGAAATACATTGTCAAATGGTGGATGTACAGCCCATACAGCAGCTAATACTCTTGTCTAGAGGCCCAAGAACAGCTAATACATTGTCAAATGCTTTCAAACCATGGCGGACCGGCGTGTGAAGCTTTAGTTGGAAACTTGTATTAGAATTATGGAAAGTTGGAAGCACGTAACTTGTTCCATCTATATATGAACTATTTTATCATCGTTTAATGATATAATTATGTCATTTGCATGTTGGTGAACTATATCGTTTTCGTCCGTACCCCCCATGATTGAAATCCTAGATCCGCCACAGGCTGTGAAAATGATGTGTTAGCCGGGCCAGATTTTCTGTAATTAAGTCAACCAATTTATAACTTTTTTTTTTTTTGACAAAGAACCAATTTATAACCTGTCCGGCTCATTCACTACTGAAAATTTGCATTTTAGAGTCAGCAGTGATGCTTAAGTTTATCTTAGATTGTCATGTACGGTTCCAGACCCTCAAAAGTGTATATAAATGGCCTTAATCTCAAGTTTTTAGGTAGGTCAAGAAAAATTCGAATCAGCCTCGGTATCCAAGGTGAGTGGTGATACCTTCTAGACAAACTAAAATATTATTAATAGAAATTAAGATGGCCTGCGCAAATGGCACAATTAGTTAGTGTTTTGTTAATATAGCAATTATTTTTTTCCTACTTGAAAAATATCTTTTATAATTAATTTGCTTGATTGTATTGGTTTTTTTTGTCAACCACCAAGATTTTGTATCAATAGCAACAAGCTGCTAAGAGGAACAATCTGTTCTTCCCATAAGGGGCACTGATTTTACTCAAAAATAAATAAAAATAAATAAGGGGCACTGATTGCTGATACAAGTAGAGTGGGCTACGTAGGCTTGCTTATTAATTATAGCTAACACAAATGCATGTGGTGTTGTCAATATTTCACCCAATCTTGAAAATGTTAAACCTGTTTCGTGTGTTGCAATTGTGAACGTGGACGACATACTTCTTCTTCGGAGGCTCTCGAGACAAACTGGTCGACCCACCATACACTACTATAGATTCGTTCATCACTGCCGGAATTTAGTCCACCGGCAATGATGAACCACGCCCGTCAGTGATGAACCATTCAGGCGCTGGAGGAGGAGGGAAACTACATGAATCGGAGGCGGATCTATGTTTTTTTTTTTCCTTCCATATAGTTTAATTAGCTCGGTAGATGTTTAGGTCTCCTCCTGGTGGCGGCGATGAGATGCGCACAGCCGATGTCTGCGATGGGGTGGTGTTGGCAACTGCATTGGCATCACTGACGGCGTGGATACATGGAGGTGAGGTCCCAAGTCGGTGAAGTGAAGGATGGCGACAACGGTGAAGTTGTATTCCTCTTCATCGACCGAGCTCGAAGATCGGTGCTCACTATTGGAGGATTTATTTTAGATGACCCCCCCCCCCCCCAAAAAAAAAAAATCATTCCGTAACCGGCGGCACACATTTTGCCTACCACGGTTAATGTCGGCCAGCCACCCGCCGGATACAGGCCAGACAGCCCAATATCCCACTCTAAAACCCTCTCATATTTAACTGTGATTACCTCCACTTCAACTAGCAAGGTGAGACTAAAGAGACCAGAACTTCTCTTGCACACATGAATAAGCCTTTAACATTTCTTTTGAATTTCAGGATTTTACTAATGGGTCAAGCCCATATATTCCAACACTGATAGCAACAACTGAATAAAAACTTACAAGTACCGTTTGTAAATATATAGGTAAATGGGAGTATAGTTTTGTTTATTATTCTGCCACTCTTGAAAATGTGCCACAAGAATGACAACAAGTGTTCTGTCCCCATCGATCAGCTGGCCAACAAAACAGTAGGTCACTCAAACACAGACAGACAAACACAATTCACGGGGCACGCGTGGCACACAGATCCTTTGCCCGCCTTTTCCCAGTTGGCCGATGACGGCAACATGCTTTAGATTTTCATGCGTCGACCCAGGAGACGTCAACCTCGCCCCAGTCCTGGTTGTTCTCGAACCCGAGCGACTCCCAGACGACTCGGTCGTGGCGACCGCCTTGTCCCCTCGCCGACCTCATCCACGACCGAAACCCTCACGGTTTTCCCGGTGTCCTTGCTCGTGATGTCGATCCCCTGCCAGCACCGGCTCCCGTCCCGCGTACCACTCCGTGGACAGCGCCGCGATCGGGGCTCCGTTAAAGTGGTAATTCCCGTCGCGCCCGCGGGCCGTTGCCACCATCCTGGTCGAAGCTGGTAAACGTCATCACCCCGTCCTGCTGTGACACGACGCACCAAGACGCCTGCAGGAGCAGGACGACGATGGCCAGGAATGCAAGCTTGGTGCTCGCCATTATTTCTGTGTGCCCTCTGCTTTTGGCTTGACTACTAGATTTAGCTGGCGGTGCGCTTAGCTTGCTTCAGCTATGAGCATTGAGGGGTTTATAAATAAGTAAAGTGGGACTGCGAGATACGAATCCTTTTCTTAGAGAAGCACAATACTCTTCCGGTCCACTCGATAGCCCAATGCCAGGACATTGGCACGCTGTAAAAACAATGTGCTCGAGGAGCCAGGTTCTCTGGCCAGTAATGGTTCTTGCCAGAACAATGGTGCGCAGGAAAAACACAACCAACATTTATATGACGACAAGAATATTTATGTGACGACAAGAGTGATGCATACATATTTATGTTTTAGTCTTTATATATGATGACCCGACATTCATAATATATCTAGATATTTGCAATCTAATACAACAATGTCTTAATCCTGTTTGAATTAAAATACTCATTTGATAGTCATCGCAAAGCAAACATGGCCGTGAGTTGCAGTGGGAGGAAAAAACACAACCAACATTTATGTGACGACAAGAACATTTATGTGACGACAAGAGTGATGCATACATATTTATGTTTTAGTCTTATATATGATGACCCGGACATTCATAATATTATCTAGATATTTGCAATCTAATACAACAATGTCTTAATCCTGTTTGAATTAAAATACTCCTTAGATAGTCATCACAAAGCAAACGCTTAGGATGAAGGGTTTCTCATCAAAGTGGATCAGATGGATTCAATCCTTCATATCAGGCGGTAGTGTAGCAATTAATATTAATGATAATGTTGGTCCTTTTTTCAAACAAAAAAAGGCCTTCGTCAAGAAGATCCCTTATCACCTATCATGTTTAACTTAGTAGCCGATATGCTTGCAACATTCATAAAGAGAGGAAAGGCAAATGATCAGCTGAGTGGAGTTGTACCGCACCTTGTTGAGGACGGACTCTCAATCTTAGAATACGCCGATGACACTATCCTCTTTCCGAACATAACCTGGAGCATGCTTAGAACTTGAAGTTAATTCTATGTGCTTTTGAGCAACTATCAGGTTTGAAAATTAACTTCCACAAAAGTGAGATTTTTTGTTTTAGAGAGGCAAAGGAGTTCGAAGTTCAGTACAAGGAACTATTCGGCTGCAACAATGGTAACTTCCCAATCTGATACTTAGGGATTATGATTCACTATCGGAGACTTTCAAATTCGGATTGGTTGAAAATACAAGAACGGGTTGAAAAACGCCTTAGTAGCTGGAAAGGTAGAAACTTGTCCACCGGAGGCCGCCTAACCTTGATCAACTCAGTACTTAGCAGCTTACCATTGTACATGTTGTCCTTTTTTGAAATAAGGAATTCGTAAAAAGTTGGACTACTTTCGATTTCGCTTCTTCCGCAGAGTGATGAATAAAAAGAAATACCGACAAGCTAAATGGGATATCTTGTGCCAACTCAAAGATCGTGGAGGTTTAAGGATACAAAATTTAGAACTAAAAATATTGCCTTGCTCAGTAAATGGTTGTATCGACTGTTAACAACAGACGGTACATGGCAACAAATCCTTCGCAATAAATATCTAGGGACTAAGCCACTAGTGCAAGTCCGGTGGAGAAGTGGGGATTCCCATTTTTGGGCAAGCCTGATGAAAGTTAAAAGGGATTTCCTTAGATTCGAACATTCATCATAAACAATGGGACACATAAGATTTTGAGAGGATACGTGGTTAGGCAATATGCCGCTCGGTCAACAATACCCGCAACTATATAACGTCGTGACGGAAAAACAGGATACAATAGCTGAGGTGCTTGCATCACCAATGCCTAATCTATCCTTTCGTAGAGATTTAATTGGCAACAAACTAGTGATGCGGAATAATTTGGCCCATCATCTTTCTCAAATCAATCTTCTTCGGAGAATGATGAGTTCAAATAGGGGCTTGATCACAAGGGCATCTTCTCGCTTAAATCACACTATCGGGGACTGATCAACCAAAATATCCCCAATATCAACAAGCAGGTATGGAAATTAAAAATGCCTCTCAAAATTAAAATCTTTCTCTAGTATCTCAAGAGAGGAGTTGTCCTCACCAAGGATAATCTAGCAAAACGGAATCGCTTAAGTATCGAAACAAAGTATTGCTTCCGCCATGAAAGTGAGTCGATACAACATCTGTTCCTTGATTGTCGCTTCACGAGAATGATGGTCTGGACAACAGTCCATGCTGCTTGGGGACTAAAAAGCTAAGTAGTATAGCTAATACATTTGGGGGATGGCTGAATGGAATACCAAAAGAGTTCAAATCACTTGTCCTTGTTGGCGCGACAGCCTTGTGTTGGTCTGTCTGGCTTTGCATTGTTTTTGAAAACAAACGATCTTCTTTTTTACAGGTACTCTACTCGACCACGCATTGGCCCCGTTCGTGGGCTATCCTTCAATGGCCTACTTCCCAGGAGGTGCTTGTGGAGGCTTCTCGGTTCTTGGAGCGGGTGGCCAAGGAATATTTTCCCAGACACATGGGTGGTGGTCTAGTCTTAGGATTGACAGTCATTAAAGTGCGTGGATGTTCTAACTGCTATAGGTTGTGTGCCCATAGGCCGGGAATTTTCAAGTTATTGTATCAACTCGATGTAATTGCTTGAAAGTAATACAAGTTTTCCCTTTTTCAAAAAAAAAAAATGTCATCGCAAAGCATATTGTATTATGCATGTGTCTGTTCTACCTCCATGGCTGCGGTGACCTCAAGGCTGGAGCGGGCCAAGTTCGGAAGGGCGGCAGCTAGCACACCATGCCTCCCATACCACGAAGGGTGTATCTGTTGAGTTAAATGGATGTAGGTGCATCCTCCTCATATTTGTTTTAGCTGCATACTGCCAACAACTACCAGCCAATCAGGCCTTTCGGTAGCTTTGTTATATCTGGTTTAGATCTCAATGAGAATCCACATGGTTGTACATAAGAGCGGCCCCAATACTAGAAACTCGGCAGAATTTCCACGACGGGAACATCAGCAAAAGCTAAATATATAAACTATTTCACACCGTGGGAGTATCTTCTAGTAATAAATATAGGCCTTTTTTCTATGTCTCTATTATCCCTTCTCCCGTCCCGCTACGTTCGTTCTCTACCATGTAAATCCAGATCAGAGAAGCTTGCGGGCGACAGCCAGCACATGAGCATGGAGGCTCGGCTGTGCCTCGGCCAGTGAGTGGGTGAACGCCGGCGAGCACGGTAGCCAGTGATGCGACCAACACTGCTACACAACAAAGATATTGTAACACTTTCTCGTAACATATTCATCAATGTGTTGTTCCAATGAAATCTCATAGTAACACAAAGTATAATGTTACAGGCTTTGGTTGTAATACAAAATACTTTTTTCATAAAAAAATGTGTTACTAACAATAATTTTAGTAACACAAAATTAGTGTTACAAGCAAAATGTTACAATAGAGCACTACGTTGTAACACATAAATGGAACATATAAAGTATGTTACAAATATACGCCCTATAGTAACATAAAAATAAAGTTACAGTTCAAGTGTTACAAAGATTCGTAGAGCAATCGTCCGGTAGACTCTTCACTCCCCCCACACTCACGCGCACATGTTCCCTCGCGGTGGATCTAGATATCTTTGAATCTCGTTCCTTCTCACTTGCTTTCCCTGGCACGAGGAAATTGCTATCTAGGACTGCAATCGTCACACTCTGCAGTTTTGTGAGTCTAATCGTAAACTTCAGAAAAATAGACCTCAAAATGTTGGACACTTGTTTTGTTGCCATAATGCATATTAGTAATTCTTTTCTTAATTATTAGTAATACGTCATAATGCATACACATACCTAGTTTATTTCCCTTCTCAATTCTATGTGTCCATACGTATTTGTTTTCCTTGCTAAAAATACTTACAATACGACATATAAATGCCGTATATATAAATATTTATTACTTATTTATTATTTATTAGTTATAAAACAATGTTTTTAGCAGAAAATTATTTTTTGTAATACCAATCATCTTTTCTTGTGCCCAACTGATAAGCCAGGGCCCAATCGTCAGTTTCATAGGGTTCAAAATTAACCAGAAAAACGATAGAATATAGCAAAAATTTCACAGCAGGTAGGGGTTGAACCTTAAATTTGTTTTACTCCTTTTAGTTTTAATAATTATACGTTGATGATTTATTGAAATAGAGAATAATATAAAGTGAATTAAAATTTGCCGCCCACGAAAATAAGCTAAGAAAGGAAAATTTGCCGCGCACGCATGCTGTAATTAGCGCACAAATCGCATCCCTTAACTACCCACCCCGCATAACCTCCCTAGTCTCCCTATTCCTCATCCATCCTCCATTAGTTGCGGCGCCACCTGATGCCAGAGTGCCGGATCTGCGACGTCGCCAGTCTCGATCCACCATCAGCGCAAGGTACACAGCCATCACGACCTTCCTCCTCTGCCTTGCCCCCGCCAGAGTCGTCCCTCCCGCAGTCCCACTGGTTGTCGTCTCGCCGACGCCACGCCGGCCATCGTCGGATCCCCCGCCATCCTGCCATCCGCCAGCGCCGGCCCCTCATACTCACAGGCGGCCAGGAAGCCAGGCCCCAGCCGCACGGCGCCGGCATCTCGTGCTCACAGGCAGGGGCAGGGGGCAGCACCGATGGTGCCAGTGTTGTTGGACCCATGGGTATGGCGGACGGCAGCAGGTTCTGTCCGAGGTTCTGTCCGAGCTCTTCTATTCGGTTCATCACTTGTGTCCACCGCTTAGTTTTGTGCTCCATTGGATCCTCCCGTTTCCATACCTTCTTGGATTCTTTAATAGATCAGCTCAAGTAATGCTATCCTGCGCTGTCCTAAAATCAGATTCTTTGTAGTTGATGCTTTATTTTGTTCTTCAGCGCAGTTGGATGTGGCTGTAAGGCTGTTGGTCTTTGTTTCAGGTGTACTATTAACATCTGAATAGGCAGTAGTTATGCTACAGTCAATAACATTTAACATTTGACAACTTTGTAGGTACAACTACAAATCTATCATTATCGGTGTTAGCACTCTACTATGGAGATCATTTGAATATCAGCTGAGCACATTTTCTCTTGAGCACCGATTCAGAAGCCATTGTCGGTGGAGTAAGACACGAAGCCGATTCTACATCATCAATGTACATATGTGGTCTAATTTGTAATATTACAACTTATATTTTCTTTGCAGGTTGAAATGGTTATTGATTGAATTCATACATCAATGTGCACAAACAATGGATGAAGAAGCATTGGACTGAAACAATCCTAGCTAGTTCTTTAATTCTTCTTTTTCTAGTACGGACTATGTTTGTTTGCTCTAGGAGCAATATCATTATGTACATATACTATGATATGATGTGAACAAGCACTATGTTTGAAAGCATCCTATAATATGTGCCTCTTGCTATGATTATTGAAATTTGTGGTTTATGTGACTCTATGTGTGTTGTTTGTGTGATTCTATAATAATCTGTGTGCTGCATGTATATGCAAAATTATAAAAAATGATTCCTAAACAAAATATGTTACAATAGATATAAAAAAGTCTTGCAAACCATGTGTTCCTTTGTTCCATACTATGCTCTGTCATAATTTAGTAGTGTTACTATAACCCAAAAAAAGTTTACAATAGACAATCACTGTAACACATTCAAATGTTCCAATAGATAAATAAATGTGTTACAAACTATGTGTTCTACCATAATGTAAAGTGTTACTATAACAAAAAAAGTGTTACAATAAAAATCCTTGTAACACTAGACAAATGTTCCTATAGACAAGAAAAATGTGTTACAATAAATCAATCTATAGTAACATAGGCAATTGGAACACAAAAAGAAATGTGTTACTAAGAGGGGTAGTAACACTTTCCAATCTATAGTAACACAAGTTGGTGTTACTATATCCCTCTTATTTAGTAGTGCAAGTGTGGCAGGCAAAGCGGGTGGACATGCGAGAGCAACACGGGTGTAACATCCTCACCCTGGGCCCACTTACAACGGCTCTCTAATAATCAGGACTGTTCTCAAGGCAAGAAAAGTCTTTTTCGCACACTTTGTCCTCACTCATGCGCACCGGACGCGAATTTTTCGGTCGGTCACCACTACTAACAATTGATTTTGCGTGATGCCTCCGGTTTTTTTCCATGGCGAGCACGAGAGTTTGCCCGCCATGCTTAATAGATTAACCGTGGCAGGCGCCTTATGGCGCCGCCCACGAGAAGGTGGCGATGCTCCGTGGCGCCCGCCACGGTAAATGTGGATTTTACGTGGTAGGCACGTTAAGGAGCCCGCCACGGTTAATCCTCAGCAGATATAAATACTAGCAGCCACCCCCCTCTTCTTCTCCACGGGTCTTCATCTTCCAACTTGTGGTGGAGGCTTTGCCCTAAAAATTGACCAAATTTTTGAATTGGGAGTTTGAGCTTGGATTTGGGGGTGGAAAACACACCAGATGGTACCTAAAGGCTCCCTCATCCACCCTAATCTCTTTTTTTCATCTTTTTGATCCCCTCTAGATCTAGATCTAGATCTAGATCCCTTTTCAAGCAGGAGACAGAAAACTTGTATCTACCTACTCCAATCCTCTTCCTCTCTTTTTTTCACATTGAGTACTATATCTAACATTTCGACTACTATTTGGTATGGAGAACAGGCAGCAGGGATGATGGAGAGTCGCCGAGCCAAATGGATGTACGGGACGAAGAGGGTGGATGACGAATACATAGCTGAAGTGAGAAAGTTTGTTGCCCTATCGAAAAAAGACACGATGAGATAAATCAACGAGCATGATTATATGTCCTTGCTCTCATTTGCAAGAACTTCAAAGTCGACACTCACCCGTAAAGTGCAATCTCACTTAATTATCCATGGTTTTGTCAATGACTATATGGTTTGGATTTTTCACGGGGAAAAGGTTCCACTAGTACATGCACCCAGCCAGATCCACCCGCCGATCCAGTAGCAGCCAGTGTTGTGGATCGCTGTGGTGATGATATATTTGAAAGCACGGCCGACGTCCGATGACGATGACAAAGGTGGTGGAGGGGATGGTGAGCAAGAGGTTCCTTTGATGGACCCTAAGGATGTCTAGCTTTTTCAGGATTTTATGAACCGTCTCGATGAAGATGCCATTTTGTTTGGGTGCCCAAAGTGGTTGGAAAGTTTCAAACAGATGAAGCAGGCGGCAATTGATCCGCTTTACAAAGACTGTCCTAAGGGTTGCACGGCGCTCAGTTTCAACCTTCATTTGCTGATGATGAAGGCTCGCCATGGTTGGTCTGACACTAGCTTCAATGAGTTCGTAAGATACCTTGCTACCACGTATCCAACGCCTAACAAGGTTCCTACCGATACGTATCGTGCTCGGCCCGGTGGCAATGAAACTCAAAAAGTTCGATGCTGCCCCTAATCACTACATCCTATATCCGGGCGATCAGTATGAGAATTTGACTAGTTGTCCGCACTGCGGCGTGAGTCGATACAAGAGGAATGCCAGATGTCGCGCGGATGAGCTTGATGAGGTAAACTTGGGAGGACGGCCATTAAAAAAGAAGAAGTGGGCCAAGAAAACCAGTGTAGTGGATAAGAAGAACATGTCAACGCAGGACGAGGAAGAAGAAGGTTACATGTAGAGGAAATGTACAGCGCTGTCGATGTGGTACCTTCATGTCACTCATCGTCTGCAGGCTATTTTTGGGAACCCTGAGGATGCTAAGCACATGGCCTGGCATGCATCTAGCGATCGTGTAAAGGATGACGTTAAGCTGCGACAGCCTTCCGATGCTAAGCAGTGGAAGGATTTCGACGCCGCCCTCCCTGAGTTTGCAAAGGAGCCTAGGAATGTTAGGTTTGCACTGAGTACCGATGGGATGAACCCGTTCGGTGAACCTAGCAGCTCACACAACACTGAGTACTAATGGGATGAACCCATTCGGTGAACTTACGTTTGTTCGACTTATGGATTTGTATGAACTTGTTGCACTTGTTCGACTTATGGATATGTATGGATCGATCTATATATTTGTATGGAATATATTTGTGTCTTTGTGATGTTTATATATATATATATATTGGTGCTGTAACATGTGGAGCAGCATTTTATTATATTTTATTTTAAAATTAATCCGCGACGGGCAACATAATGTATCCGCCACGGTAAAAAAGTTATCCGTGGCGGGCACATTATGTTGCCCGCCACGCATAATACCATTAATCGTGGCGGGTGGGTTAAGCTGCCCATCATAGATACCACGGTAATGGTCACAATTAACCGTGATCTTACCAGGGTGACGATTCGATCGTGCCCGCCACGCAAAACCGAAAAATGACCGCCACGCAAAAGAATTTCGTTAGTAGTGCACCCATCCCCAAATTGCTCCAAGCCAAACAAGTTTAACTTTGGAGTTCTTTGGATTTAGGCTTTGGGAAAAAGAAGTTGCAACTTGTTGGTATGAGTATTCTATCAACCTTATTCAGCCCCGGGCGGGGGTGTCACAACAAAGCGAGCATTGTGACCGATAGGCGGAAGCATGCAAGTTCGACCGGTGTGGCGGTTGTGCAGGGTAGGCGCGAAGTCCAGCGCCGCGACGCTTCGCTAATGACGCAGGTGATCGAGCTTGGCGGCCGGGGCACGACGCTGCATAAAGCGGGGCAGCCAATGGGAGGACGCGCATGAGCTCGCTTCACCAGCTAGACATAGCTAAATTTGTCATTGACTAGGTTGTCGACCACCGCCGCCAATATTGGACGGTTGCAAATGTGCTTCGGGATGAGACGGCGAATCAAGTAGAGATCCGGCCTCATGGATGAGGTCGCACCACGCTTTTAGGCACCCGCAATGGCTAGCTCATAAGCTAGCTCTTAGCATTGTTTTCATATTTTAATAGAAGGGACAGAAATAGTAGCTCTTGAATCAAGAGCTCGGCTCATACATACGTTCCAAGATCAAGTGAGGGTGTCGTATGGATCTAATCATGCCATGAGCCATTGTCTTAGAGCCAATATAAGTTAGTTACTAGCTCTAAGCCATCGTTTCCAATATTGTTAGCTTTTATAAATGGCTCATAGCATGATTAGACCCACATTACACTCTCACATGATCTAGAAATGTAGGCATGAGCCTAGGCCTTTATCAAGAGCTAGATTTCTTGCCCATCCATTAAAATATGAAAACAAAGCTAAGAGCTATAGCTTCGTGTGTCTCCGATGGTTGCCAAATTACTAGTCTATGAGCAATTCTATTGGCTATGAAGACACATTTAATGGTAGTTTGCAAATAGCTAGCTACACGAAGTATAAAAAATTAAAGAAGTAACATTTTCATTGGCTAATGAAGGAGAGATCAAATAGCTCTAACGAGTCTCAAATAGCTAGCGACTAACAAATAGCTAACCTAGCTCAATCTCCTAGAAACATCTGTCTCATATCTCTCTACTATAGTTTTTTTTTTTCATATATTATCGTCTCATTTAGCTAGCTATTTATAAATTATATCATTATCATTGATAGCCAGTAGAATTCCTCCTAAACTAGCTATTTGATAACCATGAGAGACGGATTATGAGCTAGCCATTGCGGCTGCCCTAGTGACTGCCATAGCGGGTGCCAACGCAACGAGGTCGCGCGCCAGGAGAATATTGGCGCAAGCACGTCGTCGTTTCTGGTAGATCCGGTACTGCATGGACCCTAACTGCTTGCCAAGCCACGATAATGAAGCTCGTTTTCGGTCTCCAGGTCCAACGCCGAAATATATACTATGTTGTCCTGTGGATGTAGTTGTCGAAAAAAAAGCTAAGCCTTCATGGTGGCTAACTCAATAAATACAACAGGAAAAAAATATCTAGTCAACCGGCCCAGTTCATGCGATGCACGACTTTTGGCGCGCGTCGTACAACAGTGCTGCTTGCAAATACTCTGTACAGCTGAATGAAAATATAGTTATATTTATTCTCTCACTCTAGAAAGTCTGACTTGAGAGATGGCCACCGAAACACATGAAAGACAACAGCGTTTTGTCCCCTTCGATCAGGCCAACGGAACAGTCAATCATACTCACTCTCCGGCTCTTTAAAAGTGTCGTTTGAGAAGCGTGCCTCCCTCACAAACACGCTTCTAGGGCGACAATTTGGACGGAGGAAGTAGAATTGAGTTGACCGCACAGCAGGCCGGGTGCGTGCCACACTGACACAAGACAAACACACACGCAGACATAGTAGCAAATTCCAGGGGCAGGCATGGAACACACACGCAGCCCAAGGACGGTCATGCCATTCGATTATTAGACGTCTTCCCAGGTGATGGCAACCTCGCCGGCGTCGGTGCCGAGCCCGAGCACCTCCCAGACTTTCGGGGACGTGGCGACGATGTTGTCCTCGCAGCCGCTCTGGGAGTCGCACTCGTCCACGACCTCGGCCACCACGGTGTGCCCGTATCCCGTGATGCGGATCTGCTTGTTGCACCGGCTCCCGCCTGCGAACCACTGTGTGGACAGCGCCGCGACCAGGTCCTTGTTGCTGTGGTACAAGCCGTCACACGCCGCGGGGCCGGCATCCTCGCCTTGCTCGAAGCTGGTCACCTCCATCACCGCGGCGGTGCCGCCCTGCTGTGATAGGGCGCACCGCGATGCCTGCAGAAGCAGGACGGCGACAGCCAGAAACGCAAGCTTGGTGCTCGCCATTATTTGTGTGTGCCGTGCTTTTGGCTAGCTTACTAGATTTAGCTATAGCCGTGCACTTGCTTCCGCTATGAGTGTAACCATTGAGCGGTTTAAATAAGCGGCAGCTATGGCACCTCAGGCCGATACGAATCCTTTTGGTACAAAGGGAAGTACGATATTCTTTCGGTACACTCGATAGCCCAATACCAGGACAAGAGCGCTGTGAAAACGATGTGTTTGATGAGCCAGATTTTCTGGTAATTAATAAGCCAGCCAACTTATAACTTGAGCATCTGCTCTTCGCTACTGAAAATTTGCATTTTAGAGTCAGCAGTGGTCCTTAAATTTATATCTCAGACTCTTGGGTTTAGATCCAGACACTCAGAATTATAGCCTTAATCTCGGATTGTTTTGGTAGGTCGAAAAAATTTCAAATCAGCCTCGGTATCCATGGTGAGTGGTGACACCTTCTAGACATAAACTAAAATATTAATATAACATGATGACAACAAAAATGATGACCATGGCATTTACGCAAAATGACATAGAGAGTGATGCATACATATTTATATTTCGGTCTTTAAATAATATAGAAATATATGATGACCCTGGCATCCATAGTATAACCTTTTTTTACAATAACATATATTATATATTAAAGCAGCCAACATCTATAGCAGCCCTCAAATAAGGATTGTGTTACATAGAGGTCCTGTGACCGAAAAAGGAGACAACGGCGTCAACTGTTAAAGGCTCTAAGGAGGACGAAAATCTGTTGGCGAGGGGTACACGCAGAGGCGTCTAAGACCTATGCACCTGGATGGACTGGCCACACAAAGCGATTGCTAATTGTGGGTCGACTGAGGCGTTGAAGAAAATAATGCTGGCATCCGAAGGATATTGTTGAAGTTGTCGCCAGATGTAGTAGAAATTCGAGCCAAAATCCTAGGTGAGACAGAATTAACGAACCAGTGCCAGAGAAATAGTTATCTACTGATCTGCTCAAAAGGCTTATCCAATCTGTTGCAAGCGGTTGGACCAATGCATCTTTCAAGGGGTGTACGTGTGGGAATCCATGCCCCAAGGGTCTCACATTTGTTGTTTGCTGTATTGTTTTCTCAGAGGCCTCGTATCGGGGGATGTGCGCCTGCAAGAGATTCTTGACATTTTTAGTAGGGGATCTGGTCAGTCAGTTAATAAGGAAAAGTCTGCTATCTTTTTCAGTAACAATTGCACAGATGAGGTTAAGCTTGAGATCCGGTCGGTGCTGCAAATTAACACAGAAGCCTTGGCAGAGAAATACCTAATACCTGGGCCTGCCGATAGCTCTGGGACGATCGACTAAGGAGGCTTTTGAGTATATGCCAAATCGGCTGAGATCTCTGATGGGAGCGTGGAGTGGTCGGGAGGCAAGCGGGGCAGGTAGGGAGGTTCTCCTAAAATCTGTGGCGTAGGCAGTACCGACATATCCGATGAGCTGCTTCCTAATTCCGAAGGATACTTGCCGGAAAATGAAGTCAGTAATTTCCAACTATTGGTGGGGCAGTCATGCAGATAGCCGTCGTATCCATTGGCAACGCTAGGCATTACTCACAAGACCAAAGCCTTTTGGTGGCATGGGGTTTTGTGACTTGAAATTATTTAATCTTGTGATGTTGGGTAAGCAAGGATGCATGGCGGCTGATTGAAAACCCAAACTCACTATGTGCAAGGATTTTGAAAGGCCGGTATTATCATGATTCAGAGTTTCTGTCGGCGACTAGAAAGAATCACGCCAGTAAAACTTGGCGTGCCATTCTGGCAGGACATGATGTGCTACAGAAGGTACTGATCCGTAGAATTGGTGATGGGTCATCAACAAGGATTTGGGAGCATCGATGGATTCCGAATCACTTTGGTGGAAGACCGGTTACCACAGTTACTAATCCACAGGTGCAGTACGTGTCTGACTTGTTAACACCTAGTGGAGACTGGAATGCTGAGTTGATCAAACACTGCTTTATACCTGTGGATGCTCAGGCCATTTTGAGAAGCCCGGCGAGGGGAATGGGAAATGACGGCTGGGCCTGGGAGTTGGAGAGACATGGGCTCTACTCCGTCCAGTCGGCATATCGACGCCTCTTTGATGATCAGTGGCGCGCTGGTGAGGAGGACCAAGCTTCAACATCAGGTGATCCTTCCCGGAAGCAGTGCTGGAAGCTTTCCGTGTGTTCTGGTGGCAGGTGATGAATGGCTTCCTTCCAACAAGAGGAGTCCTGCATCGGCGTCACCTTGAACCAACAGCACACTGTGAGGTATGTGGAGCGGAGGAGGAATCGCTCAAACACGCCCTACTGGACTATACAGTGGCAAGATACTTCTGGGAAGAGGTTAAATTGTTGACAGGAGTAAAGGTTCCAGTGCTGCACCCTGTCACATGGGCGCGCGACTTAATCGATCCTGCTGTGCTATTCAGCTGCGTCAGTGATCTCTCTTCGGGATCAACAAGGAAAATTTTGTGGAGGAAAAGCCATATGGTATGATGTCTGCTTGAACGCTATTGCTGCAGAAGCCATGGCATGCCGTGACGGACTCGCGTTTGCTCTGAACCAAGGTGTGAGGAAGATACACTTGAGTCTGATTGTCAGGTTCTAGTCAACCTGTGGATCAACCGAGCAACTCAAAAGTCAGCTATCGCTCCCTTATTGCAATTTGCAACCAATGGAGGACCTGAGCCGGAGTTTCGAAGATTTTCCTTTTAGATTCATTTCTCGAGCTTGTAATAAAGCAGCACATGTGCTTGCTCATGTGCTTGCTCATATGGTCTCCCACGTATGTGGTCTGCATGCAGTAGCAGGACACAATGATCGCTGCATGTGATGCCGCGCATGTGGCGGCGGCCCCCATGGCATCGGTTGTGGGTCCCACCATGAAGTGCGTTGCAGACGGATTCCTCGTGACAGGCTGCCATTGACCGGAGTTACTCACTACCGGCGGATTCTGGCGATTTCCTGTGGGGAAAACGTTTCTCGTCAGCCGCTCACGGGAAAAGGAGCTCCTTTCCCGTGAGCAAGACAAGAAAGATCACGGAAAAGGAAAAACTCATGGGAAATTACCTTTCCCGTGAGGTCTACCTCACGGAAAGCCCCCTCTTCTAGTGAGGTGGGGGCTCACGGGAAAAAGAACCACCGTGAGCCGTTCCCCGCTCCGTCCCCCCGTCCCCTTTCCCGTGAGTCCGCCGTGTGTAGCTCACGGAAAAGCCTTTCCCCGTGAGCTAGATTTTGCTGTTCACGGGAAAGGCCCCACCTTTTTTTATTATTATTTGGTTTTCAGCTCCAAACTTTTTCTAGACTTCTTGCACATCATATGGCACTCCATGTTAAATTTTGGTGAATTATTGACTTTATTTGATATATTTAGGTAATTATTCTCTTTTACGAGAATTTTTGAAATGAGGCCAAATTTGAACTACAAATGCTTGAAATTTTTGAAAAAATTTAGTAGAAAATTTATATTCCTCATACTCAACACAAAGTAAGGCCTTGCATTTAAAAAAAACAAATCTTGAACATCTTAATACGAAATCATGAACGCTAATCCCTGTTCGAAAGTGGTTTAAAAATTCTAAAAAATAAACCGATGTGCAAAAAGCATGAAATTTGATAATATGTCATGATATCTTATGCCGAGGCTATGATAAAAAAATTGGGAACGTTTTCGCACAAGTTGGCACATACGATGTTCACAAGCTCCAACATTTACGTAGAAGTTTCATGCTTATTGAGAATGATCCAAAGTGATTTCATGTGGATGTGGCGGTCAAGTCGTGGTTTTTGGTTATGAAACTTTTTCTATATGCAAAGACATCAAATATTGTGTCATGTCTATTCTCGGGAATTTTTGGATTATTTTGGTAATTATTATAATTTTATGTTGTGATTAAGTAAATACAAATAGAGATAAAACCACAAGAAATAATGGCCAATTTTTCACACAAGGATCAATTATGTATGGGTGAGTGTATGTGACAAGGTATTTTTAACTAATCTTGATCAAAATTTGAAAATATATATGCCGAAAAAAAAGAAAGAGAGAGTAATAAATACTATTTCGAAAAACCCCTTTCCCGTGAGCTTAGGGTTAGCTTACGGGAAAGGGGAGGCTCTTTCCCGTGATCTGGCCGACGGGAAAATGGTGGCGGGACCCACCTCGGTGGCGGCGCTGTGGATATTTTGTTTTTTATTCTTTCCCGTGAGCCAGATCTGGGCGGCTCATGGGAAAGATCAGAATGCTTCTTTCCAAAGCAACCTTATTTTATTTTGACTCAATCTCCATATTTCCTAATTAATTTATTTTGTATGTAATTTCTCCATGAGGTAATGACGGCGCGCGCGGGCTGCTGCCCTCTTGGCGGCCACGCGAGGTGCCCCTAGGGCTGGGCAGCCGGCCTCCAAGGCCCATGCAATCCGTGTACTGTGACAGTTTTTTTTTTTTTTTTTTTTTTTTTTTTTTTTTTTTTTTGGTACCGGTAGAGCGTCTTCCGTGAGTCCCATTGTTTTACCGGAGTTTTGGTTGTGCGTATTTAGGGCATGTACAACCCATAGACAGCCGAGGTCGCCTCAGAATCTCGAATTGTGCACACAGGCATGATAGCTCATACAACCCTTAGATAGTGAAGCCGTCTGTAAGCTATTTAATGCTTTGCATGTACCACTACTCGAGAACCGACTTTTAGTCTCGAGGCCAAAATGGCGTTTACTCCCCGGCTGAAAATTTACCCGAGTAAAGCGCCAGGCGCGCGCGCCCCCCCGGCCAGGACCTCTAATCCCGGTCGTGGCTACAACCGGGAGTAAAGCTCGAAGCTTTACTCCGGTTGGTAATACCAACCGGGAATAAAGATCTATTCCCGGTTGGTATTACCAATACCAACCGGGAGTAGTAGCCACTGACCGGGAATAATGTTCCCTCCTATAAATACACCCGCCCGCATTCGAATTTTTCAACGGTACCGCAGACCAAGAGTCACGTGTTAAGAAAGAAAGGCAAACATTTCAACGGTACCACAGACCACAATGCCAAGCCTCGCAACCGGACTGGTCAGGATGTACTGGAGATGGTCAACGATGTCAAAGTAGTGTTTGGGAAGGGACCTGGCAGCATACCTGTTCCAAACGACGATGAAGGTCACGCACCCATGTGGAAGAAGAAGTCAATATTTTGGGAGCTACCCTATTGGCAAGTCCTAGAGGTTCGCAGTTCAATTGACGTGATGCACCTAACAAAGAATCTTTGTGTCAACCTGCTAGGCTTCATGGGTGTGTACGGGAAGCATAAGGACACACCCGAAGCGATCGGACGATGATGGACGCCAATACTTAGGCCCCGCTAGCTTTAGTCTTACCAAAGAAGAGAAGGAAAGCATGTTTGAATGCCTAAACAAAGATCAAGGTACCATCTGGATTCTCCTCAAATATAAAGCGATTAATAAATGTGCCAGAGAAGAAATTTCAACACTTAAAGTCCCATGATTGCCACGTGCTCATGACGCAGTTGCTTCCAGTTGCGCTACGAGGGATTCTACCTCCAAAAGTACGTCTGTTGCTCGTGAAGCTATGTGCATTTCTCAATGAAATATCTCAGAAGGCAATCGATCCGCAGGAATTAACTAAGCTACAGAATGATGTGGTTCAGTGTCTTGTCGGCTTTGAGTTGGTGTTCCCTCCCTCCTTCTTTAATATCATGACACACCTCCTAGTTCACCTAGTCAAAGAGATTGCTATTCTCGGTCCCGTGTTCCTACATAACATGTTCCCTTTTGAGAGGTTCTTGGGAATCTTGAAGAAATATGTTCACAACCGGGCTCGCCCAGAGGGAAGCATCGCCGAGGGCTACGGAACAGAGGAGGTCATTGAGTTCTGTGTTGACTTTATTCCCGACCTTGACCCAATTGGTGTCCCTGAATCGCGACATGAGGGGAGACTAAGTGGAAAGGGGACACTAGGAAAGAGAACACTAGGAAAGAGAACATATATCAGTATGGAGGATAATAATTTCGATAAAGCACAATACACAGTTCTGCAAAACAGCACTTTGGTGTGTCCGTATATCAAAGAACATAAGGAGCTAATACGATCAAAGTTTCCTGACATGGATGAGGATTCTATTAGGCGTGAGCACTTGTCAAGTTTTATCGGCTGGTTGAAAAAAAAATGTCAAGGTGATCGAGTCTTCCCAGAGCAGCTATATAGGTTGGTCGCACAACCATCGTGGCATGTCCTCACATACAAAGGGTATGAAATAAATGGTAGCACATTTTACACAAATATCCCAGATAAAAGGAGCACCAACCAAAACAAAGGGTGTTCGAATAGATGCCGAAGACCCAAATGGGGTGAAGGAAACATTTTATGGCTGCATAGAGGACATATGGGAACTAGACTATGGAGGTAATTTCAAGGTCCCTTTGTTTAAGTGCCGAGTGGGTGAAGTTGACCGAAGCGGGGCTTTAGCGATTGACCTAGATTATGGATCGACAACGGTGGATCTAAAAACCACAGATTATAAAGAAGAACCATTTGTCCTCGCCAAAGATGTAAGTCGGGTATTCTATGTCAAAGACATGGCTACAAAACCTAAGAAAGGGAAAAAACAACAAGGAGCCAACAAATGATGAGCCCAGCGCCACATAGTTCTTTTCCGAGGTAAATCAAACATCGTAGGAATTGAGGACAAGTCGACATGTCGAAGATTATGAGAAGCAAATCAGAATTGTGCCTTTCAAAGTGAGCAAGGATCCCTCCATCTTACTCAACGAAGAAGACACTCCATGGACAAGATAGAAGCCAACTTAATTTAGTGTTTGTTTAATATTGTATTTTCGGACAACCCTATATGTAATAATTATGACCGAACATCTTTAATTATTAGTGTGTGTTTCATTTGACAATGTTTGACAACGCTACGAATATACTTTTAAAAAACAAGTAATGTGAGAATTTTTACGTACAGATAATGTAAAAATAATTTTCCCTGTCAAAATACATTACATTCAATTATTTTATTTAATGGCAACAATTTTGCATTAATGAATTATTGATTATTAACTACATTATCATAGCTAGTCAATAGAAAAAGGTAAAAAAGTTAGGTTACATATTTTTATAGTGTGGAGTAAATCAATGTGTAGTTAAATTCTATTTTTCAAAAGTTTTAAAATTGCTATGTAATTTTCTATATTAAAAATGAATTGTAGTGAATAAATGAAAAGAAAATGTAAAAAAAAAAAAAAAGAATGAAACGTGGCGGAGATGGGAAAAATTTCACCTTTACTCCCGGCCGCACTCACGGCCCGGGAGTAAAGGTGGGCTGATTGTGCTGGCCCGCCCAAAATTCACCTTTACTCCCGGGCCGTGAGTGCAGCCGGGAGTAAAGGGGACTTTACTCCCGGCTGGGGAGGGGGAGCCGGGACTAAAGGGTATCTACTCCTACAGGGGGAGCCGGGACTAAAGGTCCGTGGTATATAACTCGGGCGCCTGTTCCCTCCTTCCTCCGCCCCTCCGCCGATCCAGATCGAATCGATCGACGCCTCGCCTTCGTCTCCGTCGTCGTCTCGCGCGCCCGTCGTCGTCATCGTCGTCGTCCGCTGCGCGCGCCCTCCCCGACGATCGTCTCGCCGCGCCCGTCCTCCGCCCGCGCGCCTCCGCGGGCCGTCCTCGTTCCCAGCTCCGCGCGCCTCCGCGCCAAGGCGCCATCCCCGCCGACGCCGCCCTAGCTCTCCACCTCGAGGTCCTCGACGCCGCGCGCCTCGCCTCCCGGCACCTCGTCAACGCCGTGGCGCGTCCCACGGCCGCGCCGCCCTCCGCTACCCTCCTCCAACGCCCGCCCCTCCTCCCTGTCGCGGCCGCCGCCGGCGGCGCCCTCGCCAAGGCCGCCTCGCTGGATATCCCACGGCCCGCCCTTCCTCGGCGGCGCGCGCGCGCCTCCGCCCCGGCTCCCCTCGAGCTCGACGCCGCCTCCGCCTCTGCCGGCCACGTCCGCCGACCCCGCGCTACTGCGGCCCGGCCGCCAAGGTAGAAAAAATTTCCAAGAAGATTTAAAAAACAAATGCTGTAAATCTAAAAAAAAATGTTGTAAAATAAATTGAGAATAATTGTATATGATTGTATGAGATTGTATGAGAATTGTAAACAATGGTAAAACCGTTAGGGTTAATTTCCGACGACTTTAGATTTTTCGCGAATGTTTGTTAGGCCGGGTTTCCGACGACTTCAGATTTTTCGCGAATGTGTGTTAGGGTTTCCGACGACTTTAGGTTTTTTTCGCGAATGTGTGTTATGGATTCCGACGACGCCGACGCGTTTTCGATCGATGTACAAAGAGTTCAATGTAACATGTAAAATTGAAACTTAGTTTTTCCGACGAAAAGCACGTGTTAGGGTTTCCGACGACGAACTAAAATCAAAACTTACATTTCGACGAATGCACGTGTCCCGGTTAAAACGACGAACTAAACTAAACACTTACTTCTCGACGAATCCATGTGTTAGGGTTTCCGGCGGCGTCAAACGTGTTCTCGATGCGTACGTAACATGTAAAATAAAAACTTAGTATGTTTTTTTTGTTTTTCAGGGATAGATGGCCGATCCAAGAGACAACATCAACATGGACGATGAAGAATTAATGATGAATATTATCCACGGTGGTGGCAATGATGAAGTTGACGATGATAATAATAATGAAATGGAAGATGCGGATGTCGACCAATACTTAATGGATTTTGTGCGAGAACAACCCGTGCGCTTATGACGAGGAGGTATATATGTGTTCATTTTGTATGAATTAATATATATATATGTATATATATATATCTATATATAATATTTTCATCTTATTTGAAATGTCTTTGTATATCAGCCTTCTCGCATCAACGTCAACTACGCCAATAGTAAGACAACTCGAGGGCCCGTTAAGCCGTTGGACGGCCAATATATCATCTCGAGTTCCATGTGGGAAGAGGACAAGTGCTAGGAGAACATGCCAAAAATATACGCACTAATCGCAGGGTACCTTGTAAGGGAAAGGATCCCGATCACATGTCGGCTATGGAAGAAGAGGAAGAGTGCACCTGATATTAGTTACGTCTCGATGCCGACAAAGCTATAATCCGGCAAGAGGTTCAATTGAAATTCTCGTTTGACACGGATAATTACCACGATGTCATCACCCATGAGGATTTGGTGGATAGAGTTTATAACTGGAGTATGCAGCTAATGGCCAAACAATTCGTGTCCTGGAAGAAGGATTTGTACAACAAATATGTCAAGAAGAACCTGACTCCAAATTGGTTAGTTCCAGGCTCCGATTGCCAAGCGAGACCGTATTGGGGACGAATTTGTGGAGTACAAGACTTCGAGGGAGGCGATGGAACTTTCGAGAAAGAACCAACAAAATGCCGTAAAAAAGAGTACCACCACCGCTTAGGGTCTGGTGGCTATGCAAGTTCCATTCCTAAGTGGAGAAAAAGAAGAGGAGCTTCTCGGCAAAGGGGATCACACCAGAAACACTCAACTGGCCTGAACGCACTAAGCAGTGGCTTCTGGGTCATGGGGGACAATTGTGCCCAGAGACCGGCAAGGTAATTCATGGCCAAAAACTTGAGGAGGCAACAAGAAGATTGATGGACATTCTTCAAGCGAAAAATGCTGGCTTGTTCAGGCCCAATAGAGAGAGAGATGAACTTACATATGCCATTGGGACCGCTGAGCACACCGGGTCGAACAAGAGGCAAAGGGGCCGTTCCGTGGAAGTTTGGTTTCCCAGATGGCATCGGTACCTATAGAACCCACCAGAGAAGGAAGGAGCTTGAGTTAGAGCACATGCGCATGTTGGAGCAATATGCCGTTAACGCAGTGAAGCAAAAGGAAGAAGAAATGCAAGCAAAAATGCAAGAAGAAGTCAAAAGGCAAGTGCAGCTACAATTGAATGAGCTGCTTTCTGGTGCACCAGCTGTAGCTCCAGGTAGCCACTCTGATCAAGTGAGAAGCAGCTGTGCTTCCACACAACAGCCAAGTCTTGTTGACACGGACCTGCGCTTCCCTGTGGATGACATCACTGAAAAGTTGACACCATGCGAGCTGCACATCCCAAAGGAGGGTGGCCGTACAGTGAAGGTGGCCATTGCGGTTGTTAGTCCAATTGACCGTACCAAGACACCAAGACTCCACGGCACAGTACTGCCACCGGGATTTGCTGCCGTCTCGGTGGATAAAGTGGTTGAAGGTTACGCCGACGTGGATCTTGAAATTGAAGGAGGTGACGGGGATACAAAACTAGGAGACGTTGAGAAGCAATTCATTGCATGGCGTAAACGGTACATTGTTATTCCTGGGATGCCGATGCCGCAGCTGCCTCCTGAGTTACCACAACCCAGTGGAAAGGATGGCTCCCCAGAGGATCGTAGTAGTCCTGGCGGTGGTTACGATGGCCCAGTAGAAGACACGACGGCATCCCCGGCCGCATCTCCAAGACATTCGCCACAGCCTCCACCACCACCACCTCCAGGGCCGCCACCGGGGCCGGCAAAGGTGCAGTCACCGCCTCCAACGCAGTCTGCAATGCCTCCAGGGCCGCCACCGGCGCCGGCAAAGGTGCAGTCACCGCCTCCAACGCAGTATGCAATGCCTCCTCCCGTGACAAAGGCAACTAAGAAGGCAACAAAGGCAACGCTAGCCTTCTTGGCGCAAAGAGACGAAGAAAATATTGACCAAGAAAACGAAAGCTATTTCCCAAGAAATTGCCTGGTGAAATGAGTAAGGAGGAATTGGACGCTGATGTCAAAGAAATAAACAAAAAATTCTTCAAGTCAGTGTGCCCGAAGAAGGCGGCGGAGGCGGCGGCGGCGGAGCTCAAGACCTACTTCCTACCTCAAAACGTGCTTAGACAGAAAATAGAAGCTAGGAAAAAGAAAGATAAGGATTCAAGCAAGCCCTCGCCACTTTCAGACTTTGACCGCACTCTATTCAAGGAAATTGACCCAAAGAGAAGGAAGAAGAGTCAAAGTGTTCCACAACTTGGAGATACGTCACGACCACTTTCCAAAGGAAGTGTTCGATCAATACGGTTCGAACACGTAGTACATAAAGTTTCCTTCTGGTGCATCAGTTAATACCGGTGAGCTTTTACAGTACTATTTTGCTAGTGGTGTCGACATGAACAGAGTGATCTTTGAGTCTGCAACAGTAGATGATGACCAATATAGAACCTTTCAATTGGGCCAGAGTCTATGGGATCCTGATAGATGTGCTAGCCTGGGTACTCAAATGTATGAGCTAAACAGGAAGTACCTAGACTTGTGTGCAAAAGGACAAGACAAATTTGGTGTCAGACTAAGAAACCAATGGGGAACGGGCGATGACGTGATGTGGGTTGATTTTTGTGAATTGCACCAACTATTCCACCGGACCTCCCTCGACAAAAGCATCCTCAGCATTTATTGTTTGTAAGTGATTCTTTCTCTGTTTACTAATACGTCAATATGTCCCGATAATATATGTATGTGTCTAATACCATATGCTCTTTCTGACCATATATGTAGATCTTGATTCAACATTTTCGAATCAAGGAGCGTCATCGGTATTGGATACATTGATCCTTATATCGTGCACAAAAACCCAAAATCAATACATGGTTTGAAAGTAGACACCTGAAAAAAATATAAAGATGTTCCTCGAGCAACACCGCACCGACAAGAGGGTAGTAATGTTCCCATACGGATTCAAGTGAGTGTTCGTAACATTGACGATCATGTTCTTCATAATAACCTTTCTTTCTAGCTAGCTCAACCGTTTACACATGCAAAGGGACACCGGATATTGTTTCACATCGAGCAACCAAGAAGTCATCTCACAATATTTGACTCGTTGAGATGGCCCCGAGAATGGTACGAAGATATGATCGAAATAATTCAGGGGGTAATTGCATAAACCTCGTCAATTTTATATATACTCAAGAATTTCAAACCCTTTGCTTATGTGTTAATTAATAGTCTAGTTTTTTTTTTTTATGCGTGGTTTTGGCGGAGATAAAACATGAACATAACATGACCGATCGTGCACCGCAATCAATGTTCAACTATTCCCGGTATGTACTTTGTATATATGGTTACATTAATTCAAGTCCCTATATTGCTTCATATATATGACAAATGACTCTTTTTTTATCTTAAAGTGGGGTCTACAACAACCACGGGAGCAATCATTGTGGATTATATTGTTGCGAGAATATCAGGATAAATTCCACCAATTACACCGACCATGAACGGGTACGTATGTACATCAAAGCCTGTTGTTATTGACGTCGTTATTTATATAACTAATCATATCTTATATATACTAATACTTTTTATTTTACTCTAATTGCGCAGACGAGGAGGTTAATGGAGAAAACATTAGAAGAAAAGCATCTTGAAGCCATGCAAGAGTCTATTGCCGGATTTATTAATACCCAGATCCTAGAGCCTTCCGGCGAAGTTCTACAACAACACCAATGACAAATGGCTGCCAAAGGATCCTCTCGCCTGTGTAATCGGGACATGTAGTATTATCTTAATATGTAATCGAGACATGTATGAACAACTTATATATATTTGTGCTTGAACAATCACTAATGTGTAATATATATGTGCGTGCTTTAATATATAAATATATGTGTGTGCTTTAATATATATCTATATGGGTGCTTTAATTAATATATATATGTGTGTGCTTTAATATATGTATATATATAGATTACAAATTAATAAGCACTATTCAAATGCTATTAGAAATAAAAATAAACAATTGGCACGACACTACAAAAAAAAAAGACCTTTACTCCCGGTTGGGGGTACCAACCAGGAGTAAAGCCTCTGCCCGCCACGTTGCTCGGCAGAAGCTTTACTCCCCGGTTGGTACCCCCAACCGAGTAAAGCCCCTCTAGTCCCGTTCCAATACTTTTACTCCCCAAGCCGTGTTCCCGGTTGCATAAATCACTAAAGGCCCTAACGAGCCGAATAAAAGTGGTTTCGTACTAGTGTACCTTAAGATCAACTACAAATGCATTTATGTATACCATTGTGTGTGTGGCTGTTTAATAGAAAGATGATCATTCACAATTAGAAAAATGTATCAAACATAAATAGAAACATGGTTACAGTATTTTTTCGTTCTTATTTCTATTTATTTGTTTGTTTGTTTATTTCTAAACATAAATAGAGATAGATAGATTTTAGTTTGTGTCTAGCAGGTGTCGCCGCTCACCATAGATACCGAGAGATTAAAGCATATGTATTTACGAGTGTCTGGATCTAAACGGAGAATCTTAGATAAATTACTATGCTTCATTCAATTGGACAGCTTTGCCTGTCTCTAGACTGTACTCTTTCAGATTTGGCAATGGATCTTTTTTTTTTTTTTTTTTTTTACCCTTCTGGGGACTAGTCTAATTCTTAATTAGCAATCTAATCTTAAATAATATCAAGCAGTGTTGCACAATAGCCTGTGCCGTCACCCATCCTCCTGTGACACTGACAGTAGCAGGAATTGAATCACTGCTGATGTCAAAATGTAAATATTTAGTAGCGAATGAATGGATGGTCAAATTAGGGCGGTTTCCGTGGATGTTTCATTTGCGTTTAATAAGATTTATGTAAATCTAGCAGGTCTCGCCGCTCGCCATATGCATGTTTGATGATGTAGCAAGATTTTTAAGAGAGAAAAGAAGAGACGAAACTCACGCGACACTATTATCTACTCGATCTCTTTGGGTCATATTATGAAACTATAGAACTTCGTTGAGAGAGGGTGTTTTGGACGCTTTGTTATGGTTGTACTTTGCCTGCCTGGCGTCTCTTTTTTTAATATAACAAGCAGTTTTCCTATCGGTTCATTCAAAAATCATGCTTCATATCATTCTATATGATATGGCTGTCTTAAAAACAACGCAATGAAACTCTTCACTAAAACCGGCCTAATTTGACCATCCAAACACATCGTTGGTTGGCCTAATTACTAGATAATCTGGCTCCTCAAACACATCTATTTCAAGCGCACATGTCTTGATCCTAGTATCGTGTGCTATCGAGTGTACCCAAAAAACATCATAATTTTCTAAGTATATACGAAAAGGATTGTTATCGCCGTCTTCAAAACGAAAAGGATTGTTATCGCCGTCCTCAAAAAAAAGAGGTGCCATATTCCTGCCGCTTATATAAACCACTTAATGGTTATACTCATAGCAGAAGCAAGTGCACCGGCTAACTTAAACCTAATACGCCAGCCAAAAGCAGGGACACAGAAATAATGGCGAGCACCAAGCTTGCATTCTTAGCCGTCGGCGTCCTGCTTCTGCAGGCGTCGTGGTGCGCCCTGTCACAGCAGGGCGGCACCGCCGCGGTGATGGCGGTGACCAGCTTCGGCCAGGATGGGGGCGGTCCCGCGGCGTGCGATGGCATGTACCACAGCGACGGGGACCTGCTCGCGGCGCTGTCCTCGGTGTGGTACGCCGGCGGGAGCCGATGCCTGAAGAAGATCAAAATCACGAGCTCGCAGAACGCGCACAGTGTGGTGGCATTGGTCGTGGACGAGTGCGACTCCGATAGCGGCTGCAAGGACAATATCGTCGCCACATCCCCGGCCGTCTGGGCCGCGCTCGGGCTCGACACCGCCGCCGGCGAGGCTCCCATCGCCTGGGCCGACGCCGAATAATCGAATGCATGGACCGTTGGTGGCCGACAAAGCCGGGCAAGGATCTGTGTTCAACGCCAGCCTTGGAATTTACTACTATGTCTGCGTGTGTGTCTGTCTCGTGTCAGTGTGTCACGCGCCGTGCGGACAAGTCAAGTTTGTGATCGACTATTCTGTTGGCCTGATAGACAGGGACAGAATGCTTGTTGTCGTTCATGTGTTTCGGTAGCCACTCTCGAGGCACCCTACCCTTCCCAGAGTGGCAGAATAAATATAACTATATATACTCCCATTCAGCTATACAGTATATTTGCAGGTAGCGGTACTTGCAACTTCATTGCTATCAGTAGTGTGTAGCGCGTGCATTGTACATATATATGTTGTTCTTCGGGGCGTACTTGGTCGTCACACATAGTTCAAATAACGCAGTTTGCTCTCTCCTATTTGAAAGCCATTATTCTACCTCCCTCGTATTGATGCGTGTAGGAAAGAGACACTACCGGAACCAGTTGATTTCCCGTGAGTACCTTCCTCACGGGAAAGGCCGTTTTCCCTCCGGGAAAGCCTTTCCCGGGGGTAAAACACGGGATAGAGATGACGGGAAAAAAGGGCCGGAAATAACCCTTTCCCCGTGAACACAACAACTACGCACGGGATATCCTTTCCCGTGAACATGTTTAGCACACGGGATAGACTTAAGGGGGGAGGTGTGTGGAACCCGTTATGACCTACGTGGCCTGTTGCATAAAACGATGTTTTAGGGTTATTTCCCCGTGAGTATAACGGAGCAGCTCACGGGATATCTAGGCTCTTTCCCCGTGAGTCAAGTTGTGCTCACGGGATAGATTTGGCCTATTTCCCCGTGAGCCGCCTCCACTCACGGAAAGGTTTTGTTCTTTCCCCGTGAGCTACTCACGGGAAATTGAATTTTTTTTTTTTTTTTTTGTTCCAAAGACATAATTGACACATATAAATATATATATACATACCACAGATCGCATAATATCACATATATAGCTCGATAAATCCATAATACCACATATATTACATAAGATCCAACCAAGTCACAAGTTCAACCACATGTCCATGAGTGCAACCACAAGTTCACAAACTCACATAAAATCCAAGTTCACAAGTTCAAGTGCACAAGTTTTGAACCTAAATCATGACAAATTTACTGACCACGGCCTCCAACCTTCCGAAGCGCGTTCCCAATCGTCCGGTTGAGATTGGTTCGAGTTGGGTTCGAGGCATGAGAATTATCCCCGCACGTAGGCAAAGATAAATAGTTAGAAATTTGTGAGACAAAATTCAGGGTAGATTCTATTAACTTAAAAAAAGAAGATAAATAGTTAGAAATTTCGGCAGCACCTCCCCTGCATGGAGGGGTTTCCAACCTGCAAGAAAACAACGGCTCGATGGCCGACAACCACATGTCCACGCGCACATCTCATGGTGCATTCAAAACTCCGATCATATCCATTCACATTGATATATGCATATTTCGAAAGTTACGGGAGACAAACTCACGTGAGAGGCTCCATGCGGTGGAGGGAAGATCGACGGCTGACCGTAGACGGACGGTGGGACGAAGACGGGCGGTGGGACGAAGACGGGCGGTGGCGGGAAGGCGATCTCCGGTGGCAGCTGCACACCAACCTGGCCACCAACACGCTGGAGGTACGCTAGGAGAGCTTCCATGCTCTTCGGTGTGCTCAGCCCTCTCTTGCTCCGCTCGAGCCCTCTCTTGCTCTGCATGAGCCCTTGCCCGCTCCCTCTCCTCAGCCTCCTCCCGTAGCCTCTTCGCTTTCTGTATCTGGGCCTATTTCAACACAAAGTTAGAACACGGTGAAAGAGTATGTAACGATAAATGAACCTTAAATAAAAATAAATAAACCTCAAGTCTAGAGACCGTAGCCTGGTAAGTGGTTGGCCGCTTGCGTATCACCGGGCCCCCCGAGCGTGCTCGGAGCTCAGATAGCTTCTTTGTGTGGTGCGGGTTGATAACGCTATCACCCAAATAGTACCGCCCGTGCTTCTTGCCCCCTCCGCGATCATGGCGATGTCCCCTCAATGTCGCGGGCCGCGGGGATCGAAGCTTTCCCATACTGCTCCCCGCCACTTCGGTGTACGTTTTGATCTTCTCGTAGGCGGTCGGGTTGGTGTAGGCTTCGGCCCAAATCGGGGTTGAAGACGACCGCGGGATCTTTATACTTGCCCGTGTGGGAGCAAGCAAAGGCCTCGAAGGTGGCTGATTGGCACGCCATGTGTCTGCTCCCCGTGTGAGAAAAAAAAAAAAGTAGCTAGAATGCTTAGAAAGTATTGAGTTGCACATCGAAAAATAAGAATTGGATAACACTTACATATCTAGCTTGGTAGGCCACGAGATTAAGGCTGCCTTGATGGTGTGGTACACCGCATCATGGCACGCCGCTTCCCGGTAGTCGTTGTGGACCTCCCCGATAATCAGATCGACCCACTTGTCCACAATTCGAAGCTCCCAAAGAACGCCTATGAAGCAAGCACCACCAAGGAATCACCTACAGGACACCAAGTATAACACATATTATAAAAATCACATTAAGCATAATTAAACTTAGTATGACCATTCAATATTTACCGCATGTATTGTTCTTTGGTCAGATTCAACGCTTTCCATTCGTCCCTTATCGAGCCTCCTTTTATCATATGTCGCGTGCCACGCCCCGACGGCCCGGGCCGCGTGCCTCGTACCACATGTCCGACACAAGCTTGAAACAAAGCGTTTAGAGCCACTTCATCCTTCTCAAAATCAAATCCTCCTCGATCTTGAAGTATTTCTACACATAGAAGCAATGCAATAAGTCATTATTTCTAACATTAGAATTTGAAGCGATGTATTTGTACACTACAAAGGCGACATAGACTTACCCAAAACTCTTTGATCACACGCACCGCCTTGTTACTATATTTCATGCCATCCTCATCATAGTTGTCCTCAAAGTCCACGCATCGGGTGGAACGACGTGATAAAGATACTCTACTCCGTAGATGGTAACAAGGCCGGGTAGTGCTTCTTGACCAGAATACCAAGAATGTCATTGGAAGGCGTCCTTGAACCGAGTTCGCGATGACAACAAAAGACCTGCCCAAATGATCAAGAATGTACCTTGAGGATTTACACTTTGGACAAGGCGTATCATCTTTGTAGTCTTTCCTAAATAAGACGCACCCGTTCTCACAAGCATGTATCCGCTCGTATGGCATCTTGAGTACCTTGAGGAGTTTCTCCGACTCGTACATGTTCTTTGGCAAAGACGTGACCTCGCGGAAGCAAGCCCCTAAAGATCGCCAACATGTCGGTGAAGCCGCTCGACTAATATTGCATCGGGCCTTCAAGTCCATAAGGCGTGAAATGGCATCTAGTTTGGAGACCTCACAATAGTCGTGAAGGGGTTTCGTGCGCCTCCAACATGGTATAATAGGCCTTTGCGGTTTCTTCCGCTCCTCCTCCCCCATCCCCAAGTCCTTGCTCAAAGTTTCCGCATGAAAGTCATCTATCATGTCTCCTATCCCGCATCGGCAAGATCATCGATGCGTTGCCTCACGACCTCGTCTCTCATACGCCGCCACCATGGAAGATCCACCGCTTATAGCCATCCGTCCATCCATACTTGGGAAGATGTTTAGACATGTCCTCCTTACTTTGCCTTTTTTTATTCTCACATTTCTTGCATGGACACCAAACCTTACTCGCACCTCGAGCATTCTCGAAAAGCCTTGTCCACGAAAAGCACCGCTCTTCTTAACCCATTCAAGGTCATAATCTCCAAAAGTCCTCTAGCCATCGTATATCCACGCACGGTCATCCATTCTCTATCATATGCGCGAGAATATAAGAATGCAAAGTGCATCTACACAAGGATCCTATCATCTAGTAGGTGAAGATAGGTCCTAATCCCACCGAGGATGCGTAGATGAGGTCAGTTCCATGCTCCACTCCTATTCGAGACAAATTTGGCAGCACCTCCCCGCTGCTCTCCGAATACACGTCCTCCCCGAGAGGGGAGCCGTATTCAAAGAACAACAGAGGAGAGATGCCGCCGAAACTCGAATCGACAGAGGGAGCATGGAACGAACCTCATCTACGCATCCCTGCTGTCCAAAAATCGTGGACAATTTGAAACAGATACGGTTATAGGTATGCGGGGATCTCGCATACTTCCAACCGTATCTCTTTCAACGGAGACGCCCTAACCGAGCTGCGCGATCTAGCTACCACCACCATGACACGGAAGGAGGGGATATACCTAGGGTCACGGTGGAGTCGGGATACCCGGCGAGGAAGAAGATCGGGCCGCCAAGGGACTCCCCACGGCCCGACAAGGCACTCAACTCCGCTCCGAGGGCTCCTCTCGCATAAAAAGAAATACACGGGATCGGTTGAAAATTTTCGATGAGAACCTCCCCTGCACGACGGGAGGTTTCCAATACACCGCAAACAAAGCACACGGCACGATGGCCGACAATCACATCCAGGGCACGATGGCCGACAATAACATTCAGGGCACGATGGCCAACAACCCCGTGAAGGTGAAGACGACGACGACGGGCCGGACAGACGACCACCACCACGGCCACCGGCGGCGACGCGCCTGTGCGAGGTGTGCCGGCCGCAACGGCGTGTCGAGGCACGTGACGCCGGGCGACGGCGGCGGGACCTCTCTTCCCCTTCCCCACTTCTCCTTCCTTCCTCCCTTCTCCTTCCTTCCCCCTCCTCCTTCCTTCCCCCCTCCTCCCTTCTCCTTCCTTCCTCCTCCTCCTTTCTTCCTCCTCCTCCTTTCTTCTTCTTCCATCCCCCTCCTCCCTTCTTCTTCTTCCTTCCCCCCCTCCCTTCTCCTCCTCCCTCCTACTCCACCGCCCCCCCTCCTACTCCCCTCCCTCCTTCCTTCTCCCCCCCCCTCCTTCTACCCGAGACGGCGCGTCGGCGGGGGCCGGCGATGCCGCGCCGGGCGGCGGCGCCGAACGCGCGGCCACGTAACACCCGTGTTTTTGCATCATTTTAAAATTCACTAAAAATTTGAACTTTTTCGAATTACAACTAAAACTTGATTTATTTTCCGCCAAACCAAAAACCCGGTTTTCAAAAACTCGCATTTCGAACTCTCATCATATAGAAAATAGGAAAAGCTTTGCTTGTTGTTTGTTGAACTTTATGGTGACCAAAGATGCAAGGTAAGCCCTAGATTTAAATTATGGAAATATCGCATGAGAAATGGTTTACAAATTACCTCTCGGGAATAAAAACACCGAACTTCGTGTGCACTAAAATATATATAAATATTTTTATGAGCACAACAAATAATTATCCTTGACAATAAAGTCATGGAGACATACATGTGCTTGTGGAAATAATTATAGAATATATATAGGCCACACATGAAATAATAGGAAGAAAGGGGCATGTGTGTATATACATATTTGTCTATACAAGTGTCATGGCAAAATATTCATGAGTAAAAGCCATGAGAAAACATGGGAGCTTGTATAAATATTTATGAAATATAAATGTTTACACACATAAGATATTGGGTGAAGGAGAAATGGAAAGTAAAGAGGGAGAAAGAAAATGGAAAAGGAGAAAGAATAAGGAAAGAGCTCGTGGCGCTCAATTCCTCCCCTTCTTCCCTTTCCCACCCCCGCAGGACCCTCCTCCTTCTCTCCTTTACCGCAAGCGCCGAGTGGGCCGGCCCATCGCGAGACCAGGCCAGCAGCCCAACCCGCCCACGCGCAGCCCCGCCCCTCTCCCTCCTCTCGCTTCGGCGGGGACCCACCGGGAGCCGTCGTCTTCTTCCTTCGTCCCGTCGAGGGATCGACCACGCCACAAAGATCGCCTGGCCGCGCTGCCCCCCCGCCACCGCTCCTCGCAACGGAGACCGCACACGAGGGACGGCACGGGGCCTCTCGCATATGAGACGCGTGGGTAGAGCCTACCTTTGACCCGCACACGGCATCGACGACACGCGTCGGCGCTGAGTCCGGCCGCGGGTCGCGACGACCGACGAGACGCACCGGTCTTGTTGGCGAAGACGACGACACAAGACCCTCCCCGACCTCCCTAGCCGGACATCGAGACGACGACGACACAACGGGGGGGCAAGGGTCAATCGGCCTGGCGCCGCCCGCGAGCCGAGCTTCTGACATCTTTATGCCATGGCGACGCCGAGCCGCCAACTGTTGACGACGAGACTACTCAGCCGTCCGCCCGGCTGAGCACGTGAAGCACGCCAGAGCCAGCGCCACACACGCCCGATGCCAGCTGGAGCCCGCAGAGGCGCAGGATTGGTCGGAAAAGATCGGGAGCCAAGGAGAAAATATCTCCCGGCGACGAGCCCGCGGCGAGCCTATAAATACCGACCACCGGGCACTCGATCGACCTCGCCAGCCCCTTCACAAGTTCCGCGACAGTCGGGAACGTGGGGTGCTCGCCTCCAATCTCTTCCTCCCCCTCTCTTTCCCGCCGTGCTCCGTTTTCCCCCAAATCAGAGTTCCGCCGCCGGCACAGCTAGGTCACAATGTTCCCGCCGTCGTAGTCGTCGCGAGTCGTCCTGATCAGGTCAGTGAGTCCTCTGGAGTCCTGCTCTTTCAATTGCCCCTATTTTCTCTCGGTGTAACGTCTTTTCAGGGCATGAAGCCTCTTGCAATTTAACTCCGTTTCGCGTGAAACGACTTCCATAATTTATCTAAAATCTAGCTCTATGCATCTAACCCATTACCACCATAATGTTCTATGTTTGTTTTGTATAGTTCAAGTTAGGTTATCGCCAATCGTGAGTTAGCTTTTCGACGACCTGGATTAGGAGTTTCATCCGGATCAAGCGAGAGACGCTCAACGCCAGTGCCGATCAGTAAGAACCTCCCAGGCAAGTCCTTACCCCCCCTAATCATGACCTTAATATGATGATGAATGATGATATAATATGACTAAGTGAGATCGATATAACCTGATTAATAATGTGAACCCTCCAACAAAAAGGTGAGTGGTGATAGTCTACATGGAGGTGGACTAGTCACAATCTGGGATGAATCCTGCGGAGAGATGCTCACCTCCCTAAGGACCGGTTCATAGACCTTCTACCTAGTGCGATATTTCGTACAGCCACACGCCGATAAATGGGACGGCTTGATTCACACCCCGTTAGGTTGAGGTACGTATAATTGGGAGCCAAGGTGGCCGGAGTAGGCAAACGAACTATTAGGAGCAGACGTGGGGAGAGTGGCCCCATGGTCCGGTTGGCGTGGATGCTGAGTGATCTTCCACGTAAGTGTTTGGGCGTAGTGGCGTAGTGCTAGGTGCACATAATTATGAATGATGATTGGTTAGTGTTGACAGTATAGGTTGGGTAATAAGGTATTACCTGTAAAGCCGTGGGTGATTTGGTATCACCGTATTGTCTAGGATGATGCGTCATCCTTCCAACCCCGAGAAGTCGTGGGTGAAGATTATACCAATATACCTAGAGTAGCACTCAAGCCGGTACGGATCTCGTTAGGTCCGTCGTAGCCATGACGGTGGCGGAGGCAACACCTATCGTGTGGGGAAATTTGTACAACCTCTCGCAGAGTTACTTAAACCTATTCAATAGCCACGCCCTTGGAATGGGCGAATGCTAGGCAAGAACATCTATGATTAGATATAACTAACCTTTTGTGATATGTGAAGGTGTTGGTAAGATGAGATAACCCCGAACTAGTGAGAGCAGTTTTAGAGCCTCTGCTAGGGCCCAACACTTAATTTACCAAACCACCCCTGGTTTGGACTTGCTGAGTACCTTTGTACTCACCCCTCTGTTTTTACAGACATCGGCACAGAAGAAGGTAAAGTCGCCAAGGTAAAAGATACGCGAACGTAGGAGCCATAAGACGATCGAGTAGGAGTAAGGCTGAACCCAATTCATATCCACTATCAAGATGCCTCGTGGAATAAGAAGGAGTGCCTGACGATATACCAACGCTTCACGCTTGGCTACTCTGATATTCATAACCCAGCTAGGTGTCACTCCGTCACCACTGTAAGATCTTCTATCCTATACATTTCTTGCTCGGTATTATTCATATAACTGATTACTTACTACTATGGATCGCTAAACGTATTGGTAGCGTGATCCTGGCGCCAATACGCGTGATTAAAAGTCCCATTAAAGGTGGGGCGTGACAGAGTGGTATCAGAGCCGAGCTTGATATAGGCTAAGAAATATGGGTTGGCACTTACTTCCGAAACATTACTTAAGAAATTCTACTTGTAGACTTGTTACCCTAAGTGTCCCATCTCGATACCCATATGTTGCTTGTTGGCATTTCTTAACGCAATCAAAGGAAAACAGTATAAAACCCATCCCCAATAAGAGCGTCGAAAATGCGCCGCCGACATTCCCAAGTAAACCACCATGTCGGTGATCCGAAATGGAACTCGCCAACGGGATAGATCTTGCCATCTTAGATATTCATCCGCAAGCGCACGGATCTATCATTGTAGCATTTCACCCTAAGTATTCGTGGTATCGTTATTTATATTTTCCCAAAGGAAGGCATGTGACTAATAAATTAGCATGGCATCCGAATAGAGGAACATGTGTTTTCTTAGACCAAAATGTTCATAACAGGGGTAAAGCAATAACGGTTCATGGATAGTGTGACACACACTTAAGAATCCACCAAAGAAAAGGATAAAGAAAATAGATAAAGAATAAATGAATAAATGAATAACCTAATGGAGTAGTTCTAATGTATCTAGTCATGGCCATACAAATGAATAGTTAGGATCATATGCAAACCGATTTAATCATGGTTAGGTCTAGGATAGCGGGAGACTCCCCGATACCATACGGCCCGATAGGAAGCATTTACTTAACTCCTACGTAACATACGAACGTGGGGGATTTCAAGGGGACGGTCAAGGCTTGTCACGACCAAGCCGCCTACCCCCTCAACCGTGGCATGCCCTCATATCCGCAGGGTGTCGTAATACCCGCACCATGCCCGCATATTAGAGCACTACTCTTGTCCCCCCCAGATCCCCACTTTCGTCGAATGGACGGACTAGAACAAGAGCAAACCCGAAGGAACAACGAACCGATATCCCACCTCTAATCAAGTTAGGCATATGATGATCGATGATGAACTGTAATGAACATGTCAAGATTATGATATGTAAACTATATGCTAGTTCATATACCAACACAAGAACATGAACAAAACTATACTCTAGTTCATAAGTTAGGCCAAGAACATAAATATAAGACTTGCAAATAGAAGAATGCTCCATAGAGTGGATGTATTACCAAAGCACTTTCTTCTAGGAGACAAGCCCTCCTTGTAGCTCTTCTACTCCAAGTGTTAACTAAGAAAGAATAAAGAAGAAAGAAGAAGAAGAAAGAAGAAGTAGAAGAGAGAGAGGTAGAGGTGGTAGAGAGAGAGAGATTGCTTTGGTTTGTTTGGACTCCAAGTGGTGTGTGTTGAGAGAGGGAGAGAGGGGGCCTACTTATACACTTGGAGGAGGGGCCTAAGTGCTAATTTACATCAAAACCGACCTGTAAACCTTCCTTGTATGCGCAAACCGACCAACGCAGGGCGGAAACCCCCGTTTGGAAAGTGCACGAACCACCTCCCTCGAGGTCGGGCCGAAACCGCCTCGGGAGGGTGCGCCGCACCGTGGGTGCGCTGGCGCACCCCCTAGGCTCGGCCCGGCCCGGTCTCGGTGGGGTGTCGTCTTTCGCCCTGAAAAGTTGTGGGCCGGGCTGTACTCGCCCATTTGATGTTTTGGGTCGATTTGCTCTTGGGCTTGGGTTTTGCAATAATCCACTTTCTCGGAAGGCGTACTTTGGTCGATTTTCCACTTGCTTTTATTATAAATCTGCAAAATAAAATACAAGACACTACAAGTGGAATTTATTAGTGATAAAAGTATATGAGTATAAAAGGTTTAATTTTACTCCCTTTATGGTAGTAAGTTGACGGGAAAAATATGTCGTTGGTTACCGCCAACAAACTCCCCAAAGCTTACCCTTTGCGCGTCCTCGAGCAAAAGAGATAAGTACTTGGTTGTTGATCAGGAGTTGCTACTATGCCGATTACGCTTTTACAAGTGCCGTGGTTATAATAAGAGTGTCTACTAGAGTTTGAATAAAATGGCACATCTTTTTCCCACCCTTTTATTACCTTTCATCGTAGCGGGGCTTTCCAAATTTTTCTCAAAGCCTTGAGCGGTTGCCGATAGAACGGTTATAACAGAGGTGCTTATCATTCATCCTTTTGATCAACTGCTTATCCGGATTTTATTTAGATAATATTCATTTCTTTTCGAGAAAGCATGGGCTTATATATATATATATTTATTTTTTTTGGAGAGGTGGGCTCGCTCGCCCTAGACTTTTGTCTTTTATTTCCTCTCTTTTCTTTTTTTTTTTTTTTTTTTAGAGATGTGGGCTCTACTCGCCCTCTGACACTTGTCCATTTTTCATCTCATTTTTTTTTAGCATAGCCCAAAAAACATTTCTCTTTTTTTTTTTTTTAGCATAGATTCCCTGATGTCAAGTTTCTCTTTTGCACGAAGTCATAGCAAATCCATTTGTACCATATCATATTTGGCAACAACTTAGACTAGATAGAGCATATGCAACCCACATGAATCGGGGTTTTTTTTCAGGATGAGTTTTAGAATTAGCCACTAAACCCAAACTTTAGAGAACTTCGAATTATAAACTAGGCACGTGCAAAGCATAAGACAGTAGCAACTATTCATCATTTCAACAAGGGACTAAGACTAAACATTTTTATAGCTCATATATATAAGCATTAAGGCACAAAGAAGAGCTACTTATTCTATTTTTTGGATTTTTTTTCAATGCAATATTGCTGAAATGTAAACATGCTAAAATAAAATAAAATTTGATGGAATTAAATATGCAATGCAATGATACCTGCGGGGTCCTCCCCCCAAGCTATCTGGAGGCCTATTGATCGGGATCGAAGCCTTGGTACCTCCGCACGCTTCCTCGCGTGCGGTGCGAGTAGCCATGTTGGACTCCAATTGGGTCCATCTTTGCCGACTCGCCGCCCCGCCTTGCCGCCATCGCCGGTATTTTGCACATGGGTATTGAGCGTGTGCTCAATGTTCCTAGTGCGGACGCCGAGGTGCTGCGCACCGACACCGATAGCCTCCACCCCTTGTGGTGGTTGCCTCGTGGCTGAACTGGCGGGGCATATCGTCGGAGCCGTCGTCAAAGTCAAATCTCGCTGGCCCTCCATGCCGCCGCATCTCCTTCGTGCCACTCGATGGTGCCGGTAAAAACCGAGGCGGCGGCTCCCACCTAGGATCATACCCGGTATTACCCCCGGGGTCCCCATAGGGTGAGGCCATGCCGCCTCGAACACCGGTGTAGGCTGTGGGCCGATGCCGTGGCGTGAAGTAGGGCTCGTGGGAGGAGGATCCGACCTCCGGTCTCCTAATACCGTGAAGAACTGATGGGGGATCTTTCTTGCGCAAGCTATCAGCCAGCCTCGAGCTCAAATGTTAGTGCTCGGCTTTTATACAACCGTAAGTCCGGGTTAGGTAACCGAACTATAGTTGCATAGCCAGAAAAAAGATGACCGAGCTCGCCAGATGGTAAAACCTTAATTAAGTGCCCCGCACTAGCCGCAAGAACAATCCAAAGGTCCTGGGTGTAGAAATGTACTCTATCTCGCTGATTTTCCAAAGCTCCAATCGCAGAAGCGAGGCGTGTGATAAGAGATGTGCAGTGACAGAACAACAACTTTTGTGATAATATGTAAAAGTTCCTCGCACATCTCCACCACCGGAGCTACCTTAATCTTGTGAACAACAAAGATAGAGTAATTTTAATTCAATCTCATTCACCCATCTAACACCGTGTCTAGGAAACAAAGTCAACGAGATCCAAATGATGGATAAATCTAAGTTATGGGTGCCGGATCTCGTGAGTGGCGAGGTTTGAAAGTACCGCCTCATGTGCACCGGATATCTCCTCCCAAAAGTGGTTTCGACAAAGCCGGGGAGAGCAAAGATCTATATTTATTGCACATCTACAATTGAAACCCCAAGAACGAGCTAGGTCCACCCATGTAACGTGATAAAGTGTACCAAAGAGGCGAAAAGAAATTCCTAGCTGATCCTCTACTAGTGTGCATAAAAACTGAATTGTTAGGAGGCGAGAACCTTCCTCCTCGAGAGGGGGAATGTCCTGCCACCCGACTGCTCTCCAAAGGATAAGAAGTTCATCGTCCATACCTGTCTGATCGAGGAGGTCGGGGTCTATTCCGGGTGTGTGTTGGAACACACGATCCTTGAGTAGGAGATATGCTTTCATCTCCCGTCCTTCCCGAAGGTCGAGGTACGGCGTGTCGGCTTCGTCGATTGTCGAGGGAGCTTGAGCTTCTTCCTCCCCGACGGGTGCAGCATCTTCTTGCATAGGAGAGTCTTCAAGGTTGTCGGTTGAGGGCGGAGCTTGTGCTTGTATGTCATGAGCTCGCCTTGACGACCGCCTCAACCTCCCGGCTTTCTTCATGGCTACTTGCGCAAAACGATCGAGCGAGACCTCGGGTGTGCAAGGGTTAGTTGAAAGTATGAACTTTCACACCTGAAATCTTGCTTGGCACAATGTTTTTGGTGGAGAAAATGGAGTGTGGAACAAGCGGGAGAGAGTGTGAGAGTGAGAGAGAGTGAAAATGAGGGGTGGGAGTTCTCACACCGGTGCTCGGGCTATTTATAGCCGAGCCCACGGCCGAGGGCTGCCTCACACAACGGTTAGGAGCCGCCGGCGAAGGCGGGCCCCGAACGGCGCCGCACGACGGGGCGGCCGCACCTTGGGGTGCGCTACACCTCGCCGAGGTCAGCCGCCGCCGCCTTTGTCGGGCGTGTCCAACGGTCACGAAAAGTTCGTCACGTTGTGTCCTCATGCCGGTTCGGCCGTTTTCTCCCCTTTTTTGAATTTCTCCAAAAATTTTCAAATATAAATTTATTTTTTAAATAGAAAAATTATTTTAAAAATATTTTTGTATATACTTTTATGTAGAAAATATTTTTCTTTATTTTTCATGTAAAGACTTATTTTATTTATAAAGATTTTTATTTTAGTTTTCCAAAATATTTTGTTAATAAAAATATTTTATGAAACACATAAATGTATAAAAATATATATATAGAATTTTTTTTAATATACCCCATTTTTTTTTTTTTTTTTGGATATACCCCATTTTTTTTTTTTTCTTTTGGATATACCCCATTTTTTTTTTTTGCAGTTATTTATAGTCACCGTCTGACTTTCCCCTCGCTTGGCGGGCGGAGGTACCGCCCCGGGGTCTCGAGCGGATCCTTCAACATTCCACACCGGTCTTGATGACGATGATTGCCGGGTGTGTTGTTGCTTGTACCCAATGAATGGGCACTTTACCGCCTTATCCTTGATATGGAAGACGATGAAGCCCTTCCCCGCATCGATGTCGGCCTTGGCAAGATAAAGAAATGGTCTCCCCGGGAGGAGAGACACATCCTCCTTTGGGCCCATGTCCAAGACCACAAAGTCTCAAGCAGGATGTATTCATCTTGGATCTTAATCGCATGTCCTCCAAGATTTCCTCGGGCCGCCTTGTTGATTGATCCGCCATTTGGAGGACGAATTTGGCGTGAGTAAGCGTCCCTCCATGGATTTTGTTGAAGGTGGTCTTGGACATCACATTAATATCGCCCCCAGTCACAAAATGCATTAGCAAAATTGTGGGGGCCAATGGCACAAATGATGATCGGACGTCCAGATCTCCCTTCTTGGCAATGAATGGCGAGTCCACAGGGATCTTTTTCATCTCTCCGGGTTGGCCGAGCCTCGAGATATCATGTTAATCGACTCGTGTGGGACCTCAAAGTTGCCCCGATCCTTCCCGAGTCGTTAACCGGCACTTGGGCTGCAATCCGGGCTAGCTGTGTTCTCTATCATCTTGTTGAAGCCGAGTTGGTTCTTCACAAACGACGCCAACCCTTCAAGCTTGTTATTCACACCTTCCAAGATCTTGTCTTGGTGGCTCATCTTTTTGGTGAGATTTTCGTTAATTTTTCGCCGCCCAAGATGCAGTCCTTTAGTGATGGCTGACCAGGGTTATAGTTGAGTTGTACCCCGGTTGCCTTGGAATGGTGGCCTGACTGGTTGTTCCAGCCCTGCTGCGGTTGGCGATACCCGCTTCTTTGTTGTTGATGAAGGCGGCTTCTTCACGGGTCTCGTGGCGCTTATCCCCCGAAAGTGGCCAACCTCACCACACGCCTCACAGTCATGTGAGCGTCTGTGGCGTAGACTGGGCGCTGCTGGGTAGTAGCATCTGTGCTGCGCTCCTCCAGCCTCTTTAGCAGCAGGTCCATTTTTGCGGCAAGCATATCCGCCTCCTTCACGGTATGCATGCCTTTTTGTGTTTTGGCCGTGGCTCGTCTTCGCCCCTACTCGATTTGCCACCATTTTATCAATCGGGGGCTTTTGCCTGATCGATGGTGAGCGATAGAAATGCGCCACCACCAGCCAGCGTCCGAGGTGCCCCTTCGATATGGCCGTGAGACCATTGTAGAAGTTCGAGCACCGGCCCGCTTTTCCATCCCGTGGTGCGGGCATGCCGTAATGTATTCCCCGCAGCCTCTCCCACGCCTCCGGGATAGGTTCCATTGATGTCTCGCTGAAATTGGCGATTCTTCCCCTCGGGGCATTGGTTTTGCCCATGGGGAAGAACTTGGCGAGGAACGCCGCGAGCACTTGGCCCACGCATCGGCGACTTCCTTGTCCTTGTAGAACCATCGCTTTCGCCTTCCCCCACGAGGGAGAAGGGAAACAGACGGAGCCCCGATGACGCCTGTTGCGACATCTTTGATGACGATAGTATCGCATAGCTCCGTGAAGTGTTGGAGATGAGCATTTGCGTCCTCGCCGGCAGTCCACGTAATGGACCGGCCTGCACCATGGTGATCAGCCCAAAGACGGCTCGAAGTTTTTGTCCGCCACGTTCACCGTCGGCCCGATGGGCACGTTGGTGACAGCGGGGAGTTGAGAAATCGCGCAGCGACTTCCGGCCATGGCTTGAGTTGCGGTTGGTGCAGGGATGTCGGTCTCGATTGTCGGGTTCCGGCTGAAGAAGAAGCGGCACGAGACCGGTTCTTCCTTAGGAGTGCCTCTCGGATTGGAGATGAAGTTTTCCCAAGCAAGAGGAAACCCGACATACACTATCCTGTTTTCATCCACAATAGGAGAAAACATAAAGATTAGCCTGTATGAGCAAATGGTATCCACGCACACGCTTCATATTCATAGCCAGCTATATTTATTATATTTTTTTTTTCACAATGCCTTCCCGCAACGGCGCCGTAAATGCTTGTCGGCATTTCTTAACGCAATCAAAGGAAAATTATAAAAACCCATCCCCAATAAGAGCGTCAATGCGCCACCGACATTCCCCAAGTAAACCACCATGTCGGTGATCCAAAATGGAACTGGCCAACGGATAGATCTTGCCATCTTAGATATTCATCCGCAAGCGCACGGATCTATCATTGTAGCATTTCACCCGAAGTATTCGGGTATCGTTATTTATATTTTCCCAAAGGAAGGCATGTGATTAATAAATTAGCATGGCATCTGAATAGAGGAACATGTGTTTGCTTAGACCAAAATGTTCATAACAGGGGTAAGCAATAACGGTTCATGGATAGTGTGACACACACTTAAGAATCCACCAAAGAAAAGGATAAAGAAAATAGATAAAGAATAAATGAATAAATGAATAACCTAATGGAGTAGTTCTAATGTATCTAGTCATGGCCATACAAATGAATAGTTAGGATCATATGCAAACCGATTTAATCATGGTTAGGTCTAGGATAGCGGGGAGACTCCCCTCGATACCATACGGCCCGATAGGAAGCATTTACGAACTCCTACGTAACATACGAACGTGGGGATTTCAAAGGGGACGGTCAAGGCTTGTCACGACCAAGCCGCCTACCCCCAACCGTGGCATGCCCTCATATCCGCAGGTGTCATAATACCCGGCACCATGCCCGCATATTAGAGCACTACTCTTGTCCCCCCCAGATCCCCACTCGTCGAATGGACGGACTAGAACAAGAGCAAACCCGAAGGAACAACGAACCGATATCCCACCTCTAATCAAGTTAGGCATATGATGATCGATGATGAACTGTAATGAACATGTCAAGATTATGATATGTAAACTATATGCTAGTTCATATACCAACACAAGAACATGAACAAAACTATACTCTAGTTCATAAGTTAGGCCAAGAACATAAATATAAGACTTGCAAATAGAAGAATGCTCCATAGAGTGGATGTATTACCAAAGCACTTTCTTCTAGGAGACAAGCCCTCCTTGTAGCTCTTCTACTCCAAGTGTTAACTAAGAAAGAATAAAGAAGAAAGAAGAAGAAGAAAGAAGAAGTAGAAGAGAGAGAGGTAGAGGTGGTAGAGAGAGAGAGATTGCTGGTTTTGCTGGACTCCAAGTGGTGTCTGTTGAGAGAGGGAGAGAGGGGGCCTACTTATACACTTGGAGGAGGGGCCTAAGTGCTAATTTACATCAAAACCGACCTGGTAAACCTTCCTTGTATGCGCAAACCGACCAACGCAGGGCGGAAAACCCCGCTTGGAAAGTGCACGAACCGCCTCCCCAAGGTCGGGCCGAAAACGCCTCGGGGAGGGTGCGGCCGCACCAGGTGGTCTTGCGCGCCCCCCGGGCTCGGCCTGCCCGGTCTCGGTGGGGTGTCGTCTTTCGCCACGAAAAGTTGTGGGCCGGGCTGTGCTCGCCCGCATTTGATGTTTTGGGTCGATTTGCTCTTGGGCTTGGGTTTTGCAATAATGCGCTTTCTCGGAAGGCGTACTTTGGTCGATTTTCCACTTGCTTTTATTATAAATCTGCAAAATAAAATACAAGACACTACAAGTGGAATTTATTAGTGATAAAAGTATATGAGTATAAAAAGGTTTAATTTTACTCCCTTTATGGTAGTAAGTTGACGGGAAAAATATGTCGTTGGTTACCGTCAACATTGCTTACATGTCATCGACATAAAAAAACTCGTTTTGATGCAACAGATGGAAGGATGGACACGCCACGCATTTGCCCTTCGACTATCGCGGAGTTTCCACAACTCCTGTGGGAAGTTTTACGAAGCCTAGGGTTTACTCAGAAGCCAGTGTACTACTACCGTGAGTCTGCAATAGGTAGAGTACCATTATGTGATGTGCAGTTACACATCTCGAAGCTTCCATACCACGATGGGCGCAGAATCTTTCCAGAACAGGGAAGTGAACCAGGGGACGCTTGCCAGAAGGTTGCCTGAAAGGCACTCCAAGTGTACCGCAACGAATTTGAAGCGGTACTTGATCAATCCCATGCCAAGTACTACCCAGTCAAGGACACGACCGCAGCAATATGGCAGCAGAAACTTCAGGAGTTGAGCCAACCACCCTCACCCGAAGCCGACTACACCTTGATCTCCACTGCCAGATACCTCATAGCACTGGCCAAACTCTCCAAAGCACAAGAGGAGGCCACAATAATCTACAGGTCTATGTGGATAAAGGCAGAGACAGGTGCTCGCAAGGCAAAAGAAGACCTGGACAACAAGGATGCCCAGATGGAGACCCTCAAGAAGGAGCTAGAAGAGAAGACTGCCATCATTGAAGCCCAGCAGAAGGAGAATGAAGAGAGTCAACGTAGGCGCACGAAGCCCCGAGAAGTCAAAGAAGAGGAAGAAGCGCAGAAGCACTATTATTGAAGACCCGGCAAGAACCCAAGCAAGTCCCCTGTATGCCCCTAGTGATGTGCAAGAGTACCCAAAGCGAATCCCACCATCCACAAGTATGTGCATGACGAGTCCAAAATAAGTAGTGATGCCTTAAGTTAGTAAACCGCAATAGCATGTTGACCTAGCTATGGACCATGTTGCTAGATTTTTAGTGACATTAGTAGTTGTTCTTAGCTCTAGTGGTAACCTATGAGTCCAAATTTAGTAGTTCTTGAAAGTCGCATAATAATCGTCATGACAGTCACCATGGGTGATGTAACTCTATATCATCTGTGAACCTGATCCGTGATGTAATATATTGTGCGCTTGTTTGTTTAAATCATGTTGTGTTCCAATCTTTTCAACCCTATGGGTAAAGTTGGCTATTTGGCCCGCAGCCCGCCAGCCCTCCGAGGCCCCTAAAAATGGCCCGATCGCTGGCCCGGCGCCGCCCGTGGCGGGCGGCCATGGGCCGCCTCGCCCCGTGGCATGGTGCCGCCCGGTCCGGCCGGCCCGTCTGGCCCGGCCTGCTGGCCCGGTGGGAAAAATTCCAAAAGCAACAGCCCATCATATTCCCGTGGAAATCCCAAGCAATTGTGGCCCGAACAACTAAAGGCCCATGTAACCAAACAGAGAAAACAGCCCATCATACTCCATGTCTCTTTTTTTTTTTGAGCACGCCCTCGCCAGGGCGGCCCGTGGCCCTCGCTGGCCCGACCGCCTGCGGGGCCGTAAAATGGCCCACGAATCGGGCCATGGGGCGAGAGGACGCCGCCCGCATCGGTGGAGGCACGCCCGTGGCCCGACATGGCCCGCAGCGGGCCGGCCCGACCCGCCCGTTGGACACCTATACCTATGGGAAATTTCTCTATTATTTTCGCACTACGAAAAATAATGGAAGAAAAGAGCCGATAGGATCTGTGAGCGTTATGGAAAATTCTCAGGTCACGAGTAATAAAGACGAGTTCCACATAAACTTAGTTCGCCGTGACACACCTTTTCATACGTTTCACACCGAGTAAGTTTGTATTGTGTTTTGACACTGTGTTACTAGGATACCCCAAAAGTCTATCCCTACCCAAAATGCTTGCTTCCCTCTAATCCTTAGTTAGATAGACCCATATCGCACCTTGTGCTTATCCCTCCCAGTCTATTTTAGTCCAAGTAGATTAGGAGATTACCCCGCAGGTGACATGACGACAACCAAGGACTCCACGATCAGAGCCGTTGAACCACACCGGTGTTCTCTCTACACCGTCGCCGCCGCCGCCGCGGTGACACCGTACCAACGACCGTAACATTGCGCACAAGCCGTCGCCTCATGCCTAAAGTTACCGAGACTGCCGCATCATTGACCCCGAACCAAGACCCGAGGAGCTGCACAAGACACTACTCGAGGCAACCAAAGCCATTACGCACAAGACGGAGAAGACACCGAGATTATAGGCCCATAAAATAATAGTTAGTCCGAATAAGGGCGTAATGACCTCGGAAAACGCAAACTAATGCTAAAGGTTAGCATGTGACACGCGCAGACGACGACAATGCCATAGGCCCCACATCATGGGAAATCCCACCAGCCAAGGTCACCGGCCACACACTCTCAATGCCGGACCACCGTCGAGGGTCAATGCGAGCAGGAGACCCACTCCCGTTCCTTCTCCCACACACCCGAGCCACCGCACCACCATCCAAGCTTAGCCGTTAAGCTTCCACCCTCCAACCACTATAAAACGGACACCTTCATCACCGTTACCCTCAACCCACTCCAACCATTCCATTGCTATCCTCCAACTACTCCCCTCACCACCAGAACCCTCACCCTCCACCCATAAGACCTTCCCCTAAAGCCCACCGAGATGGCCGGCAACTGGGTTCACAACCAGTGCATCAACACCCCCGGATTTCCCCAACTCCTCTACACCACCATGCAACACCTTGGCATCTCCGAGCGCCCGAGTATGAAGGCCACGAGTACACGTACGGTACCTGCATTTGCTGAAGTCACCATCTACATCGCCAAAAGCCGAGACTACCCCGACGTCACCAACGAGTGGGACGTGACCGAGATCGGTTTCCGCTTCCCTAACACCTACCAAGCTGTCGCCCGCCAAGCCCTTCGACGCCTCTGCCACACCTCTGAGAGAGGCCATCACCCGCACCCCATGAAGTACTTCCCCGCCCGAGAACAAGAATGACCCCGCCTGGATCGCTCGCATGAGGGCCATAGAAGGTCCAGAGGTTGGCCCGTCATCGGGAACCGGGCGGCCTACCTACTCCTCCTCGGCGAGCACTACGACAAGCGGGCCATCGTGTGCTCTGGCCAGATCTGCGCCGCGCCGAAAGCGGCGAGAGATTCATCCGGTCTCTCCCGATGGGACTCGCCCACGCCCGTGAGCAAGTCGCCATAGCTGCACGCCGAGAACCGCGCTCGTCGAGACGCCGAAGGCTACCCGGGAGCGCCACGCCCAAGAGCCGACGGCAGCCTACCGCGTCACCGAATCCGGACGCAGAGGCGTTCACCATGATGGGGGACGGAGCCCACCATCCAAGAAGGGATCCCCATCCACCCTCCCGAGGGCAAAGGATGTACGCCACCGTGCGCGCCGACACCGCCCGGTAACCCCAACCACCCTTGGCCTCGACGGATCCTTCCTCTCGCTCGGCCTCCCAAAGACCAAGAGAAGACGACCTCCCGCTCGTGACCGTCGATGGACCCTACGGCATCGCTAAACGTATTGGTAGCGTGATCCTGGGCGCCAAATACGCGTGATTAAAAGTCCCATTAAAGGTGGGGCGTGGCAGCCCGCGGCCGGCGGAGGGGCGACGGACGGGCGGGGGGAGGCGGGAGGGGAGGAGGCGGCGTCGGGCGGCGGCGGCGGCGGGTATGGGCCGACCGGGCGGCGGACGGTGGCGGCGGGGGGTCGCGGCGGGCGGGCCGGCGGCGCGTGTCGGGACGGGCGGGCGGCGAAAGAAAGTGTGGGTGTGTGTGTTAGAGTGTGAGGTTGGGAGCTGGTCGGGTTGACTTAGTTTTTTAAAAACGCTTTCCCGTGATGGATCCGGGCGGATCACGGGAAAGACACCTCCTTTCCCGTGATCCGCCTGCATCCATCACGGAAAGAGAAAAAAAAAAACGACCGCAAGCTCCCCGCGTGAGGCGGGTCCCGCCCGACTCTTTCCCGTGAACGCGACGATTAGCTCACGGGAAAGATAAAAAAATCCACCGCAAGCTCCCCTCGTGAGGCGGGTCCCATCGATTCTTTCCCCGTGAGCACATGATAAGCTCACGGGATATCTCATGCCTTTCCCGTAAGCTGCTCACGGAAAGATAATTTTCAGAAATTAAATTTATTACCCCTCTTTCTTTTTGTAACATATATCTTTTCAAACTTTGATCAAGATTACTTCAAAAATACCTTATAACATACACTCACCCATACATAATTGATCCTTGCGCGAAAAAATGGTCATTATTTCATGTGGTTCTATCTCCTTTTTTCAAAATTGTATTTACTTAACCGCAACAAAAAAAAAATTATAATAATTACCAAAATAATCCAAAAAATTCTCGAAAATAGACATGACACAATATATCCGAGGTCATTTGCATATAGAAAAAGTTTCGTAGCCAAACCACAACTTGACCGCCACATCCACATGAAATCACACTTGGATCATTCTCAACAAACATGAAACTTCTAATGTAGATGTTGGAGCTTGTGAACATCGTGACGTGCCAACTTGTCTTGAAACGTTCCCAAATTTTTATCATAGCCTCGGCATAAGATATCATGACATATTATCAAATTTCATGATTTTTTGCACATCGGTTTATTTTCTAGAATTTTTAAACCACTCGAACGAGGGATTAACGTTCATGATTTCGTAATAAGATGTTCCAGATTTCGTTATTTTTTTTAAATGCAAGGTCTTACATTGTGTTGAGTATGAGGAATATAAATTTTCTACTAATTTTATTCAAAAATTTGAAGCACTTGTAGTTCAAATTTGGCCTTATTTCATAAATTCCCATAAAAGAGAATAATTACCTAAATATATCAAATAAAGTCAATAATTCACCAAACTTTAATATTGAGGGCCATATGATGTGCAACAAGTGTAGAAAAAGTTTGAAGATGAAAATCAAAAAAAAAAAAAATTCGTGAGCTTCTTTCCCGTGAGCCCACCGCTTGGCCCACGGGAAAGCCTCCGCTCATGGGAACGAAGTTTCCCGTGAGCTAGACGGAGTTCTCACGGGAAAGGAAGACGGAGGGGACGAAGCGGGGCTGGGGCGACGGCGGTTACCTTTCCCGTGAGCCCCCCGCTCACGGGAAAGGGGATGGGAGTTTCCGTGAGCTATGCCTCACGGGAAATATGTTTTCCCGTGATCTTTTTCTTTCCCGTGATGTTTTGTTGTGGCTCACGGGATAGCTTGTTATTTCCCGTGATTTTTTCCCTGTTAGCTCACGAGAAAGAATTTCCCCAAGGGAACGTGCAGAAATCCGGCAAAGTGAGAAATGCCGAGGGCACATATCCGGCCTGCTACACACGCATCCTCATGTGATCCAATCGTAATGTACATGGGACTTCAAGGAGGTTAGCTCCATAATAAATACAACAGGGGAAAAATATGGGAGATGCTATATCTCTTTCACAAGAAATTTACCCAACATTTCTTGCAACAAAAATTGGACCCTTGGATCTTCATCCAAGGGTGGGACTAAATTGACGAAAGAACGCTAGCTAGCGCAATGAATGTCTACAAGCGGGCGAGTGACAATAATGGGCCCGAAAGTACGATGGGTTTCGGATCTAACCCGTTAACCAACTCAACCCTCCAAAGTGAACACGTTGCAGCATGAGAACCAATAAACAATAATTACAGCACTACCACTGAACCCTCCAAAGAAAAAAGAAACACACGCACTCAACACACCGCTCATTCAAGGCCCGATCGGATCGGATCTACAAGAAGGGAAAAGAGGATCAATCAACCGCAACGGTATGTGTCCTTCTCTCATCCTTGGTTGTTCTTTGTTTGATCTCTTCTTCCTCATGTCCACGCCTTCTCTGAACACGGATGCCCACTTGTTCTTCTCTGAAACACAACCCCACTGTATGATTCTCAGTACTTGTTTGTCCTCCTTGTCCTTTGTACAATCTCTAGTCATCTTCATGTCTAGGGCCATAATTGAACATAGATGTCCAAGGCAATGTAGGATCAGTAGGAATCAAAATTTCATAGAGTCATCACTAAAATTGGAGTTAACTATATTTGCAATTTAGACTATAACAGTTTGCAATCAATTAGGCTTGTTGTTCTTGTTGTTTTGCTTTGACAGTACTACAGACTGTACTATTATAGTTGGTTCTGGTCTATCAAAAAACACAAGCCTCATTAGAGGATCATGCTCACAAAATATGTTAAACTCTAAATCACACTAGGCCATCCAACTTCCAGATGGTACCAGTACTTCATGGGTCTAGCAAATACTCTTAAATTGGGAATAAAATGATATACAAACAACCTGCAACAATTCTAAAACAGCTATAGAATCATGAAGCAGCAATCATACCTTCAAGTAAGCTGCAGCCTTGTCCTTGTCAGTGAAGACAACAGTGGACTCCACAACATAGTACGCACCAGCGTCACCCCAAGGAATTTGTACCATCACAAACAACATCACAGTTACAAAATGTTTCTTACAAGAGTGCAGCAGTTACGGGTGCTCGATCTATGAGATAGACAGTGCATGCTTTGTTGCTTACTTGACGGAGTATAGGTTGGAGGCGATGTTGTCAGCAGCCTTGTGTCGCACCCAATTCGTCCCTCCGTTTGTGGTCTTCAGCAACACGCCACTACCACCACCAGCCCAGGCCTCCTCCTGTAGAGCAATTCAGCGTATAGGAAATAAAATTGGAAAGAGAGCCATTCAGTCTCATCGATCGTGCATTGTGGCCAGTAACAAGGCTACTAGCTCAGGCTAAGAGATTGAGAGCTTCATAGAAATTTCATTTGTCTTCTCAATATCAAGGTAATGAATGAATTACCTGTGAGCGGTAGCCAACCTCAAGGATCCCAAACTCCCGACTCTGCACTTGCACCTCCTAAAAGTCTGTGACGGTTGGCAGTTGGGGGCACACATGATCACAAACATTTTTAGCACATCAGCCCCACCAGATCGTTGCCAAGTACAACAAATCTTCATTCCTTTTGTTACTGTAGTAGCCCTGATAGAAATGAGCTGTAACCTTTTTCTGGTGAGTGAAAACACCTCATGGTTACTGAAAACAAGGACAGAGCATAGCCAGGCAAATACCCAAGAACTCATCAGTCTTCAGCACAGCTATGGACAAGGAAAAAACAGAACAAATGAATGTAATGAGGAAGATCACTGTCTATACTAACTGACCATAATGAGAGAGTACTCAGAACAAACAACTCGTTGCTGGTAAACAAATTTGGCTGTGCGGTGACCTGAGCAGGGAAGACATGGCCGTCGGTAAGGAACTTAATGGTAGAGTAGATGTAGAGGAAGCCGGCCGGGTAGACCAATGGCCTAGTGTCTCCCTCGATCTTGGTGTAGTCCCCCTCCCCCTCCAGAAAAGCGTCCACCTAGCATACAACAAACACACACACCAGCAGCCGCCAAGATTACACCAAGACTCCTATTGCTGTTGAACAGAGCAACAGAGTTCAACAGCACTGCTGCTCTGAAAATTCAATCACGTGCACCCTAAGACTCCTATTGCTGCTGAAAATCTAATTTATGTGAACTGCTCCTTCTCTTGGTGTTGTATGTGCACGGTTCCTGGATGAGCACCGATTGGTGCTTGGAAGCAGTGGTGCTGAACACAACCAATCAGTTATTGTGCCATTGCTGTACTAGGAAGGCATGAAAATTCTCTCCTGAGTAACTTCAAATCCACACAGAAAAGCGAAGAAAGACAAACAGAAAGACTAACAAGTAGCTCTAGGCAGAGATAGACAGATAATAGATGCCATCATCATTCAAGGCAAATATTTTTTACTTCTGGAACATATTGTGTATCATCTTCAAATATTACAAAACAAGAATATAAAAATTGCACATTTCAAATAGTGCAAATACTACATATTGTTATTGCAATTATACTTTGTATATAAATACATAATCCACCTATGGTTTGGTCTCTTTGATCTCAAGAAGAGACTCATGCAACTATGCAAGAAACACATACCAGTGGAGGAAATAATTTCTCTGCAACTCGGCGTGGAACATAGAATCCTCGATGTTTGCTCGTATCACGTGCGGTTAGTGTATTACAAAAATAATTTGTTGGCTGCTTGCTGGCAGTGTTTAACTCAGCAGGCAAAAATGCCTGCAAAGTGAACCAAAAAAAGTTTCTTAGATTAAATAAAACAAAAATGTATAAATGGACAGGAAAAAGACGAAAAGTTCATTACTGGCCTGAGTGGCTGCAGGTCATCTGTTAATACACCTCATTTGTCTAAGCATCAGCCTAAAGAAGAAATGCAGTAGATCTCAGGAGATGGGCCCAGCTTGGATTTCTTGACATTACTATTTTTGCATCAAGAGTCCTTTCATCCATGACAATTTCAAAACTTCTATCCAACTTCGATTCCAGTACATCATGAACCTGCGAAAGGTCTGTTCATATAAGATGATGATCTTACAATATTACAAGGTAAAGTTGAGTTAAAAATCAGTAAAAGTTGAGTTAAAAAATCAGTAAGTAGTAAGCACACATTATTTTTTGACAAGGAAATGGAAAGTTCAAACAAAACAAAAATAGTATTCTTTCAGTCAGAATTACTACAGACTAGTGTTAGATGTGGTAACTTGATACAGGAAAAAATCTAACTCAGGAAAAATCTAACTCCCAATATCAGTATTGCCTATTTTAGACTTTCCATATGTACTTGAAGGCATTCATTGTACATGGTAGCTATTTTATAAGAATATTCCCGATATACTAAGATAGCACATTATTGCCTATCTTCAGTCAATAAGAATTCAACATGTTCGCAATTGGTGACCCCAAGAGTTCCACCAACCATGGAACAACACCATATTCTGCAACCAGCAGCAATCAGATGCAGCTATGTTGGTAGGAAAATAACACTAGGTAAACCAAAAAGAAAATAACAAGAGAAAAATGAGAGATATAAGGCACAGGAACAAACCTGGAGATGAGGCAGCCCATGTTTTGATGGAAACTCAGCAAATCTGGGCAGTACATCCACTCTATTGATTATTACCACAGTTGAATTCTTCCCTACAGACATAGCTCAGTTCAGAATACACATAGGAAAAAGGAAAGGAGTTGCATGTAGCATATTAAGCATGTGAAAGTACTATCTGAAATAAGTTTCCTGGAATGCAGAGACCAAACTCCAATCATATACAGAAAATTTCACGTTCATTGAAATTCTACAAATTACACATGCTCATAACTAAAATTGCAATTCTCTATGCTTGCAATTTACATTATTGGTGATTGAAATAAATTAACATAGTTAGAATTCAGAGTTTCAGGAACCAGTTTAGAGTGGACCTTATACAGAAAACTACTAATAGATAAGATCAAGTTCACCTACCAGATCTTCCTAATCATGAGGCACGCTCCCACTCACTAGTAGAATTCAGAGTTTCAAGAACCATCTGTTTATGCCACAACACTCACTAGTTTATCCCTAAAACTAGTATTTGGGAACCAGAAGGGGGTGCAGAACCCAACAAAAACCAAGCAAATGCAGAGACCAAACTCCAATCATACCAATTTCAATTAGAAGCAGTACCAATACAAACCAAAATTTCTGAACCAAAAGTGAATCGACAGAAGCCTTTCACCCATGCTCTGTGACTAGAGCATCTATACCCTAACTTACATTAGGAAGGGGAACAAACAGTGGCACCTAAATGATCATTACACCCTATGCATCCTACCATAGATAGGCTAAGTTGGCTACCACAGACCTTTGAGTATGTTCGCCGGCACAACCCTTAGAAAACAATTCACAATACCACAGACTAATGGTCTACCCTAGCACAAAGGACAAAATACAAGGGGCAAAAAGGACAATACAATACAAGGCAAAATAGAAGGCACAATACAAGGGGCATGACAAGGGACTATACAGCATAATCAACAAAAAAAATACAATATAAAGTACAAGACAAGGGACAATCCAAACACAATTCGCGGGTCCTCGATGATGACTTCGCGTCGGCCTCGGCGAAAGTGTTACTTTTCAAAAGGCGCCTTCAACGCAAAGGTTTATATAGGGAATCAAGCGATGTCATTTTGTACTTTGTTGTCTTGTATCGCAGGGTCCCCGCTTGTTTTTTAAACAATTTTTTTTTTTATTACAAGGGACAAAACATCGACATAAAACAAGGTTAGGGAATAGACAAAACATCGACATAAACAAGGTTAGGGAATAGACAAAACATCAGACATAAACATCAAACACAACACCTAGTATAGAAAAATGCCTTGTCAAGAAATAGACACAACACCTAGTACAGATTACAAGTCACGAGCACACAGTCTTGGTTTACCCTAAGCATATATCACAATTAACAATGGGAGATGCTAAATTTCAGGCCCTAAAAAACCTTGGATTTGAGGCGACGAATCTCAGCCACACGATCTAAAACAAATGATCTAGATTAGCCCGACACTGTTCATCTTCTTCCTCGCGACGCCGTTCCCCGCCACCGTCGTTTTTCGCCACTCACTCCCCAAAGACACCCACCACCCGTCGCGGGGCGCTTAGGTTCGCCGGAGCTCCACCGAAGCTAGGGCCGGGGCCCTAGCTCACCGAGCTCGACGAACCCTAGTGCCCGCGGCGGCCACCCTCTCCCCACCACAGAGCAAACAGAGCTTTCTATAGGAAGGACAACTTACGTAGGGGGGGGTCACCGGAGCCGCGTGCCAGAGCAGTGGTGGGCGTCGCCTGAATAGGGGCATCGGTATCTGAAATAGGGGCGTCGGTATCTGAAATAGGGGCGCGCCGTAAGCAAGCTAGAGATAAAAACTAATATACCAAATCATCTCAGTGCGAAAAAGGATGAGCTGCAGTTGCTGCTTTACTAATATGCACTATCTCTACTAACATTAGAGCACCTGATTCCACTATACTGAAGGGTAGTAGGACACGATCGAAAGAGATGACTATACATCGGTATATGAAATACTAACTGACTGTGCATGGATTCATCAGCGCGCCAAAGCATGAGATAAGCTAGGTGCTGGGCCCAAACTAGACAAACTATGCATGGCTTCATCCCAGGCTGAGAGCCAAAAGGCTCGGTAACTGAACAACTGAAGATTTGCATTCAGTATAGAAAAAAAACAGAGAGCTGGCCGGCTCTACAACAATCTGATGCAAACATCCTCAACACTTTTGTTAAGGTGTTGACAATGCAGTAGAGGGTAACTGAACAACTAAAAAAAATTTGACGGGTAGCTGACCAAAATGGGCACGATGTACTAGGTATGATCTTATCTCCATACAAGAGATAAGGATAATCTGGGCATATGCTTAAAATGTATGAGGCAACAGATGAGACAAACTTTGTATCGAGATAGAAATGCGGCGAATGTAAGTACCTCCAGAGTTGTTGTAAATGGCAGACGAGGAGTGAGCAAGCGATTCGTTGAGAGGGAGGCAACACACAGAGACTAGGCAGGGCGGAGAGCCAAGGTCGCCTCTCAAAGCGCTGCGACACCGAGACAAATGCTAGGACCTGTACAAAACGCAGCCCACAACCAAAACAACCCGTTATGAAATTAAGAACTGAAGTTCCATCCAAATAAAGCAAGAGGAGAATGTGCTGAAGTTATATATATACATATATATATATATATATACTAGAAATTGCACATGGTAAACACCATAATTGCAGAACCTTAAATGTGAAATTTACTACTTATAAATATGCAATCTAGAAATTGATACCGGACAGCTAAATCTAGAAATCAATGAAGCTAAATGAGAGAGAGAGAGCAGCTCACCGACCTCGTGAAGATGAAGGACGTTGGAGAGTGTGTTGATCTCCTGGCATATCTGGATGGCACCGAGCATCCTCTGCCCTGAACAACAACGACCACCACCGTACATCTATGGCCAGCCCAAAATATCACCAAATTATTAGGCACAGACTAGATGGCTAGGAAATCATATATCACCAGATCTTGCAGACTAACCTTTGCGAATCCTTTTGGGGCAGCAGCTTCCTTCATCTCTGACTGTCAAAGAAAGAACCAAGGTCACATGACTGCCAATGATACACAATGAGAGCCAAACATCACATGCTTAACAATGTTCTCAGGGAAAAAAGAAATTCACATTGGTGTTCAAAATGCAACACTAGAAATGTACATGTCTACTTTAGACAGAACTGAGGAGGCATAACAATCAAAACACAAAATTGCATATACTCAGCACTACAAATTGCAATTATCTATATTTGCAATTTACATTATTCTAGTATGCGATTCTTCAGATGACCTACATACATAGTTGAATGCAAATAATGTAAAATAAAGTAGAGCTGCAACATACTGTCATAAAAAACTACTTCTCTCTAATACAATAACACATGGCCGCCTATTGGTTTCTTTAGATCGGTTTTGAACGTGCCACCACCTCGATCAGCAACAACAATGTAATAAGGCTATAATATAAGAGGTGGAGAATTTTAGTGATGCTTTGGAAAAAGGATAGAAAATAAACAAGGAAACGGTATGCTCTCCCTGCCACCTGCCCGTGCTAGCACAAGTCACAATAAACAAAAGTTTGGGATGTGTTAGCACAAATGACAAGGAATAATTTTTTTTCTATGGAAAGACAAGGACAAAAGAAAAGGTGTGTGCTAGGACAAGTCACAATTGACAAAAAGAAATGCACATTATAAAAAGCAAGTCGCAACTGGTTTGCTTTTCATAATATATGTATCATGAAATACCTTCATGAAGGTATTTCATGATACATATTATAAAAAGCAAACCAGAAAAAGGAAGGTTCAGTTTCTAACCTCAGCAACTCTAGTGCTACTGGGAATGATGTTGAAACTAGCAACCCTTACAGCCCTCCATTCCTTAGCTAAGGGACCATCAACAGTCTTTTGGGTAACAACCTACAAGGCCACAAGTAGAGTAGAAGATAAAGCCTAACATGATAGTGCACAGGTGGAAAAAGCATAGGACTGCAACTTGAAGAAGGGTGGCATTAAGAAATAAGGTTGTGCATGAATCATTCTATGATTCTTCATGTATGCAATATATAAATATGAATAAAGGTAGCATATTTGAGGAAAAAAGTGAGTCGAAGCAAACAAGCCCAAAAAGGGAAACCAACCAGCACACATACGAACAAATTGCATATACTTAGAACTACAATTGCGGTGCTCTATATTTGCAATTTACATTATTCTAGTTTGCAATTATTTAGGTGACCTATATACATACTTTACTGTAAATAATATACAGTAAAACAGAGCAGCACCATACTCACATATAACAAATTGCTTCTGTCGTGATAGAGCAGCAGCATACTAACACAAAACACAAAGTTCGCTGATTTGTTAGCACAAGTACAAAAATGAGGTGTGCCGGCACAAACGACAAGTAACAAAGATGTGGTGTGTGCTACTTTACATGGCTTAGCTAAGCCCAGATAAATCATGGTTAAAGAGCAGCTTCTCCTTCTTACACCTTCTTTGTACTAACCTAGAAAGTTCAAAAATTATACAGGTTTGAAAAAATCACAATAAAAATAGCATCACAGCTTGTCTATCTTAATAGGCAAAATAATATCATAATTTAACATATCAGTTGTATGTTTTCAGCAGCAATCTCAACTTACAACAGGGAAAAGTCAGCTCATTTTGTATAATATATTTTGGACAACATGATTTAAGCAAAGCAATATATTACAGAGTGCAATCTAACATCTCAATATAGGATACAGATACAAGCTCAAACTATTGATTATTATTGTACAACAAACAATTGACTTAGGGGAGTATTGAGATGACTGCTCAACTTTATCTATATAATAACACCTAACCTGATCACTGCAACATTCAGATGAATTTAACTATTTCAGGTATGTGAGTCAACTATTATTTTCCAAGATTTTGTAAAGCTGCATAGGAGCAGCCAATTCATCACTACGGACTGAAATGAAAATTACAGAACAGGTCATATGCATAAATTGAAAGATAGCTTACCCCTGCAACATCTCAACGAGTTGTGGCGGCAGTTCCTCACCCCGTAACTTGTGTATTCTATCAGATATACATTCTGCTGCTCGTAGAGAAACCCATATTCTTGTGTACAAGTCTCTAGCGGTTGTCCTAGATTTTTTAGCACAACGCAGCTCCGAACCTTTGGCATCTTGGTTCCTCAGCTGAACACATTTCTTCTCATAGTTTTGTTGGATTTGATCTATAGCCTGCACGCAGGATTGATCTCAAATTGTGTGAACACAGACGTACAAGAAATCAATACGAAACAAGACAACATATTTGTTGGACCACCCTAGGATGACTGCTCAGCAGTGAGGAAAAAGACGAACTCATAAATGATCATATGAAACACATACTAGTCGTGAAGTATTGAGAAAATATAGCAAGTGATCTCAATTCCAGAAAATATCATATCAATGTGGGTTTTTTTTTTTTAAAAAAAAGGAGACATCACATAACAAGCTAGCATCCACTCATGGCTGGTTCTGGCTGGTAGGTAGTGGTCACGTTCATGCATCACTAGCATCCACTCCATGGCATGTGCTAAGGGAAAGAAGGATGGGCAGCATGACGCAGTGGCAGATAGCAGCACAGAGCAGCAGTCAACTGTTGCGTGTAACACAGAATTGACCAATAGAAGTTAGAAGATAGCAGTCAATTACAAAACAATAGTCATCTTACATTGACATTTCATCAAACACCTAGACTACACAGTGGCAGCATAGAGCAACAAGCACATCGTAGCAGCACAGACCGACATGCAGAGGAATTTCTAGCGCTTGAACTCCAGATGCAGGCGCGAATGGGCCAGTGGCCCCATGGACAAGCGGTGTGTAGCAGTAGCAGCAACACTAGGTAGCAGCATGGGATTGGGGGTCATACGGAGGACAACCTCACCTGGACACAGCCGTGGTCCTGGACCTGCTAGTGACCTATGCGGCTGGCAGCAGTGCAGCACCAGGGAGTGGATGAATGTCATCGTCTTGCCCCTCCTAGTTTTGCTCTTCATGGCTATCCATCCCGTGGTTTGGCTGTTCGGCCAGAGACGCCACTGCGCCGCCGGAGATGACGGAGGAGCAAGTACTAGTAACAGATTGGGGAGCAACTACAAAATGGTCATCATCTGTCTCATGTGAGAACAGGATCTGCAAGTACAAACGAAAGGGGAGGACAAACAAGTTAACTTACAGGATCCGACATCAGAGTAGACGTGCAGGCGAACAAAGGCAACAGATCCGACGGCTTCGACGGCGGGAACCACGGGGAGGATGTCCAAATGGGCGGATCCAGGGCGCGGGGGAGCACGAGATCGCGCTTGAGAGGAATCGCCTTTGGCGCGCGACGCTTTGGAACCCTTGCCGATTCGGGCCGCCGATTCAAGCGCTTATCGGCCTGTCGCCGCGATTCAAGCGCTGCTGCCACCGGACCGACCTCCGACGTTGCCGGATCTTCGACCGCCACCACCACGCCGAAGCTCAGCACTGGATTGAAGAAATCGCAGGGGAACAGGGGAGGAGAGCAACACGAGGAAGACGGGGAAATGACAGGACGAGGAAGGCGGGGAAATGACGGTAGCGGGTGCGTTCAACAGTTCTGGACCCGATAAACAACATCGAACCCAACATCCGCACACAGATGCGGCGCGACCCTGCATCCGCTCGCGTTGTCTGCGCGTGCGACGCGTGTGGCAAGAGAAGCAACAGAGATTTCTTTCAACAGATGGATAGGAAAAGTGGAAAAATATATATCTAATACATGAGCTATTTCAAAAATCCAATCCAACTAAACAAAATAGATGAAAAAACATTCCGTTAATCTATATATACTAATAAAGAGAGAAAATTTCTGCCTCCACCTATTTTTCTACCTGCCCACCCGAGTCCGATCCAGCTACACGCGCGAGAGAATTTCCGTTTCACGTCAGTCCGCCTGGTAGCCGCAGAGGAGTCCATGGGAGAGACGATGCGCGCCTCCTCCTCCTCCTTAACCAAGGACTACGAATTGTGACACAACTGCTAGAACGGATCGAGCGTCGGGGTCGTCTTCTCCATCGCCTCCTCCACGCTCGCCCCCCGGCTCTCACGGCTCAGCTGCCTCTTCTTCGGTGAGGACCCCCAATACGTGGGCCTCGTGTACGCACTCAAGGACGGCCCGACCGCGGCGGGGCTCCGACAGGTGGCATGCAGCTGGCCGGGATCGCCTTCATCGTGGCGCTCAACGTCGCCGTGACAAGTGCGGCCTTGTCGTCAGGCTGCTCATGCCGCTATGGCTCAGTCAGGAGCAGCTTGCTGCCAGCGACGACATCATCCATGGACCATGGGGACGACGCTGCGCTGTATGGGGCGACGGCCAGACGTACCAGCAGTCGGTGCACGAAGAACCATTCGTACCCCATGACATCTAATCCCATGGCGTCCAAAGCCGACAAGATGATATGATCGGAATGATCAAGTGTGTCCGTAGACTGCAGCGCTACGCCCGTACTACCTATATCTCCGATGTAAGATCAACCGAATGCCTGTATAGTTTTGAATTTTGAGTAGCATATCTGGACTTCATCATTCAGACGCAAGATTATAAACAGGTTACTGGCAGAGCTCAACTGCTCCATGGCTGGCCTGGAGGTATTGTAGCCGCGCCAAAGAGAGTTGGGCTAGGCCGGCCATGGCGACCGGCCGGGCCAAGCAGCGGCGGGCGGGCGAATGTGGAGGAGATAGCCGTGGGGTGGGGGCGCTTGATCCGTTCTACTAGCAGACTCCTTTCCGTCCGTGAATGGATACGGTGAAAGAAAAAAGATTAGGCATGGGTAGTAGGGAATAAAATGCCCCGAGCCTCACAGGCCTGGCCACGGCAGGCAGCAGGTCATCGCCTGCTGCACAACGCACGTGAAGGCCATTGTGTAAACTTCCTTCCTCACGCTCGACGAGGCCATCAAGACCACCAATCGATGCGTCAAAACGTCGTCAAGCCTTGGGTCGAGAACACCATCAGCTACATCAAGGGGGAACTTGACGAGCTCGAGCACTATGACTTCTTTAGGCTCAAGAAGATCCAGGGCTGGTGGGAGATCGAGCGCCAAGCTGTTCGCCGAGGATCTCTCGCTCAAGAGGGACATCTCCGTGGGGGCTGTGGCAAATCTGTTGGATGCTGGTGGAGAGAAACATCTTCTAATCACTACTTTTGTGCTCATCCAATCATTGAATCGGTGCGTAGCATCATTGATCAACACATTGTATTCTGTATATGCAATTAGAAAACTTTGAAGATATGTGTCTGGTGCAATCTTTCTTTCGTTCCGTGAATAATGTTGTTGTAGTACCTTTGATTGTACTGGTATCATTTGCTTCTTATTCTCTCATTTTTATGAATATTTGATATTTTTCTCCCGTTGCAACGCACGGGCATATTTGCTAGTATTCAGTAATTTGTAGAAGTTGATTATTCATCCCAACATGTACTCGGCCGAGATCCTCTTATCCTAAGATAGGAGTAGGGATGCAAGCAGTGTGGTGTTGATCAGAGAGGCCCGGCCTGACAGGGGACGCCCGACGCCGGTGCCGGCAGCTATCCCAGTGCCGGCGCCGGCCTCCTCCGTCCCCTTCCTCCCCACCGCCCTGCCTCCTTCCCCGGAACCATTCTCTTCCCCCCGCACCCCCATAGTAGACCCGCGATGCAGCCATGGCTCGCCCGTGCCGCCATCGGCGAAGGTCGCAGCCGCCGGCGGCTTACCCGCCGCCTGGTCCCTCCCCACTTGATCCGGGGCCAGGGCGCCTCCGCGCTCCATCTGGGGCTGCCGTGCGGGGAGGCCGCGGCGCTGCTGAAACGGCCGCCTTCGCGCGTTGGGACCGAAGATGGCGCGAGCGGCCCCCCCAACGCGATCCTGCCCGCGGGGTCCCTCCCCACTTGATCCGGTCGGGGCACCTCCGCTCCATCCGGGGCTGCGCGGCATCATGGTCGCCAGAGCCACCGCCGCGGTAGCTTACTGGGGCTGCCGTCGGGGGAGGCGCGGCGCTGCTGGGACCGGCCGTCTCCGCCCGATCGGGGACCGGGGCGGCCCCGCGCGATCCCCCCCCCGCGATCGCCGGCTGGGCCTTCCTCGCCGAGTGCTCCCGACGCGGGGCGATCCAAACGCCGGTGCCGGTGCGCTCTTTGGTCGGGCGGCCCTACTCGCATCTCATCGGATCCGGCGGCTAGAGGCCGGATGCATGGCCTCCACCGCGCCCGGGTCCCTCCCATCGCGATCCCGATGTCTTGAGCATCGATCCGGCTGGCGGTAATTCTACATCGCTGCCTCACTTGGCCTCCACCTCGAAGCTCAAGACGCCCGCTGCCGCCGCCCACCCCACCCTCTCCAAATCTAGCTTTCCAATGGTCGGAGCGGCGATGCGCGTCCCTCCATTCTACAGAGGGACAGCGCCCACGGAGATGGTTGGCGTGGGGCCCCGTTGTACATGCGGTCATTGGGCGAAACAGACGGTGGATCGAAGACAGTTCGGGGTCTTCCTCCCGCACAAAAAGATCGATGGTGGCTATTCCGAACGCCACCCCTTACATCAAGGTGGAGAGGCAACGGTGAGGGCACATGATTTCAAGCGTGGGCTGATTTGCCTGCTGCAGTGGGGGCGGTCTACATCCAATGAGTTTCTTTCAAGATCATTTTGGTGCACGTTGTTCAGGCGTGGTGGCTGTTTCAAGACCGCCATGAAGCGACATCGATATCTTTAGCACTGTCTTGAGTAGTAAACTCAATTCTTTTTGGATGTAGTAGATCTTTAGTACATATATCTTCATGTACTAAAGTTTTGTTTATTCTTAGTTTTTGTAATAAGTTTGGCTGTGTGGTCCCACAGAGTGTGTGCGCTACCACAGAGGCCGAATATTAATTCATTTATCTAAAAAAATGTACTCGGCCTCATGATTAAGGAAGAAAACGAAACCAAAATATTCGAACCAAGCCGCATCGTTTTTTAGATTTAATCCGATTCAATCTGCTTTTTTTACCAAACCGGTCAGGAAGCCCCCGACCTGTTTTTTTAATTAAATGAAAGAAGAATGAAGTACAAAAATGCAAATTACAAGGAAGCAAGGTCCAAAGAAAACATAAGAAGCCTATACATTACTATCTCCCCAATTCTTAATAAGAATGCTCCTAGTCGATTTGGCTTTGATGCAAACCAAGCCAATTTCCTCTTTGAATAGTCTTCTCACTCAACGAATCTGCATTTTCTATCCAACTTTATCATTTTTGCTTTTAATTTCGTATTTTAATTGTAAAAGTATAAAATGAATTAGACATTTTTCCGACTGTTATCTACTTTTCTACTTTTAATTTGAAATATCCTGAATTCAATCGGTTTACACCAAATTTAGTTGCCGATCAGTCCAGGCAAGGCAACGACAAGTATAGAGGACTGATGCCCATGGACCGCATTATCTATGCAGCTCATCCCATCACCCCTTCCTAAGTCGTTGAGATGGACTAATCATCTTGCAAATGCACGGCGCTGCATACTTGCGTGGCTACAGCTGGCTTCACACGGCTCTGCGTTGTTGTTGTTGAGCATTGCAAATGATTGGACCGACCAGAAGAGAGAGAGCTATGTGGTTCAGCGATCGAGGATGCGCGAGCTGCGGTGGTTCACCTGCGGCAGCACGGCACAAGCATGGCACACCATCCAACAGCACAACCAGCAGCGACGCAACGCAACATGCGGCAGCACGTGTGCGTGATGATTGGGCGAGCGCGGTAGCCACGGCGAGAAAACGACGCAGCAGGCGGCCGCGGTGGCGTTCCGACGACCGGAGCACAAGACCGGACGCAGATAGGGGCGGGGCGCAGCAGCGAGCGGCACGGCATGCAGCCAGGCGATGCAGCGTGTAGAGGCAGGCTAGCAAAGCAGAGCCAGCAGGGCAGCAGCGTGGCTGGCGACGGCACGACGACTTTTGGCGCGGGTCTCACGACATTTTCGCTCGAGCAGGTTGCTAAAGTTTAATCTCAACACTTGGCAGCAATTAAAGTTGCAAGTACCCTTGCAAATACTGCACAACTGAATGGAAGTATAGTTACATTTATTCTGCCACTCTAGGGAGGGTTCCCTCCAAAGTGGCTACCGAAATACATGAACGACAACAAGCATTCTGTCCCCGTCGTCTATCAGGCCAACACACAACAGTCGATCAGACACTTGAGTTGTCCGCACGGCAGGGTGCGTGACACACTGACACGAGATAAACACACACCCAGACATAGCAGTAAATTCCAGGGCAGGCGTGGAACACAGATCCATGCCCGGCTTGCCCGGCTTTGTCGGCCTACGACGGCCATGCATTCGATTATTAGGCGTCGGCCCAGGCGATAGGAACCTCGCCGGCGCCCTGGTCCAGCCCGAGTGCGGCCCAGACGGCCGGGGACGTGGCGACGATATTGTCTTCGCAGCCGCTCTCAGAGTCGCACTCGTCCACGACCAATGCCACGACGCTGTGCGCGTTCTGCGAGCTCGTGATTTTGATCGTTTTCAGGCACCGGCTCCCGCCAGCGTACCACACCGAGGACAGTGCCGCGAGCGCGTCCCCGTCGTTGTGGTATGCGCCGTCGCACGACGCGGGGCCGCTGTCATCCTGGCCTGCCTCGAAGCTGGTCACCACCATCACCGCGGCGGTGCCGCCCTGCTGTGACAGGGCGCACCACGAAGACTGCAGAAGCACGACGGCGACGGCCAGGATCGCAAGCTTGGTGTTCGCCATTATTTGTGTGTGTCCTTGCTTTTGGCTGGCTTACTAGATTTAGCTTGCTTCAGCTATGAGCATTGAGCGGTTTAAATAGGACTGCGATACGAATATCCCTTTCATACCTCGAGAAGTACGATGCTTTTCCGGTCCACTCGATCGGGACAAGCGTTCGCGCGCTGTACGAACTACGAGCTTGAGGAGCCAGATTTTTTTTGACCGTCCGCTCATTCGCTATTAAATATTTACATATTGAAGTCAGCAGTGATCCTAAAATTTATCCCAGATTCTCGCGTGTAGATCCAGACACTCGAAAATACGTATAAATGGCCCTATAGCAACTCGAAGAGCTCCCTAAACCTTCTCGGGGGTTTTAGGTAGGTCCAGAAAAGGTCAAATCAGCCTGGCCCTCGGGACGCCGACAGCCCGAACACCAGCAACTACGACACGAGAGCGCCGGACCAAGTACGGTTTTTGGCCACTTGGCAAAAATTGCCAAGTCAGATGGCAAACTGTTGGAGGCAATTTTTTTCATGTTTTGTCAAAATTATATGTATGGCAAGTAGAAATAGCAAACTGTTGGAGGTTCTCTTATTTCACGACTGCGATACGAATCCTTTTCTTGCTTGGAGAAGTACGGCGCACTATGACCGTACACTCGATAACCGATAATATTTAGGACAAGTGATCTGTAAAAAAACGATGCTTTTGGATTTGATGGTGTCCCTGATGTGTTATAGCTGGTAATACCTAAGGGGTAGGAAGTGTGAGAAGGACACTCGAAACTACTGGTCTTCAATCTGCTCAGCCATGAAACCGTGCAGCCAAGCCAAGGCCTGATGCACCAACCAGTGGTAATATTCTGCTCGTTAGTGATATGGACGCCTATTCTAAGTTCTATTGAATTTATAAGATTGTGCCATATTTCGGAACGGAATAACACCTTTTAAACCAAAAAAAAAAACGAACAAGGCCGAGCTCTTTCCTAAAAATGGCCCAGCAGACGGCAAACTTGGCCCATGCAAGCGGCGTCCGGTTCTCACGCGGGTTGGGCGCGGGGCGTGCTACACCCGACCACCCCAAATCCCGAACGCGCCGACCACGCGAGGCCTAGTCTAGGCGTGGCCCAGCACGCGTTGTTCTTCCTCCTTCATCTTCCTCACGCGAGACTCCGCCGCCCCCTGCCGCGGCGTTGGGGTTCCCGAGCTCGCGCGAGCTAGGGCCGCCCCTAGCTCGCGCGGAGCTCCGGGAACCCTAGCGCCAAGCGGCGGCCGCCCTTCTTCCACCTCCACCGTTCTTCTCTCATCGCCCGCCACTGTCGATCTCGACACATCGGCCATGGCGGAGCTCACCGCCGACCACGACGCCCCGCCCGACCTGGTCCGACCGCCCGACCGCGCCAACCGCACCTAACGCCGCCATGGCGCCGAACCCTAGCCGCCGCTGGTCGCCGGCTGTCGCCTCGTCATCGATGGAGGAAGAAGACGCCGTCCGCCTCGTTTTTGGGGCCTAATGTGTTGGGCCGCCCAATTGGAGGGGTGGTCGGCGCGGTCTTTGTCGCCCGACTGGTCGGGCGCCGAAGATTGGCGGTTGGGCGCAGTGAGGCAGCAGGCTGAACAGAGACACACAGGGATGGGCAAAGCAGCGACTGCAGGGCGGCCGTGGACGAGTGAGCGTGATGGCTCCGACGCTTGGGCGGTAGCAGCACGGTCAGACGGCCGTGCGGCCGCTTTTCTATTCGGTGCACTGCGTTTCAGTGGATAGGGGACGACAGCGGCGACGCAGCTCTACACGCCGCAGCACTCGTGGTGATATGATATGATTGTGCGGGCGCGGCCGGCATGGGGAGAAATGGACGCGGCAGCGGCGCCACCGGCCGGAGGCACAAGACCGGATGCAGGGGCGCAGCAAGCGGCACGGCGCGCAGCCGGGCGCTGCAGCGTGCAGAGGCAGGCTAGGACAGCAGAGCGAGCAGGGCAGCAGCGAGGCCGGCGACGGGACAACTTCGGCGCGGTGACCGCGCTCACCGGGCAAACCGGCTAAGTCCGTGCACTGCGCGACTTTTTGGCGCGTGTCTCACGACACTTTCGATCGAGCAGGTTCCTAAAGTTTAATCACAACACTAATGACATCAATGAAGTTGCAAGTACCGCTTGCAAATACTCTACAGCTGAATGAGAGTATAGTTATATTTATTCTGCCACTAGGAAGTGTGCCTCGAGAGTGGCTACCGAAACACATGAACGACAACAAGCGTTCTGTCCCTGTCCATCAGGGTAACAGAACAGTTGATCACAGACTTGAGTTGTCCGCACGGCAGGTTGCGTGACACACTGACACGAGACAAACACAGATGCAGACATAGTAGTAAATTCCAGGGCAGGCGTGGAACACAGATCCATGCCCGGCTTTGTCGGCCATGCATTCGATTAATTATTAGGCGTCGGCCCAGGTGATAGGAACCTCGCCGGCGCCCTGGTCGACCCCGAGCGCTGCCCAGACGGCCCGGGACGTGGCGACGATATTGTCCTCGCAGCCGCTGTCGGAGTCGCACTCGTCCACGACCAATGCCACCACGCTCTGCGCGTTCTGCGAGCTCGTAATTTTGATGCTCTTGAGACACCGGCTCCCGCCCGCATACCACTGCGTGGACAGCGCCGCGAGCATGTCCCCGTTGTTGTGGTAGAAGCCGTCGCACGCCGCGGGGCCGCCCGCATCCGGGTCTGCCTCGAAGCTGGTCACCGCCATCACCGCGGCGGTGCCTCTCTGCTGTGACAGGGCGCACCACGACGCCTGCAGAAGCAGGACGGCGACGGCCAGGATCGCAAGCTTGGTGTTTGCCATTATTTGTGTGTGTCCTTCCTTGCTTTTGGCTGGCTTACTAGATTTAGCTTGCCGTGAGCTTAGCTTGTTTCAGCTATGAGCATTGAGCGGTTTAAATAGGACTGCGATACGAATCCCTTTCATACCTTGAGAAGTACGATGCTTTTCCGGTCCACTCGATCGGGACAAGCGTTCGCGCGCTGTACGAACTACGAGCTTGAGGAGCCAGATTTTTTTGACCGTCCGCTCATTCACTATTAAATATTTACATTTTGAAGTCAGCAGTGATCCTAAAATTTATCCCAGATTCTCGCGTGTAGATCCAGACACTCGAAGAGCTCCCTAAACCTTCTCGGGGTTTTTAGGTAGGTCCAGAAAAGGTCAAATCAGCCTCGGTATCTATTGTGAGCGGTGTGACACCTAGACACAAACTAAAATCTATTTATCTATCTATTCTGCATACGCTGATACGCAGAACCAAAACTCTGGAAAAAACAATGGGACTCTGGGAAGAATGTCTATCGGTAAAACAAGAAGGGAAAAAAATCCTCAAAAGGATCGGTGTCTCACGATCAAACACGTACACGGCCGAGGCCGATCGCCGGTCACGGACGATCCTCACGCTTTTCACCTTGGGTGTGCCACGTATGTAAGCAACGGCGGCCGTGAGCGCCGTATATTTGCTGTTCCTTCTCCGATCCTGGATATATGATGCATGTGCATGCAGGTCATAAGCTGATAACGACGGACGTCCTGTTGCGTTTGCCGCGCCTCTTACGAGGATGGCCAAGAGGCCGCCGACGGCTAACCCAGCGCCCACAATCACGGCAAGGATTTTCAGGATGTACGTATTAGCAGCGCTTCGCTGGTATATTGGCCATGCAGCCCGTAACCCGTCGGCACGGCCCATGGCTCAGGGTTTTGGCCCAGCCCAAGCACGAAACGGGTACAGCCCAGTCGAACAGGTAGCCTGATTATGGCCTAGTGTATATATCGTCCCACGCCTGCTTAAAGGCCTGTTTAAAGCCCACTTCTCAGTCCATAGTCCCGAGTCCCTTCACTCCCCACTCCATAGTCCCGTTGTCGTCTGCCTCCCCAGCGCCGCACGCACTCACAGAGCACGAGCTACGAGTCGCTACTCGCCAGCCGCCGCCCGGTAGCTCCCCTCCCCAACTGTTCAGATGGCGCCCGTGTGTTGGTCATGTCGCCGGGTTTCCCGTGGCCGCCATGCAGTCGGGTCGGCTGTTGACATCTCTAACACGATCCACATCTAGGACGGCGCTAGAAATGTATAAATGGTATCTATCTAATAAGTTAGCTTGGATGTGGAGTTAATCTCACATTCCAATAAAAGTCAGGTCGGAGAAATAAAGTTAGACGGAATTAGTTATGGTTTATGACTTCGTAACATTATCGATGGTGGAGTTAATCTCACCACGATAAGCACAAAAGCTGTACCACACATTCTAGCATTGCCTACGAAACTAGTCTGTCACCCTAGCTCACAACGCTAAAGAAATGCGTGAACGGATATTCTTTATATAACACTTAAAACTCTTGCTATGATAATATAATTCTGGTATCGATCTGCAAGCGCACAGATAGAATTACCCTATTGTAGCATCTCACCAGGATTCTATCCAGGTATCGTATTTATATTCTACCGATAAGGAAAGGGGTAAGCTATGGGTAGGTCGATGATTTAATATTGATTCACTTGCAAAGTGGTGTAATGTAGAGTAAACCATATGCATCATACTAAACTCAAACTAGGTAAGTCACAAGGTAAAGATAATAATAATGATAAACAATAATAATAATAATAATAATAATAATAATAATAATAATAATAATAATAATAATAATAATAACATTCCAAGTCACAGATAATGGTATGCCACTAGCTGGTGTCATAACTGGCTAAATATCATGGTATAGGTAGACTAAGATGGAATATCCCTAAGTTACTCCTAATTATATGTCAATGCATACTACAATTAGTGCAATACATCTAGTCATCATCGTATGAAAGCATTATATCTACACATGGTGAATATTACTAAGAAAGATTAGGAACAAAACTAACCAACCATAGTAACAAAAGTTCAACTAGCCCTACATTCGGGGGTGGACTCCAAAGGACTCAATGGGAGTATCACATCCACGATCTACCACACTTCCTGCAGAATATAGGGTGATGTCGCAGGCAAACGTTGTATAAACACCACGTTTACACATTGTCGACCACCCATATAGGAGCTCTCTACATGAGCGCTATACGACTCCATGCTTGAATATAAAGACAAACACACTAAACTAAATATATAATCATAATAAGCATGGAAACATATAAATAAGAATATAATCATTAAATAGAATAAAGTCATAGCAATTGTATTCTAACTAATACTTACAATGATGAATACAAGAGAGAAGCCACGAGAAGCTCTTTGCTTCCGCTACTTCTTGACGATCGTGAATTCAAGACAATACTTGACTTCCTCTAGAACTAGCCTAGATAGCTATTGCTCTTGTTATGGTGGAACTAGGGCTTAGGGTCTTGACTTGGAGTTGGATGACTTGAATGATAATGACTTGGGAATGAATTAGGGTTTCACCCAGGGGTCAGGGGGTCTTGTTATATAGCCCCAGAGGATGCACGGGAGCCCTTGGATCAAACCGACCTTGATGGATGGACTAGATTGCTCCTCATAGGCGGTGGTGAACCGACCTTGAATGGGAGGCTGACAGGGGGCCCCACCAGGGCGGCCGCCGCCATGCCCTAAGTGGGCCGCCGCCTGGCTCTGCCAGGTGGGCCCCACCTTCCTTCCGGTGCTCTCTGGTCTCTTCTGGAATGTTCTAGTGTAGGTTCCACGTTGGGTTACGTCACGGATACGTCTTTATGTCGTAGGGCTTGCAAACTCTTGGGCATTTTCTGTTTAATCCCTGAAAAATATATAAATCACCAAAACTAGTGGAATCATGTTAGTTAAGCCCCTATACTATGTTGATATTCATTTTAAGCCCTTATTTTCGTTTTAAAAACCTCTATATTTTATGCTATAAGGTATACCAATAAGCTCCCCCAAGCTTACCTCTTGCTAGTCCCTAGCAAGACCATGTTGTTGGATCGAGTTGCTTTTAACGCTTTCACACCTCAAAAGTACACATGCTTTCAAACAAAATTTCATCTCCTGATAAGAATAAACTATTTCAACCTTCAATTTACCCATATTACCTTTAATCATGGAGCTTGTAGCTTTTTCTTGTGATCTTGGGCAATTGAAAGATAGAAAAATCAAGTCAAGCACTAGGTCTCAAACTCTTTGTTCAACCATTATTCCGAGTTTTTACTGATTTTCAAAAAATAAAACTCAAAGTTCCTTCAAGATGACCCTTTCAAGTCTCTCATATGTGGTACTGGTGGATCCTCTCTAAGGCAATAAGGTTGTTTTGCCTTTCTCTCATATGTGGTATTTTTTGGACTAAGGCAAGAGGACACTATGCCTTCTTCTCTCTCACCCTATATCTAAAAAGCGTATATCCGGAGTTCATAGGTGGGGAAAAAACTAAATTTACTTACTAAGCATATATTGTAAGCTCAAACAATGGATCCAAAGTCACGAGTCACACACGATGCATGTGCATGATGGAATGAAATGAATATGATGGTAGGTGTGAATGGAATAAATGTGATGAGAAAAAGTCAAATTCTTTTCTAGTTCTTTGAAAAATCATCTCTCTTTTGAAACTTGAAAACACTTGAGAGAACCTCGAGTTGCACTTTTTATTATGGAGAGGCGGGCATCTAAGTACCCATTGTTTTCAGCGGACACTTGTCCATTTTTTAACTCTCCTTTATTCTCTTTTTCTTTTTAGGGAGGTAGGCTCTACTCGCCCTGTAGGACACTTGTCCGTTTTTCATCCCCCCTTTTTTCTCTCTCTCTTTTTTTTTATAAGACAACCCAAGTCTCTTTTTGCAATAGACTTTTTGAGATAGATTAGAGCTTTATGAGATTGTTGAATGGAATGGATGGAATATTTTTTTTGGTTGTTCTTCTCCCAAGATAGGAGTGGAACATATTTGGTGGATATATAATGGAAATGTATGGTAGATGCGTACTTCTAGGATAAAAGCAAAATATATATATGAGTGGAGTCTAGTGGAATGAAATATATATAGTGGATGGGTGGATGGAGTGTACATCAGCATGACAAGTTTCTAAAGGTCGACAAAGGTTGAACAAACTCAATGCAAAGCAAGTAGCATATATATAAAAGGGTTTTCCTAATCTATTGAGCATGTATATCCGGGCTGTGGTAGGGGTTTCAACACTCTGTCATACGGAACTTATCATGTATATTTTTATAATTTTCAAAAGATAAGTCTCCGTAAATCTAGTGTCACTAGGAGTAAGAGAAATAGTAGCTCAAAACTTTCATATATCATATCCGTCAATCAATCACCTAGACTCTAGAGCAAGCATTTGCAATCCACGTAATTTAGGTTTAGGGTAAATCTCAAGTCAAAGCAGTTTTATATTTAAGCTTCGAGAGAAATTAAGCTTGAAAGCTAGGTACTTGAAAGACATTACGACGGAGCAACTATTCATCATTTCTAAGTTCTTTTTGGTTCAAAGAAAAGCGTAAAAGGTGTACACTCTCTCTTGATCATTTATACTATAGCAAAGACTCTTAAAGATTATAAAGACTCACTCTTAAGCAAACTAAAGCAAACTTAGCAAACCAAATATCTAGCTAATAGTGGTAGTAATACTTATCGGGATAATCTGGGGTGCTCTCCCCAAGCTTGATTGAAATGTCGAGGGTTGATGGGAGTTGAGGTAGATGACGACAATGGCATCGTGTCTCTTCTCCTTCGAAGTCCTGCTAAACTCAAATAGACAACAAAGCTAGTGGAACTTGATTAAGTGTTAGAGTTTAGCCACATTGCTTCTGTCGCCTGGAATTCTTTTAGCAGAAAAGATATTTTTGGATTTTCTTTATTTGTATGCAAGAAAAGATGAAATGCATCTTTATTTTATTTTTATGCCACCACAGTGAGTATCTCTGAGGGTGTCAAACCTCAAGTTTACTCACATGGGGCTTTAAGCTTTTAAACATGCAAAGCACTAATATATTTTTATCATTTTCTAATGCAACTTGAAAAGGGAAACATGCCATGCAATTGATGAAAGTAAATATGCAAAGCTGAGAATTGAATATGGATAACTTACCGAATTACCTTTCGTGAAGGTTCGGGGATTAAGTCCTCCAAACAAGACTTCCGTTCTTTGTTCATTACTCCCAGGGTATGTCAGTGGTCACAATTGGTGGCTCTGATGATTTGATTGATATTTCTTCCGATGGTGTACTAGGAGTTATCTCTTTCTCACTCCATTGTTCCTTGTTGTCTGGGGTGGTAGGTTCTTCTATTTCTTCTAAGGATGATTCAGGTGCAAGGGACTTTATCTTTTTGTCTTCTAATTCTTCTATGGCTTCTCCTAGTAAAGCGAAAAGCTCGTTGACCTCTGTTCCACCAATACTCATCGCGTGCTTCTTCATAGTCTTCCCATGATTGTCCTAATTCTTCAGAGAAGTCATTGCGTGAGACAAAATGTCTTTCTGGTGAAAGTCGAGCAAGCTTTTCCTTGATGTATGCTGATTCTTCCTTTATTTTCACATCCAATGCCTTCATGGCTCTTCTGTGTGACTTGATATAATGCCCCATTATTGAATCTGCTGGTACCTTGGTGTGATCTTCTGGATTCATGATCCATTTCCTTTGTTGACGCTGTCTTCGTGGCTGACTGTTCTTCTTTGGATATTCATAAGTAGTATACCTGTTAAAATACAAGCGTACCTTCTCTTTAGGAAATTGGAAGTGGATCTCCCCCGTTCTCATGTAGATGATGGTGCATGTAGTGTTGAGGAATGGTCTCCCCAAAGACTATTGGTGGATCCTGTTCTTCTCCCATGTCCATGACTAAAAAGTCGGTTGGGACATAGTGATCATTTATCTTCACCGTACATCTTTTGCAATTCCTTCCGGTATCGGAAAGACTGGTCCGCCATCTGCAGCTGTAAATATGTTGGGTGCAAGGGCATCTTACCAAATATCATTTCATATGTTACCTTTCCCATATGATGCCGGAGCCCGTGTCACAATAAGTATTACGAAATTCCATTGGTTAATAGAACAATGTATGGTAGGGACTCCTGGATCATCTAACTTTTGTAGCATTGGGGATTTAAGTGAATGATCGTTTTCTGAGCGTACCTGATTAATCATCATTACCTTTATAGGCTGCGCCTTCTTATTTCTGTTCTTGTTCTTCTTGGTCTTAATCGCTTTCTGGCGGCATCTCATAGATGTATGGTGTTCTTGGTTGAGCAGGAGAGGAAAGTTTCTTGTTTCTGAAATAAAATGTTCTCTTTCTCCCCTGAACATCAAAACAAATCTTTGCACTGTGGGCGTAGAGGATTGCCTTGGTTGTGTTCAAGAATGGTCGGCCCAATATAATTGGAGCTTTCTCATCTTCCCCTTTCAATTATCGCAAAAATCCGCACCACATATGCATTTCTAAAACTAATGCAAACATCCGTAGTATATCCATTGGGTAGCATAGTGATCGGTCCCCCAAAATTGCAAGCACATAGATGTATATAATAATGGCCTACTATGAATTTTCTCATAAATTACCTTAGGCATTAGGTTGACGCTTGAGCCAAAATCACAAAGTGCATTCTTGAATTCATGTGGTCCTATTTGGATGGTGATGATCGGTCTCCCTGGATCTCCTTTCTTAGGTGGTAGAGAGTCATCTAACCAATCACTCCTGAGGTAGTCCGTGTGGGAAGTGACTTGCATTATATATATCGACAAGATTTGCAGTTTCTACTTCCTTCGGTTGGCCCGGTATCTCACCTAGTAAGGTTAGTTCCATAGAATTTGCCAATCTAGCAAGCTGATCCTCTATCATTTTATTAAAGCTATGTTGAGTTTTAATTGCTGAAGAAAAACTATCCATTCTACTATTTATGGTTTCTAACATTTTATCATTGGAAGCTAATTTTCTTGATAAATTTTCCATAGCTTTTTCTTTGGGTTAAAACCAAATCTCTTAAAAGAAGGTTGATTAAAGTTATTACCTTGATAATTACCTTGGAAGTTACCTTGGAAGCTTGGCCTCTGTTGGTTCCATCCAAGATTCTGTGGAGGACGGTAGTTGTTGTTATTGATATAATGTACCTCCTCTTTATTTCCTGAACAATTCTTGCCCATGTGGCCAGTGTTGCCACACTCTTCACAAGTCATGCGAGAGTCGAATTGCATGACAGTCCTTGATTCAGGATCTCTATCCTCAAGTTTCTTCATTATAAGGTCCATTTTGGCGTATTACGGATGTCTACCTCCTTCAGCTGGTGCGTTCCACTTGTCCTCTTGCGGGTTGGACGATCTTCATTCCAACTGTGGTTGGAAGCCATCTTTTCCACAAGTTCCGTAGCTTTGGAAATTGTAAGTGAAAGGAAAGCAATTCATGCTGCTGCATCCATTGTCTCACGGGTACTCGTAGTGAGCCCATGATAGAAGGTCTGTATGAGTAACCACTTCTCCATCCCGTGATGTGGACATTCTGAGATGTATTCTTGGAAGCGCTCCCACGCTTCTGGGACGACTCATCGTGTTGTTGTTGAAAATTTGAAATCTTTCCCCAAAGGCATTGGTCTTGCCAATTGGAAAGAATTTTTTGCTAGGAAGGCAAAGTGGAGTAAAGTGACCATGATGTATTCTTCTCTTTGTTGGCGTAGAACCACTGCTTTGCTTTCCCCAAAAGTGAGAATGGAAAAAGGCGAAGTAGGATTGCATCTCTTGGTATATCTTTGATGGTGAAAGTGCTGCAAATCTCCAGGAAATGTTGGAGATGAGCACTAGCATCCTCGTGTGCCTTTCCATAAAACCGGGCCGGCTTGCACCATGTTAATAAGTCCAGGCTTGAGTTCGAAGTTACGATCTCCAATCTCAACTTCCGGTCCAAAGAACATTGGCCATAGTTGGAGCGAAAAACTCGCGAAGCGTCTTATCGACCATAGCCTCAAACACGGTGATAGGTCCCGCCTCGACTCGATCAACGTCCGAATCGAGGGGTGTTGATGCCCTTCTAAGTTTGGATCTTGCCCTTCCGATTAATACTTCGGATCGTCTATATAATTATCCGGACGGTTACTCCAATTCATTCATTTACCCTGCATAAGATCAAAAACAAGTAGACAAACAAGGGTAAGCCTGTTTGAGTAGTTGATAATGGGTCCTCGATACATTACGTGATGCAAGTGATATCAATCTATCCATGTGTGTGTTTAGGTTTGGCTAGCACCCTTCCTTCCCGAAACGGCGCCGTAAAATGCTTGTTGACATCTCTAACACGATCCACATCTAGGGCCGGCGCTAGAAATGTATAAATGGTATCTATCTAATAAGTTAGCTTGGATGTGGAGTTAATCTCACATTCCAATAAAAGTCAGGTCGGAGAAATAAAGTTAGACGGAATTAGTTATGGTTTATGACTTCGTAACATTATCGATGGTGGAGTTAATCTCACCACGATAGGCACAAAAGCTGTACCACACATTCTAGCATTGCCTACGAAACTAGTCTGTCACCCTAGCTCACAACGCTAAAGAAATGCGTGAACGGATATTCTTTATATAACACTTAAAACTCTTGCTATGATAATATAATTCTGGTATCGATCTGCAAGCGCACAGATAGAATTACCCTATTGTAGCATCTCACCAGGATTCTATCCAGGTATCGTATTTATATTCTACCGAAAAGGAGAGGGGTAAGCTATGGGTAGGTTGATGATTTAATATTGATTCACTTGCAGTGGTGTAATGTAGAGTAAACCATATGCATCATACTAAACTCAAACTAGGTAAGTCACAAGGTAAAGATAATAATAATGATAAACAATAATAATAATAATAATAATAATAATAATAATAATAATAATAATAATAATAATAACATTCCAAGTCACAGATAATGGTATGCCACTAGTTGGTGTCATAACTGGCTAAATATCATGGTATAGGTAGACTAAGATGGAATATCCTTAAGTTACTCCTAATTATATGTCAATGCATACTACAATTAGTGCAATACATCTAGTCATCATCGTATGAAAGCATTATATCTACACATGGTGAATATTACTAAGAAAGATTAGGAACAAAACCAACCAACCATAGTAACAAAGTTCAACTAGCCCTACATTCGGGGTGGACTCCAAAGGACTCAATGGGAGTATCACATCCACGATCTACCACACTTCCTTAATATAGGGTGATGTCGCAGGGCAAACGTTGTATAAACACCACGTTTACATTGTCGACCACCCATATAGGAGCTCTCTACATGAGCGCTATACGACTCCATGCTTGAATATAAAGACAAACACACTAAACTAAATATATAATCATAATAAGCATGGAAACATATAAATAAGAATATAATCATTAAATAGAATAAAGTCATAGCAATTGTATTCTAACTAATACTTACAATGATGAATACAAGAGAGAAGCCACGAGAAGCTCTTGCTTCCGCTACTTCTTGACGATTAGGAATTCAAGACAATACTTGACTTCCTCTAGAACTAGCCTAGATAGCTATTGCTCTTGTTATGGTGGAACTAGGGCTTAGGGTCTTGACTTGGAGTTGGATGACTTGAATGATAATGACTTGGGAATGAATTAGGGTTTCACCCAGGGGTCGGGGGTCTTGTTATATAGCCCCGAGGATGCACGGAGCCCTTGGATCAAACCGACCTTGATGGATGGACTAGATTGCTCCTCATAGGTGGTGGTGAACCGACCTTGAATGGGAGGCTGACGGGGGCCCCACCAGGGCGGCCGCCCATGTGCCCCTAAGTGGGCCGCCGCCTGGCTCTGCCAGTGGGCCCCACCTTCCTTCCGGTGCTCTCGATCTCTTCCGAATGTTCTAGTGTAGGTTCCACGTTGGGTTACGCCACGGATACGCCTTTATGTCGTAGGGCTTGCAAACTCTTGGGCATTTTCTGCTTAATCCCCAAAAAATATATAAATCACCAAAACTAGTGGAATCATGTTAGTTAAGCCCCTATACTATGTTGATATTCATTTTAAGCCCTTATTTTCGTTTTAAAAACCTCTATATTTTATGCTATAAGGTATACCAACATCGGCCTGATGGCCCCACAGGCCCATGTCTGGGCCGTAGGCCAGGCATGATGGCCTGAGGCGACACAACGCCGTCTCTTGGGGCAAGCACGGCCCGATGGTCATCTATACTTGCAGCTCTTAAATTTCCTTCTCCGGCGCATGCCTGCCATTGACCAGCTTGTGAGATGCATCATTGCATGCAACGCATGTGCTCATGGTAGTAATAAGTGTGAACGTGTGGCCGCAATATATATTGCGTCCGTGTGTAGTAGTTCTTTCACTTTCGGGGCGTGTCCCACCGTTTTTGGACGTGGTGCCCGCTCAATTGGCATCCAGCCCCGCGCCGCCCTTCGCGGTGAGGAGAGATAGAAGGTGGTGGAAAGCGCCCGTCTGTCTCCAACCCAGCGTCCACCCCCTCCCTCCGAGCGAGCCACGATGTGGAAAGCGTAGGGTTCTTCTTCACCCTAACGTACTCGGCAGATGGCGTCCTTCCCAATAGAGCCCCGGACCGACGCGGTGCCCTCTCCGACCCCAGCATGGTGCCCTCTCCCCGACCCCAAAGATGGTGCCCTCTCCGACCCCAAAGATGGTGCCCTCGAACTAACCAGCCCCAAAGAACACATTCTCTCAACCCGGCGACCAATTAGGCCGCGTGTCGTGGCCATGGCATTCATGCCGCCAGGCTCTCTCCCTCTATGTTTCTACTGTATATTTCAACTATTTTAGGCGTTTTAGAGGTATGTTTCACTTGTTTCATGCGGATGATGCAAAAGGAGATCGGATGTTGTATCTATTGCAATGGTTTACATCTATGTTGCAAGTGTTTCAGACGTATATCTCAAGTGTTTTATCTGTCCTTTTGTCTTTTTGATATCTTGAAAGTGTTTTTGTAAGGATGTTTCAAGTTCGATGCAGGATGTTCCCCAGCAGTGCGTCATTTGTGACGCGTCGTTGTAACCTTCATTGTTTCTCTACTTTAATATAAAAAAGATACACGTATTCGAGAGAAAAAAAAAGTTCGATGAGTTCCCATGTTGTAATGGAGTTTGAACTACGTATGCTCCAAATGTTTCATCTATTTTAGATATATATGTTGCAAAAGGTTAGATTGGGGTGTTTTTTTCGAGATCACGCCTAAGCGTGTTTTTCTGTTAGATCGCGGTGTTGCACAGCGGGCTGATGGCATTTGCCCTCTTGTCAGGCCAGATGTTAGACAATTAGGCAATTTTCATGTTATTTTAATTCCATAAAATAACATAATGTTGACGACATATAAAAAGATATTTAATCATTCAAAACATGATATCAAATGTATCCCTAATAATATGGTACATGTGAACAAGAAGCATGTGAAGCATATAAATATGATAAGCATAATACATGTAACACAACATAACAACTGAAACATATGAAACGGCATAATAGAACTACTGAAACATATAGGTAGCAGCATATGAAATAGCAGGACTATAAAACTGAAACAAACAGGCATGACATATTACTGGCAGGAACAACCATCAGACATCTAATGATATGATATGATATAATATGATAGAACTAATGAAACAGACTCATAGCAGCATACGAAACAACAGGGATGAACTAGCAAAACATTAACTAATGAGGCAAAGTTCTCGATGAACACGATGAGCTGAGGTTCTTGTAGTGCAGGTTGGTCAGCGGTCAGCACGTCGCGCGAGAATTCGAACATGGATCGATGGCCTTGCGTCATCTGCGCGGCGATCTGCTTGGGAGTGGAAGCTGATGATGCCGCTGCTGAAGTCATCGGTTGCTGGCTGATTACGTGATACGTAGCTGAAGCTCAGCGGGAGATAAGTCGCGTTGGTATGGATCCACTCGTCCCTGACCGAAGACTTGCTGCTATCCTGCTACCCAACACGACGCAGCCGAGAATTACGTGCCTGCCGGCCGCCGGCCACCTGAGTTGCTGCCTGATCAACATACAAGTACTACTATTAGATACAAGCGATTTTGATGTTTGAAGGGCCAAAGGAAGGATTTCTACATTTTTGTAGCTAGTGTCAGATAGGTAATTCTCTCTAAGAAAACATATTATTTTGGACCCGTTCAATCTACATGCTGGTAAATGTGAATAATTTACTTTTTAAAGTACATATAAAATACTGTTCTTTTTACAACCTCTTTTTTATAACCATATGAAATACAATTGAGTACTCCATAGTATATCTCATATGGAGGCAGGTGTCCGAGTGCAACAACTGGGGCCGAAGCTTAACACGCCATGCGCGTCTTACTTGAATATCAGCAGGGTTCACACAGTCGACAACTTAATGGCTGGCATCGTAAACAGAACCCAGGTTCTCATGAGCTCTAATCGCCATATTTAATTAACTACCCATCAAACAATGTGCGGCCACCACACACCACTAACTAAATCAACCCATGTTTTCAATCTGGGGCAACAACTGAATCAAGTTGCAAGTGTACCGCTTGCAAATACACAGCTGAATGGGAGTATAGTTTTATTTATTCTGCCACTCTAGGAAGTATGCCTCTCCAGAGTGGCTACCGAAACACACGAACGACAACAAGCTTTCCGTCTCTCGACGACCAGCCAACAGAACAGTCGATCACCGACTTGAGTTGCCCGCACAGCAGGGGTGCGTAACACACTGACATAACACAAACACAACAGACACACAGAGACATAGCAGCAAATTCTAGGGGCACGCGTGGCACACACATTCTTTGCCATTTTGCCCGGCCGCCGACGTCCGTGCATTCGATTACTAGGCGTCATTCCAGGTGATGGGAACCTCGCCCAAGCTGGTGTCGAGCCCGAGCGCGTCCCAGACGGCCTTTGACGTGGCGATGACGTTATCATCGCAGTCGCACTTGTCCACGACCTCGGCTGTCACGGTGCGCCCAGTCTGCGCGCTCGCGATGGTGATCTTATGGTGGCACCGGTCGCCGCCCAAGTACCACCCTGTGGACAGCGCCGCGAGCAGTTCCCCGTCGCTGTAGTAGTTCCCGTCGCAGGCCGCGCCGCCGTTCGCACCCCCGATCTCGAAGCTGGTCACCGCCATCACTGCGGGGGCGCCGCCAGCCATTATTTCTGTTTGCCCCTGCTTTTGGCGTGCTTACTCGATTTAGCTAGCCGTGCAGCACTTGGCGCTTCAGCTATGTTTAAATATGCGGCAGGGATATTGCACTGCGATACGTATCCTTTTCTGCTTACATAGAGAAGTCCGATACTCTTCCGCTACACTCCATGATAGCCGATACCACCAGGACAAGTGCACTGTAAAAATGATGCATGCTTTTGGATATGAATCATGATGGCGTCGATGATGATGTGTTACAACGGCAATATCTAAGTAGGCGGTACAAAGTGTGTTAGCGCCCCGTTGCTGGCGCTAACCGAAACGAGAAAGAAGAGCTAGGAAACTAGTTTACGCTACGCTATCATATCTATTACTTGCAATGTAAGAAAGGAAATAAGTTCTGTTTGATAGATGGATGAGCTTCTCTCTTCTCCCCTTTGCTAGATATTCTACTCACTCAGATTTGGACTGGGCCTCACAAGCCTTGCACACCCACTCTCGGCCTGAAACCCAGGTCCTCTTGGACCGGCCTGACACTCCCCTCCCCTTGAGAACCGGCATGTCCCCATGACGGGGCATTCTGGAAGCGTTGCATCAGAGCCTCCGAATCCTCCCATGTGGCCAGAGATGGATCCATACCAGACCATTTTACCAGTACCTGGGACACTGAGCCATCCTTGCGTTGGTGTAAACGACGCTGAAGGATTTCCTCTGGTATCTGGAGTGTATCATCGGCGTCCGCGCGAGTAGGGGAGACCTGGTACTTTGTTGAAGGAGCGAGGCTTGGCGGAGGATACATGGAAAACAGGATGCACTGTTGAAGAAGGCGGCAACTGCTTGACACCTGTTATAGCATAATATTACTAGTCAACTAAACATGGAATAAGGGCATAAAATGAATAATCACATTGACTAGGGGCTTTTACTAACATAGTTCCACAAGTTTTGGTAATTTATATATTTTCGGGGACTAAACAGGAAAAGCCTAGACTTTGCAAGACATATGAAGCATAAACATGTTACAAATATATTCCAAGATAGCACCATTGCAAAGAGCTCGTCGAGACGATCGAAACGGATATATTGTTTGCTATATTCAGAGTGCAGAATCAAAAGATATCAGCAGAGCAGAGTTCACTAAAACGGTCATAACTTTCTCATCCGGACTCCGTTTGCTGCAAAATACCAGTCATTACAAAGCTATCGACGAGATCTACGCACCCACAAAATTTGAGCTCGTTATGCCACAAGGGCCTAGCAGCCGCCAGGTCAATTCACGGCGGCCGCCAGGTGTTTGAGCCCAAATCCAGTCAACTTTTTATGTCGGTTTGTAACCGACTTTGAGGTTGTATCTACACCGTTGCCAAGGTCGGTTTGATCCAAGGGCTGTCGTTCATCACCAAGGGCTATATAAGAAGACCCCCCGACCCGGGGTGAAACCCTAATTCATTCTATTCATTATCTTTTGACCTATTGGTCATTGAGGTGCCCCAATGTGAGGACAACCTCTCTTCTCCACTAGAGAATTAGGGCTAGACTCTTCAATGTAATGGATTAGTAACTAGAGAGTTAGGGAGAGCGGAGTTACACTCTGGTTCTGGAGATGTCTACAGAGTTTGGTATGTCTTGTATCTTTTTTTTGGAAGACTTATGATTTATATACTTATCTTCTCTATTCACTTCCATACCTTTCATATATGGTTAAGTATAGTTGTTATATTATTGTATGGGATCTCCGCTCGTATTGAGGACTCTAGTTATCCATGGTACCTAGGGTAGTAATCGATAGTTTAGACATGGTGTCTAGGCTATAGGTTACCTGAGGTTGCCCAATCCCACGGATAGTTGTGGTAGCCCCAGGGGTGATGACCACTGTCGGGCCGATGTAGTCCACCACGCACGGTTGGTGTTTCGTAGAGCTTTTGGCAGCCTTCTCCCGACTACCTTCTTCCCGCCTTTCTCGAGAGTTGGGACGGATCTGCTGCTCCAAAGTGCATTAGTATAATTGCTATCATAGAACCTAAGTAATAGAGAAGTACATAGGAACCTTGATCTCTCCCGTTGTCCTCTTAACTCACTAGCTATACATTTATCTTAGGAATTCTCTTGTGTGTGATTATGCTTAACCCTTATCATATACCCCCTCACTATAGTCTAGTGGTTTGCTAAGTTAGTGGATACATGATTGTGACATATTAGAATTCTTTAGCCAAAGCTTCCCTGTGGATACGATACTCTAGAATACTCATCCTAGGGAAAAGCTACAATGGTAGGTGTTCTGTGCGCTTGTAGAATCTTTCATATTCTTTTTAGCACTTAACAAATGCCAACAAAGAACTCCGACTTGTATGCGATCGACCCAATCTTGGGCGATATCTTGAAAGGTCCGAAATACTTGAAGGACAGTTTCGATGAGCACGAGGAGCCTCAAAGACTGGACATAGGGCTGGAGTTTCGGGAATACCATGTCACCTTCGAAGAAGGAATGGTCAGAGCGATTCTTGTCCGCTTGGCGCTTCATGCGCTGCTGTGCCCGAAGAAGATGTCGGCTGACGACGAAGCAAGCATGGTGGTCCGCTCGGCTAGCATTGTTTCCACATCTGGAACCAGGGATACAAAGTGGAAGAAGACAAGCCAAAGTAACGGGGAGAGCGTCCATAGAGTACCTCAAATGGCGATTTGTTCGTGGACGAGTGACGGCTTGTATTATACCAAAACTCAGCTTGAGTTTTGGTATAATACAAGGACATGAGTGCACGAAACAACGAAGAAAAGTCTCCGACATTGGTTCACACATTCGGTCTAGCCATCCGACTCGGGTTGATAAGCCGAGCTAATACCTAGCTGGACATCAGCCAAGCGAAAAAGCTCACTCCACAAATTGCTTGTGAAAATCTTGTCCCGGTCAGACACAATGAACTCCGGCATCCCATGGAGGCGATACACATGGTCAAAGAATAGCTGAGCTACGTCGAGTTGTAAAAGGGTGGTGCAGAGGTATGAAATGTGCGTACTTGTTGAATTTGTCAACCACAACAATGATACTGTTTGTTGAACCCGATGTCGGTAGCGCCTCGATGAAATCTATTGTGAGGACCTGCCAGGATTCAGTAGGAACTGGCAGAGGTGCCAAGAGACAGGGATACACGGCCCTGTCAGGCTTAGCTTGCACACAAGTGACATAAGAGCTAACGAACTCCTTGACCGAACGCTTGAGTCCTCTCCAAACAAACAGCTTTCGGGTCCGTGCATAAGTAATTGGAAACCCGGAATGTCCTCCGATTATAGAACTGTGTAATGCCTGGATGATTTTAAGTTGCAGCTCTTCATTGTCACCGACCCAAACTCGCCCATTGTAATGGATGATGCTCGAATGGAAGGTGTATGGAGGGTGTTCCTAAGGATTGATTGGCAGTTCTTGAATAAGCTTCAGAGTTGCCGGGTCGGACTGATAGCCTGCCACCACATTATTGAGCCAATTCGGGATCAGGGAGGAGATAGCATTGAGGCTCATTGGGAGATTCGAGTGATGAGACAAAGCATATGCAGCCTGATTAGAGTTGCCTGGGCGGTAGACAATCTTGTACTGAAGACCAGCCAACTTGGTGTACATCTTCAATTGACATGGCGTATGCAGTCGCGGCTCTGTCAGGTGCTTTAGGCTCGGGTGATCAGAGACGATGTGAAACAACCGTGCTGTAGGTAAGAGTGCCATTGTTCAACGACGACTAGAATTGCGAGGTAATCCTTCTCATATGTGGAGAGACCCTGAGTCCGCGGGCCTAACGCCCGACCGACAAAAAGGCGATAGGGTGGCCTTGCCGGAAGCGTAACAACGCCCTACCCCTCGATCGCAAGCATCCATTTAGATCCGAACTCTTTGCTAAAATCCGGCAGGGGCCAATATTGGTGCGGTAACTAGAGCCTCCTTCGGGGCTTCGAATAAGGACTATTGAGCTAGGGTCCAAACAAAGAGCCCTTGCGCAAGAGGTCGTGCGGAGGATGAGCAATGACAAATGAAGTTACGCACAAATTTCCTATAGAATCCGACCAAACTTAGGAAGCTCCGGAGCTCCATGGCATCCGTTGGAGTCGGCCAATGCATGATGTTGCGTTTCCTAAGCGCAAGTGCCAAAAAGGCAAAAAGCAATCGAACCACAGGTTGACTTCCCACAACGACTTTGCCGGAATTGTTACATTCCAGCTACCATCGCCACGGGATGTCGTGGCATTCTCAGTAGCATTTACGAGAACAAGTCCGCAAGCGCACGGAAATACCATTGTAGCATTTCACCCGGAGATATTCAGGGGTATCGTTATTTATATTTTCCCAAAGGAAGGCATGGTGTAGGACTCTAGCGGGGGCATGAACAAGACAACATGTCTATGCAGATTGACCAATACTCAATACGAGGGTAAGTCATGATAGTTTAAGATAGTGTGACACACACTTGGGCCAACCTCAAGGATAAAAGGAAAATAAAGAATAAAGAATATTCCTAAGTGGAGCAGGCATTCTAAAGTAGTCGTGCAAAGAACAAGTTAATAATCATGCAAACATAGATGACTAGAGTTTTAGGCCGAGAGTGAGATGGATCGGGGAGACTCCCGGGCCATACGGCCCAATAGAAGCATTTACGAACTCCTACAAAGACACACGAACGTGGGGGGATTTCAAGGGACGGTCAAGGCTTGTCACGACCAAGCCGCCTACCCCCAAACCGTGGCATGCACTCATATTCGAAGGTTCCCGCTTACCCGGCACCATGCCCGCGTATTAAGGTACGACCCATATCCCCCGCGAGACCCCCACCCTCCGGATGGACGGGCTAAGATATAGACCAGGCCCGAAAGCCACAAACGAACCGCCACCTCAGCTCAACTCTTACTCTACTCAAATACATGGCATGAATGGTTAGGCCCTAAGTTCTATACGACTAACCACGACATAGGAACTATAGTCTAGTTCTTCTATCATGATCGTAATCGAGAACAACATGTCAAGAATATAACATGCAAATACTCTAGCTCTATTGCACAAGCATATGAGATCAAGACTTGAGGATAAACCATAAATGTATTCATACCGAATATTCCTTCTCCCAAGTACAAGCTCTCCAATGAAGCTTAACCTTGCTCCAAATACTACTAAAGACTAAAAGAACTAGAGAAGTGGAGGAGTAGAGAGGAGAGGAGAAGAGGAGTAGAAAGTGAGGAGGCTCCAAATGGTGTGTGTTACAATGGTGGGAGATGGCCTCCTTTTATAGGTAGAGGAGAGGGGCTCATTGGAAAATTCCCTCCCCATATGGAAGGAGCCAAAACCGACACAGGGAATACCTTCCTAGTTTGCTAAACTGACCAACCAACGTCGGGCAACGCCCGATTTTGGAAGGTAACAAACTGCCTCCCGAAGGCTGGGCCCAAACCGCCTCGGCGGGGTGCGGCGGCACAGTGGTGCGCGCACCCTGGCCGGGCCCCGCTTCGGCCGGGCTTTGGCGGTCGGGCGTCTTTGGGCCTGAAAAGTTGTATGGCGGTGTTTGCTCGGCCCGATTACGCGTGTTTGGTCCATTTCTCCCTTGGGCTTGATGTTCTTCGAGAATGCGCTTTCGGGGAGGCGCCTTTTGGTACATTTTCCACTTGTTTCTTATATAAATCTGCACAATAATAATTTGGACACTACAAGTGGAAATAGGTGAGTTATAAATGTATATGAGTATGATAAGGTATAGTTTTACTCCCTTTATGGTAGTAAGTTGACGGTAAAAATATGTCGTTAGTGACCGTCAACACATGGCAGAGTCAATTTTGCCTAGATCTGTAGCTACGCCCTGCTCAAAAATAACGTGCCCCAAGTATGAGATGGACTTTTGAGCGAATTGACACTTGCTGAGCTTCACCAGCCACTGGTCACGTACTAAGAGCTCGAAGACTTGCTAGATGTATTGTAGGTGTTCCTCAAAAGATGAGCTGTATATAAGGATATCATTGAAGAACACAAAGAAGCACTTGTGGAGCAGGGGCTTCAAAGTTGTGTTCATAGCACCTTGGAAGGAGTTGGGGGCACCAGTCAACCCAAATGACATTACTGTGTACTCGAATTGACCCCAATGCGTTTGGAAGGTTGTCTTGTATTCTTTTCGTGCAAGACAGATTTGGTTGAAAACCAGCGCAGAGATCAAGGAGGAAAACCACCGCGCAGAAGACAGTTCATCCAGAGTTCATCGATCGCTAGGATCGGAACTTACTCTTGATGGTCGAGCATTCAACATACGGTAATCGACGCACATTCGCTAGGTTTGATCCTGTTTCTTGACTGATAGCACCAGAGACGAAAAGGGGCTGGCTGGGCACCTGGTACCAGAGGGATAGAATGGTCACGGTCACGACGAGGCGGCACAGAGGACGGCTCAACAAATATCTGAGCATACTTGTTGAGTAGAGACTGAATGTCTGGTTCAACTACGGCTGGTCCAGTTGAGCACTATCTGACGATATCAGAAAGAGTTGAGAGACACTTGGAGCAGCATGCTCAGGCATCTCCTTGAAGAATGACTGTGGCTGTCCCAAATGTGATGGCCAGCCATTTGTGCCCCCAATGCATGTTCATAGGTGAGAAGGTCGCCAACCAGTCCATCCCGAGGATGATATCGTAAGATCCCAGAGGCAAGACCTTAAAGGCTGAATGAAACCTGTAGCCATTAGTAGACCATTCGACAGAAGGAAAAACTCCAGGACAGAAAACTAAACTACCATCGGCAAGACGAACTAGCACTGGCTCAGCGAATTGTTGGACACCCTCCAAATTTAGCGACCCGAGAATTGATGAAAGAGTGGGAACTGCCAGAATCAACCAAGATGTTTACAGGTAAATCACCAATGAATCCTGGTAACTGAATGGTGTTAGGTGTAGGACTGTCTGAAGCCGTAGTTTGTGAAAGCGAAAGATAGAGACTTCAGAGTCAGAAATGACGGTACAACAGATTCAAGAGCTGAGTCAGTTTCGGCTTCCACCAGATGAGGCTCGCACAGATTCCAGACTTCCTGCATAGCATGCAACTAGACTTGGGGGAGCATCAATGACCATGAGCCCATTTATCTGCACAATGCAAGCATAATCCATGAGCTTTGTGGTAAGCACGAAGAGAGGATAACTTATAATCGACTGAAGGACCTTCTGGATGACGACCTTTAGTTACTTTCTTGTCATCAGGGACAACACCCGACTTGACTGGAAGGGCAGGGGTTGGGAGACCCGACTTGAACCGCCACGGTCTTGGGGTGAACTCAGACTTCTTGGAGTCCCTTGGCCATGGCCCTCCTTGTGCCTCCTCCTGCAACAATGCGAGGGAACAAGCAGTAACCAGATCGCCAGGACGTTGCATCATAACAGAAGCACGATAAGGGTCAGCTAATCCATCCACGAACTTAGTGGTGAGGGTGTGTTGGTCAGGCTTGGGATGGTAGGCTGAGAGTTACTCGCCTAAGGCGACACAGCGCTCAACATAGTCCACCACAGTAGATGTGTGGCGAATGTGAATGTGTTGGCGAAGGAGGGACTCGTGCTGATCTCTATTGAAGCATTCAAGTATCATTGTTGTAAACGCTTCCCAAGAGGTGTGGGCAGGTTGGTGTTCCACTGACTACAGCCATCATGCAACAGTTTTAGTGAAGTGGTGGGTGGAGATGCTCAACCATACTGATGGGTGAACAGAGTACATCCGAAAATAGGATTGGGTGCGGCTTATCCACAATTGGGGGTTTGTGCCATGAAAGTTGGGGAAAGTTGTCTTAGGTAATTGACCCAGGTGGTGATTGTTTGGGGGATAATTATGGTGGTGAGGTGAGGGATATGGATGCTGATTGTGGTGGGGAAAGTGGAAATCAGGGGTAGGATGATAGGGAAATTGAGCATGGTTGAATTTGGCGGTTGGAATGGTGGAAATTGGGAGGGATCGGTGGGTAGGGAGGATTGTATGAGGTTGGTGATGGTCTGGCGGGTATGGAGGGGGCAAATTAGTTGGAATTGGTGTAAATTGGAGAGGCGGATTGTGGTATGGGGGAGGTGGTGGATAGTGGAAGAAGAACCGGAATTGGAATCGGGAAAGGGGTGGGGAACTCGAACGTACCATTGGCCGGGTTCAGGGCCATGGTTGAGGTCGACCGATGGCCCATCTCCCGTGATGGTGTTGCAACGCGGTGCCCGTCAGGCCAGTCGATCGGTGCTCCGGCAGGTGGGCGCACGGAGATTGACTCCATGTGCGCTGCCAGGCCAGTGTGGCGCGGCGCATTGCCAAGCGGAGTTGGAAGGGCGGCCCCGAGGTGTGGGTGGCCGAGATGAAGCCGTCGATGTCCGCTCGCGCGGATCTGGAGCCGTCAAGCGTGGACTCGATGACGCCTACTCGCGCGTCCCGCTCGTCGGAGATCTCAGTTAGGCGGAGGCGCTCGATGTCAAACACGCGGTACTTGAAGTCAGAGATGCGGTCCTCGAACTGGGCTCCCTAGTTGTCAGCCAACACTTGCCGCCCCGTGTGTACCTCATGGCGACGTTCTGCTCCACCATCGCGAGGCGGATCTCGACGGACTACTCCCACCGCCGTGTTAGGCGTCAGTTGCTTCTCGGTCACGGATCTGCGTCTCCGCCGCTTCCTGGCGCTCTCCAACCGGGTTCCGGACTCAGCGGAACGTGTGTCGAGGTCGTCGATCTTCTGAATCATCCGCTCGAAGGCGCAGCGGTGTTAGGCTCCATGGCTCCCAGAGCTCGCTGGCGGCAAGTGAAGTGTGGATGAGGCGCCGGCGCCTGGTCTAGCGTGTAGTGGCTGTGGGTCGACTGAGCTGATACCAGATGTTAGCACCCCATTGCCGTCGCTAACTGGAGACGAGAAAGAGGAGTTTGGAAACTAGTTTACGCTACGCTATCATATCTATTACTTGCAATGTAAGAAAGGATATACAATTCTGTTTGATAGATGGATGAGCTTCTCTCTTCTCCTCTTCGCTAGATATACTACTCACTCAGATTTGGACTCTGCGTCACATGCCTTGCACACCCACTCTGGGCCTGAAACCCGGGAGCACTTGGACCAGGCTCTCTTACTCTTCCTGGACTGGATATCAGTGATGCTCCGTGATGAGGGGTCCTGACAAAGTGTGAGAAGGACACAGAGGCTTCCTGCTCTTGTTTCCAAAATAAATTAAAAAAAAAAAGTGTGTGAGAAGGACACAGCGTTGTCGTCGACCGTGACTCTGTCAGTCACATGTAATCTGAGCAAAAGGGCTGTAGTGGGAATGACACAGAAATACATTAGCTGCAACTCCCTTTTTAGATTTGACAGATTTTGAACCACTCAAATTTTAAATTTTAAAATTTTTTCAGTGATTTTTAGTTTTCCGAACCCTAAATGGTTTCGAATTTAAAGTCATGAATACCAACTCATCATATCATCAAGATCTACAATTTATGTTCTAGATATTTTTTCATCCGAGGTCATTTAGTGCTTCGTTTGACCACGTTAAATTTTTGAATTTGAAAATAAAGACACCTTGTCACTACTTTTTGGAGCCCTAAATGGTCTCAAATTGAAGTCACGAATACCAGCTTTCTTTAACTTTTCAAGATCTACACTCTATATATTGGACATTTTTTAATTTAATAGATTTTGAACCACTCAAATTTTGAATTTCCAAAATTTACAGTAATTTTCAGTTTCCGAACCCTAAATGGTTTTGAAATGAAAAATCATGAATACCAACCCTAGTCACGTCATCAAGATCAACAGTTTATATATAGGACATTTTTGTAGTTGATAAAGTGTTGATAAACACAGCTGGACACATCTCTTATATAGTTTCATAAACTATATGTCAGATCCATGATTTTCGACTATTGTTTACTAATACTTTCTCAAAATCAAAAATCACCTATATAACTATTGTAGATCTTGATGAGTTCTAACAACTTTGTATTCGAAAAATTTTCATCCGAGTTCATTTAGTGCTTTGTTGACCAAGTTTGACTAACTCAAATTTTAAAATTCTAAAATAAAGATGTATTGACACTACTTTTTGGCACCATAGATGGTCTCAAATTGAAAAGTTTTGAATACCAATTTTGTGTAACTTTTCAAGATCTACACTCTATATATTGACCATTTTGGGTTTTGACAGATCTACACTCCCAAAGTGGAAGAAAGTGGTTGGTTTTAGGGTTTAGGGTTTAGAATTCTGAAGGGCAAATGTGTCAGCAACATGCCGACAGGAAGAGCCCCTCCCGACTGCAGCTCTTGACACCTGTGACTTGACCACCGAAAACGCCACTCATGTCAGAATGACCGTTAGGAATTTCCCGTCAAGCCGATAGGAGTTCTGGAATATTATTTCCTGATGACTTGAACACCGACAGGAAACCCAAATACATGGGAAGTATAGTTTAATATATATACAACCATTGAGCAAATCATATAAATTAGAAGTACAAGTAATATACAACCATTTATCATCTGAACATTCCAGCTGATGGATGCACTCACAAATCACTTGCTTGTGTCTTAACCTATTATCCATCAAAAATTATTTTATTCATCACATTTCCATGTCATCAAAATACAAACGTTATGTGTTCACATAGTACACAAGCCCAGCACTATATTGAGTTCCAAGCACAATACTGGGGTGTCGACGAGTCTAGGGTTTGGGCGAAGAGCCTAGCAGCAGCGGGTGAAAGAGAGATGGAGCTGGCAGGTGGGCAGGTGTGGATGGGTTTGGGAGTTTGGTGGAGAGTTTTGAATTTTCAAGCACGGGACCCACAGTACTGCAGCGTGCTCAATTTTTACCTGGACGCGACACGCGATGCGCGATCAAGGAAATGACGCATAGGGAGGACTCCTGTCCGTTAGGATATGGTTGTCAAGAGTAGTTGGCGTGTTCCTGATGGTTGTTTTTAATCTCCTGGGGGTATTTAGAAACCGACAAGAATATTATGACTCATTCCTGACTTTTTTTAGCAACCCATAGGAACATGCTCAATTTCTGATGTTTCACGTGGAAATGACAGGAAGAACAAAAATGGACAGGAGAAGTCCCTGCTCTGGTAGTGTCTGGAACATAACACCAAACCGTGAAGTTGCACCATGAGAACCAGGCTTCAGCTGGCCGCAGCCAGGGCAGGAACACGCTTGCAAACACACCCTGGAAAGCTGAACCACAGGCTCAGCGGCTTGCCGGGCAGCCATCTGCGGGTGGCCTGGTGCTCGGCGATAAGGATGTAGAAAATGCCCACACGCCAACATGTATTTCCCACAACTATGTATGGCAACACATATATCCTAAACACTAAACCCTAACACTTAACACTAAACCGTAAAACTTAAACCCTAAACTCTAAAAAGTTGATCAATGGGACCCCTTATCATAGAGATAAAGAGGACATATGTGTTGCCAAACATAGTTTTATTAATCGTATTACATGTAAAACCTTTTTTTGAATGTAATCCGTAGAATATAGACATACGGTCTTGGAACAACATTATTTATAAACAACAAGCTTAATCATAACACATCATGCAAACAAGGATTAGCATGATGGTCATGACAAGATTATGAATTGCAATTAAGGATTAACACCGAGGGTGTTACATAATCGCACCCGACCTGGGCGTCGTGGCCTCCGCCTCCACCTCATCTCCAGTCTCCTCCAAGCTAGGGTTCTGGGGTGAGACAGAGACAAGAATGGGAGGGAGTGTTCGATCATAAGGGCAATTTGGCCCACGATAGAAAACGCCTCACAAGTCTACCGTGGGTTCTTTTGATGGACGGGAAGGTAATGGTAGTGTTATTTTGCGCGATGAAGATACAAATAGTACTATCAGATAGAAGCTATTTTGATGTTCGAAGGACCAAGAGGAAATATATCTGTTGACGAAGAACTAGGGTTCCACGCCAAACACACCGGGAGGGCCTTTGAAGGTTGCAATCAACCTTGAAGCAGCGAACACCGCAGCGTGATCGGCCACGCACGATCAATAGATCGCTAGGGCCGTTGTAGAGCTTCGGTGACGGCTGAAGAACCTCCGAACGCACCTCCGGGAAGACCCGTCGGGAGGACGACGCCAGGGTTTCCCTAGGATCAGCAAGGCCACCTAGAACGCCAGCGAAGTTCGCAGAGAACGTCGACGAACAGCGAGTAGAGGAGAGGGATGACCTATAAGCAAGACGGTAGTAGATTGATTTTGTCGATTGGATGTAGATGGGATCAAATCGGCCATAAACCTCTTTGTTATATAGAGGAGGGTGGTCTTGTCCTTTTAGGAAAACGTTCTTGGACGTTTCTAAACTCCAAAACCGACCAAAACACGATTTAGAAAACAATCGGTTCGGATCGTGTACGGACGTGGCTCGTCGCACGCCGACCGGACGCTGGACCGGATGCGCCGTGCTGGCGTCCGGTCACTTCGAATAGGCCCGAAATCGGGCGTCCGATCACTTCCGTAGGGCTGAAATCGGGCCCAAAACGTCGTGTTGACCGGACGCCGCAAGTGTTCAGGGGTCCGGTCACTTCGAGAGAGGTCTCAAGTACGTCTTTTGACCGGACGGCGGCGTCAGTCACTTCGAAGAAGCCCGTTTTTACTATGCCTTAGACCAAGCCATTTTTGGGTGTCAACAATATCTCATATGGAGGCAGGTGTCTGAGTCAACAACGGGGGCGAAGCTTAACATGGCATGCGGCTTACTTGAATATCAGCCGGTTTCAGGTTGACATCGTAAACAGAACCCAGATTCTTATGAGTTCTAATCGCCATATTTAAGTACCCACCAAACAATGCGTGACGAACACACACCACTAACTAAATCAACCCATGTTTTCAATCTGGGGCAACAACTGAATGAAGTTGCAGGTGTACCGCTTGCAAATACACAGCTGAATGGGAGTATAGTTTTATTTATTCTGCCACTCTAGGAAGTCTGCCTCTCAGAGTGGCTGCCGAAACACACGAACGACAAGGGTTCTGTCTCCCGTCGATCAGGCCAACAGAACATTCGATCACGGACTTGAGTTGTCCACACAGCAGGGTGCGGGACACAAAATTCAAAAAAAAAAAAAAAACACAAACACAAACAGACACACAGACATAGAGCAGCAAATTGTAGGGGCACGCGTGGCACACACATCGTCCTTTGCCCCGTACGTCGACGACGGCCGTGCATTCGGTTATTAGGCGTCATTCCAGGTGACGGAAGCCTCGCCCAAGCCGGTGTCGAGCCCGAGCGCGTCCCAGACGGCCTTGGACGTGGCGAGGACATCGTCATCGCAGTCGCACTCGTCCACGACCTCGGCAGTCACGGTGCGCCCAGTCTGCGCGCTCGTGATGGTGATCTTATGGTGGCACCGGTCCCCGCCCAAGAACGGCCCTGTGGGCAGCGCCACGATCAGTTCCCCGTTGCTGTAGGAGTTCCGTCGCACGCCGCGCCGCCGTTCCCACCCCCGGTCTCGAAGCTGGTCACCGTCATCGTTGCGGACGCCATTATGTCTGTGTGCCCGGCCCCTGCTTTTGGCTTGCTTACTCGATTTAGCTAGCCGTGCCGCGCTGCACTTGTTGCTTCAGCTATGAGCATTGAGCGGTTTAAATAGGGGCAGGGATATCGCACTAAGATACGAATCCTTTTCTTCTTACATAGAGAAGTCCGATACTCTTCCACTACACTCCATGATAGCCGATACCGCCAGGGGACAAGTGTACTGTAAAAACGATGCATGCTTTTGATGGATATATATGATGGCGTCGCCAATGAGTTACACCGGTAATACCTATGTACGGGTTACAGAGTGTGAGAAGGACACAGGGGCTCTCCTGCTCCACCTGTTTCCTCCTAAAAAAAAGTGTGAGAAGGACACAGCATCGTCGTCGACCGTGAATCCGTCACACGCGTAATCTGAGCAAAAGGGTTATAGTGGGAATGACACAGAAATGCATGGGCTGTAACTCCTGGTTTAGTGCACCTGGCCCAACCATGGATGGAGTCTGTCTCGCATGAGATCTAGAGCAGCCTGGGCAATGCCCCAGAAAAACGAAACCTCCCTTGCTTTTTACACAGGCTGCTGGCTCCCTAGTTCAAGCGATTCGTGCGGTCCGTGACCGATACGGTTACCTCTGTCTCCCTTCCCTCACCTAAAGGTCCTCTCTCCACCATGTTATTTCCTCTCCTTCTTGCTTGGCATCCTACTCCGCACGTCGAATGTAGCGGCTCATCCCCAGCGTACTTCTGCTCCGCTACACTGATCGACTCATCCTCCCAGCGCCGCTCACCCTGTTTTCATCGGTGATGATTAACGATGAAATAAAACAATGATCAATTAACGTAGGGACACAAGATTTAACGTGAAAAACTCTTCCAATGCAGGAGAGTAAAAAACCACGGACATCGGCTAGCAACACTTCACTATCAAGAGTCGGGTTACAATGTCGTATGGCGGCTTACAAGAGATGGAAAGAGTAATTGTGTTGTGTTGATTCTCGGGAGGATTGGTTCAAAAATATAGGGAGGAAAACTCCCAACCTCCGATCAAACTAGATCAAACTAATTGATGTCGCTCCACCTTTAGCTTTGAATGTGGGCCTTCGCCGGCTTTACGAAGTTGGCATCCCAATAATGAATTTGGAACATATATTCAAACAGAGACTCCACCTTGAGACAAATTCTCTTGTAGCATAAATCACCTTCATCCTGAACACAACAAAGAAAATACTTCTGGCGCCAAATAGCCTCTTGGAATAATCTATTAAACCAACTAAGCTTGAGGAAAGCTCAAACTTAGTAACAGGGAATAGGCTTTGTCTTCATATCGGCAGAATTATCATGAGTACTTGATCTTACATACCTTTATAACTGACCATTTTCAATCATATCACGGACAAAATGATACTTGATATCAATGTGCTTAGTTCTCTCATGGAACATCTGATCTTTAGTAAGGTAATTAATGCAAGAATCAACTCCACACAACTCAGCATACGAACCTTTTAGCCAAATTAATTCCTTACACGCTTCAAAGAATAGCCATGTATTCTCGCTTGATAGTAGACAAAGCAACCCGCAGACGGTAAAGTAGCCCTCCAACTCACAACACAATTGCCAACAGTGAACACATAACCAGTGAGCAACCTTCGTCGATCCAAATCAGCAGCATAATCAGAATCCACATAAGCAATAAGTCCCTTTTAAGTTCTGCCAAACTTCAAACAAGAATCCGTTGTCGATTCAACTCAAGTCATGCGAGAATTATGAGTATAGTGGTGTGTGTTTGTTAGCGACCGAGATGAACCACTTGGAGTGGAAGATGCATTGGAAGAAGAATGATGGGTCAAGGCTATGAATTCTGAACTAAAGTCAATTGAAGAAAACAACACCTGGCAGTATGCTATTTTGCCAAAGGGTCACAAAGCAATAGGTTTGAGGTGGGTTTATAAGGTCAAAAGGGATCCTGATGGTAACATTGTCAAGCACAAGGCTAGACTTGTGGCAAAAGGCTATGCTTAGAAACATGGAGTGGATTATGAGGAGGTGTTTGCTCACTGTTGCTAGGCTAGAAACTGTCGAGGTTAATTCTAGCACTAGCTGCTAGTGGAAAGTGGGAAGTGCACCACATGGATGTCAAATCTGCTTTTCTTAATGGTGATTTATAGGAAGAAGTATATGTGCAACAACCTCCAGGCTTCCAAGATCCAAGGCAACAAGGCAAGCTGCTGAAATTGCAAAAGGCTCTTTATGGTCTGAAACAAGCACCCAGGGCTTGGAATGCAAAGTTAGATCAAGAACTTGTCAAGCTGCGGTTCTGTAGGAGTGAGGAGGAGCATGCAGTCTATAAGAGGGCCAATGGTGACTCACTGTTGTTGCTTGGAGTGTATGTTGATGATCTCATCATCTGTGGGCAAAATATAATGAAAGGAACATTCAGATGTTCAAGCAGATGTGCAGAACATTCAGTATGAGTGACTTGGGCTTGCTCAGTTACTACTTGGGTATGGAAGTGAGGCAGAAGCCTGGTGAAATCACTACGTGTCGGAGGGCCTATCTGCAGAAAAATTGTAGAGCAGTGTGGCTTGACAAGGTGCAATCTAGTGGATACCCGATGGAACAAAATTGCAAAAGCGTTACACAGGAAACCTGAATTGGCCAAAGATGCAACCAAATTCAGAAGTCTAGTTGGGAGTTTGAGATATCTTGTAATCACAAGGCCTAACATTTCTTTTTCAGTTGGAGTAGTCAACATGTTTATGGAATCTCCCTTAGCTGAACATTGGGCTGCAATGAAAAGAATCATCATATACATAGCAGGCACCATTGAATATGGTTGTAGGTACACAAGTGGAACAACCTCAAACTTGAAGTTGTTGGGTTACTCTGACAGTGATCATGTTGGTGATTTGGAGAAGAGGAAAAGTACCACATGTGTTGTGATCTTGTTTGGAAATATTATGACATGGACCTCTCAGAAGCAAAGAGTTGTGGCATTGTCGAGTTGTGAAGCTGAATATATTGCAGCTGCATTAGCAGCTTGCCAAGGTGTTTGGCTGAGCCGGCTCTTGGCTGATACAGTGACATGTGAAAAGGTTCAGAGCTTCAAGCTGTTGATGGATAGCAAGTCGGCCCTAGAGCTGAGTAAAAATCCAGTGCATCAGGAAAGAAGTAAGCATATTAACACTTTCGCTATCATTTCATTCGTGAGTGTGTTGATGGAGCAGCAGTGGTGGAGCACGTCAGTATTGACAGGCAGCTTGCGGACATCTTAACGAAGCCTCTTGGGAGAATCAAGTTCATTGAGATGCGTCAAAGGCTGGGAGTCAGCGATGTTGTTCACGATTAAGGGGTGAATAGTTAGTTGTTGCCTTCAGTAGTCGTGACAGATCATGTATCCATTCTAGGTGCATTGTTAACTTTTTATTTTGAACATGTTTATGTGTTCAACGCGTAGAATCGTGGGTAGTGGGGGAGACATGCACTCCACTGCGCCATGACCGCGTCATGTAACGGGCTCACCTCGCCATGGCTGGTATGCCGTGCTTGTCGTGTGGGCGACCGAGAATAACGGCGCACCACGCAGCTGGCAGCGGCGGGGATGATCGAGTTGTGTACAAAGATCAGGGAATGCGTCGTGTGGAGGCTGTGCCATACGCAGTAAACCAAACCATCTCTCTCGCTCTCAATCGCTCCAACGCGTAGCATAGGGTTTTGGTGGGCGCGGCCACCACCTGCCGGCGCCGAGCTCGCCGCCCGTTGAGCTCAGTTCCAACAGGCGTGGTGGCTAGCACCTGATCCTTGTTGATCCGTTTCTTATTAGTTGGGACTGCGCCGCTTCCGTTTCTCGCTCTGCATACGTGGGTGGCGGGCGTGGTCGCTGACACGAAATCTGCGGAATCCGTCGAGGTGGGTAGACAACCAGCAGCATGATTTTCTAGGCAACTGACAATAACGTGTCCTATAGTTGGAGTAGGATAGGATTCGTAGCTATTCACGATACTAATTAGAATATATAGGATTATTGACGTAGAATTATTCCTAGTTAATAAGTGGAGTACAAGTACAACGGTATCCAATAATATTATAATCAAACTAGCTCCATATATTAGTACACGAGCTATTCTAACTCGTATGAGCAATATTGGCTCTCACGAGCGCCCAACCGAGCCAGCCTTCCAGCTTCCAGGGCCTAGCTGCTCACCCTGGGCGTTCGGTATTACCGAACCGATCGGTTCGGTTCCTCGGTACTCGCACAAATTCGGTTCTGACAAACTCGACACCGATTGGTTCCTGGAAATTCGGTACCGAGGTAATTGGTATCGGTTCTTTTCGGTTCGGTTCCGTATTTACGAAAATACCGAACACAACTTACAGCAGCACCTTGCTCCGCCCGGCGAGGCGGCGAGTCGATGACGGCGCCCGTGTGGCCATGTGGGGGACGACGTGAGGGCCTGGGGAGGGGGGCAGACGGCGGGAGCAGCTGCATCGGGTGGTGCCGTGGTGGCTGCCTCGGGACGGGCGTCGGCTTGGGAGGGACGGACGGCAGCCGCGGAGGCATCGCGTCGCGTGGTGGTGCCTGGGGACGGACCGTGTGTGGGGGGGACGGCTGGCAAGTACCGTGCTAGGACAGCGGACGGGCGCCGTGGGGGACGAAAGCGTCGGGCGAACGGGGCGGCTGCGCCGCAGAGGCGTCGCCGCGGGGCTGGCGGGGCGGTGCGGCTGCTGAGTGAGAGTGGTTGCCTGCTGAGTGAGACTTGGAGCTGGATTCCTATGGTTTCCTTCCTATGGGTTGTTGTTGGGCTAACATTTTCATGGGCTGCTAGACAAATTCGGTTTTGTTCGGGAAATTCGGTAAACCGAGGCCCAAAACCGAATTTACCTCGTAAATTCGGTTCCTGGAAACTAGGAACCAAACAGGAACCGAATTTTTCGGTTTCGGTTTTTTTTCGGTTTGGTTCTCAGTAAATCGTGCCCAGAGTGACTAGCTGCGGTGCTCTAATTAATAAGAGTACTCAATTAATAAGGTTCGTGCTAGCCGGGCTCTGGTGGATTGCCAGGGAAACAAACTGAGTGTGGATGCATCTCATGGGCCGGCCAGGCCAGACCTCTCGTCCAGGATTTCAAATAGGCCCCAAATGAGTACAATGTGTGACGAACACGCGCCACTAGGATTACTGCAGAAACAACGGGATGAAGGACAGCGGGATTAAAGTTGCAAGAAACGCAAACGCTTGCAAGTAGTTTTATTCTGCCTCGCTTTGCCGGCCGCCGACGATGACGGCTGTGCATTCATTCGATTTCGATTACTCGTCGGCCCAGGTAACGGCAACCTCGCCCGATGTTGGTGTCGAGCATGAGTGCGTCCCAGGCGGTCTTGGGCGTGGCGATGCAGCCGCTCTGACAGTCGCTCGTCCCACGACTATGACCCGAACGCTGGTCGTTCGCGCAGAGTTCCAGATCGCGGATCGGCTTGGAGCACCGGCTCCCACCCACGTACTCCTCCGTGGACACCGCCGCGATCAGATCCCGTTGCTGTGGTATAGCCCGTCGCGCGCCCATGCGGGGCTGCCCCGTCCCCGCCCTTCTCGAAGCTGGTCACCTCCATCCCTAGTCACCGCGTTCCGGTCGACCGGGTCGAGCGAACGAGGATCGTGGTGCGCCGTTTTTAATACCATTTGGAACGGCGGTATACAGCTTCAGCACGTCCCAAAGTAATTTGGATCGTGATCCAAGTTAGTTCGGGGCGATGTTCCCGAACGATCGAAGGAACGAGGATCGCCGCGTCGTGCAGCGTTCGGTGACTAGGCTCCATCACCCGGCGGAAGCCGTCCTTCACCGTCGCGGCGGGGGGCGAGCAGCGGTGGTCCTTGTGTCCTAAGCGGGGCCGAGTCCGCGCCGCGGGTCTGGATCGTGGTGGTGCGGGCCACGACCCACCACGACGGCTGCAGAAGCAACGCGACGGCCAGGAACGCAAGCTTGGTGCTCTCCATTATTATTGCTGTGTGCCCCTGCTTTTGCTGACTTAATGGATTTAGCTAGCCGTGCACTTTGCTTCAGCGATGAGTATAACCATTGAGCGGTTTAAACAAGCGGGAGATATCGAACTTTTGAATTTTGGAGTAAGCAGTGATCCTTTTTGGTACCTAGGGCGATACGAATCCTTTTGGTATTTAGGGAAACATACAATACTCTTCCGGTACACTCAATAGCCCGATAGCTGTGAAAACGATGTGTTTGAGCCAGCCAACCAACTTATGATAACATGACTGTCCGCTCATTCACTACTGAAAATTTGCATTTTGGAGTAAGCAGTGATCCTTAAATTTATCTCAGATTCTCTCGTTCAGATCCAGACACTCAAAATTACATTTTAATGGCCTTAATCTCAGGTTTTTTTTTTTTTTGGGTAGGTTCGCTGAAGTTCAAATCAGCCTCGGTATCCACTGTGAGCGGTGACATTTTCTTGTCACGAACTAAAATATTAATACAAAATTGGCATGTGCAAATAGCACGATTAGTTAGCACTTAGTACTATAACAATTAGTTTTTTTCTAATTTGAAAATGTATTTTACTATTAATTTGTTTATTTGTTTCATTGTATTTTTTTTACAACAACCATGATTTTATTTTAATTGCAACGGGCTGTTAAGGGGGATAAATCATCCCAATTTACACAACCTAGAGCTTTCCATAAGGGGCATTGTTTGTGACACAGCCCACCGAGAAGGGCCCAACAGGCCTGGCACGCGAACGCGAAGGCAGCAGCCGCCTACCGCAATTTTAAAAAATATATATTAGATAGAAATAGATTACTAAGTCTCGGACTATAAATAAAGAGTCATTGTATCTATTTGAGATCAAGAAATAAACAAATAGGGTTTATCCCTTATTCCTCTCCCTCTCTCTTAGCCGCCGCTCCCTCTCTCCCTCTCACGCCGCGCGCCACTGCCCACACGCTGCCCATGCTGCCGCGCGCCACCGTCGCCCCTGCCGCACGTCGGCCTCCACCGTGGTCGAGCCCTAACCCGGTTCGGTCATTACAGATTGACATGAGCCAGATTTGTAAAAGGATAGTGGGAGAGGATCGATGAGTAGATGGGGTTACGTAGGCTTGCTTATCTAACAAATGTGTGGTTCGTGTTGTTCGATTTCTCCCGGTCATGAAAATGTTGCATCTATTTCCTGTGTCGCAATTAATGAACTTTTGAGTAAAAGTTTTGATCCTCTCAATCTGGTGGTGAAGAGTGGTTAATTCCATTATTTTTCAAGAAAGTCACCAGTTGTGTCAGCTGCGGACGACCTGTCCTCCTTCCTCCAGATGTTGCGGGACGCGCTCGACGCCGCGTTAGAAGATGCTCACTAGCTTTGCCCGCAGCCGGCGGACACCATGCACATAAGAGCACGCCTCATTAACTAGAAGGACTAAGATGGATATTTGTTGAATGGATGGCCAAGTGGATATTTAATAGGGGAAATAGAACCTGATCACTCCTTGATATTTTAAATTATGTCCAAAACGAACTTATTTCTTGGATGGATGGACTATTCTTTTTCTTTACTAGTAAAATATGCCCCTGTGTTGCACTGAGGCGTACAACTTGCTGAGTCGTTGCATGGATGACTTGTGATTTGAAGATTTTGTGTAATGGTCGCATTATTGTCGATATTTTACCACCGATAGCTTGTCACACGAGTACCCGGGCCGGGACAATGGTTCGAGCTTTTGCAAACTCAAGAACTTGGCGGTAACACAAGAGACAGTCGATTCATACTGGTTTAGGCCCTTGTGATCGACTAAGAGCCTTTACGTTCGGCCGGTGTTAGCCTTTGCGTTGGATTGATGATTATGATTGCGTGTTATGTTGCCGATGTTGGGAGTTCTGCCCTCCTTTATATAGTCCAATAGGTAAGAATCCTAGTCGGTTACAATGTAGAAGCCCTAGTAGGATTAAATGATAGCAATGCTACTAGGATTATATTTGGGGAATCTTAGTTGAACTAGTCTTTTCCCGTCCATATGGGGAACCCCGGGTACTATGTGCCGACAAGCCCTTGAGCACTGTATGGTTGAACTTTGGAAGCCTCACCTTGTTCCTCCCAATCTTGTTGAGTAGAAACAAGTGTTGTCTAAGTGCTTTTTTGAGTGAAACCATGTAGCGCTTCTTGAAACCTTCGAGTGGTCTATACCTTTCGAAAAAGTGCACCCAGTGAGTGTAGCCCCAAGCCTCTCTCGTTGTTTGGTATAAAGAGTTGGAGGGTATTGTTTTCGATTGCTCCAATTCCTTTTCGAATAAATTAAGTGCACTTACTGAGTGTAACCCCCGAGCCTCTCGTTGTATGGTACAAAGAGTTGGAGTGTCTTGTCTTCAATTGCTCCAATTCCTTTTTGAATATTTTTTAATGCATCCTTTGAGCATATAATTTGACAACCCTTGAGCCTAGAACCGAGTATTCAGTACTCGATTACAGGATCTTGTAGACATCCTTATGGGTGCACTCGAGTTGTTAATGAAAGCTTGTAGTCGTTCGTGTCCTAATCAACTTAGGACAAGTTGAATTTGGGTGACCATGTCCTGATTGACTTAGGATGAGTCGAATTTGTCTTTCATCCTTGAATCCGAGCCTCGAGTGATACCGACTAAGCTGTGGTAATGACCGAACCCCGACTAAGCCGAGGAGGTGAAGAAGCCTTATCGGAATGGCAGAAATTGTCGACGTGTTGGCCGAGTAAGGCAGCTCTTATTAGGAGCATACCCTACCCAGCGATATGGTCCAGATGTAGTCCTCTGCGAGGTAAACATAAAAATATGTTGTAATTGACATTCTGGATATCAAGTCAGAAACATGTCCCATGCATGTAAAAAAATTTGATTTGGAGCCGTTCCTCGCATTATGAAATGGTCTTGCCCTTGCTAGGCTACATACACTACTACATTAATTAATAACGGTGGTGGTCTTTTTTTTGATTAATGGTGGAACCGCCACCGAGCAAAAATCACCGTTAATCAGTGATTAACCATGGCGGTTTCAAAACCGCCCCGATTAATCAATAAAAAAATAGAAAAGAAAAAAATGAAACCAGCGACGCCAAATCCGCGCCTGCGCTGCGGATCCACACTCCACACCCCGCCCGAGCCGCGACGCCACCAACGGATGAGCCCCAACCCTGCGAGGATCGCGCCACCACCGCCGGATGAGCCCCGACCCTCTAGATCCACGCCGCCGCCGCCGGTGGAGGACCTGCCTGGCCGACCGTCGTGTGTGCCGATCCATGTCGGAGGGGCCGCCCGCCGCCACGAGCGCCTCTCTGCAAGCACCGCCCCAGGAGCTACCGCTTGAAGGGTGGGGAGGGGAAGAGCGCCGAGGATGGGACGCCCTGTGCGCCGCCAGACAGGAGGTGAGAGTGAAATGGGAGAGGGAGAGTGCGGCGCGGTGGAGAGGAGTGAGGGAGAGAGGAGAGGGTGAAGTGGGGAAAACCCTATGTCTACCTTTTATACTTGACCGGCTATCAGTCCTCCGTATGGCCTGTGTTGGGCCTGGGCCTTTTTTCGTGGCGGACCAGTTAAGAAGACCGCCACAATTAATGGGCAATTAACTGTGATGGCTTTTTGCTTTTTATAAAAACCGACACGAGTTAATCGATTTACCGTGGCGGATATTGTAACCACCACCGTTAATTGAGGCATTAACCGTCGCAGTTTTATAGAAAACCGCCATAGTTAATAAAAATTAAATGTCTTGTAAAAGATTTAATGTACGTATTTGTAAGCACTTTTATCTCCGACTTGTAAGTAGAGGACCCATAGATTAAAGTTGCAAGTACCTCTTGCAAGTAGTTTTATTTTGCCACTCTAGGAGGAAGTATGCCTCGAGAGTGGCTAACGACACACATCATCAACGACAACAACCGTTCCATCTTAGGAACAGAACAATTACAGACGACTTCAGTTACGTCGTCGTCTGCACAACAGGGTGCGTGATGACACACTGACAACGCAAACACAAACACACAACAGCATATCCCCAGGGCACATGGCACGCATCTTTGCCCGCTATGCCAGCCCGTTCATTTGATTTCGATCAGGCGTCGGACCAGGTGACGGGAACCTCGCCGATGTTAGAGTCGAGCCCGAGCGCGTCCCACACGGCCTGGGACGTGTCGACGATGTTGTCCTTGCAGCCGTGGTGAGAGTCGCACTCGTCCACGACCGTTGCCTCCACGGTGCGCCCGTTCTGCACGCTCGTGATGCGGATCTTCTTGAAGCACCTCTTCCCTCCCGCGTACCACCTTGTGGACAGTGCCGTGATCAGGTCCTTGTTGCTGTGGTAGTGCCCATCGCACTCCGACGGGAGTCCACCGTCCCCGCCCTTCTCGAACGAGTTCACCGTCATCGTCGCGCGCGTATCACCTGGGGCCGACATGGCCGGAGACGACGCCTGCAGAAGCAGCACAGCGACGGCGACGGCCGTGAACGCAAGCTTGGTGCTCGCCATTGCCGCCCCTGCTTTTGGCTGGTTTACAAGATTTAGCTAGCCGTGTTGCACTTGCTCCTACAGCTATGAGCATTGAGCGGTTTAAATAGGCCGGCGCGTACATGAGGCAGGGATATAGTATATGCATAGTATATGCATGTGGCAGGTCGCCTCTCTTTTGGGGGACTGCGATAGGAATCCTTTTCCTGCTTAGAAAAGTACGATACTCTTCCGGTACACACGATATTGGAATAATACCAGAACAAGTGCGCTGTAAAAACGATGGTTTTGGATTTGATGGTGTGGCTAATGAGTTACCCGGTAATACCTAAGTAAGGGGGTACAAAGTGTGAGAAGGTCAAAAAAACTACACGTCAGCGTTTCGCTGTACCCCAATCATCATTCAGTAAACCAATAGGATTGCAGCATTGGAATAGTTAGAGTTGGCCAGGTCCTGTAAAAAGTGTGTTGTTCAACATCGTCGCGAGAAATACAGGGAATCCTGCTTCGTCATTATTCTACTAGAACCCTGTTGCGACACGAGAGATTGGCTGGAGGACAGGGTTGCTGCTACTATAAGTTTGATGAAAGTTTCCTGGCCTTTTCCATCATGTCTTCTACTGAATTTAGCAAGGGTAATAGTGATCTGTGTAAGTTCAAAATTTTAACCCAAATTACTGAGCCGTTGATTCGTTTCAATCGGACGGTTAAATATATTAAATAATTTTTGTTTCATAAAAGGTTAAATAAGGGATGTTTTAGATATATAAATAAAATCTCTAGGTTTGATTGATGCATGTGTGATTTGACAGATATTCCGATATGCTCGTTATGCACTTGCATACGTCTCCACTGAGGCAATGAACGTGTCACGTGTGAGTACCTAAACCCAACACATACATGAAGTTATTGTTGTACAGGTTGAATTTATTGGCTTTAAACTATTTTTTTTTGTCTCTCCCTCATTCATATTCTTTTATTCCACTACTAATACCGTGGCCATGCTTATTCTACTTATGCAAAATCAAGACATAATTCAATTTTAGCTCTGTTTTTGCACTCGCTCCTATGCCCACACACTCTTCAGGACACCACGCTGCGCTCCAGCTCGTTGCCCCCAAGGCCGTGCTCCATCCCTCCTCGTTCGCGGCCTCCAAGCGACCGTATGCTCCCTAGTGACCTGGCTCCGCTCCCCTCACCGCAGATGAGGGCGACAGCGGCCAGCTCCGATGAGGTAGGTCAGTCCTTCTCTAGATATGAGCCCGCCTCCTTCTCTAGATCTGAGCGCTCGTCCCCCTCCTCCTCCGGATCTGAGCCCCGTCCCCCTCCTCCTCTGGATCTGAGGGATGCATCATTGGCTAGGGATTCGGCGATCTCTGGGGTCCTATATATTCGGTCCTCTGTCCGTAGCGAGGTCGAAGGTGATGGGCCAGGCTGGACAGATTGCACCTCGAACCCATCCCCTTGTTTTTTGTATGCCCTTGCTATTTCTCCATGTTGCAATGGGATTTTCAGGATATTGCTATTGATGATTTTTAAATGTTGCTATTGGATTTTGGGTTGTTGTAACAAATGATTTTCGAATGTTTTCCATTTTCCATGTTTCGTGGTTAATTTTTATGATGTTGCAGTATACTATTTGAGATGTAGCAGTACATAATTTTCAATACTACAGTTCATAAATTTTGATCTTGCAGTACATGTTTTTTATGTTGAACTATGTATTTTTGCGATGTTGTGCTATTAATATTCCGATGTTGCACTACTTCCCATATGTTTGGGATGTTGCACTTGAAGTGTTTCATGCTCTTTGGGACAGGGGCACAGTGAACGCAACTCCAATCCATTCGAGTGGCGTCTGGACACAGCGCTTCAAGCGCCGGACATCTGGGTGCTAGGATGTCCACTCCGATAAGGATCGTATGTTTTTTCTCTTTGATTTTTATTACTATACGGTGAAATCTAGTTGGAACGCTAAATGAATTTTAGGGTATTATTATCTCGTCCTATACATATTCAAACTATATTATAGTCTTCTCAACCATTTTCATGTACTTTGATAAGCCTAGATCATTATAATATGGATTTGTATGATAATGTAGTAGGTATACTTATTAATATATATTCTTTTTCTTTAGGTAATTCTTCCAACTTATGGAAATGATTACTAACTATAGTTTCTATGGACTACAAATGTACTTTTAAATTTTAAATTTGGTTATTTAGTAACCATGGTTTGTATGGACTAGATATGTACTTCCTTTATTCCAAATTATATATAGTTCGTTTTGGCATTTCTAGATGCATTTCTTTTTACTATGTATCTAGACATAGTGTATAACTAGATGTATAGCAAAAGCAATAAATCTAGAAAAGCTAAAACAAACTATAATTGGAACGGAGGAGGTACTTATTATGTCTTTACATTAACTCATTTGAAGATCAAACTGTTAACTTTTCATAGTTTTTTCTTAAATATTTTCCTTCAAAAATTGTATTTTACATGGAATTTGTGTTTTAGAAATTTTTATTTCCAACTCTTATGGAAATCAAATTGTTATTTTAAATTTTGTTTATTATTTCAGATTTACTTTAATTTCTATTAATTGTAGTACATGTAAAACCTTTTTTTAAAAATGTAGTCCGTAGAATATAGACATAACGGTCTATGTCCTTTTTTTGTTCAGTTAATCTTGTAACTGTATTAGATTATGATAAAATTTTACAGATGAGTCTTTTCTTCAGTTTTTGTTAATTTCATACTTATATTGGTCTTTGATTCAATCTAACCTATTAGATTATAAAAAAAAAATACTGGTGCTGGTATTAGGCTCTATACATTCACAACATATATAGGAGATGGCAACCACAAATTTAGTGTACTAGATATTACATACATATAAGATTGGTCATTTGGTGTAATGCCCCGACCTGAGATGACGGCTTCCTAGTTAACTCTCTTGCGCTTTGGTCCTTGCTTCACGCAAAAATCTAGAGTTAACAGCCTCCTAGGCCAAGGCGTTTAAGTTGGTCGCTAGCTCGATGCCATATCCGGTATGGGACTAACCTTAGGAATACTAGTACCCTAAGGCTACAAGCACCTCATCGCTATAGTGTCGTGCATTCGGTGGCTCAATAAGCTAGGTCTCACATCCACCCCCACCCTCAAAGGTCTCGTTGTTCTCATCAAGCTATCGGACCAGCTTACCCATACAGGACAAACGTCCAGGATCAACTCCCTTGGCCATACGTCTGCAATTCCAGCCCAGCTTTAATACAATTTAAGCCCACACCGGGATGACTAAGTAAGGCCCACTCTAAATGTTGAATGGACCAATACCCGCTAATTGTTTTGGCTCCATATCCGTTACAGGACTAAACAAGGGAATACATCCAAGGCTACAAGCACCTCATTGCTACATTGTCACAAATTTGATCGGACCCTATGTTACACGGATACTCCAAGGGAGGTGACGTATCCGTATCCGATACTCGTCGGATATGTGGATACGGATACTTAGATACACCATTTTAGTGGGTTTTCTTTTGAGAAAGTGTGTATCCGTGTATCCGATACGTATCGTATCGGATACCCGCACTGCACTCGTGTAACATAGGACCCAATTAGCGCAATGGGACAGGTCTCACATTTTGTATTAACATGGTGAAAATCTAAATAAATTTAAGGTAATTTCGACCTCTTATTTTTTTTAGAATTGTACGGTACAACGCAGACGCCCACACACGTATGTACAGTCACCTTTGGGAACTCACGTAAGTAAACTGTGGCCTATGAGCACCTACAAACGACCGATCGAAATGACAAATCTTAAAATTCATGATGTCACCACATGTGCCTTACTGTGGCGTCGCCTACCACAAAAAAACATAGCACGTTAATTTTTGAAGTAGGACTGATCGAGCTGACAAATCTTGAAATTCATGATGTCACCACATGTGCCTCACTGTGACGTCGCCTACCATAAAAAACATAGCGCAGTTAATTTTTGAAGTAAATCCAAAGAAAATACGAACACCGTGGCAAGTCAAGGACTTAACCCGGATGGACAAATTCCATCGTAGGGAACCGAGCCAACTGATACTTTGTCCTAAGGGCGGCTCCAACGGATCGAGACCAGCTCCGAGTTAGTTGACTAGGATTTTGATCTATGTGGATGACAGAAAGCTGAAAAAACTCCTCGCTAGCGCCGAGTTACTAGCTAATCGATTTGTTTCTCCCAAGGCAGCCACACTCTGTCCACCGCATTATCTCCTCTTCTCATTACTAATGGGCCTATAGAGTAAGTCAGCATGCAAATAGCCAGTGGTTGTCTATTTGCACTATGGACGCCTTTGAAGGATTATAAGCAAGTGTTTCTTGGAGAGTTCCTGTAGAGGATGATCTTTTAGTGGGTATTAGATCTTGTCGTTAGAGGAGTGGATTTTGCGGCCCTCAAAGCCTTGTACGGTGAGGATGTTTGTCCACCACATTATCTCCTCTTCTTGTCTTAAATAAATGAATAAAATACTCTTACTAATAGGCCCATGGAGTGAGTCAGCGTGCAAATTTTTTTTTAGATAATGAGTCAGCGTGCAAATAGCTCTAGTGGTTGTCTATTTCCACTATGGACGCCCTAATGGCGAAGGATTATAAGTGTTTCTTGGAGAGTTCCTCCGGCAGATGATCTTTTAGGCCTCGTTTGGCTGTTAGCGTTTTTCAAACACGTGTGACCTGCTCCCTGCGTGGATTTGATTAATCCACTCCGTCCACCCAATCCACTTCTGGGTCAAAACCTCCCGCACAAGCACATTTGGAAGGACGTGTGTCCTAGCTATGCTACGTACATTTTTTTTTTTTTTTTTTTTTTTGACAACATGCTACGTACAAGTTTGACTTGGATTTGAATACCAAAGCCAAAAAAACATAGAATGCCTCTTCCGAGCACGTATATGATTCAAAAAGGATGCTGAAATATTATAAGATATAATAAAAAAATACAAGTTCCACCTAGACCAAGAAAAAATATAAAAAAAGGATATATAAACTATGGAATTTGAAGAAAATTCTGCTAACTTGAAATTTAAAAAGGATACATATTCTAGGAAAAAAAAAAATCAAATCCAAGCAAAAACAACACACATCAGACATACATATCCAAGTATTTGAAATAGATAACTTGACAGCTAACTCTGCTACAGAGGTATAATTTTGAAGTCTACTAGGTGTTCTATCTATGAATAACTTCTTTGACATGAAACATCCAAGCAAACTGTTGTGGTGAACCATCCAAGAAAATAATTTTAACTTTTTGGAGACAACTCAGTAGTAGCACATCTCCTCCTGACTTTCATTGGCACTTTTTCCCCTGCATCACCTGAAGCAAAAGCACAAAGCAAAATATTTATTGGCTCCATATCTGTTGTAAGAAACTGACTGCTAACAAACACAAGCAAGGAAACTTGGAAATTACAGGAATTTGGAACTACGGTAACTGCACTGGTTCATCAAGCAAATAATTTTAACAACACAGAAAGATGCAAGGCAGCTGATTTGGAATAGCAGATAAGCGCCAACCAACCATTGTGTAGGTTTTTCATGTCCCAGTCTGGCCATAAGCGAGAATGCAGACATTGTGCCCGTCAAGTGCAGATCTGAGGATCGGTTTTACTTCTTGAAAAACATCCTCTACATGGACCACACTGAAATGAATCATACTGCCGGCAAGACAAACCTACAAGTCAAGTAAGCCAAGAAAGTTACCTTGTGTGGACTCCTGACCAAAAACTCTATCAACACTGAACTCTTTCTTGATCCCAACTGACTTGACTGCAATCTTCTCTTGCTCAACAGTAACCGGTGATTTGGCATTCAAGTTGTTCGTTTGGACCAGCGGTCGTCACTTAAATAGAGCATGATAAGTAAATAAGTAAAATTCTAAATGCAAATCAGATCCTCACTCAAATGAAAGAAAATAAAGAAGCATAATATTTTGGCCTAACTTAAGCATATACCAGCAAATTCTAACTGCAAATCAGATCCTCACTTAAATAGAGCATGATAAGTAAATAAGTAACTATTATAAATAGAGGTCAAGCCAAACAACAAAGACACTGAACAATGTGAGTATGATTCAGCTTAGGTGCTGCTAAGCTTTTGGCCTGTCAACGATCAACACGAGCTATTATCAGCCTGAGCCCAAGATCAATAGTTTTTTTTTTTTTTTAATAATCCTGGAATGCATTCAAACATGCTGGACAACTCATCTGCATATGGTTTATCAAATGGACACATGAATGGTCGAATAGGAGTGCATGGATCAAATATGCAGCTAACAAATAGGACTACAACACCAACCATTAAGTCTCAATATTCTATATCTGAAGCTTGAACCATACTATACATATCATATATTTTTTTAAAAAAAATTATACACAGTACATGGTTGTGTTTGCATTGACAGACTACATTCAGTAAGAACTACAAAACTGCCAAGCTACAGAACTACGAAACCATCACACGAAGTGCTAGCTGCTGCTGCTACTACTACTAGGAACAAATGCTATGTGCGCTGGCCGAGTCACATGAATACTTCTACCAAGAAACAAGTCCAAAACATCCATATTCAGATCGAGATGCAAAGATCTACCTATTCAGCACCAAAAGAGATTGCTATCAACCAGATCTGACTCTACCAAATCGGACTCTACTGGATCGGTGGCAAAAGGAAGGTGAAATCGAAACCCTAACCACAAAGAAGTGAATCATCAGGAGACAAAAGGAAGAGGAGGGGGGAGGGAGAGGCATACCAGAGCAGATTCAACAAGCCACAGTGGAACCGAAGGGACGAGGAGGGGGCGACGAGGAGCAGTCGACCGGAGCGATGATGACGAGTAGGTACCCGACAGGAGCGGCACCGGCGTGGCAGCGGCCGGAGCAGCACCGACGTGGAGGCGGCCGGAGCCGGAGCGCCGACGCTCTCGCGTTCGCGTCCGAGAAGAAACACGAGTCCGGTGGAGATTTTTCTGGCACCGGTGTATTCGGGTGTATCTAGGTGTATCTACGTGTATCAGATGGCAACACTCTTGCAGCCAAACGCACAAATTGGGCCACCGTGGATCCTCACCCCGACGTGGGATCGTTTCCACGGATGTGCTGAATCCACGCCTAACCCGGCCCAACACTCGTACAGCCAAACGAGGCTTAGTGGGTATTACAATTTACATCTCGTCCTTAGAGGAGTGGATTTTGTGGCTCTCAAAGCCATTGTACGGTGAGGATGTTTTCAGTTGCCCCTTTCCTTCGTTGTCCTTTCGCTACGTTCTTCAATGTCCGACAGGCAATATACGAGATCTTAATGTGTACTCTTGTTTTTTAGAGATCATTTCATGCCAAGTTGTCCTTTTATAAAGTTATTATTATTGTTTATATAGTATCAAACATGAGATACTCTATACTTGAGTCAACGACTAGGACCGGAGGTCAATACAGACCCCGCCTCGTTCTTGCTTATCGCCTAGTAGTTTCACTGACGTACTTAATGCTTGGCATCGTAAACAGATCGTAGATTAATCTGACTTAACAATCCAAGGTTTCCAATCTGGGACAATTTGACAGCAACAGCGCCGCATAAAGTTGCAACTACCACTTGCAAGTAGTTTTATTCTGTCACTCTAGGAGGAAGTCCGCCTCGAGAGTGGCTACACCGACACACATCATCAACGGCAATAACCATTCTGGCCCCATTGATTAGGAACAGAACCTCCCACTCACAGATGACTTCAGTTACGTCGTCGTCCGCACAGGGTGCGTGATAACACAATGACAAACACAACACAAACACACACACATACACAAACGCACACAGCAGCAGATCCCAGGGCACCTGGCACGTATCCTTGCCCTGGCCAACGACGACGGCGATGCATTCATGTGATTTCGATTAGGCGTCGGACCAGGTGACGGGAACCTCGCCGATGTTGGAGTCGAGCCCGAGCGCGTCCCAGACGGCCTGGGACGTGTCGACGATATTGTTCTTGCAGCCGCTGTTGGAGTCGCACTCGTCCACGACCGTTGCCTCCACGGACTGCCTATTCTGCACGCTCGAGATGCGGATCTTCTTGAAGCACCGGCTCCCACCCGCGTACCACCTCGTGGACAGCGCACAGATCAGGTCCTTGTTGCTGTGGTACTTCCCGTCGCACTCCGACGGGCCTCCGCCATCCGCCTTTCTCGAACGAGTTCACCGTCATCGTCGCCGACGTACCACCTTGGGCCGACACGTCCGGGGGCGGCGCCTGCAGCGAAGCAGGACAACGGCGATGGTGGCCACGAACGCAATCTTGGTGCTCGCCATTATTGCTGTGTGCAGTGTGCCACTGCTTTTGGCTGGCTTACTAGATTTAGCTAGCCGTGCTGCACTTGCTGCTTCAGTTGTATGAGCATTGAGCGGTTTAAATAGGTTGGCGCGGCATGCTTACTATCCCCCCGCTGCGCCAACCTATTTAAACCGCTCAATGTGATTCACATCTTTTTGTTTGAGGACTGCGATACGAATCTTTTTTTTTTTTTCAAGGACAAGCACGCTACTCTTCCTATACACTCGATAGAACCACCAGGAGGTGCGGTAAAAACGACGCTTTTAGATTTGTGGGGCCGCTAACGTGTTACATCGGTAATACCTAAGTAACAAGAACATGTTCCCCCATACACAGGGTCGTCTATAAGAGTTCTGAATTTGACTTATAGAATGCTAAAAAGACATCGTAAATGGGCTATCTGTTTCACTGCTTTTTCAAGCTATTTAATGTTCTATATGAGGCATAGATTACTCGTAAATACTATTTTGTATACTATTATATTCCTTCTTATACAAAATAGAACAAAATAAATCATGCATACTATTGTGTTGCTTATTTATAATTTTTGCTAGTGTTGAAACAATTTTTTTTTGACAGAAAGTGTTTAAACAATATTGGAAAAGCGCTAGTGTTTAAACAGGATCGATGAATTAGACTAATGACGTTTGGAATTGTGAATAGGATCGATGAATTGGTCAGTGCCATGTAACAGAGGCTCCCGGTGATGAATTGGTCAGTGCCATGCAGCAGAGGCATCCCGACTATGAATTGGTCAGTGCCATGCAGTAGAGGCATCCCGACAATGAATTGGTCAGTGCTATGCAGGAGACAGGGACGGAGCCGGCGTCCGGGTAGCCCGGGCTCCAGCCCCCCTATGGACTGCAAGTAAGTGGAGCCCCTCCTAAGCCCCTGCATTTTATGTATAATTATATATATTAAGAGGGGCTAAGCATGATTAAAGCTTTATTAATCCGGCCTAAAATTTTTGCCGACTCCGTCACAGGCAGCAGAGGCAACCCGGCGATGAATTGGTCAGTGCCATGCAGCAGAGGCATCTTGGCGGATGTAACCCGGCAAGAGCTTGGCCTTGTCCTTGGGCGCCCGGCGCCACACCGTCGATGCGCTCGTAGTCCACCTTTACCTTGAAGACACCGGCGACATGCGTCTTGAGGCGGACCGGTGGCTTGCTCACGCTGACAGACAGCCGGGCCCGACGGCGCTCGCCCACGTGCCCTCACGCGCCACCAGTGGTTTTGTCCACAAGGAAAGAAAGGAGCTCGTGCACCCGAAGCTAGTGAGTGCTCGTAGCCATGGAAGACGGCGAGTGGGATGCCGTGCTTTCGATCCAGAGTCACATCCGCTGTGGGAAGCGGGAGCGTGGACATGACGCACGTGACGGGACGGCCGGCCACGGTGAGGTAGCGAATGATGACCGAGAGGCTGGCAGCGCTCGGCGGCGCGTGCACACAAAGGCGGCTGGTGGAAGACGGAGAAGAGGCACAATGTATTTGGTTTTTGGTTTGCGAGTTATAATATTTTTTTACTTACGTAAAGTAGTGGGTCTCGCTGCAGCTGATGTGACCCCTTTTCTTTCTCTCAGGCGCGCGCAGCTGTACATCCGGTAGAGGCAAAAGATCCTGCCATTCTTCCCATAACATGGCTCGTAGCAGACTAGGTACCAGACAGCACTGCGGCGTTTTCTTCCCTATAAATCCAACGTGGAGACGTATCGAATGGATTCTCAGTATTCGGTGTAGACACTCTTAGTGCACCTGGCCCAACCTCGGAGTCTGTCTCGCATGGGATCTAGAGTAGCTTGGGCCATGCCCCAGAAAAACGAAATCCCCCTTGGTTTTTACACTGGTTGTTGGCTCCCTAGTTCAAGTGATATGTGCGGTCCGTGACCGATACGGTTACCTCTATCTCACATCCCTCACCTAAAAGGCTCCTGTCTCCACCATGCTTTCCTCCCCTTCTTGCTTGAAGGTAGTAGGGTTTTGGCGCGGCGCCGGCACACCGTCCTCTTGCATGGCATCCTACTCCGCACGCCGCATTTCATCCTTCCCGTGCCGCTCACCTTCCCAACGAGGTGTGGTAGATCCTCAAGGTTGGGTGCTGCTATGCTTATGTAGCCATGGTGCCAGCACCTAGCTTGCGACAGCACGAGCACCGCTATCGCACGGCGCTAGCCTACATACAACACCATGTTTGCGCCGGTGCCTGTGCCGGTGCCTTTCACCTTGACCCATTTGCCCCTCGCTCCATGTCTTCTCCTTCACGAGCCAACGACCATCACCATGCTCACTACTACAGAATTGTACATTACTAGGCTCAAACCCCCTTCACTGTCGAACCAAAGCGGTAGTGATGTGGGTTTCAAAACACTAAACACCGGCGTGATTTGAGGAGAGACTGTCGATTGGATATCAAACTGGCAGCACATTGTGTCACCGAACACTGTCGGGTGATCCATCGACCGGCGGCATTTTTGATCCAAGCAATGCCGGTTCGGAAGTTAGGCGGTAGAGTTGTTATTGAGAGCACCTTTGTCGGGCTTTAACGATCCGGCGAAATGAGAGAATAACACTATCGGGGTTAGATTTTGCCGACAATGTATCAAAGAGCTAACAATGTCGTTTTATTTTGGACCCGTTAGTGAACTTTAAGTGAACGTTGTCGGTTGATTTCAACCCGATAAGCGTTATTAGAGTGGACACTATCGGTTGGTTAATGTAGCCTACAATGTTGTTTTACGTCGCCGATGACGGTTTGTAATTCAAACTGATAGTGTTTGGTGTAGTTATACTACGGTTTTCTTGGCATTCACCGTCGGGCCCATGGCAACCCGACGTTTTTGTTTTAAAATTTTTAAAAATTTGAATTTATTCGTGGAATTCAGCTCTTTTTAAATCCCTAAACACATCATATATACATTAAAATCGACAAAACATTACATGGTTCAATGGTTACATACAACTAACTCCGCCTAATGTTCTCTGGCTGAGCCTAGGACATCAACTTCCAAATAAGAAAAACAATGACAATAGCCATAAATGAAATCATGACATCTTTCATAGGCCAAGTCGCAATTCTCCTAATCTTCATATATATGGAGAGAGGCTTCTCACCAATCTCGAAATGGGCTGGTTGATAGTCAAAGTTTTCACCATATTAGGCCCCGAAAGCTTCAACTTCGGTCTTGTATTTTTGTAACAATTACCCGGTACGAGAGACTTGACAGAGCAATCTTCCCAAAGTTCGATAGATCCCGTGCACGTGACCAACATGCACTACATACCACGCCATGGTTTGCCTATACGTGCAACCAAAATAGGATGTTAATGCAATGTCATAAAGAAATGTTGTACAGATAAGATTTTTGAACACCACAAACTCATGAATTTCAACATCTATCTCATTTCAATCACACTTCGAGCATTAGTATGTCTTCAATCATGCTATAAATAACCATAATGTTTAAATCCAATTTGTTCACCATAGACCAAAAAAAAACATTTGCTACTATATAAGGACCACTGTCTTTGTTTGAAAGCAAAATCTAAATAGAAAAGGGAAATAACGAGGTTGGAGTTATCGGCATTGGCATTTCAACGAACAACTCAAAGGCGGTGTCCGACGCACTCACCAAGCTTCCGTGTGGTCAGCGGCTCTGTCTTGTCTCGGCGGTCGCGAGACGCAGCGTCCTAGAAGGAAGCGAGAGGGCATGGACGGGCGTTGCTCGACGGAATCGAGGAGTTCGAGGTCGCGGCCAGTGCGGCGTCGGGCCAAGATAGGCACGGCGTGAGTCTACGAACGGCGGTGCGGTGTAGCGGCGGTCCCCCTTCAACGTGGAGGAAGAACAAAGCGGGCGGGTGAGGCGAGAACAACGGCGAATTAGGTCTCATTCTCATAGGCAAAATCTCGAAGAACTAAATGGCTAATTAGTTCTCACTTTGTGGAAGGACGCAGGGATGCCGGCATGGTGTTGGGGACGTCGGAGAAGAAGAGAATGGCGGGGGCGCGGTAGGGGCGACGGACGGCTGCGGCGTGTGTGGTGGTGGTGCTCCGTCGGTGGCGCTTACCGGGGAACGAATGGCGGGGGTTGAAATGACCTAGGAAAATTTTTCGCTCGCGCCCGATAATACATATCGTTGAGGCTGGAACGAATGGCACGGGGTTCACATGACTTGTGAAATTTTCACCTCAGCCGCCCATATCTATAGTTAATCGCTGCCGGTTGCGCAGTAGCACCGGCAGTGTTACATTAAAGGTTGACTGTCGGGTCGAAGCGTCGGCTGACCCGATAGTGATCAGACATTGTTGCCACATACCACCGCTCATGGTGATAAGACACTATTTCCACCTACCACCGCTCACGGTGGCCACTCAATCCACCTACCACCGCCAAAGCCGCCCGCATGTAAGCTCGTTGCCCCCAAAGCCCGTGCTCCATGCCTCCTCCTTCGCGGCCTCCAAGCGACTGTATGCTTCCTATTGACCCGGCTTCCGCTCCCCTCTCTAGAGACGAGGACGACAGCGGCGGCTCCGATGAGGTAGGTTGGTCCTTCTATAGATATGAGCCCGCCTCCTCTATATCCGAGCCCTCGTCCCCCTCCTCCTCTGGATCTGAGCCCCATCCCCTCCTCCTCCGGGATCTAAGGGACGCATCATTGGCTAGAGTTCCGACGATCTCACGGGGTCCTATTCGGTCCTCAATCTGGCGCGAGCTCGAAGGTGATGGGCCAGTGGGAACAGATTGCACCTCGAAATCATCCTCTCGTTTTTATGTACGCCCTTGTTGTTTCTCCGGTGTTGCAATAGTACTTTTAGGATATTGCGATTGATGATTTTAAATGTTGCTATTGGATTTTGGATTGTTGTAACAAATGATTTTCCAATGTTTTCCATTTTCCATGTTTCATGGTTAATTTTTGTGATTTTGTGTCACGTGCCAAATTAGATGAGCCAAAGGAAGGCCACGGCACGGCCAAGGGGCTGTGCGTCTTGTATAAGAATGGCGGCGACCTTCTTCTTGCCCGCCCGTGAGCCATCGTCGTCATCGACTTCTTAATTAAGTAATAGATATTTAGGGAATAAAGATAGGAATAAAACAGGAAATAAAATCGAGATTTCTTTAGATGTAAGTCTTCCTCGGACTATAAATACAAGGGACTTGTAATCGATTGCTATCAATCGAAAAATTAAAGCAAGAACACCTAAAAGCTCAGGGCTCTCTCTCTCTCTCTCTCTCGCCCGCGCGCGCCTCCGCTTCCCTAGCCGCCACCGCCACCGCCGCGCCGCTGCCACGCCGCGCGCCAAGGCGCCTCGGGCGGCGGCCACCGCCCCACCCCGCTTTGCGCGTGCCCCTAGGGCAGCGCCGCCCCCATCGCCGGCGGCCACCGCTCCAAGGCGCGCCCGGCGTGTTACCGATCACCGGAATCCAACCGATCTATGACGGTGGTATCGAGCCGGGGACGATTCCCACCACCGAAGGCTTTCGGCGACCACCACCGTCTTCAAGATCGGATGGCGGCGCATAGACAATCGCGTTCATGGAGAAGCTCCACACCATCTTCGACGACTACGAGCGAGGTTGTGACAACATGCTAGGAGAAACAAGAAGGGTATTGTTGACGCTCATTAACACATGTTTTATGACCGTCAAGATGCATATAAAATAATAAAATTCCATATCAAATCATAATTAAATATTATTTATCCGACGAGTTCTACAAGTTTTGGTGCTCTAGTTGTTTTGCGGGAATTTCTAATTTTTCACGATAAAAAGTATCTCAAACAAAGAAACGGAGTACACCATTGCGAAGGGCTCGTTCTTGTTGATAAAAATGGACACATCATTTGCAATTTTGGAGATCACAACAAAAAGATATGAAATTTTGCAAATTAAAAGGAGCGGCGTCATCGCTGACGTCGGCGCCCGGGTCAACGCCAACAGCGGTGACGGGCGAGGCCCATCGCCCGGTGGCCCACCGCGCAGGCGGGAGCGAGAGCGCGCCGCGCGGTCAAAATTTCAAAGCGGGGGGTGACGCGTGGCGGCTGCGATTATTGGCGTCGTCGGCGGGAAAGAGCGCAGCGCGCGTTCGGCCCGGCCGGGCGACACGTGTCGGCCGCGGGGCGGCCAGCGTAGCGAGGCGGTGGCGCGGTTCCGCCCGCAAGCGCGACCAACCCGGTTCTCGGCCGGTTTGGCGGGTTTTTGGCCCGCCGAACCCGGTTTTCAGCCCGATAACGCGAGCGGCAGAGATTTCTCTCGGTTACGCTCCGGTTCAGCACCTTCTAGACCGGTTCCCTCCGGTTTTTGACACATTCGGGGAGTAAAATATTTTGGCGCCAATCCACGAGGCGGTTGCATGCTGCATGAAGTCATTTTAGGCTAGAGACATGGAGAGCCCTCCATTCCCTCCTCCTCTCCACTATATAAAGAGGCTCTCCTCTCTTGTAAACCAATTCATTCCATCACTCAACACTTGATCATTCAATAAATTCCATTCATTCATCCACTTGTGAATAAAAGGGAGTGAGTGAGGAAGAGTTAGAAGGAAGCCCGGCGTGTCGGCTTCCTCTGCACTTCTACCTCTACGATCGTTCTACTATTTGGAGTGAGAATTATCGTTGTTTATCTTTTGGTATTAAGTTCTTGAGCAAGTTATCTTTCTTCATTATTGTACTTGATGGTTCGTCGCTCGTCCTTGTGACAGTACCCTAGTAGAAGGGCCTCGCCAGTCGGGTAACCCTTGAGCTCACGCTAGAGTAGTTGGAAGATATCATAGACGTGGTGTCTAGGTTATCATCTACCTTCCATTGCCTCGAACGCCGTGCGGTCCGAGGGGTAGGCGGCAGGTGGTGGCAGCCCCGTCCGACCCTTGTATTCCCCACGTCGGTGTTTCGAGTAGGGCTATTGGCCGGCATCGCTTGGCAGACCAGGTGTTATCCGGTGCCCCGAAGCAAGTTTATAGTGACAAAGATATCTCTGCTGGGTTCTTTTACCGTTAGAAAACCTCACTACCCAAGATCCTCTTCATCTCATCTTTCGGGGAAAACTAGTTTAGAGACTTTACACCCCGTTCCACTGTGGAAAATACGATACCTGAATACTTCGGGTGAAGTGCTACAACGGTACTTTCCGTGCGCTTGCGGACCTTTGCTGCTTACGCTAAGAAATACCAACAGCTGTACATCAAGTTGCCACATACAACGACAACGCCGTTCTCCACGTCCACGACGAAACCGTGGCCCGACGGCAAAGAGCAACCCTGCAAAGACGCGGCCTTGCCGTCCGACGTCACGCGCCGTGACGTCATCTCAACCGCCATCGGCGACGCCCACAATGTCGTGGGCGCCACCGGGCGGCGGCGTCGCTCCCACAGGCGCCGCCTATGTCACCCCTCCAAGATCGGCGGTGCTACAAGCAACGAGTACGCCTACCCAAGGACGCACCACGCCGTCGCCGGTCGGATCGGATCGGATCAAGAGGCAACCACCGACGTCCACCCGGCTTCTCGAACGAAAAGCCTGCCCAACTAGGCCAACGTCGCAAGGCGCAACAACGGTGCAGATAAGTCCCTATACCAACAACATCATCTCGACACTAGGAACACCAGGAGCATCAAGCCATTACCATCGCCACAACTCAACGGCGTCACCCGACGTCGCCCGATATCGCCGATCTCAACCCCGGCGTCCTTGACATCGACAACACCTCCAAGGGGCCCCCAACAACATCAGCAACGACCACAACGTCGCCAACCATGGCATCCTCAGCATCAACGACATCGCCAACATCCTCATCGGCATGGGCAACACAACGGCGTCGCCCGACATCGCCCCGACGCCGCTAACCTCGGCCTTAACGTATGTTGACACCCGTTATAGCATAATATTACTAGTCAACTAAACATGGATAAAGGTTTAAAATGAATATCAACATAGACTAGGGTCTAACTAACATAATTCCATAAGCTTTGGTGATTTATATCTTTTCAGGGACTTAACAGATAAATGCAGAGAAGAATGGAGAAAGTTCCAGAATATATCTCACATACGATGACAAGACTTAACCGTGAAGTAACTCGACCCAAAATGTGGACTAAAACACTCTAGAAGGTACCAGAAGACACCAGGAGAAACCTGGCTCGGTTTGGCCACAAGACCCTGGCGGCCGCCAGGGGGATTTAGGCCGGCCGCCGCGAGGTACTGATAACCTTTCGGCATCTTCGTAGGGTCGGTTTGTAACCGACCTTGAGGTTGTATCTACACCGTTATTGAAGGTCGATTTGATCCAATGGTCATCGTTCATTGCCAAGGCCTATATAAGAAGACCCCCTGACCCCAGGGCAAAAGCCTAATTCATTCTATCTCATTCTATTTATTAACTCTCAGTTGTAGAGGTGTCCCAATGTAAGGATAACCTCTCTCTGGGATTAGTGAATTAGAAGTAGATTAGAAGTAGATTAGTCATGTAATTAGAGATAGATTAGCTATGTAATTAGAACTAGATTAGATCTAATTTAGATCTAATCAAGAGTAAAGGAGAGTGGAGCTATGCTCCTGTTCAGAGATGTCTTCGAGTATGGTATGTCTTTGTATCTTCTCTACAAGACTTATGATTCATATATTTATCTTCTCTATTTACTTCCATTACTTTCATATATTTGGTTAAGTATAGTTGTTATGTTATTGCATGGGATCTCCGCTCAGATTGAGGACTCTAGTTATTCATGGTAGCTAGAGTAGTAATCTATAGTGTAGACTTGGTGTCTAGGCTATTGGTTACTGAGGTTGCGCCCAAACCTACGGATAGTTGTGGTAGCCCGGGGGTGACAACTGTCAGGGCCTTTGTAGTCCACCACGTATGGGTTGGTGTTTTTACGTAGAGCTTTAGGCAGCCTTCTCCCAACTACCTTCTTCCCAGTCTTTCTCGAGTTGGAAAGGAACTGTTGCTCCAAAGTGCGATGTAGTGTAATTGCTATCATAGAACCTAAGTAATAGAGAAGTACCCGGGAACCTTGATCACTCTCTTTGACCTCTTGATTAGTTTAGTTATTCTTTTATAATCTTAGGTAGGCTATGCTTTGTTATTTACTTACCCTTGACAATTTACCCCTCACTATAGTCTAGTGGTTTGCTAAGTTAGTGGATACATGATTGTGACTTATTAGAATTCTTTAGCCAAAGCTTCCATGTGGATCACGATACTCTAGAATACTCATCCTAGGGAAAAGCTACAATGGTAGGTGTTACGTAAACTGCGAGAATCCTTCATATTCTTTTTAGCACTAACAAATGCCAACAAGCTTTTTGGCGCCATTGCGGGGGAAGCAATTGGCCTAAAAGATTCTAATGATGATCATGATGTCACGCTAATTTAGTGTATCACTTGCTTTAGTAGGATTATCCTTGTTACGTTAAATTGTGGAATAGACGAGGACAAAAGATAATGGTTCGCGATCTTCCGACAAGATTCCACGAGAAAAGAAAAGATTGAAGAACCTGAGGTACCCGATCATTCAAGATTTATCACACATTGGAACCCTGCTATCTCAAAGGTATGCATTTAAATATATATTATTCTAACCATATATAGTTTGGAAAAAGAAGTCGCGTCACAAGAATTCAAGGAACATATCTCAAGTGACGTACATAGAAGCCGCACATCATGGTAAGTATGATTAAAAGGTGAGAAAGTCTTGCTCATGGACATTAAACTTATTGAGTAGCTATCATTTAATTTCTTGCATTGCATTACATGTTTACTTTGATCCATGCATTCACTCCGGCTTAGTTTATATTCTCTCATAGTAGATCCATTGCATGTTTAGTTCCTTGCATCCATCCATGTTTGCATCTAAAAAGAAAAAAAAAATCCTCACCATGATCATGCTCTTTCATCTCTATTTGAGTAAATCTCTGTGGTTGCTTTTATATTACCTTTGTCTTTTATGGTATGCTTTGGTTTGGAAGTCTTGTACATACTTTCAAAGGCTTTTAAATTAAGCGCGGTGCTTAGGTTAAAAACAGCCTTCCTTAATTGATTTAGACATGGAGTCTAGTTTGGTTATTGAACTAAAATTGCTTGCGTAGACATTGGATATTTTGTTGGACTAACCCTTGCGAGAAAATTCTCAAATCAAATTGGGTAAGTATTTTACATTATAACCGTTCTATCGGCAACCGCCCAAAGGCTTTAGAAAAGCTAAAAAGCCACCCTTTCATGATGAAAGGTAATGAAGGGTGAGAAAAAAAGATGTGCCATTTTATTCAAACTCTAGTGGAAAATCTTATTATAACCACGGCACTTGAAAAACATAATTGGCATAGTAGCAACTCCTGATCAACAACCAAGTACTTATCTTCTTGCTCGAGGGCCGCCAAAAAGGTAAGCTTGGGGAGTTTGTTGATGGTCACTAACGACACATTTTTAACGTCAACATTCTACCAATAGGGGTTGAAACTATACCTTACTACACACATATACATTTATTATTGACATAATTCCACTTGTAGTGCCAAAATAATTTTATGCAGGATTTATATAAAAACCAAGTGGAAAATATACCAAAAGGCGCCTCCCCCTAAAAAGCGCATTCTGAAGAACATCAAGCTCAAAGGGAGAAATGGACCAAACACGTAGAACTAGGCGAGCAAACACCGCCATACAACTTTTCGGGGCCCAAAGGCGCCCGGCTGCCAAAGCCCGGCCGAGCGGGGCCTGGCGGGGGTGCTTGAGCACCACAGTGCGGCCGCACCCTGGCAGGCGGTTCGGGCCCGGCCTCGGGGGAGGCGGTTTGTTACCTTCCAAAACGGGCGTTGCCGACGTTGGTTGGTCGGTTTTAGTAAACTAGGAAGGTGTTCCCAGTGTCGCTTTTGGCTCCTTCCATATGGGGAGGGACATTTTCCAATGAGCCCCCTCTCCTCTACCTATAAAAGGAGGTCATCTCCCACCATTGTAACACACACCATTTGGAGCCTCCTCACTTTCCACTCCTCTTCTCCTCTCCTCTCTACTCCTCCACTTCTCTAGTTCTTTTAGTCTTTAGTAGTATTTGGAGCAAGGCTAAGCCTCATTGGAGAGCTTGTACTTGGGAGAAGGAATATTCGGTATGAATACCTTTATGGTTTATCCTCAAGTCTTGATCTCATATGCTTATGCAATAGAGCTAGAGTATTTACATGTTATATTCTTGACATGTTGTTCTCGACACGATCATGATAGAAGAACTAGACTATAGTTCCTATGTCATGGTTAGTCGTATAGAACTTAGGGCCTAACCATTCATGCCATGTATTTGAGTAGAGTAAGAGTTGTCTTTGAGGTGGCGGGTTCGTTGTGGCTTTAGGCCTGGTTCATATCTTAGCCCGTCCATCCATAGGGTGGGGGTGCGCAGGGATATGAGTTGTACCTTAACACGCGGGCATGGTGCCCGGGTAGCGAAACCTTCGAATATGAGTGCATGCCACGGTTGAGGGGGTAGGCGGCTTGGTCGTGACAAGCCTTGACCGTCCCCTTGAAATCCCCCCACGTTCGTGTGTCTTTGTAGGGAGTTAAGTAAATGCCTTCCATTGGGCGGATGCACCGGAGGTCTCCCCGTCCATCTCACTCGACCCTAAAACTCTAGTCATCTATGTTTGCATGATTATTAACTTGTTCTTTTTGCACGGCTACTTTAGAATGCCTCGCTCCACTTAGGAATATTCTTTATTCTTTATTTTCCTTTTATCCTTGAGGTTGGCCCAAGTGTGTGTCACACTATCTTAAATTATCATGACTTACCCCCCTGTATTGAGTATTGGTCAATTTGCATAGACATGTTGTCTTGTTCATGCCCCCTACTAGAGTCCTACACCATGCCTTCCTTTGGGAAAATATAAATAACGATACCACTGAATATCTCCGGGTGAAATGCTACAACGGTATTTCCGTGCGCTTTTGCGGACTTGTTACGTAAATGCTACGAGAATGCCACCCGACATCCGTGGTGATGGTAGCTGGAATGTAACAATTCGGTGAAGTCGTTGTGGGAAGTCAACTTTGTGGTTCCCGGTGCTCTTGCCTTTTGGCACTTGCGCTTAGGAAACGCAACAAGCATTTCCGGCGCCGTTCTTGGGAAGGCATTGGTTATAAAGATTCTAGAAAGACATGTTCATGATGATGTGCATGTGTAAGTAGCCATTACTCATGCAAAGCTAATCTTTCACGCGTTTTCTCTGTTGTGGATGAAGAGGATAGTGTTCGATTGGTTTGTCCCTGTTGAACAACTACATCGCGGATCCGAGGCACTCCTAAAGAAGAACCCAACTCATATCAAATCTTCTCCTGCTACTTCTCCGACAAACAAACCAATCACCCTTGCATCATCTCGCTACTTCACTCATGGCCAAGTCGATCCGTGACCATTCCGTCCCCTCTTTTGCAACGCGTGCGTTGGGCCCGTCAATATGGGAAACCGAGAACTTTGAGCTCGGCCCGGCCTAATCAAGATGGTGCGGGCAAACCAGTTTTATGGTTTGCCAAGTGAGGACGCAAATGCGCATCCGCAACACTTCCTCGAGCTCGGTGACACCGTTGTCATCCAAGGTGTCGCACGGGAAGCCATTAGAATCCGTTTGTTTCCCTTCTCCATCACGGGGAAGGCAAAACGATGGTTCTATAAAGAGACGGAAGTCGTCAACACGCGTGGGACAAGTGTTTCACGGCGTTCCTCACTAAATTCTTCCCCATGAGTAAAACTCACACCACGAGGGGAAGAATTGCCAACTTCAAATAGAATTCCATGGAACCCATACCGCGGCATGGGAAAGGCTACAAGAGTACATCCAAGCATGCCCGCACCATGGGATGGAAAAGTGGCTCGTGATCTGAGAACTTCTACAATGGGTTAACACCCATGTCAAAAGAGCACATTGATGCCCTTTGGCTGGAGGTGCCTTCCTCTCCCTCACCATCAACGAGCAACAGCTCTTATGGAGAAAAATAGTGTCCAATCAAGCTTGGGGGAGGAAAGTCTTGGCTAACAAGAAGATAGCATGCGGGCCGTGGAGGAGACGGACATGCCCCGCTGCAATGGATCTCTATTGAAAGAACTTGACAAGTGTGCCACGAAGAAGAAGAAACTTACGGCCTTGTCAAGGCCATAGACTCACATGTAACATGTGAAGTCTGTGGCAATGTTGGCCATTCGAGGAACGAGCGCCTCGAAACCCCGTGGAAGACGTTACTCACATCAACAAATGTGTTCCGACAACAAGGGAGACCATAATGGGTGGAACAACCCGGTCAGCCCCACAAAACCAAGGAGGTAATTCAAACTCAAGGTACAATTCGAATCCTCTCTCCTTGGAAGACTTGGTCTTAGACCAAGCAAAAATAATTGAAGAACTTTCAAAGAAGTTGATGCTTAATGATGAAATTATTGAAAACATGATTTTCAAAATTAAAAGTTTAACTTCTTCTTATGAAAGACAACCGAGCTTTAATAAAATGATAGAAACCCAATTAGCTCGGTTTTACTGGCTTGCTTTGCTGTTGTCGGCTCGGGAAAAGTTTTGGGGCAACCCAAAATTTCTCTTGAATCTGTTAAAATGGTCTCAACGAGGTCCGTAAGCCTCTATATGTGGAAGACAACAAGCCTCCCTCTTGAGCCATCACTCATTATCAAGAAGGAGGACCCGGCCGTCCGACAATCACATGCTCGGTTGGCCCACATGTCTTGAGGATGCCTTACGCGACCTTGGATCAAGCATAAACATCATGTCCAAGGTAACATATGATGAAATATTAGGTGGACCTTTGTCCCTGTACATTTTGAACTACGGATGGCGGACCTATCACTAAGGAAACCGGGAGGGAGTAGCTTAGGGCGTTATAGTAAAAATCCGAGAAGCATACATCCCGACGGACTTTGTCATCCTAGACATGGGTCACAACGAGAGAGCTGCCCCAATCCTTGGGAGACCATTTCTTAACACTACAAATGCAGTTTTGCACGTGGGATCGGGGCATGCTAGCTTCCATATGCGGGGCCAAACAATGAGATGCACATTCAATGGGTTCAACAGGCATAAGAATGCTAAAAACAAGCAGCCCAAGAAGGTAAAGCCACAAAGTGTTAAGCGTGGCATGGCGAGCCGATGAAAGGGCGACATCCGCATCCACTTCTCCGGATACGGGTAACACTCCGTCAAGCACTAAATGAATGGAGAAGAGTCACGCTTTCGTCGGACTTTAAAAGGTGAGCCCTTGCCGAAGGTAAATCGGTAGTTATCTTTTTTATTTTACAATAATAATCTCCCAAAGAATAACTCCATGATGCTTACAATAAAAAAAATAAATAAGAATAAAATTGTTTACCTACGTTGGATGAATCTTGTTTATCAATGCATGCTTCCTCTTTCTATTTTGGCATGTCTTGGTTTGGAAGTTTTGGTTATACGTATGATCATATGTAACACCCGAAATTTTGCATAATTTTTAAATAGCTAAATTGATTTAATTTTGCAATTTGTGTGGTGCATTTAATTTAGTAAATAAATAAATTTTATTAAATTAAAATTTGTCATGAGTTAGAAACATGAATTTTTGCACACATCTTTGGAGCATAATTTATTTTGTGGTGATTGGTTTTGTTTGAATCAAATTAGAATTCGAATTCTCTTTGAAATTGAGTTTGAAATAATTAAAAAGCTATTCTTTTATTTTCTTTCTCCCTTCTCTCAATTCAGCCCAAGCTTGGCCTTGTTCTTCCCTGAGCGAACCCAGCCCGTCAGTCCGCCGAGTGTGCCGTGTGTTCGTCGAACACCGACCCGGCCTCGACAACCGTGCCCAAGCCAAATCTCACGTGGCCGAGATCCTATATAAGCCTAGCATCGAGTCCGCGGACTTCCTATTCCCATCTATTCCGGCGGCAACCTAGCTCGTGCTCTCGGCGGAAATCGCCGCCACCGTCAAGTTTCCGCCACCGAATCAAATCCGCGGCGCCGTCGTGTCCCTGCAGCCCTAGGTAAGCCACGGAACCTTGCACCGCCGTTGAGCACGCAGCGTTAAAGCCTTCTAATCAATCTATTGTCTCTTTTCGAACCGCCGGCCAGGACAGCTCGACCCGTCGCGCCTCGGCAGCGTGCGTCGTCCTCGAGTCCTAATAGCCCCATAGCCGGGGTGAGTTCCTCATCTCCCGACTTTTCGTTTGGATCAAGTTTCATGGCTGCGGCCCTAGATCGCCGGAGAGCCGTCTCGGCGAACTCCGCGGGCGGAGCCGCCCGTCTCCCTCGATTCCGGCGACGCGCCCGCGCCCGCCAGATCAAATCTCGGCCGTTGATTTAAAATCCTACGGTAAATCCACCGATACCCCTTCGTTTTGGAAACTTGCAAATTAGACCCCGTGAGTCTAGGTTTAATTACGTATGAAACCCTAGCGGTTTCCGATTTTACGTTTTCTTTTTGGGAAAGCGTATTTTCCTCTTTGACAAAGATAGTTTACGTCTTCCTCACTGAAAACGTATTTTCCGGTTAACCCGCCAGTTTACGTTTTCTAGTATTTACAGTTTTGCCATCCGATTTCAAAAGCCCATATCTTATCCGTTTTAACTCCGTTTTGGGTCGTTAAATACTCGTTAGAATCGTAATTTCGTAATCTACATGTTAGTATCACTATTAGACAGGTTTGTGAACTTTTAAATTTCGGTTAATTAATAGTTAATTATTTTAATGATAGTAAACTTGTAAAATCCATAACTTCTTCGTTTTAGCTCAATTTTGTGATCTTTCTATCGATGTGATCGTAGCGGCGAGTAGAATAGTTTTATGAGCTTTTCTTACTGTTTTCCTACTGTTTGATGTACTGTTATCTTATTTGGCCTATTTACGCCGTGTTTGATTGCATGTTCGATTGTGTGTTTCTTTGCGTGATTGATCGAGTAGATCGGTGAGCTTTATGTTGTTGATCGAAGAAGATCGTGATCCTTAAGAAGTTGATGAAGAATGAGTTCTTGGGAAAGCATTGAACTTGAAGAAAGGATCTATATTTAAGGCAAGTATAGCTTGGGATCTTCCTTGATGTCCTACGCACTTTAATCATAAATTCATGATGCATGTGTCCTCCTTGTTTGCCACTAAGGATATACCTGCACTTGATTACTTGGTCCTTGACTCCTATGGGTTGTGCATTGGGTAGTAATTGCTAGCGCTCAACCAACAAACATTTACTTATTGCTTTATGGATTAAATTGTGATAAATAGTTGATGATGCCATGGTACATAGGGCTTAAAGAGCTTGTCTTTATTGTTTATGAAGCTCTTAGCTCTCCATAAGGACTTAATCCATTCGTGGATATCCGGGATATACAATGATGGCTATGGGGGTCACATGGCTCGACTTTTAGTTGCTCAAGGGTTTTACCTAGCTTTGTTGGTGGTTTGCGTAATTGGGAGAAACGGGGTTGTAGCTCTGTTGGCCATTCAATATTGTTAGGAGGGTTTTTGAGCGACTTTATATGGTCTTCATTTGGTTAGGGGTTGCAAACCTACTCGATGGAAACCATGACCCGTAGTGAAAGTGTACACCTCTGCTTGAGTTAATTAAAGCGACATGTCGGTAGTGTTCGCGATCATGAACGGCCTTGGAACACCAATGGATAGAATTGTGTGGTTAATTTCTCGATGATATTAAATTGATGATGATATCTGTCCACATGAGTGAATAATGGGTTTGGGATTCCTTTCTTGCTTAAGCTTAAAACTTGACCCACTCTAAAAAGCAACCGCAGTTAAAAACGAAGTCGACTTCGAGCCTTCATAACCCCCGGTTATACTTGCGGAGTTCGACATGGACTCACCCTTGCTATTACACCCCACCTCGGGAGGAAGTTAGGCTTGTGATCAACCGATCCGGTTGTCCTCGTGGAGCCTACACGAAAGATTGAAGAGTCTTTCCATATGCCTAAATAGCCGAGGTTATTTATTGTTATATTATGTTCGTTATATCTTAAGCATTGTGAATTGATACTCCATTTATTTGTAAACTATATGTGATTTGACTTCCGGGGCTCACATATAGCATCATCTGGTTTTGTTCATAAAATCGGGTGTTACAAATTGGTATCGGCTCGTCTTGTGTAGGGACGCAAGCCTAGTTAGAATTGGACACATCCTAAGTATAAGAGTCATTAGAGCACATAAGCACACGTCACAAGGAGGGATATGTTTATCGGTTCACAACCGGTGGAATCCATTCACTCGGTTGTCGCCGATCGCCTCGACAAGAATGTCGTGATATCCGAGGTTGTTCATCAAGCTCTTTTTGGGAATATCTTGGGAAACACTAGGAAGGGATGTAGGATGACAAGTAAGAGTATTTCCCTAGACGTCTACCGAAAGTAATTATGGATGATTCCAAAGATAGAGCAAGATTAGCAAATAAAGGAGATGACCTTAACAATCCAAATCCTCCATCGGCCGGGAAGATAGTTAACTAGAGTTGGCGAGAAGTAAGGAACATCATGAGGAAGCTCTTGATGAGATTGATGAGTGGAGAAGTCATGCTAGATTACCATGAATCAATGAAGTGGAGAACGTGTTTTTGCACATCCACACGTAAAAGTTGTTATCCCGGATGTCGCCGCAATCACACCGTGTTTAAGTAGGAGTTTATGCCCCTATGCAACAAAAAGCGTTAGTAGAGAAAAAGTTGAGTCATTGTTTGGTTTGTGCAACTATATTGCTTTGTTGAGTTGTTATTATGCATATGTTTGTTTTGGATCTTTGTATTGAGTGCAATGATCTTGTTGGTTTTGTCCACAAGTTCATTTAGTTCATAGGCCTAAGGTATAAGGTTTAGTGTAATAAATAACCGGGTTGGTTTTCTTGTTCCCGCCATGTCCTGTCTTTTTGGAGCATCATGTTTTCCTTGGTTTATACCTCTGCCCTTGGATCAGCAAAAATCATGGAATAATTCTGGACAAAAGTAGATTTTCATATCTTTCTCTGAGAGCAAGAATCACCTTCATATCAAATCTGGTTTGAGAGTTATGAAAATCACAAGATGATGCAACTGCGCTGTTAGAAATCTGGAACAGATTCGGTTGCGTGCTATTTTCGACCAATATAAGTGCTTAATCTGGAGAAATCTTCTATAAGGAAGTTGTAGAGGATTTCATCAGCTTTCCAACGGTATAAAGTACAACTTCATCGGATTTACAGAAGAGAAGTTAGAGGTGTTTTTACTGAGCTGCTGTTTTTCTGCTCGCAAGAAATTTCAGATTTCTTGTTCTAGCTTATACATCCCGAACTTCTTTTGGAAGTCATTAGGCTATTAAGATGGATGACTCACTGAGGAGAATGTTCAAGTTATCTTTGCTGGTCCCCTAGTAAGCTTTTCTTTAAGGGGGTAGCCAAGCGTAAGAAATTGCAAGTTGAAGGTTGATATGTTCTCGGTTCTTCACCCGGAAGCATATGCTATTTTTCTGGTTGAGATGTCAACATTGAGCACATGCATCTTTCACTCCAAGGTTGATGACGGATGGATCGTCTACAAAGGAGCTTGTGTGCTTGACATGATTGGATTATGTCTCAAGCTATCACAACACTTTAGAGTTCAACTTATAATTCAAGATAAGTTAGTAATAATGACATAGGAATGTGTTGCATGTTGGACTTCTCTACAGTTTCTATGATGAATTGCATGGAGAACTCTAGAGAGGGTGTTGAGTTGAAGTAGTTTAAGAATGCAAGAGTGTTTCCTTGGAATGATGTGGTTCTAGTGGAGGTTGAAGGAAGGTTTGGCTAAGTCTCTCCGGATGGTACTACAAGAGAAGATATTAAGTGTGTTTGGATGTCAAGTCGACTAGTGAAGCATTGGATCCGAGGTACTATCCTATTGGTCCTTAGTGCAACAGTTACATGGTTTTAAACAGTGATGTCTACGTGGATTGTAAGAATTCATAGGATTACTAAGTTGGATTTGAGATGCATGTTCTAGGTGGATTGGGCTAATCAAGAGCGATATCTTGAAAAAAGGTTCTACTATCTAGAGTTGTAAAGTCATTACTGATGCCCTTAGCAAAGAAGAGTTGTGCTAAGAAGATTTGGATGACACCACAAGCTAAAAATTTGGATCCAAAGTTTGAGCGACTTAACTTGAGCAAAGGTCACTAATGTTTAAAGTTGGATGAATAGTCTACTTAGGGATAAAAGATACACAAAGTACTTCTTCACTAAGTTGGTTTTAAGCATGTGACATTAGCATTGGATTGAAGTGAACACGGACACATGACGTGGAAGTATGTTAACAAGGTGAGGAAAATATTGTTTTCAATATCTTAGCTAGTAAAAGATAGTTACGCCAGGAGGATTTGAATGACACTAAGATCGGGCTATGAGTGGAACCCAAGTAATGTCATTAGTTCTATAAAGTTGGTAATTAGTAAGTTCACTTTGAAGTATGAACGAGTGGGTGTGAAGAGTAAGTTAGTTCTAGTGAAGTGGCCTAATAGTTGAAAGTTAATAGAGAGTTGGTATGGAGTTAGTCGAGAGTTATGTTGATTGCACCGCCAAAGTTTAGGAATAAGCAAGCATGATATTCGGACAAAGATTTCGAGGAGTGACAAATCGATTTGTAGAAAGTATCTCAATCTCTTCGATCTTTATCAACCAAATCTCGGAACGAGATTTTCTTTAAGGGGGGTAGATTTGTAACACCCGAAATTTTGCATAATTTTTAAATAGCTAAATTGATTTAATTTTTGCAATTTGTGTGGTGCATTTAATTTAGTAAATAAATAAATTTTATTAAATTAAAATTTGTCATGAGTTAGAAACATGAATTTTTGCACACATCTTGGAGCATAATTTATTTTGTGGTGATTGGTTTTTGTTTGAATCAAATTAGAATTCAATTCTCTTTGAAATTGAGTTTGAAATAATTAAAAAAGCTATTCTTTTATTTTCTTTCTCCCTTCTCTCAATTCAGCCCAAGCTTGGCCTTGTTCTTCCACTGAGCCGAACCCAGCCCGTGAGGCCCGGTGTGTGCCGTGTTCGAAATCGAACACCGACCCGCCTCGACAACCGTGCCCAAGCCAAATCTCACGTGGCGAGATCCTATATAAAAACCTAGCATCGAGTCCATGACTTCCTATTCCCATCTATTCAGCGGCGGCCGGCTAGCTTCGTGCTCTCCGACGGAAATCGCCCGCCCTTGCCAAGTTTCATACCAATCATCAAATCGCGGCGCCCGTCGTGTCCCCTCGCAGCCCTAGGTAAGCCACGGAACCTTGCACGCCGTTGAGCACGCAGCGTTAAAGCCTTCTAATCCAATCTATTGTCTCTTTTCCGAACCGCCCGGCGAGGACAGCTCGACCCGTCGCCCCGTCGGCAGCCGTGCGTCGTCCTCGAGTCCCATAATAGCCAGCGAAAACGAGCGCGGGTGAGTTCCTCATCTCCCCTTTTCGTTTGGATCAAGTTTCATCAAAACCGTGCCCTAGATCGCCGGGAACGCCCGTCTCCGGCGAACTTCCTCCTTCGGGCGGGCGCCGCCGTCTCCCTGATTCCGGCGGCGCCGCCCGCACCGCCAGATCAAATCTCGCCGTTGATTTAAAATCCTACGGCGAAATCCTGGAAATACCCCTTCGTTTTGGAAACTTGCAAATTAGACCCCGAGTCTAGGTTTAGTTACGTATGAAACCCTAGCGGATTTCGATTTTACGTTTTTCTTTTGGGAAGCGTATTTTCCTCTTTGACAGCATAGTTTACGTCTTCCTCCTTTGGAAAACGTATTTTCAGTTAACCCGCCGATTTACGTTTTCTAGTATTTACAGTTTTGCCATCCGATTTCAAAGCCCATATCTTATCCGTTTTAACTCCGTTTTGGGGTCGTTAAATACTCGTTAGAATCGTAATTTCGTAATCTACATGTTAAGTATCACTATTAGACAGGTTTGTGAACTTTTAAAATTTCGGTTAATTAATAGTTAATTATTTTAATGATAGTAAACTTGTAAAATCCATAACTTCTTCGTTTTAGCTCGAATTTTGTGATCTTTCTATCGATGTGATCGTAGCGACAGAAGTAGAATAGTTTTTATGAGCTTTTCTTACTGTTTTCCTACTGTTTGATGTACTGTTATCTTATTTGGCCTATTTCTCGCTTCGTGTTTGATTGCATGTTCGATTGTGTGTTGTTTGCGTGATTGATCGAGTAGATCGGTGAGCTTTATGTTGTTGATCCCGAAGAAGATCGTGATCCTTAAGAAGTTGATGAAGAATGAGTTCTTGGGAAAGCATTGAACTTGAAGAAAGGATCTATATTTAAGGCAAGTATAGCTTGGGATCTTCCTTGATGTCCCTCACGCACTTTAATCATAAATTCATGATGCATGTGTCCTCCTTGTTTGCCACTAAGGATATACCCGACTTGATTACTTGGTCCTTGACTCCTATGGGTTGTGCATTGGGTAGTAATTGCTAGCGCTCAACCAACAAACATTTACTTATTGCTTTATGGATTAAATTGTGATAAATAGTTGATGATGCCATGGTACATAGGCGAAAAAGAGCTTGTCTTTGTTGTTTATGAAGCTCTTAGCTCTCCATAAGGACTTAATCCATTCGTGGATATCCGGGATATACTGATCATGGCTATAGGGGGTCACATGGCTCACTTTAGTTGCTCAAGGGTTTTTACCTAGCTTTGTTGGTGGTTTGCCGGGTTGGGAGAAACGGGGTTGTAGCTCTGTTGGCCATTCAATATTGTTAGGAGGGTTTTTTGAGCGACTTTATATGGTCTTCATTTGGTTAGGGGTTGCAAACCTACTCTGATGGAAACCATGACCCGTAGTGAAAGTGTACACCTCTGCTTGTGAGTTAATTAAAAGACATGTCGGTAGGTGTTACGCGGTCATGAACGGCCTTGGAACACCAATGGATAGAATTGTGTGGTTAATTTCTGCGATGATATTAAATTGATGATGATATCTGTCCCACATGAGTGAATAATGGGTTTGGGATTCCTTTCTTTGCTTAAGCTTAAAACTTGACCCACTCTAAAAAGCAAACCATAGGTTAAAAACAGTGTCGAAAAGAGCCTTCATAACCCCCTGGGTTATACTTGCGAGGAGTTCGACATGGACTCACCCTTGCTATTACACCCCACCTCGGGAGGAAGTTAGGCTTGTGATCAACCAGTCGGTTGTCCCTGTGGAGCCTACACCCGAAGATTGAAGAGTCTTTCCATTGCGCTATTAGGCGGGTTATTTATTGTTATATTATGTTCGTTATATCTTAAGCATTGTGAATTGATACTCCATTTATTTGTAAACTATATGTGAGATTTGACTTCGGGGCTCACATATAGCATCATCTGGTTTTGTTCATAAAATCGGGTGTTACATCATACTTCCATAGGCGTTTTGAATTGAGCATGGTGCTTAGGTCAAAAGTCTACCTTGATCAATTAGACATGGAGTCGAAATCCTGGTTATTGAACCTAAAATTGCTAGTGTAGATTTTGGTCGATCATATGGGCTAACCCTCAAGAGATTTATCAAAATCCATAATGGTAAGTCTTGAAGATGACAACGGGGTTAACAAGAAAAAAAATATATATATATATATATATATATTTATTTATATAAATAATAATAATAAAAAAAAGAGAGGGTAGAGAAGAGAAGAAGAAGAGAGGAGATAAACCTTTTCAAACCCCAAGATTTTGTCCTGTTACTTTGATGACATCAAAAGACAAGCTTGGGGGAGCCTCTAACCACGCCACGAGCACAACTAAGATCATTAAGTGCTCAAGCTAAGCGAGAACCATAAAAAGGTAAGCAAAAGGCTAGCTTGGGGAGGACTCAAGAAAGGTAACTTGTATCTCACATTTTGATCATATTCTCTATCTTATGAAATGTTGAGTTACGCTAAAAAAGACAAATTTCATTCCTATATATGTGTTGTAGAAATGTTTAGTTCTACCCCTGTTGAAATGATGAATAGTTGCTCTGTCTTATGTTTTGCCTGTGCCTAGTTTATAATTTGAATTTCTCTAAAGTTTGGGTTTAGTGGCTAAGTCTAAAAACTCATCCTGAAAAACCTGATTCATGTGGGTTGCATAGGCTCTATCTAGTCTAAGTTGTTGCCAAGTATGATATGGTACAAATGGATTTGCTATGATTTCGTCCCAAAAGAGAAACTTGACATCCGTCTAATTTGAAAGAAAAGAGAAATGATATGGGCTATGCTAAAAAAAAAAAGATGAAAAATGGACATGTGTCCGAGGGCTTGAGAAGAGCCCACATCTCCAAAAAAAAAAAAAAAAAAAAAGAAAAGAGAGGGGAAATAAAAGACAAAAGTCTAGGGCGAGTGAGCCCAGCTCTCCAAAAAATATATATATATATATATATATATATATATATATATATATATACCAATAAAGCCCATACTTTTCTCGAAAAACAAAATAGAACTTAAATAAATAAATCCCTGATGAGAAAAGTTGATCAAAAGGATGAATGAAAAGTATTTACATTATAACCGTTCTATCCGGCAACCGCCAAGGCTTTGAGAAAAGCTAAAAGCCCTGCTACGATGAAAGGTAATGAAGGGTGAGAAAAAGATGTGCCATTTTATTCAAACTCTAGTAGAAAATCTTATTATAACCACGGCACTTGAAAAACATAATCGGTATAGTAGCAACTCCCGATCAACAACCAAGTACTTATCTTCTTGCTCGAGGACGCCGCAAAAGGTAAGCTTGGGGAGTTTGTTGACGGTCACTAACGACACATTTTTAACGTCAACATTCTACCAATAAGGGTTGAAACTATACCTTACTACACACATATACATTTATTATTGACATAATTCCACTTATAGTGCCAAAATAATTTTATGCGGATTTATATAAAACCAAGTGGAAAATATACCAAAAGGCGCCTCCCTTGAAAGCGCATTCCTAAAGAACATCAAGCTCAAGGGAGAAATGGACCAAACACGCAGAATCGGGCGAGCAAACACCGCCATACAACTTTTCAGCCCAAAGACGCCCGACCGCCAAAGCCCGGCCCGAACGGGGCCCCTAGCGAGTCTTGTGCCTTTTCCACCCGGTGCGGCCGCACCCCCTTAGAGGCGGTTCGGGCCCCGGCTCCGGGAGGCGGTTTGTTACCTTCCAAACTCGGCGTTGCGACGTTGGTTGGTCGGTTTAGCAAACTAGGAAGGTGTTCCCAGGTCGGTTTTGGCTCCTTCCATATGGGGAGGGACATTTTCCAATGAGCCCCCTCTCCTCTACCTATAAAGGAGGCCATCTCCCACCATTGTAACACACACCATTTGGAGCCTCCTCACTTTCCACTCCTCTTCTCCTCTCCTCTCTACTCCTCCACTTCTCTAGTTCTTTTTAGTCTTTAGTAGTATTTGGAGCAAGGCTAAGCCTCATTGAAGAGCTTGTACTTGGGAGAAGGAATATTCGGTATGAATACCTTTATGGTTTATCCTCAAGTCTTGATCTCATATGCTTATGCAATAGAGCTAGAGTATTTACATGTTATATTCTTGACATGTTGTTCTCGACACGATCATGATAGAAGAACTAGACTATAGTTCCTATGTCATGGTTAGTCGTATAGAACTTAGGGCCTAACCATTCATGCCATGTATTTGAGTAGAGTAAGAGTTGTCTTTGAGGTGGCGGTTCGTTGTGGCTTTGGGCCTCGGTCCATATCTTAGCCCGTCCATCCATAGGGTGGGGTCTGCGGGGGATATGGGTTGTACCTTAACACGCGGGCATGGTGCCCTGGTAAGCGGGAACCTTCGAATATGAGTGCATGCCACGGTTGAGGGTAGGCGGCTTGGTCGTGACAAGCCTTGACCGTCCCTTGAAATCCCCCACGTTCGTGTGTGTGCCGTAGGAGTTCGTAAATGCCTTCCATTGGGCGGATGCACCAGAGGTCTCCCCGTCCATCTCACTCTCGACCTAAAAACTCTAGTCATCTATGTTTGCATGATTATTAACTTGTTCTTTTGCACAAACTACTTTAGAATGCCTCGCTCCACTTAGGAATATTCTTTATTCTTTATTTTCCTTTTTATCCTTGAGGTTGGCCCAAGTGTGTGTCACACTATCTTAAATTATCATGACTTACCCCTATATTGAGTATTGGTCAACGCATAGACATGTTGTCTTGTTCATGCCCCCGCTAGAGTCCTACACCATGCCTTCCTTTGGGGAAAATATAAATAACGATACTGAATATCTCCGGTGAAATGCTACAACGGTATTTCCGTGCGCTTGTGGACTTGTTACGTAAATGCTGAGAATGACACCGACATCCCGTGGCGATGGTAGCCGGAATGTAACAATTCGGTAAGTCGTTGTGGGAAGTCAACCCGTGGTTCCCAGTGCTCTTGCCTTTTTGGCACTTACGCTTAGGAAACGCAACAATATCTAAGAACATAAAGGCTCATGCTAAAAGAAACATGTTCCTAGGACAAGTTCCCTTCGGGTATTCTTGGTCACTAAACTTACAGGAACAAAGGATGAACAATGTCTAAGGACATGGTGATTGCAACACACGCGATTAGGGATGGTTCAACACTCACACTTAAAGTGTCGAGTGACAAGAAGGCTTGAGCATGGGGGAGGAAGGTCGATTCCTTTAAAGATCATCCGACATACTCCTCCTCTTCTCAAGCTCCCATCACTTTCGACATCTTTGGTTTGCAATCCCTCTACTCACTATTACTTTGTCTCTCTAAGTTTGAATAGTTAATAAATGTCATACATCAAATTCAAACTTAAGATATAATAAAATTTCCCACTAGAGAAAAAAAAGTAATAGTGAGCACTTGTTTCATATCCAACCAAAACTTTTTCTAGCATAGAAGCAATCTTTAGCTCCATGACAATTCTACCCTTGTTTACAATTGTATATTCCTTCGGGTATCCGTTGTCAACTAATACTACAGGGAATAAAATCATGAGAGGAGCAAAAGGTTCGAGCACAAATTAAAGAACAAGAAAGAAAAGGACGATATAATAAAGGAGACAAGTGAGGAATAAGATACACAAAGAGGCCAAACAAGGAAAGCTTCGAGCGAGAAGAGAAGGACCACCACGAGGTGTTACGGTGCCGGCATGCTTCAACAATTAAGGTAACATCTTGAGGTAAGTTGTCAATAAATAAGCTTTCCCTTAACTATGGCATGTTTATAAACAAAGAGTCAAACATGTTAGAGCAAAGACACCCTTGCTTGATCCATCTTCATTAGCTCAACATGTTTCATTAAGTTGTTCTTACCACCACTCTCTTGATCTCTTAGTCCTCATCTTGTAAACCGTAATATTGCTTACCTTGCTTTGGAAGAATCATAATCATGCTTTTGATGTTTAGATAAGAAAAACCCTTCCAAGAGTCAACGAGCTTGATTCGATCTGTCGAATGTTTTAATCACAAACAATCATGCTCAATCTTCCGATCTTGTCACCCAAGTTAGGTTTAAGAAAAGCATTTAATAAATCAAAACTTGTTTGTTGTGCCTATGGTTAGAGAAGAATGAATGAAGTTTTTGGTTACTGTTGGTGTTTTCCCACCAACAGAGCCCATGCACTTGATCTCTACCATGACTTTGTAAGCGGGACCCACTTTGAGCAAAATGGCGGAGAAGCCTACCAGTCTCTCGAGAATTCAACAAGTGAATGTCCTACAAGCATGCACACTAAACAAGAAGCTTTACGCTTCACTCCAACTCATAAGACCAGCTAAGAACATGGAGTAACGTCGTCCTTCACCATCTCAAGGAGCATAACCAGTTAAGATCGAGATAATACACTCAAAGGAAATGACAAGGTAAGAAGTCTCGTTCAGAGGACTTAAAACATTGAACCCTCACCGAAAAGGTAAGATCGGTAGTTATCCACATGCATAGCATATTTATTTCCTTGCATTACATAATTATTTCCTTTAGCATATTTACATTACAACACTAGTATTGCATTAGAAAAGAAAATAAATATTAGTTTGTTGCATAGACATGAAAAACTCTAAGCCCCATGTGAGTAATTTTGTGGTGTGTAACAACCCACAAGGATATTTACTTGTGGTGGCATAAAAATAAAATAAATATTCATGCATCATCATTCTTTATTTTACATAGAAAATCCAAAAAATATTAATGTTCTTTGAATTACTTGTCTTAAAAGGAATAATCCTAATCTTTGGCAACAAGAAGCAACGTGGCTAACCCCTAACGCTTAATCAAGTTCCACTAGCTTTGTTGTCTATTTGAGTTCAGCAGGGATCCCAAGGAAGAGAGACATGGCACACATGGTGTCCAAATTAAAGAAGATCAATCAGCCACCATCACTATCTATCTCTATTTCCAACTATCAAGAACATCAAGACTATGTCAACATCCAGCTTGGGGGAGTGCAACCCCATGTATCCAGATAAGTATCCCTTTATCTTATTTACTACTAGCTAGATATGTTTGTTTTATTAGAAAGATATAAAAGATGCATAACTAAAGGAAACCAAATAAAAAGAGTTTATCTAGTCTTTATTAAAGAGTCTTAATTAGAGTGTGAGAATAAAATAAACTCAAGATAATCTCTAGCCTTGGAGATGATGAATAGTTGCTCCGTTGTAATTCCTTTCAAGTACCTACCTTTCAAGCTTAATTTCTCTTGAGCTTTTAATGCAACTGCTTTGACTTGAGATTGCTCTGAACCTGAAACCTGTGGGTAGCAAATGCTTGCTCTAAAGTCTAGGTAATTGACGGATATGATATATATGAGAGTCCGAGCTGCTATTTATCTTACTCCTAGTGATACTAGATTTCTGGAGATTTATCTTTTGAAAATTAAAGTGCACATGATAAGTTCCTGTATGACAAGAGTGTTGAACCTCCTGCCATAGCCATATATACATGCTCCCTAGATTAGGAAAACCCTTTGACATATATATAGGCTGCTTGCTTTGCATTGAGTTTGTTCAATCTTTGTCGACCCTTAGAAACTTGTCATGCTGATCATGCACAATCCACTCCACCACACTCTATTCCACTTGCATTATTGCTACTTCTACTCGAAGTACGTATCCACAAAGCGTCCCACCAAATATTCACCAAAATGTTCTACTCCTATCCTGGGAGAGAACAACCAAAAATATTCACTATACCCATCCACTCATTCATTGCTAGCCAATATCTTATAAAAAGCTCCATTACATTTACTTACCTCTCACAAGATATTGCAAAAAGAGATTTGGGTTGTAGATCTAAAAAAAAAAGAGAGAAGAGGAAAAATGGACAAGTGCCCCACGGGCGAGAAGAGCCTACCTCCCTAAAGAGAAGAGATGAAAAATGAACAAGTGTTAGAGGGTGAGTAGAGCCCACATCTCTAAAATAATAAAAGAGAGAGAAAAATGGACATAAGTCCGAGGGTGAGTAGGACCCACCTCTCTAAAAAGAAAAAAAAGAAAAAGATACAACCTAGATTCTCTCTGAGAATTTCCAAATTTCAAAAAGAGAGAAGATTCCTCAAGGAGCATAAGTAAGATTTCCCATCATCTTTTCCTTACACCTTACTATATTCCATACCATTTTTATTCTATCCACCATACACATGCATCACTTGATCAGTGTGACTTGTAACTTTGGATCCATTGCTTGAATTTACAATATATGCTTAGTAAGTAAATAAATTAGTTTTCTCTTACCTATGAGCTCGGATATATAAGCCTTAGATATAGGGTGAGAGAGAAGAAGGCATAGTGTCCCTCTTGCCTTATTCCAAAAATACCACATATTATGAGAGAAAGGCAACACAACATTATTGCCTAAGTGAGGATCCACCAATACCATAAATGAGAGACTTGAGAGGGTCATACAAAAAGAAACTTTGAGTTTTATTTTGAAAACTTGCAAAAACTCTAGAAGGACAGATTGAACAAAGAGTTTGTGATCGATATGGTGCTTGACTTGATTGTTCTATCTTTCAATTGCCCAAGATCAAAGAAAAGGTTATAAGCTCCATGGTTAAAGATAATATGGGTAAGTTGAAATTTGAGCAAGTTTTATCTGGAGGAGAAATTTTGTTTGAAAGCATATGTACTTTTGAGGTGTGAAGGCGTTGCGGCAACTCATCCATTGCTAAGTTTGGCTTTGCTAGGGACTAGCAAAGGGTAAGCTTGGGGAATTTGTTGACACTGTTATAGCATAATATTACTAGTCAACTAAACGTGGATAAAGGTTTAAAATAAATATCAACATAGACTAGGGGTCTAACTAACATAATTTCATGAGCTTTGGTGATTTATATCTTTTTCGGGGACTTAACGGATAAATGCAGAGAAGAATGGAGAAAGTTCGAATATATCTCACATACGATGACAAGACTTAACCGTGAAGTAACTTCGACCCAAAATGTGGACTAAAACACTCTAGAAGGTACCGAGAAGACACCGGGAAAACCTGGCTCGGTTTATTACAAGACCTGGCCGGCCGCGGGGATTTAGGGCGGCCCGGGGTACGATAACCTTTCGAAATTATCTTAGGTAGGTGGGTTTGTAACCGACCTTGAGGTTGTATCTACACCGTTATTGAAGGTCGGTTTGATCCAATGGTCATCGTTCATTGCCAAGGCCTATATAAGAAGACCCCCGACCCGGGGCAAAAGCCTAATTCATTCTATCTCATTCTATTTATTAACTCTCGCCTTGTAGAGGTGTCCCAATATAAGGATAACCTCTCTCTGGGATTAGTGAATTAGAAGTAGATTAGAAGTAGATTAGTCATGTAATTAGAGATAGATTAGCCATGTAATTAGAACTAGATTAGATCTAATTTAGATCTAATCAAGAGTAAAGGAGAGTGGAGCTATGCTCCTGCTGCAGAGATGTCTTGAGTATGGTATGTCTTTGTATCTTCTCTACAAGACTTATGATTCATATATTTATCTTCTCTATTTACTTCCATTACTTCCATATATTTGGTTAAGTATAGTTGTTATGTTATTGCATGGGATCTCCGCTCGTATTGAGGACTCTAGTTATTCATGGTAGCTAGAGTAGTAATCTATAGTGTAGACTTGGTGTCTAGGCTATTGGTTACCTGAGGTTGCGCCCAAACCTACGGATAGTTGTGGTAGCCCCCCGGGGGTGACGACCTGTCGGGCCTTTGTAGTCCACCACGTATGGGTTGGTGTTTAGAGTAGGAGAGCTTTAGGCAGCCTTCTCCCAACTACCTTCTTCTTCCCAGTCTTTCTCGAGTTTGGAAAGGAACTGTTTGCTCCAAAGTGCGAGTAGTGTAATTGCTATCATAGAACCTAAGTAATAGAGAAGTACCGGGAACCTTGATCACTCTCTTTGACCTCTTGATTAGTTTAGTTATTCTTTTATAATCTTAGGTAGGTTATGCTTTGTTATTTACTTACCCTTGACCATTTACCCCCTCACTATAGTCTAGTGGTTTGCTAAGTTAGTGGATACATGATTGTGACTTATTAGAATTCTTTAGCCAAAGCTTCCTGTGGATCACGATACTCTAGAATACTCATCCTAGGGAAAAGCTACAATGGTAGGTGTTCATTAAACTGCGAGAATCCTTCATATTCTTTTAGCACTTAACAAATGCCAACAACGTCTTTGGACATCACCGACGCCATGCACACCATGGGCGACAACCATATCGCTTAAGCCCTACATCACCATCACCAACGCTTACAAGAGAGGATGCGAAAAACGCAGCGATGCCAACTCCGACATCCTCAATGTCGCCATTGACGTCGCTAACCACGACATTCCCGACATCGAGAACAACTCCACGGGAACGAATAACGGCGATCCCCAAGCGCCAACGTCGACATCGGCGACCACGACGTCACCCCCATGGGTGCCGCCACGAGATGAGAACAACGACCCCCTGGCGTCGCCCGGCAAGATGATCGTCCACTGCGCCAAACTTCGACGACAAGATCAATCCGCCAAACCCTCTCGGACATCGCGGCCGACATCCACAATGGCGGAGAACACAATCAAGCAAGTTGCTTATTTGTTCCCTGCTCACGACACCAACAAGTGCATCGTGGGCACCCCCAACCCCAAAACTTTGCTTCATGATGACATCGGCACGAGCCTCGAAGCGAAGGCGCCCCCATCGGCGTCAACGGAACATCAACCAGGACAAAGACATGAGGTATGCGCTATCCACCGATAATAGCGGTACTTCTCCGGTTCATCGGCATACCAAGCTAGGCGCCACACAGGGAGGACCTGGGACACCTCGGGGCGGTGTCTCCCTTGCGGCTTCAAGCTGCCCATCTCACGGCGACCACATTAGCAACATAGCGCCTACAGGGGCTGCACGAGGGCCCGATGCGACTACGTTTATGATTCCAAGTTCGCCAACGGCCTCTACACCCTACCGGGGAGGACCTACGGTGGGAGGCACCCCGCACGAAGGACACCTGGCGATCCGCCTCGCTCAGATCCTCAACGCCCCTTCGCCACGTTCATCACACAATTCAGCAACTAGCAATGGACACAAGGACATCGACAATGACATCACCAGCGGCAATTCGGCTATGGCAGCCGGGACGACTCGAGGGCCAAATCAGTCGGCTCCCTCAATCATCGACGACACCAACGCCCGATACACACTCAAGCGGCGCGACATGAGGTACATGGCACCCACATCAATCCCTTACCTCATCGACCTCGCCGCTACCCCGAAGGCTCTCATTCTACCCCAACTCGCTACATGGATCGACCACGAGCTCCATGGCATCTGTTGGTATTTGTTAACCTACAGGAATATTGTGATGGATAATCCGCCAAGCGAACGGATACCGGTGAGCATTTCACCCGAATAGGGCTTTAAATATCGAATCCACGGGGGGAGAAGGTGAGAGGGTACGTCAAGGTGTATAGCTAAATCCGGAGTGGCTATATAACTAGATTAAAAGAGAGGTAAGGAGTTCTATTAGGAAGGTCTTGTTCTCACTTCAAGTAAATCATTTGCAATATTATTCTTAAGAGGGATTGTCATGAAGAAACTCTTAATAAAGGGGTTCTACGCTAACAATGCAGGGGTCTCCTACGATTTCTATAAACGGGGCGGGCGTAACAAAGGACTCAATAGTCTTTGTCACCACTACGATCGGCCTTAACAAGTGTCTTCACCCCGGCCTATAGAAGGTATTAAGTAATGAGCTAGTCAATCTAAGCACCACGCTTACATTAATCTAACAACTTCAACTCAAGAGCAACCAAGAATCAAAGTAATCTTATCAAAGAAATACGAACCTTAAGAATAATAGAAACAATATCACTTACTCGAATGGAAGTCGAACAATCCACAAGATCTCGAGTTGCGCTCCAATGGCACCAACTCGGAGGAAGAAGAAGATGGAAGAGGCGCCCGGCGGCTCCGGCCTTCCTTCATCTCCGCCTCAACCGCGCTCTAATTCTCTCAACTTGAAGCTCTACTCTCAACTCTAATCTAAGGCTTCTAGTTCTACATCTTGTCTAATCTTCTATTTACGGTTCTTGAACTAGAGCTAAGGCCGTCGACTAGAGCCGGATCTGATCGATATTATGATGAGTTGATGCGAGATAATCACTTGATCTACTTCTTAATGAACGTGAAGCTTTAGATCAAACTTGATTGATTGAGCGAGGGGTCTTGGGGTCTTTATATATCGGTCTTCCTCTGTCTCTTCAACTTCAACAAAGCGATGTGGTATTAATCCTTGAATCATCCCACTTCTACCGTCGCCCTCGGATCAAACCGACTTGAATCAACGGTTTAGATCGAGTCTTAGAGGCGGTGGAGGAAGCTTCCGAAGCGGGGGCGACTTGGCGACCCGCGCCCGGGCCGATCGGCCCAAATAACGAGCCGATCGGCCCGGGGTGGGGTCCATCCCGGGTCCCGTCGCGCGTCGTGTCTTCTCGAGTCTTCTAGATGATGTATTTTTCGGGTTTTGGGACTCTTTGACGTCGGGTGTATTCCGGAGCCTTTCGGACTTGTTTCGGAGTTGGATTGCGTTATGTTACGTCGGTCGTGTGACACGTCATTTCTGGCCATTTTTTCGTTAAGTCCTCGCGAATCACAACTTTACCAAAACTCATGGAAATCATTAGTAGAAACCCCTAATAAGGTTATCTAAATATATTTTAATTCTTTTCCATGTTTAGTTGACAATTAAAAATATACGTTAACAAGTGTCAACAAACTCCCCACACTTAGGCTTTTACTGCCCTCGATAAAAGGATGGTCTAACTTTAATGTAACCGTAGACAAAGAATGGATCATAATTATACTCCATGGTCATACCTGCACTTTGGGATATCCGAGTATTAAATGTTAGAAATAGATCACCTTAAATTCTTAAACCAAATCACTTGGAGAGATTTTGCATAAGTTTTGAAACGTAGTTCTACTTACTCCTTTGTGACACTCTCAAGTCTCTCAAAATATATTATATCCTCACAGTTCATTTATTATATCATATGTGGAGCTCAAGAACATGTAGCACACTTACCTTGTATTTATTGCCGAAGTCAACTGTGGATCCATGAAGAAAAAAATGTCATAAGTCATAGATCAAGATGTGCATGTGAGTCAAGATTATTATTACCACTTTGCTCTCTCTAGTTGAAAATCGTCTATCTCCCTTTTTTTGGAACATTTTTATTTTTCAAGCGAGGTAACTAGCTATTTAGTGGAGAGATGGGTTCTACTCACCCTTGGACACTTGTCCATTTTACTCTCTTATTTATTAGAGAAGTGGGCCCTACTCACCCTCGAACACTTGTCCATTATTCTTCTCTTCATTTTTGCTTTTTTTTTTTTTTTCTTCTTCTTTTTTTTTTTTTTTTTCAGAGGGGGGTTCTTCTTCTGACCCGTAGAACACTTGCTCATTTTCTCCTCTCTCTCACTTTTCTCTCCACTCTTAGAATTTTTTTCAACATTTGGCTTTTTCATAGGCGTACCTTTTTTCAACAATTAAAATTATGGGAGATAGAGATTAAAACTTTTTAGAGCATGGATACTTTAGTGAAAAATTAATGTACGTGATCTTGATCTTAGACTTTAGACAAATTTCAACATGGGTCGTGGTTTTTGACAAAGCTCAACACAAGAAAGCAACAATTAATTAGATAAATCTTTAATGATTGCTATGGCTCTCTTGGGATGTATCATTGATCACAAAGGAGAAGCATAACTAATGATTTTAATATTTTGAAATAAATTACTCTCCAAAGACAAGATACAAGAAAGAGGATCTCATTATTCTAACTTTATTTTTTTTCTCATGTTTTAAGCATTTAAAGCATCCCAACAAGTGACAGGTATATGTAGGAATTTAATCATGCAAAACTTTGTTCATGGGTTAACAAGATATCTTTTTCATATAGGAAAACATACCATAACAGAAAAAAAGACTTATTTTAATTCGAACGGAAAGTAATTTGCGAAAATTGAAAAGTTTTAGGAAACAAACCGAAGCGGTGGACGAAACGGACCTGAGTGGGGCGGGGCGGGGGGATGTCGGCACGGTATATGGGCGGTCGGCCTCCCCAACTGGACCGTGTCGGGGCGGCGGTTCGTCGTCTTGGTCGATGGTTCCGTCTTGGTTCAATTTCTTGATTTTGGTCGTGAAGAATTCTGTTTGGTCGTCGAGGATCTCCCCACACTTATTTTCTCGTTATCTTGCATACAAAGCATGGTGGAGACAAAAGCATATCCGGATATATGTAGAATAATTGACTCAACTTGTGGATGACTTCCATAAGAGCACCTAATATTTAATAGTAAACTAATTTTTAGCTAAACCGAACTAACCGAATTAATCGAACTAATCTTTAAGACTTAAACGCTAAGACTTATTAACTCTAATCAAAGCAAACATATATAATAACTAGCTAATAATTAAAAGATAGAATAGTGATACCTATCGTGATAAATCGGGGTGCTCTCCCCAAAATTTGGATATTGAAGTAATTTTTTCGTTCGTCCTTGAAACTTGTTAGCCTTCGGGTTCTCCTTACATGTTCTCCCTGCAAATATTAATTCATATACCCGAAGGAACAAATTCTAGGAATATGTTGTGAGCCTTCATGTGCTCACATATTTTTTTTGATTTTTTCTTGTAAAAAATTGTGGACCTTCATGTGCCCACATATTTTTAGGAATTTTTCTATGCAAAAAGGATGATGATGTAAAAACATATGAATGCAATATTTTTTTTGGATTTTTATTTTTATGCCACCACAACAAGGAGTACTTGCATGGGGCTTAAAGAAACTGATGCAAATCGGCAAACATATTTTTATGATTTTTTTATGCAGGTATAGGAAAGTAAATATGCTAAAGGAAATATGTTAATTTAAATATGCCGTGTAGAAAAATAAATATGCAGATAAATACCGAGTTACCTCTCGGCGAGTTTTGAGTACTTACTCCCATGGCGTGCATCATCGATGGCAACTTTCGTCGGAATGTCGGTAATGCGAAATGGTGCCTTTAATGATCTCGGCGAGTGGCGTAGATGAGGTGGCCGATGATGTTTGTTCGATTGATGACGCGGGTAGTGGTAGGTCTTCCGAAGGTGTACTCTTGACGTCCTCTTTAGTAGGTGATGCTTCTTTCTTTTTCCATGTCGCTTCTTCGGAGGAGACCTTTCTTGGAGTGGCAGTCTTTGAGTGTTCGATTGGTCGGGGCGAACGAACTTCTTTAATCTTCTTAATGTCTTCCTTGTTCGGTCAACTCCGTTACAAGCGATCTTGTGATTTTTTGGCGGCTCTCAGCGTCTTGTGCTTCTTGGGTCTTGTGGTGAGGTAGGCAATAGTGGTGGTGTAAGGCCCTCTTGATGGAGTATGGAAATGAATGATGACCCATTGCTCTTATCAAGTGGTCTACACCTCTAGTCATGTCGTGCTCCCTTTGATCTTCCTTGGTCATTCCTCAAGTGCATCATCTGATCTTAATATCCATTTGGTGATGGCGTTGCCCATGTTCTCTCCTGTGATTCATTTTGCTTGGATGGTGGCGGTGACGATGTCTTGTTTAGTGTGCATGTTTGCAGGTCGGGGACTCCGCTTGTAGGAATTGGGGAAGTAAGACTTCTCCTCTTATTATTGCAAAGTGAGTCCTCGCTTTACAAAGACAAGGTAGAGATCAAGTGCATGGGCTCTGTTGGTGGGAAAACACCATCAGAACCAAAATTTCATTTACTTCTACTCTAACCTTGTGGGCACATTGAACAAGATAAAGATAATGTATAAGTTCATTTATGACAAGGGTGGTAAGATCAAAAGATAAATCTAGCATGTAAATCTTTTTAGCAAAACAATGAGCGAACAAGAAAGTGATGCTAGAAATTAAAAAGCTAACATGTCGAGTTAACAAGATTGAATCATGTGAAATTATAACTCTAGCATGTTTTGACTTTTCATTTATGAGAATGCCATAGTAAAAAGGGAAATCTTAATGACTACTTACCTCAAGGTGTTACCTTTATTATTGGAATGTGATGGCGCTATTACACCTTGTGGTGGTCCTTCTCTTCTTCTTGAGTGGCTTGTGGAGTGACAGATGCATGTCAGGAGGAAGAGGATGGCTTAATTATCTTCAATGGAACTGGCCTCCCTCCTTGATGCTTTCATCACCCATGAATTCCTTCTTCGAGTGGCGCTTACGATTGTGGATCTTGTCTTGTGTCACTCTTCTTCTTCTTGGCTCATCGGGAATCCATATGTCATGTCTCACATGTCTTGCTCCATCTCTAGTGAGTTCATCTCGATCTCCCCAAACTTGTTTGAGTTTATTATTTTCTGCGGGGGTTAGTCCAACAAAATATATACCATTGTCTACATAAGCAATTTCTAGTTCAATAACCAAACCCGGACTCCATGTCTAATCAGTTAAGGAAGGCTAATTAACCTAAGCACCACACTTAATTTAAAAGCCAATGAAAGCATGCAATTAACATACTCTCAAACCAAAGCATACTAAGGTAGACAAAGGTGACATGATAGCATTATAGAGATTTACTCAAACAGAGATGATAGAGCATGATGAGTGTTTTAACAAATCGAGCATGGCATGAAGGTAAAAGACAACCAAGCTAGTATAGCAACATAATAATAAATGTTTGTATTCATGTAATTTAATGTTGCGTAATGACTGGGTTGGACATACCTTGTATTGTCTTCCTTCGTTTTCTTTGCTCCAAACCTGGAATGGTTAGTGACAAGAATACCCAAAGGAATATTTTTATAATCATATGCTCGAGAACATAGGGGTATATATAGTAATATCTAAGTCTTATAGTATTTCCCCTAAAGCTTGTTTTAGGACAAAAGCTCGTCCTTGGGAAACTTTTCAAGTTATAGATCAAGATAAAGTGGTTTCCCTTATATTGCCAATCTCAAAATTTCAAACCATTAGAAAATTCATCGACAACCACCCTTTCTAAATTTTTAAGAAAGAGAGTATGAGGGGGGATGGAGATCTCATGTACGGCAAGAATTGAGATGGCAATCAATTTAGGAGTTTTCAAATGAGCATGGACTAGGTGGAAAAGTTCCATTTAAGAAGTAGTCTTTATGCTCATTGATGTTCTCCTAAAATGTGCTCCTTTTGGTCTTCCTTAGATCGTTCATAATTTTAGGAGCGTGAGACGCAAGAAAAGGGCATAAGAGGATTCATTGGGCTCAAGGATGTGGTTAAAGATGGGTTCGAAAAGAATTATCTAATTTGAGCATAGAAAGAGAGAGACAGAGTGGCTTTTTGATGGCTTTGCTCTCTTCTTATGGCATGATTAGATATGCCATCCTTGAGATTCCCCAATGTCCTTGCGTAGCAATAAAGGTGCTTTCTAAGAGATTATCTTAAAAGAGATTTGGATTATATATGGTCTCTTATGAAGCTGGAAGTTCATGAAACTCATCATCTAAAGAGATATCCAAGGGTTGAATTTCTTCTCCCCTTAAAGGTTTTTAAGCGCATTGATGGTTTGGGGGTCGATAGCTAAGTCTTGGAATTGGCGTGATAGTGATATAGCTATCAGAAACTTCTATTTTTATTTTTTTTAAATTTGAGGATGATTCTTCTTCCTTTGGGTGGTCATAAAGAATGCTAGTATATGGGTTTCACCATTTGAGTTCGTCAAAGCAAACCTTGCTTAAAAGGGAAAAAAAAGGTTCCTCCAAAAACTGCATGATGATCATGCGCACAACACTTTCATGATGTCGGCAAAGACTCCTACCATAGAAGATATGATCCTCGCTTCTCATTCGTGAGAAGTATTGCTTCATGATCATTTTGATCAACCGTAGGCGTAGCTAATGGCCGGATGTAAGGATGAGATAATCTAAGGATTCTAGTGGCTAGAGCTTCCGCTAAAGGGTGCAAAATAAGATAGATAAATATGGAATCAATTGATCCCACGAAGATAGAAAAAGATGAGAAGATAGAATAAAAGAAAAAGATAAAAGTATGGTACAAGATTTAGCTATAGTTTTTCAACATGGTCTCAAACCGTTCTCCCCGGCAACGCGCCAGAAATGCTTGTTGGTATTTGTTAACCTACAGGAATATTGTGATGGATAATCCATGTGTTTAACGGATACGGTGAGCATTTCACCCGGAATAGGGCTTTAAATATCGAATCCACGGGGAGAAGGTGAGAGGTATCGTCAAGGTGTATAGCTAAATCCAGAGTGGCTATATAACTAGATTAAAAGAGAGGTAAGGAGTTCTATTAGGAAGGTCTTGTTCTCACTTCAAGTAAATCATTTGCAATATTATTCTTAAGAGGGATTGTCATGAAGAAACTCTTAATAAAGGGGTTCTACGCTAACAATGCGGGGTCTCCTACGATTTCTATAAACGGGGCGGGCGTAACAAAGGACTCAATAGTCTTTGTCACCACTACGATCGGCCTTAACAAGTGTCTTCACCCCGGCCTATAGAAGGTATTCGTAATGAGCTAGTCAATCTAAGCACCACGCTTACATTAATCTAACAACTTCAACTCAAGAGCAACCAAGAATCAAAGTAATCTTATCAAAGAAATACGAACCTTAAGAATAATAGAAACAATATCACTTACTCGAATGGAAGTCGAACAATCCACAAGATCTCGAGTTGCGCTCCCAATGGCACCAACTCGGAGGAAGAAGAAGATGGAGGCGCCGACAGCTCCGGGCCTTCCTTCATCTCCGCCTCAACCGCGCTCTAATTCTCTCAACTTGAAGCTCTACTCTCAACTCTAATCTAAGGCTTCTAGTTCTACATCTTGTCTAATCTTCTATTTACGGTTCTTGAACTAGAGCTAAGGCCGTCGACTAGAGCTGGATCTGATCGATATTATGATGAGTTGATGCGAGATAATCACTTGATCTACTTCTTAATGAGCGTGAAGCTTTAGATCAAACTTGATTGATTGAGCGGGGGGTCTTGGGGTCTTTATATATCGGTCTTCCTCTGTCTCTTCAACTTCAACGGTACGATGTGGTATTAATCCTTGAATCATCCCGCACTTCTACCGTCGCCCTCGGATCAAACCGACTTGAATCAACCGGTTTTAGATCGAGTCTTAGAGGCGGTGGAGGAAGCTTCCGGGAAGCGGGGGCCACTTGGCGGCCCGCGCCCGGCCGATCGGCCCAAATAACAGCCGATCGGCCCGGGTGGGGTCCATCACGGGTCCCGTCGCGCGTCGTGTCTTCTCGGAGTCTTCTAGATGATGTATTTTTCGGGTTTTGGGACTCTTTGACGTCGGGTGTATTCGGAGCCTTTCGGACTTGTTTCGGAGTTGGATTGCGTTGCGTTCGCCGATTCGTGTGACACGTCATTTCTGCTTTGTTTTTCCGTTAAGTCCTGCGAATCACAACTTTACCAAAACTCATGAAAATCATTAGTAGAAACCCCTAATAAGGTTATCTAAATATATTTTAATTCTTTTCCATGTTTAGTTGACAATTAAAAATATACGTTAACAAGTGTCAACAGCATCACTGGAACAATCAAGCTCAAGGCGGAGTCACCCGCTTGGGCGCTATTCAAGGGCATCATGGGAAACAACGACCGCTACTACTGTTGTGACATCATCAACAATATTGTGGGATGTTCTCCAACCACTGTCGGTCTTCTTCTTTGACGATCATGGTCTTCATCCCGCCATCATACACGACGTTCCCATGGACCAGGAGAGCAATGGCAGTGAACCAACATCGAGATAGGGTCAGGCGTCCTCATCTTCATCTAGCTCATTCCCTCTATACTGGTGGATGCAATGATCTTCGGGCCATACGGCTTCGATCGCCCGTCAACAACGACAACCATGTAGAACCACAGCACGAGGACGCGCTGTCAGGGAAAGGGGAGGAAAGATGTCACGTGCCAAATTAGATGGGCCAAAGGAAGGCCACGGCACGCGCCCAATGGGCTTTGTGCGTGTTGGCCAAGAACGGCGACCTTCTTTGCCTTTGCCGCCGAGCCGTCATCGTCAACAGCTTCTTCATTAAGTAATAGATATTTAGGGGAATAAAAATAGGAATAAAATAGGAAATAAAATCGGAGATTTCTTTAAATGTAAGTCTTCCTCGGACTATAAATACAAGGGACTTGTAATCGTTGCAATCAATCGAAAAAAATTAAAGGGGTATCTCTCTCTCTCTCTCTCTCCCCCCTCGCCCCTAAGCCGCCGCCACCCAAAGCCGTCGCCGCTGCCACACCACCGCCAAGAGGCCACCACCGCCCCCCACCCCCTACTCCCGTGCGCCCCTAGGGCAGCGCCGCCCATCGCCCGGTCCGCCACCGCTCCAAGGCGCGCCGCCCGACTTGTCACCGATCGCGGAATCCAACCGATCTATGACATTTTGCAAGATATACTCTTTGGGACAATGGCGCGGTGGACGCAACTTCAATCCATTATGTTCTGATCCGATTCTCGTAGAGGGGGGGCGCAGCTTTCGAAGAGGAGTAGCATCCAGACGCATTGCTTTCGCGGCGCCGACATCTGGGTGCTAGGATGCCCAAATAGATAAGGATTATGTTTTTTTTTTTTGATTGTTTTTACTATATGGTGAAATCTAGTTGGAACACTAAATGAATTTTAGAGTATTATTATCTCGTCCTATACATATTCAAACTATATTATAGTCTTCTCAATCATTTTCATGTACTTTGATAAGCCCACATCATTATAATATGGATTTGTGTGATAATGTAGTAGGTATACTTATTAATATATATATTCTTTTTTCTTTAGGTACTTCTTCCAACTTACGGAAATTATTACTAACTATAGTTTCTATGGACTACAAATGTACTTTTAGATTTTGAATTTGGCTATTTAGTAACCATGGTTTGTATGGACTAGATAAGTACTTCCTCTGTTCCAAATTATAGTTTGTTTTTTCTTTTCTAGATGCATTTATTTTACTATGTATCTAGACATAGTGTATAAACTACATGTATAACAAAAAGCAATGAATCTAGAAAAGCCAAAACAAACTATAATTGGAACGGAGGGGGGTACTTCTTATGTCTTTACATTAACTCATTTGAAGATCAAACTGTTAATTTTTCATAGTTTTTTCTTAAATATTTTCCTTTAAAATTTGTATTACATGGAATTTGTATTTAGAAATTTTTATTTCCAACTCTTATGGAAATCAAACTGGAATTTTAAATTTTGTTATTTATATAAAACCTTTTTTTTGAATGTAGTCAGTAGAATATAGACACAACGGTGTATGTCCTTTTGTTGTTCGGTTAATCTTGTAACTGTATTAGATTATCATAAAATTTAACAGATGAGTCTTTTCTTCAATTTTTTTTATTAATTTCATACTTATATTGGTCTTTGATTCAATCTAACCCGATTAGATTATAAAAAAAAAATACCGGTGATGGTATTAGGCTCTATACATTCACAACATATATAGGAGATGGCAACCACAAATTTAGTGCACTAGATATTACATACATACAAGATTGGTCATTTGGTGTAATGCCCCTGACCTGAGGCGCGGCTAAGGCTCATTCTACATGTTGAATGGACACTTCCTAGTTAACTCTCTTGTGCTTTGGTCCTCGCTTCACGCAAAAGAATCGATCTTGAGTTAACAGCCTCCTAGGCCTAGGCTTTTTAAGCTGGTCGCTAGCTCCTCATCGCTAAAGTGTCGTGCATTCGGTGGCTCAATAAGCTAGGTCTCACATCGACCCCCACCCTCAAAGGTTTCGATGTTCTCGTCAAGCTATCAGATCACCTTATTACCCATACATGATAAACGTCTAGGATCGACTCTGGCCACATGTCTGCAATCCCAGCCCAACTTTGAATACAATTTAAGCCCCGACGGGATGACTAGTAAGGCCCACTCTAAATGTTGAATCGACCAACACCTACTAATTGTTTTGGTTCCATTTCCGTTATTGGACTAAACATGGGAATACTATTATCCAAGGCTACAAGCACCTCGTTGCTACAGTGTCACGAATTTGATTGGGCCCAATTAGCGCAATGGGACAGGTCTCACATTTGGTATTAACATGGTGAATCTAAAGAAATTTAAGGTAATTTCGACCTTTTTTTTTAGAATTCTACGGTACAACGCAGACGCCCCACACACGTATGTACAGTCACATATGTGAACTCACGTACGTAAACCGTGTCCTATGAGAACCTATAAAAGACTGAGCGGGCAAATCTTGAAATTCATGATGTCACCACATATGCCTCACTGTCGACGGTGACGTTGCTTACCATAAAAATTAATTTTTAAAATAAATCAAATAAAATATGAACATCGTGACAAAGGACTTAACCCAGATGGACGGATTCCACCATACCGAACCGAACCAACTGATACTTTGTCCTGCTCCAAAGGACTAGCTCTGAGTTAGCTAACTAGGATTTTGATCTACGTGGATGACAGAGAAAGCTGAAAAAACTCCTCGCTAGCGCCGAGTTACTAGCTAATCTGATTGATTTGTTTCTCCCAAGGCAGGCACACTCTGTCCACCGCATTATCTCCTCTTCTCATCTTAAATAAATGAATAAAATAGTTACTAATGGGCCCATAGAGTGAGTCACCATGCAAATAGCTAGTGGTTGTCTATTTCCACTGTGGACGCTCTTGAAGGATATAAGCAAGTATTTCTTGGAGAGTTCCTCTAGTGGATGATCTTTTAGTGGGTATTAGATCTCGTCGTCGAGTGGATTTTGTGGCCCTCAAAGCCTTGTACAGTGAGGTTGTCTGTCCACCACATTATCTCCTCTTCTCGTCTTAAATAAATGAATAAAATACTTACTAATGGGCCCATGGAGTTAGTCAGCATGCAAATAGCTAGTGGTTGTCTATTTCCACTATGGAGGCCCTAATGGTGAAGGATTATAAGTGTTTCTTGGAGAGTTCTTCCAATAGATGATCTTTTAGTGGGTATTAATTAGATCTCGTCCTCAGAGTGGATTTTGCGGCCCTCAAAGCCTTTGTACGGTGAGGATGTTTTCAGATGTCCCTTTCCTTCGTTGTCCTTTCACTACGTTCTTCATTCTTCGATAGGCAATAGACGAGATCTTAATGTGTACTCTTGCTTTTTAGAGATCATTTCATGCCAAGTTGTCCTTTGAGATACTCTATACTTGAGTCAACGACTAGGGCCGGAGGTCAATATAGCCTCCGCATCGTTCTTGCTTATCGCCTTGTTTCACTGACGTACTTGATGCTTGGCATCGTAAACAGATCCTAGATTATTCTCAAGTGAGCATATTCCGTAAATAGACGTTTTTAATCTGACTTAACAATCCAAGGTTTCCAATCTGGAACAATTTGACAGCAACAGCGCCGCATAAAGTTGCAACTACCACTTGCAAGTAGTTTTATTCTGTCACTCTAGGAGGAAGTCCGCCTCGAGAGTGGCTACACCGACACACATCATCAACGGCAATAACCATTCTGGCCCCATTGATTAGGAACAGAACCTCCCACTCACAGATGACTTCAGTTACGTCGTCGTCCGCACAGGGTGCGTGATAACACAATGACAAACACAACACAAACACACACACACACACAAACGCACACAGCAGCAGATCCCAGGGCACCTGGCACGTATCCTTGCCCTGGCCAACGACGACGGCGATGCATTCTTGTGATTTCGATTAGGCGTCGGACCAGGTGACGGGAACCACACCGATTGTGGAGTCGAGCCCGAAGCGCGTCCCAGACGGCCTGGGACGTGTCCACTATGTTGTCCTTGCAGCCGTGGTTGGAGTCACACTCGTCCACGACCGTTGCCTCCACGGAGCGCCCGTTCTGCACGCTCGTGATGCGGATCTTCTTGAAGCACCGGCTCCCACCCGCTGCACCACCTCGTGGACAGCGCACAGATCAGGTCCTTGTCGCTGTGGAACTGCCCGTCGCACTCCGACGGGCCTCCGCCGCTCCCACCCTTCTCGAACGAGTTCACCGTCATCTTCGCCCGACGTGCCACCTTGGGCCCACACGCCGGGGGCGACGCGTGCAGCAGAAAGCAGGACAACGGCGACGGCGGCCACGAAGGCAAAGCTTGGTGCTCGCCATTGTTGCTGTGTGCCCCTCCTTTTGGCTGGCTTACTAGATTTAGCTAGCCGTGCTGCACTTGCTGCTTCAGCTATATGATCATTGAGCGGTTTAAATAGGTCGGCGCGGCAGGGATATACTGGAATAGTAAGCATGTGTCAAATCACATCTTCTTGTTTGAGGACTTCGATACGAATTCCTTTTTTTGCTTGGACAAGTAGGATACTCTTCCGATACACTCGATAGCCGATACGACCAGGAGAAGTGCGCTGTAAAAACGATGCTTTTGGATTTGATGGGGTTGCTAACGTGTTACACCGGTAATACCTAAGTAAGAGGTACAAAGTGTGAGAAGGACGAGGCGTCGATGACCGTGAGTGCGTCACACGTACGTAATTTGAGCAGAAGGGCTCCGGTGGGAATGACACTGAAATATGCATGGGGACATAGAGTGGACAATCTATGTTATCGAACGATAGGATTGCATGCAGCATTGGAATTAGAGTTGGCTAGGTCTTCGAAAAAGTGTGTTCGTTCAACATCGTCGCGAGAAATACAGGGCATCCTGCTTCATCACCAATATCCTACTAGAACCCGCTTACGATACGAACAATGGCGGGAGTACAGAGTTGCTGCTACTTGTAAGTTTGAAAGTTTCCTGGCCTTCCATCATGCCTCTACTAAATTTAGCACGGGTGATAGTGATCTGTGTGCGTTCAAAAATTTAACTTAACTCGAGGAAATTACGAGATTTTCTAGAAAATAAGCCAACTTAAATGTTGGTCGATTACGATTTGTATGCGATAACTTTGACTTTATTTATAGAAAATCCATACAACATTCTTATCTTCAAATAAATTTACTAAAACAACTAGATTCAAATATCTATCCGATGGTACTAATTATTTATCATATATATTAATATTTTCTACTTACTCAGTTCCAAATTGTAAATCATTTTGACTTTTTTTTGTTATAATTTGGAATGGAGGGAATAATATATAGTTAGTCAAAGCATTTGGGGATGGAGGAGTATAACTTGACCGTTCACTCATTCACTACGATAAATTTGCCTTCAGAGATAGATTCTCGCATTTAGATTCACTACATATAAAAATGACCTTAAACTTGTCTTGGGATCTTCTATACTATAATGTCCCGCTTAGAGGGCTCACGAAATCAAGGGCTCACGAAAAACAAAGATCATCATCGATTGGAGGGCTAAGATTGAAAGTTTGATGCATGGTCGACACCCTCACCTCCCACCGCACATTCTCACGCATGGAGGTTTGATTCACACCTTGCAACCACAACCAAGGTTTGAAGCCCATCACGCCCAAAACAAAAACTAAAAATAGAAAGAAACGATGACATTTGTCACGGAGAAACAAAAACTAAAAAATAGAAATCAACGACCACATTTTGTTTCTCAAGCATGCCATGAAGGCCTAGGAACCGCTTTGCGACGGAAACGCCAGTCACGCCGCCATCGCCACAACGGGATCCCTCAACGCTGCCGCCATCGGCCATCGGCGCCGCGCCCGCCGTGAGACGCTCGGCGCCTAGAGCGCCACCTTCGCTATCGGCACGCCCACGGTACATATACATCCCGCGTGATCGTGGCGCCAACATCCCGGGATCAGCGCCATCTGAATCGCGCAATTATCGCTGCTTTGGCGTCAACGTCCCCGGATCGGATGATCTTATTACATATCCATCGATCTACCTACGCGCATTTGTTTTTGCTTCATCCGATCAAAGCTTCTTTTTTGTGGTGATGACCTGGTGATCAATGCATGGCAAGTTAAAAAAATGGGATATGCTTCATCTCCTCCAGTTGTTCGATGTGGTTGGATTCGACTGTGTGGTCTACTTCTACCCCGGTGGATCTTTGGTGGCATGGGTGCGTGCTACAAGATCTACAGCGGGCAGTGGTTGGCCGGCCTGTGATCTTCATGCAGGCATGCCATAGATTGCTCTACTTTTGTTTCTAGGATTACTGTGTTTTGTAGCAGTGTATGAAAGTGATTAGTATGTGCTAATTCATCTATTTTTGCAATGATTAAAAATCACGTTTCTGTTCCTTCTGCTTGATCACAGTTTGTTCTATATAATTGTTCCATGTGTGCCAAATAATATAAGAATAATTGTTCTATTTAATGGTTCAATGTGTGCCATTCAGGGAGCATTTTAGCAAAGAACTGCGGGAACAAGAGGCTCAAAGAGAGTCTCCATGCCATCTATTGGACAAGACCAAACCACTAGATGATGAGCAGATCCAAACAGGCTTTGAAGGCAAGAAAAATTAGCTCCTAATCTATTCTCTTGCAATTAAAAATATTTTTTTTTCTTTCTTGGCAGATGGCAGCCTGAGAAGTTTAAATATAGAGGTCAGTTACATTCCTTGTTATCTACAACAACCTGAGAAGCTTACTGCTCTAAGATCAAATTTACTACTCGAATCATGCATTGTGAGGATTTGTTCGTGATACATCCTCATGCTTTATGCACAAACGATTTGATTGATTTGTTAAACACTTCATTTAATGAGGATTTGTTTCTGATACATCGTCATGCTACATGTACAAACGATGTGCAAGTATATTCAGCAAGTTATACTCATTTGGATTTATGATGTGCATGAGTAGCAGCATGAACTTTGATGAGGCTACCTGTTTTTATTCATTCGCTAACATATTTCAAATGTTTGTTAGGGATCATGTTCAAATATGTAGTAGCGAAGTTCCACTGGAGCACAAAACAATCCCAGGTATTGTATGTATACACAGGGAAAAAAAAGCTCTCAATTCCTTGAAGATGTACATATAAGGCAAACTGATGTGACTATTTCCCTTCTCTTAAGGCAAGCTTTACCCATTTTTATATCTAGATGGAAAACTATTTGCATGGGTAGGGGAAGAAGCTTCATTGACAGAAAGTGGTTTCAGTAACCTTGGAGTTGACTCAGTGGATCTGTCAAGAAAGTGCCTTTTATATGTATCACAAGGGTGCAAAGATAAATGTGTGTGAACTAAATTTTAAGATACTGTCAAAGAAGTTTTCAAAGAAGTTCAGGGCCCTGTGAACAAGAATTTAAGACGGATTAATAAGGGCAAAAAGATATATTTGCATGAGCCCTTAGGAAATTCACAAGTTAAAAGGAATTGCGCTATTATACAATTGGAAGAAACTTGAAATATTAATTAACAAAATATTGTCATTTGGTATTATTTATGTGCACCTCTAAAAAAAACCGTAGCGTTAGCACGGGCCATATACTAGTGATGTCTAAAAAGAAGTAAACGGCTCTAGGAGGCGGCGGTTGTGGGCCAAAATCCCATGCACACACTACTACATATTCACTCATCACACACGTCATAACCCTCCTTCACATTCATTCTCATCACAATCAGTTGTGCCACGATATCACAACCGGTTCTTGTCACAACTCGGTGATTTTAAATCCCAAAAATGGCCCTCCTCCTCGCCCTCCTAGCTTATATATGGCTTCTCAAAATCGGCTTCTGGCTGCTTCACGGTCGTGTGTCGCAAGATACACGATTTTTGACATGAAAATTCGCGTGCTACGTGCTAGCTAGGATTTGAACCTGAGACATCTACGCTTAGGTCCCCTGTGTCTATATAGCATATCAGTTCCCCTAGTATATTCACCTTTCAAGATTTAAATAAATATAGGATCTTAAACGACTTTACATGCGAAAGTTATAAACTACAATAAACTACAATTTGTTGTTGTAATCCAGATATACAACTTTGAATTTGGTTGTTTCACCGTCCAAGGTCATTTGACAAATTTGGATTTTAAAACGTTCAAACTTCAGCCAGACCGTTTGTACCTCAAATCGTTTCTAATGAAAATGTTGTCAACTACAAGATTATTGTTCTCATTGAGATCTGCTATTTTGGTTTTGGCCGATTTTTCCATCTAAAGTCATATGAAATTTTTGGCCTTTTTAAAACTTAAAACTTCATATACAAATTTGAGACTATGAATAACTTCTAATGAAAAAGGTTTGAACTACGAGCGGTTTAGGGGTTCTAATGAAAAAACTTTGAACTTCATATACAAAAAAGTTTTAATCCGAGGTCGTTTGAAAATTTTGGAATATGTAGTAGTGCGTGTAGGGGTTCTAAGCCGAAGTGATGACGATGCCTCCGAGCGCACTACTGTAGATTCACCCATCACCACATGTACTTCTTTCTTTACATTATTTTTCATTTGAAGATCAAATTGTTTACTTTTCATAGTTTTTAATTATAAAATTTGCTTTACATCTCATATGGAAATCAAATTGTTATTTAAATTATTGTTTATCATTTAAAAGTTTACTTACTATTAATGCATTAGGTATAGAACTTTTAGTTTGAATATAATCCTTAAAATATAATGTAATTGTGTACTAGTAATGTATACTAATTAAATGCACATCTTGCATCTCGAGAGTCAAACTTTTTAAAAATTTGACCAAATATATACTTCCACTAGATTGAGCATGGTATATACTTTCATAATATACTTATTTGAAGATACAAATTTTTATATTATTTGATATATTTCTAGTCAAACTAGGAAAACTTTGACTCAGGACAAAGGGCTCTTTTTTGTTGTTGCATTAATCTTGCAATTGTAGTAAGTATTGACATTTTTTATTAATCTACGGCATGTTTGGTTCCATAGTAGCTGCTAATAATTGTTTCTTTTTGGATCCAAACAAACGTAGATAATAGACTAGCTAATTGTTACTTGAACCTCTAGATAATAATAATCTTATTAGTTGGACAAAATCAGATCCCGACAATTGATTTTACTAGATGAAAATTGATGTTCAATCCGACAATTTATCAAAAGCCCCTCTGAGTCATCTTCCATTAACAAAATGGTGTCATCAACATACTTCAAAATGGATAATCCATCATCTATAAGATTGACACCAAACCTCTAAATTGTCCATCTCTCGACACAAGAAAAACCAACGTATCCGCAACCAAGTTAAAGAGGATGGTGTGGTCTTTTTCTTCTTTTTTTATTTTTTTATTTATTTATCAATCTCGTAGTTATATTAGACATAGATTCTTTGATTTAATCTAAGCCATTAGATCATAAGATTCGTTGGTTGTCGATCGAAAATATGTTTTCCATTAGATCACAAGATAAGATAAGATTCGTTGATTGCCGAAAATATGTTTTAGGAATGGTAACTTTTCCAAAATATACGATCTCGGCTCTATATAATAAATTTCTTCCCTCCTCCTTCCAGCACCACGTGCATCCGCAAGCAAAGCTCCCCGACCAATTCGCCTCCCGCGCGAGCCCTTCCTCCGGCGGGTCCCGCCCGCCCGCCCGCCTCCAACCCAGCCCGCCTGCCCCGGCTAAAACCCTCCTCCCCCTGTTCTCATGTTCCTCGTCAGAGCCACCAGCACCACCACCGCGGCAGCCTCCCTCGCTCCTCCTCCGATGCCGCCGCCCGCTCCCCTCGCCTAAAACCCTATCACTCGCCCCGCCGCCTACCATCCTCCCCTTCTCCATCCGCTCCCGCTTCTCCTCCTCCTCCACCTCCGCGTCCGCATCCTCCGCTTCTCTCCGCCGGCGTGCGACCGCGGCAGCCGCAGCAGGTGAATCCGGGGAGAAGAAGCCGCCGACCGCGAGTGCGGAGTGGGCGGCGGCGGCGGCCGGAATGTCGGCCCCGGTGGCGGAACCTCGGGGAAGCGCACGGTGGCGGACGTGCTGATGGGGAACGCACGGGCCGCTGCCAGCAAGTCGAAGAAGGCAGCGCCGTCCCCGAAGAAGCCTCCGGCGAAGACCAACGGCGCGGAGGTCGAGCCGGAGGCTGCGGCGGCGGCGGAGAAACCGCCTTCGCCGGTCAGGTCCAAGCGGGCGTCGTCCCCAGCGAAGTCCCCCAAATTGCTGGCTGATGGGCCTACATCCCCGGCTAAGTCCAAGGGTCCAGCGAAGGAGAATTCCCCGTCGCCAAAGAGGTCCAAAACCCTAGCCCCTAAATCCGACACCCAGCCTTCTGGTGAAGGTGTTGTCTCGCACACCGATGAGAAGAAGCGGGCCAAAACCACAGATTCCCCAAAGGCAGAGGAGAAGAATGTCACCCTAGAGCTAAAGAAGAAGGGCAGTGAGTTTGACCCGATGGCTGCTGCCTATTGGAAGCCTGGTGAGCCCGTGCCATTCCTGTTTCTGGCTCGGGCACTTGATCTCATATCCAACGAGAGTGGCCGCATTGTTATTACAGAAATCCTGTCAAATGTGTTTTTTGCACAGTGATGGCAACAACACCGGATGATCTCCCTTGCAACCGTGTACCTCTCAGCCAACCGGATTGCGCCACCTCATGAGGGGATTGAGCTTGGGATTGGGGATGCATCAGTCATCCGTGCACTTGCAGAGGCATATGGACGCAAAAAGAGGAGCATGTTAAGAAGGACCTTAAGGTTGTTAAATTGGTTACATGTTTGTTCATCAGTTCAACTGCTATGGAATTACATGCTTGTTCATCAGTTCAACTGCTATGGAATTGGAGGCATAAACTGATTTGTTGTTTCTTTTGACAATTGTAGGAATTGGGTGATTTGGGGCTTGTGGCAAAAGCAAGCAGGTTATCGCAGAAGACAATGTTTAAGCCAAAATCACTGACAATAGCTCGCGTGCTTAGCACTTTTCGGGCAATTGCTAAGGTTCTATATCGTTCCTCACATTTCTAATGCTGAATATTTCACCAGAAACCTTTATTCTGACTTGATATCTCAACGTGGAATTGAATTGCTTTCATTGGGACAGTGAGTGTTATTGAAATATGTACTAGCAGAAGTAAAATCACAATATGTAGTGAACCTGGGATTCGAGTCCCAGAGTGGTTAATGTGCTTCCATAATGCACTACTACACTACACAGTTTCACTTAAGAAATCATTTAACAACTATATGATCTTTTATCCAGGAATCGGGCAAAGACAGTCAAGATAAAAAAAAGAAACCATATGAAGGGACTTCTTGTTGCTGCAACTGATTGTGAACCCCAGTACATCACACGCCTTCTTCAGGTAAATCATGGAATGTTCACTTAATGCACTACTGCATTTCCTTCGGTGTCCTGTCTATTCTCTGTTTGCCTGAATTCTTACTCGTCACAGTCAAAAATGAGGATTGGGCTGGCAGAGAAAAACTGTCCAAATGGCTCTTGGGCAAGCTGCCGTATATTCTGACAAAAATTCTCCGCCACCAAAAGTTCAATCACCTTTCGAAGAGGTTAGCAAAAACAAAATCCTCCTATATAGGGCCTTCATATAGTTAATACTTAATACTCTGCATATTAATATATACCTATATCTTAATTCTTAACTGAGTTTCTATTGCTTATATGTGGAAGATTGATTTGATATGCATGGTCAACACTTTTTATTCCTAACATTGCTACTGCTGTTGGTCAGTTACTGATTTTATTGTATTTACTCATGAAGGCTGCAAAAATAATTAAACAAGCATATTCAGTTCTTCCGATATATGATAAAAATTGTCCCAGCGATACTTGAAGTAGGAGTTTGGAAGCTTCCAGAGACATGCAAATTTTCCATAGGTGTCCCTGTTGGCCCTATGTTAGCCAAAAGCAACAAAATCTGTCTCAGAGATCATTGATAAGTTTCAGGGTCTTGAATACACTTGTGAGTACAAGTATGATGGTGAAAGGGCTCAGGTATCATCAATCCTCTTGGCTTTTAGCACTTCTATAGTGTAATACTTTCCGTGCATGTTCATCTAAGTTAACACTTCATAATTTGGAATTTAGATACATTGCATGGAGGATGGTACCGTAGAGATTTATAGTCGGAATGCTGAAAGAAACACCGGAAAATATCCAGATGTCGTTGATGCAGTTTCTAGGTATACTTCTTTTTATAATGTTGCAGCAATTCATTTCTGAATCTCCTACTGAAGAAGCACTCGAAGCAGTTATTACTAGTTATAGCCTTGAGTATCCTGTCCTTAAGGTTTGTGCCATGCAGATCCAATTATCATGGTGCAACTTTTTCTGTCAGTTTTCATAAGGTTTATTGGTTTTCTAAGCCCCCATATGGTACAATGTTAACTTTTTAAGTCTGATTTTTGATTCCTTTAATCATCTTTCAAATGTAAGACACCTGAGATTTGCTTTCTCCACCTTCGCCTTGCCTGCTTTTTGAGGTAGAATTCTATAGCCTATGACATTTTCCCCTTGCAATGCTAGTCATGAATTCCTTATATCTTGGTGATATGATGCATTCAGTAAAGCTGAAGCCATCTCCTTCTGTTTTTGTCATGTGTTCCCACAAGCTTTGTCAAGATAATTTGGTTACTGGCTAAATAATTATCTACCCAAATTTGTGTTCTGTCCCGCACTTTTAATTCCTGATGATCTTACGTTTAGCATGTTAATGCAGATTCCGAAGCCTACAGTAAAATCATTTGTCTTGGACTGTGAAATTGTTGCCTATGATCGTGAAAAACAGAAAATTTTGCCTTCCAGGTTTGTATTTTAATTCTCTTTTTAATTTCCAGTTAGGTTACTTTCATAGTGGCCATCCTGTCCTATAACTATAAATGTCTGAGCATGCAAAAAGATGCTGTGCACTAGAGTATTTGATGTTCTAAACTAAACCTTTAATTCTGTGACCTTCTCCTGTTTACATTTGTGTATTTTCTGTTGCTAGCTGTGACTTGTAAGGTCCAGTGATTGTTCTCCATCTCTGCAGATACTTAGCACAAGGGCTCGCAAGGGTGTTACCATAAATGACATCAAAGTTTCAGTCTGTACTTTTTGGATTTGATATTCTTTACATAAACGGAAAACCTCTTCTCCAGGAACAACTCAAAATTTCGTCGAGAGGTACTGTACTTCTGCCATATAGATTCTTAATGTGCAATAGCATTTCATTCTGCTACTGAAAACATTTTTTGTGCTATCACATGGTTGTGGTCAAGTTTTCAACATATTATGATTCAGTAAAACTTTGTAGCCAACTTAGCACAACCTATATTATTGTTACTCTTCTTTCCTGAATGTGCAACACATGTATCTTCAAAAAAAACAACTAAGGAGTACTCTAGTCTGAGGCTGTCAAAATACATAAATAATACAAAATACAAAAAAAAACACATAAATAGATCCTTTATCTAGAGGTGTAATTATTCCTTTGCATCGGATACATGGCAGCATCTTTACAACTCCTTTGAAGAAGTGCCTGGTGTGTTTAAATTGGCTACTGCAATTACATCAAATGATCTGGAGGAGATACAGAAATTTCTTGACACTGCTGTCAATTCCAGGTAACTGAAATTTTTAAAGCATACATTGGCCAGCTTGTTTTGATAGCTTCAAGGTTTCATTTGTGCTCAATAAAAACTGGTTTAGGCACAAGATAAATAAAACACTGGATTGCAGCATTTGATTTGAAGTATTGGAGTTATGATAAAGGATCAGTTCATGAAAGTAGATGCATTACAATTGATTTTAAAGAATAATAGTTCTAAAAGAAAAAAATACATGCCTTTGTCACTCCCTTGGAAATGAAGTAATCCTAAAGGTCATGGTTCAAACATTTATATGTTGTGATTGATGAAACACACCATTGTGGATGATTGCACATTTGCTTCCTGAACGGTTCACAAGCAACAGTTTGAAGTGTTCTCCAATTTTACATGTCTAACATCGGCCCTCTGGCTGATTATAGGCATATATCTTCCAATTTATTTACAGCAAATGCTATAGTACATTTCCTTGATTATCGCATAGACTATTCTAATTCTATTTTTCTGAGAGGAAAATTTATAGATCTGTATTCAACTTGGGATTGTGAAAAGAATATGCTAATTAAACTATGTTAGCTGTAGCATGTGTATATCATCACTTCTTGAAGCAAATTTTCTGTTGAGAGGAGTTTCACATGAAACTGCCAGTATAGCAATGTTAGGAAACATATGTGTTGTTTTAAAGTTCCATGTCGTTTTAAGATCAAAATTAGTTGATATATGAATTCTGAGTGAAGGATTGCTTATTGGTGTTTTCTCTCCAATTTTTTTGCCAAGATCTTTTTCCGTCCACTAAGTTTTCATCTACTGAAGTTGTGAAGGGTTGATTATCAAGACATTGGATAAAGATGCTACATATGAGCCAGCGGTTTATCAAACAATTGGTTGAAACTGAAGAAGGATTACATGGATAGGTCAGTGCCATACTGATTTAACTCTGTTCGAACATGCAAATCTAGAAAATCATAGTGGCTGAATATGCATATTCTATTTCAATTATGCTATGGTACAAGATTTAAAATCTCCAAACATCATTTATATTGAGCTGTCAACATCGAAATTTATAAATAAAGCATTATTAGTTGTGTTTTTAAAGTTATTTATCCCTGTTTCTTTTTGGCAGCATTGGAGACTCTTTGGACTTGGTACCTATTGCTGCCTTCCATGGTAGAGGAAAACGAACAGGTGGATGGTTCTTTTCCATCATCCTTACTGATAAAAATGAACTAAATTTAAGTGTTTCCTTTGCCCCCCTTGACATAACTGCTTGTTAATTTTTTATATAAAGCTCATTTGCTTTAGTTTTTTTCTTTCATGCTAATGCATGTTTCTTCTGCCCATGTTTTGCTTACTAGGTGTCTTTGGATCATTCCTCCTGGCATGCTATGATGAGCAGAATGAAGAATATCAAACAATATGTAACATAGGTAGGTGGTGCTTCTTTTGAAAAAACCCAAGCTTCCTTAGATGAGTCCTCTTCATGCTTTCATCTTGATGCATTTAGGTACTGGATTTTCTGATCAACAGCTTGAAGAACGTTCTGCAAGCCTTCGGGTAAAGTGATAGAAAAACCAAAGGTGATACTTCCTCAAGCCTGGTGTTCAATGACTGGTTCTTATTGACAATGTGTGTGTGTTTTTTTTTTTGTGACCATCACATTAATGGTCTTGTTTGTACAGGCATACTATAGATTTGCTGATACAATGGACCCTGATGTGTGGTTTGAGCCATCAGAGGTAATGTGCATTAAAACTTCGATTACATACTATCGATTCACATTAATACTTTGGTGCCTTTGAAAACTTTGTAGTTTAACTAACTTATTTTTCTCGCTTTTCTTAGGTGTGGGAGGTCAAAGCTGCAGATCTGAGCATAAGCCCCGTACATCGTGCTGCTAATGGTATAGTCGATCCAAACAAGGTTGGTAGTTTTATTTCCCATCACCATTCCTCCCCATCTTGACTACTTTTGATGATGGGAAGGCTAATGCTGAAATTGAACCAGGGTATCTCCCTAAGATTCCCTCGCCTGTTGAGATTACGTGATAAAAGCCCAGAACAAGCCACCACGCCTGACCAAGTAAGTTAACTGCCTCTTTGCTATTTTTCAATGGTTTGACGTTTAGCAAGTCCCAATTTGGATTGTCTCCAAATTTTGCAGGTCGCTGACATGTACCGGTCTCAAAAGATCAACCACGGTTATAACCAGGAGGATGAGGACGATGATTGATGCTGACTCAATTCTTGGGGCTGGATGGGATGTTCCATTGAGGTAAACACTAGTCTTAACAGTTCACAGATTATTCTCAATCGTAACCTGTTGATTTATTGGCTCATATTTTAAGATCATTGAACAGGTATTGACCAGAACATGTGTTTCCAGTTTGTTTCGTCCTGGTTCGAATGGCTTAGGGTATATTCAGATTTGTGCATTCCTCATGAGTCGTGATATTGTATCCTGCTATAGTTTCTTCTTATTGTTTTATATGCGGATTCTGTGAGCTGACCAAGGCTCAATCAAACTGTACCTTCAGAAATTGAGCAGTATTGACACTAACCCGAGTACATTATTAGCACTAATATGCTTTTTTTTTCTCTTTTTGCAAAAATGCAAAAGTTCACAAGTTATCCCTGTCAATCCGCATGATATCTTTATGAATGCCTATGGCCACAAGATGTTTGGTCGATGGGGCATATCATTTATCACTGGCATAAACTTGGGACGGTCAAGACTTTACAAGTTACACGGGCAATTTTTCTTACACGGGAATTTTAACAAAAGTAGAACCACAACCGAGCTGTGCATGGAAATGCATAAACCGATGGCTGTACCCAATATTTTGGTGTTGATCCCCACCCTTCGGTTCACCTGGAAAATCATTGTATCGTTGCAACCAAACAAGCATCCTGTGTTGCTGTTCTAGTTGCACAATAATGTGCATGTTAATGATGTCAGTGTGGTCGGATTGAAACATCGGGTAGCAGGGGACGCACGATGGTTTTTGTTGTGCAAAGCAGAGGAAGTCCAAAGGGTTTCTGCACACATTTGAAGTCAGCAACAAGTTCAGTTCTTCAGTAAAATCAATTTTTCAGTAGCAGCAATTTTCAAACTCATGTTTCAAAAGAATTTCATTCGGTAACAATTTTGTACCAAACACTAATGCTACCAAAATCACCTAACCTCTACATACGGATCTCAACGAAAGCCCAAAAACCTGTGCCAATGATTCATATGCTGGTGCTGCATTACAAATGTTCTGATACAGACAAGCAATCGAAAAAAGGCTTCTTCCAAAATAGTTTCTGCACGAAAATGTACCAATCTCAACAGAATTAAAAAAAAAAACTACAGTAATTTTTTTTCCAAACCGAAAAAAAAACTAAGGGGCTGTTTGGTTTGGGGACTTTTAGTTCTTGGGACTAAAAAAAGTTCGTTTTTAGTCCCTACCAAACCAAACAGGGAGAAACTTTTGAGACTTTTCCTCTATTAGTTCCCTAAAAGACTCTTTTGAAGGATTTTTTTAAAAAAAAAAAGTCTCTAGGACTAAAAAAAAGAGTTGTCTCTAGGAACCAAACAACACCTAAGTACGGTATTGCTGTACTTAGTGATAGAGCCTCGTCCACCTTCACATCCTCCACACGCTGTAACATTGCTAGTCAAGGTTAAAAAATGGCTTAGAACAAACCTTGAAGTACTTGTTGGGTTTGTGATCGGAGCTATAACTACTTAAGAGAGTTTGGGTTAAAAAGTTACTCCTAGATAACAGTGCAATGTCACGTGAAATTCAAATCAAAATCAGTAAAAAATGTGTATATCCAAAATGTAATTAAAATATGTGGTGATTTTCGAATGTCATGTCTTGGTAATAAATAAATTAATTAATCCACATGGCATTGTCCTAGCCAAGTAATTGTTTTCCACCATCTAATACAATATGATCACCTAACGCTCAGCAAGCCTGCAGATTAAGTTCTTCAACAACGAAGGGCAGGTCTGAACAAGATGCTGAAAGCCCTCGGTTGCCATGACCGCGTTCAGTGCCTGGGAGTCACACCACCCGGTACTAATAGTGCCTGGTCTGTCAGGGGGCGCAGGCGTTGGGGCCCTCCCCTCACCCCGCATTAGTACCGGGTGCCTGCTAAGTACTGTGCTGTCTGCTTAGTCTGGTCTTGGATCTGCTTGAATCCTCTTGAACCGACGGATGCTCAGCTTCTTGCTCATTTTGAAGGTGACATGGACCTGCACAGGCTCGGGGGTGAGTCTCAGCAGTTTCAATAATAAATCATCTTGCTCGTCTGATCTTATCAACCAAGGCTCAAGTAATTTTCCTTTCAAAAACTAGAAAATCTAGAACTTCAATAACTGTTTTAGTCAATCGATTCTCTGTCCATGATGCATATGCTGTAGTTCCAGCATAATCTTTATCTCATATTAATTAGTGAGTTCTATTACATGGTGAAAGGATCTGGCTTCTTTGATTTGGGTTTCTGTGGACCTGCTTGTTAGAATGATCTCAATCCCGAGTTGGGCCCAACGGACCAACTCGGGCCTTGACCTCGCCAGGCGATCGGGGCGGCGCCCAACCCATCTATGGTTGGAGGGCCCCGTCACAATCGCGTAATATAAAAAGAGAGGTGGGGGGCCGGGCCACCGTTCACGAGTTACTACAGCCGCCCGGTCACCCCACCTACAAACCCTAATCCGATCTACGAGGGTGGTGCGCAGCAAGTGACGGAAGTGCCTCCACGCCGCCGTCGCCGCCATCGCACCAACCTCCACCCACCGGCCGGCCGCCGCCTCGAGGCGCAGAAGACCGATGGGGGGACTCCAACGCCGCCGCCATCGCCGCCGGGATCGAGCTCCGCCGCCCCCGCCAAGTCCTCGATGGTCGGTATATAATCCTACAACCCCTCTGTTCCCCTCGTTCTTATGTTTATCGCAAGAGATCAAGTAGTTGCTAGGGTATCTATGATTGTTCTTGTTCTTTCTATAACGCGTTACGCGTCTAGTTGCCATGCTAGTGATCCGCTTAATCCTAACAATGGTATCACGCCTGTCTAGTAGTGGATCTAGAACGGGTTAATGCAAATCACAGAAATGACCCGATCCGCAATGGATCGGGACAGTAATCCTAACCTAGGGTTTTGCCGCAAGAGCCAAAAGAATGAAAAAGAAAATTCAACCGATCACGCCGATCGGAAAAAGAAAGAAGGGGATTTGACTGAATCGAACTTCAGATCGAAGAACCTAACGATGGACGCACCGACTTACCGTCGTCGTGCGGGTCGCCGAGGTGCGGTTAAAGGCACCACCACCACGGGCCTTTCGGCGGGCGCCGGCCTGACGCGAAGCGCGCGGCCGACGAAGAGCCCGACGGCGGGCGCCACACCGCCTCTCTTCCGATCCGCCCATGGGCGGATGACGCCGTGGCTTCGCCCGTGGTGGCGTTGCGCTGGCGAGAAACGGAGGGGAGGGAAAGGAATGGCCGCGCCCGCCGAGAGTCGCGGTCGAGGCGGTCGCCCTCCCTCCACGGACATCGCCGCCACCGCCATGAGAGTAGCCGCCGCCGTGTTTTCGTGGTGAGAGAAACGGGAAGAGGAAGAAACCGACTAGGGTTTCGGGGCCGGTCCGGTGTGCTCGGGTTTTGATCCAAATAAAAGCATGCTCGGCCCGCCGGATCCCGCCACCCTAGATCGGACGATCCCCGGCGCTGCCGCTTTGCCGGGCTGATGGAGCTTTTGGCCCGAGCGGGCATCACGCGGCGGGCGCGTGGCCGGGCCGTGGGCGGGCCGGCCTGTGGGCGGTTCGTTCGCCCGCCTATTAACCGCATGTTAACGTTTTTCATTTTTTATTTTCCGAAAACTGATATATTGATGCATATTTGATGCGATTTGAATTGAAAGTGATGCAAATCTTGTTATAAATTTTGTCGAACGATAATTTTGTGATGAGAAAAGTACAAGAAATTTTTGAAAAATTGAATTATGAAAGTATTAATGTTTCCGCTGCGTATGATAAAGTTGTTTATTTCTTTTAATTAAATTCGAACCAACGGGAGAATTTGATTTTAAGAATCACAGTTTTGAGATGGTTATAATATTGTTATTTTTCGACCAACGTTGATAATAACGGTGTTATAATGAGCATGTATTATTTCTATTTCGCCCAACGGTGATTTAGATTTAATGCATAAAGTGTTCCATGCAATGGCAATTTTTTTATGTTGTTTAATTGTTCTCACTAGTCCGAAATTGTGATTTCAGCGCTTCCTCCTTGATGGGCATGATCGACAAGATCCCGAACCCGAAAAGGAGACAACTATCCCGAATGGAAAAGGAAGATTGACTTTGCCTTTCTCATGGCCGATGTTGATCGGGTGATCAACGAACCGTGTCCCACGAGCCCGTGGAACCTGGGCGTGAGTCCGATGACAATGATGAGGCATGGGAAAAGAAAAAGAGGGACTTTGCTCCCATAAGGATGTCTTATGACATAAAGCGTGGCGTATGGCTCGGTGACAACAAGAAATGTCGTGCCGTGATTGAAAACACAATTGAGCCCGCTATCACGTGGCTCAATTGAAAAGTGTGACACTGCCAAAGAGTACCTTGAGAGGATTAAGACCCGGTTTATCGGTACCTCCAAGGTGTATGCCACCCATTTGTTCAAGCAATTGACAAATGAAAAGTACACTGGTGGTGGCATACATGATCACATTCTCAGAATGAGTCATTTGGCAAACAAGCTTAAGGCAATGGATTTGGAGATTCAACCACAACTCCTTATTCATTTTGTCTTTGCTTCCTTGCCAAAAGAGTATGACAACCTTGTGATCAACTACAACATGCAGCTTGAGAAATGGGACTTAGATAAGCTCACTGCTCAGTGTGTTGATGAGGAGATAAGGATAAAGGGCCAGCAAGGTGGTCATCTGAACTACCTTAAAGGCAACAACAACAACAAGGGTAAAAAGCCATTTAATCATGGCTCTCCCTCAAAGAAAGCTCCCATGCAAAGATAAGCCTCGGCAAATGCCAAGAAAAGCCACAGCCCGCGGCAAGGGCAACGGCAAGGTGAAATGGGTTGTTTCAAGTGTGGTAACCCCAACCACATTAAGAAAAACTGCCACGACTACTTAAAGGAGATAATGGCAAAGAAAGGTGAGAACATTATTTCATTTGTAAATGAATCCCTGTATGTACAGTTTTCAAAGTCTACATGGTTTATTGATTCTGGTGCAACAATTCACGTTGCTAATTCCTTACAGGGATTCCATTCGACGAGAACTACGCTAAAAAGAGAAAGTTCCATTAGTGTTGCAAATGGAGTCGAGGCTGCAAAGGGAGGCCATTGGAGATGTTGCTCGAGTTGCCTAATGGCTACTGATCTTATTTTTGAAAGATGTTTTTTATGTTCCTACATTGCAAAGAAACTTAATAAGTGTTATTAAGTTGGATGATTCAGGTTTTACCTGTAATTTTGGACATGGCCGGTGTGTCATTTGGTTTAATGATATATTTTTGTTGGTCTTGCCATCGACAAGACGAATTGTATATGTTATCGCTATGTGAAAAAGTGAATTCCATATGTGATGTGCATGATGGCGTATCCTCGTCTACAAATGAAAATAGAAAAAGAAAGCGAACTCCAATTGCAACGGCGAAATTATGGCACTGGTCGTTTAGGCCATATTTCGAGGGGAGAATAGAAAGACTAGTTAAGAATGAAATTCTTCCTCCTTTGGAGTTCTCGGACTTAGAGCAATGCATAGATTGCATAAAAGGAAAGTACGTAAAAGCAAATTAAAAAGGATGCCAAACGAAGCGCCAGAAAAATTAGAGATCATTCATACCGATATTTGTGGTCCTTTTCCCCGTAAAGAGTGTGGATGGCTATGACTCGCTTCATTACATTCACGATGACTACTCCCGGTTTGGCTATATTTATCCAATTAAAGAAAGAGCAGAAGCATTGGATAAATTTAAAATATTTAAAGCTGAAGTTGAAAATCAACACAACTTAAAGATTAAAGTAGTCCGATCCGACCGTGGGGGAGTACTACGGCCGGCATACCCCATTTGGTCAAGTTCTTGGACCATTTGCAAGGTTTCTACAGAAAATGGTATAGTCGCCCAAAGATTCCACGCCGGCGAACCTCGAAAAAATGGAGTAGCCGAAAGGCGAACCGTACCCTCATGGATATGGTGCGCGGTATGATGAGCTACTCTACTTTACCATTGAGTTTGTGGATGGAGGCGTTAAAAACCGCCATTCATATTCTCAACAGAGTGCCAAGCAAATCGGTGCCCAAAACACCGTATGAATTATGGACAGGAAGGGTGCCTTCACTAAACCACCTGCGTGTGTGGGGGTGTCCTGCTGAGGCTAAAATGTTTAACCCAAATATTGGAAAGCTTGATCCCAAAACAGTGAGTTGCCATTTTATTGGCTATCCTGAAAGATCAAAAGGTTTTCGTTTCTACTGTCCTGATAGACTTACAAAGTTTGTAGAAACAAGACATGCTATTTTTCTAGAGAATGAAATGATAAGGGGAGCATGGCAGCTCGAAAGATTGATCTTGAAGAAAAAACGGGTGTGCGTGCCCAATCCTATAATTCAAGAGCCATTCTTCGAGCTACACGCTGTTTCGCACACCGGTAATGCAAGACATTGTGGCGCAAGAACCTCGTTGATGTTCCTCTTGTGGTAACAACAAGAGAATGAGGAACCCGTTAATCGGGAACCTAATGAAGATGTTACCACGGATGAGGGGAGCAACACCGGCCTCAAAACGTAAGAGGTGCCAAATGAGGAGGCCCCTAGAAGGTCTCAAAGAGTCGAAGGTCAGCTATACCTAATGACTATGAAGTTTATAATATTGAAGAGTTTCATATGGAAGGTGAACCGGCCTCATATGAAGAAGCCATGAGTAGCATTCACGCATCAAAGTGGTTAGAAGCCATGAAAGAAGAAATGCGGTCTATGAGTTCCAATGATGTTTGGGACCTAGCGGATATTCCTAAAGGAGCCAAATCGAGAGGGTCAAATGGGTCTACAAAATAAAACGTGACTCCCAAGGGAAAATAGAAAGATATAAAAGCGCGACTGTGGCTAAAGGCTTTACACAAAGAGAGGGAATTGATTACACCGAGACTTTTTCTCCGGTCTCATGTAAAGATTCTTTCAGAATAATAATGGCATTGGTGGCACATTTTGACTTAGAGTTACATCGGATGGATGTAAAGACGGCATTCCTAAATGGGGATTTGGAGGAAAACGTCTACATGGCACAACCTAAGGGTTTTGTCGTGGAAGGTAAAAGAAAAGATGGGATGTCGCTTAAAGAAATCTATTTATGGCTTAAAGCAGGCTTCAAGACAGTGGAACTTGAAGTTTGACAAAACTATAAAGAATTTTGGGTTTAAAGCAAATGTCGAGGACAACCGTGTCTATGTAAAGTTTAAAAATGGGAAATATATTTTCCTAATCCCGTATGTGGATGATATTTTACTTGCAAGTAGTGATGTGAATCTACTACAGGAAACAAAAAAAGGTTTTTGTCCTCAAAGTTTGACATGAAAGATCTTGGTGAAGCTTCTTTTGTTTTGGGCATAGAAATTCACCGAGATAGAAAAAAGAGGGGTATTGGGACTGTCTCAAAAGGCATATATTGAAAAGGTCTTAGAGAGATTCAATATGCATAAAAGTAGACCTTCACCTGCACCTATAGTCAAGGGCGAGAAATATGGGGATTTTCGTGTCCCGGAACAGTATGAGCTCAATCAAATGAAAGGGGTTCCATATGCTTCACCGTCGGAAGCTTACAAAGATGCTCAAGTATGCACGCCGCCGCAGACTTGGCTTATGTAACCGGGTTGCTTGGTAGATTTCAAAGTAATCCGGTGTTGCACACCGGGATTAGTAAAGAAAGTCTTACGCTATTTGCAAGGAACGAAAGGCCTCATGCTAACGTCTGAAGATCCGACTCCCCTAAAAATCTTGGGATATTCGGACTCGATTATGCGGGAGATGATAGAAAGTCTACATCCGGATATGTGTTTACTCGCAAAGGGAGCAATATCGCGGAAAAGCTCTAAACAAAGATTACTACAAACTCTACTATGTATGCTGAGTTTGTAGCTTGTTATGAGGCTTACGGGGCGGTGAATTGGCTAAAGAAATTCTTACCCGGTTTGAAAGTGGTCGACGACATCCATGGACCAATGACTTTATACTTTGTGATAATAATCCAAAGAATAGAGTATGCTCACAACAATAGGTCAAGTGGTGCTACCAAACACATTGACATAAAGTACTACGTTGTGAAGGAGAAAATCCAGATCAAGTTATAAATCTTGAGCACATAAGCACTCGAAAGAATGCTTGCAGATCCGCTCACAAAAGGCTTACCACCCAACGTGTTCAAGGAACACGTAGCCGGCATGGGGTTAACGGAAAGCCTATGATTCCCGGACAATTATAAAGGGCCCAAAGTTAAAGTTTTATTTGTTTCGCACCAGAGATGTGTATTGTAGCCGTGAAATCTATCGGCAAAAAGGACCGTGACAATTGAGCATGTTCTATGCACAAAACTGAGATGGAATAAGTAAAGAAAAAAGTTCAAAGTGAAAATTCAAAGTGAAGGATTAAAAGTTAAAGTGTAAGATGAGATCAAGGGGGAGAATGTTAGAATGATCTCAATCCCGAAGTTGGGCCCAACGGACCAACTCGGGCCTTGACCTCGCGCCTCGATCGGGGCGCCCAACCAATCTATGGTTGGAGGGCCCCCGTCACACCGCTGCGCAATATAAAAAGAGAGGTGGGGGCCGGGCACCGCTCACGAAGTTACTACAGCCGCCCGGTCACCCCACCTACAAACCCTAATCCGATCTACAGAGGGTGCGCAGCAAGTGACGGAAGTGCCTCCACGCCGCCGTCGTCACCACTGCACCAACCTCCACTCCACCGACCGTCGCTGCCTGAGGCAGAGAAGACCGATGGGGGACTCCAACGCCGCCGCCACTGCTGCTGCCGGATCGAGCTCCGCCGCCCCTGCCAAGTCCTCTGATGGTCGGTATATAATCCTACAACCCCTCTATTCCCCTCTGTTCTTATGTTTATCAGTAGATCAAGTAGTTGCTAGGGTATCTATGATTGTTCTTGTTCTTTCTATAACTGTTACCCGTCTAGTTGCCATGCTAGTGATCCGTTTAATCCTAACACTGCTTACACTTGGTCTAACAAAAGAACTAACACTACTGCAACTTATGAATATCTTCTTGATCCTTGTCTAGCTAATGCAGCTTCGTACCAACTGTTGTTGCTCAGGACGTCGATATATCACATACCAATTCTTTACAGTGACCACGCTCCCATTCTCATACTCCTACAAGGATCACAAGCACACATCAAAAAAACCATTCAGATTTGAGAACTGGAGGCTCTTAGCAGTGGTTCCAAGATTTCACTTCCGACTATTGGCCAACAACACAAACCAAACCTTTGCATACCAGAACAACAGCTCTAGCAAAAAAAATCTCAAATTTTGGAGCAAGAAGAAGAAGCCCATCCATGAACAACTATCAAACGTAGAGCAGCAACTCACTCACCTACAGTTTCTTCATCCAGCAAATCGAAACCATACCCAAGAGCAAAAGTCTAACATTCCAGGACCATCATCTTCTTCAAAAGCAAACTGAATATCACAAACAAAGGTACAAGAAGCAGTGGATAAACACGAAGGTCACTCTATTCTAAAAAGAAATAGAAAGAATAGAATCAATTTTGATGTGGATGCACAAGGCAATCAAAAAGCAACTCGACAGGATATAGCACAAGTGATGATCAGCTACTTCAACAACCTCTGAATTTACCTTCCAGCTTCCTCACAATCACGGCCGTGACCACTAAGATGAGGTAAGAATTAATGATGCCTTCACCTCTTCATCCCCTGATTTGTAGGAAATAACCCGCTTACTGAATCAAATGAGAAGGGATGCTTCACCAGGCCTGGATGGCCTCAATGTAGCTTTCTACAGAAAAGCTTGGCCCTGAATAATTTCGATGGAAGTAATAACTAAATGGAGATACACCAACCCATTTTTGTGCTTCATGATGCATGTGAAATCAACATGATGCTCTAATGGAATTTTGACAACAATATAAAAATAGATATTCATATCCAGTGAACAAATATACAAGGTCACCAAAAAAAGTCAGCTCAGCTAGCTCAAAAAAAAAAAAAGCCACCTCAATGTATTGTATACAGGAGTGAGAGTCACACTCACACACTAGCTGATCCGGTGCTTTGACAAGAAGAGCTCATGCCGCGGGAGCCTTGACGCTCTTGGCCGCCTCCTCCTTTTTGGGATCCTTTGGCGGCGCGTCCGCGGCGATCATAAGGCCCTGGGTGACCATCTGCAGGTCCTCGTAGTCCTGCACCTTCGACAACACTGGCAGCTCCGGGCACGACATGGTGCCCAAGCTAGACGGCACGCTGAGCAGCTCGTCGAGGTTGCTCTTGGCCTCGTCGAACCTCTTCTTGCTCTCCTCCGGCACGAACCGGACGACGGAGTCGTAGTAGTACTTCATGATGTCGTTCACCTCCTTAGCACTGCTCTGGCAGCTCTCCACGCCCTTGGGTATGGTCGCCGCCGTGACGACGGCGCCTGGGTCTCCTTGTACAGCGCCTCGCCGTCCTTGACCAGGTACGAGTAGGCCAGCTCGGCTAGGCGGCGCGGGGGCACGCCGTCTGGGTTGGTCTTGAGCACGTTAACGCACTCCGTTAGGTTCGCCGTCCCGTTGCATGCCTTGGCGACGGTGTCGCCGTCGCTGCCGGCAGGGCGGATGGCGAGGGCCGCGGGTACGGTGGCGGCGGACAGGGCGAGGAGGAGGAGGAGGACAGGGGTGAGAGAGCGAGGCATGCTGATGGCTGCCATGGCTGAGATCGAATCGATGGAATGGTGTGTGGTTCGGCTCACGACAAATGCAGATTGCAGAGTGCTATTTATACAATAGCATCTAGTGTTTGGAGGTCTGTCTAATTATAGGTGAGATGGCCACGGCCAACGAATCAAGTTTCAAGTGTACGTTCTTAGCTTTCTTTCCGGAGGACCTGGTCTTTATTCTTTATATATCCATCTCAGTCTGGTCTTTATATAAAAAAAGTTTTTTGGGAATATATTCTCTCCTCTCTCAATCCCTCATGTAACCGGTGTCTCCTTGTCAGGAGAGGATGTTTCTGTGTACCATCTGCTATACTTGTTGACCTGGATGTTAATCCACAAAGTCTGCAGCAACGCGTGCACCCAGCGGACTCGGTGGTGTGGCTTCCGCGGGGGCGGGAGAAGTTCCACGACTCTATTTCCCTGGCGGCCGGGCCGGGTCACATGGGGAATACACCGGAATAGCAGCAACGAGTGGGCTAAACGAACAAGGTCACCCCCCGTGGATCAGGCCTCAAACCCGGCCCGGGTAGGGTGCAACCGAACGACGGCCTGAGCGGGCACTTCTTCCCTGCCATCACCTCCCACACCACAACACAACGCCACAACCCTAGCTAGCCCCAGTTGTGTGTAATGACAGATATGAGCACGATTGAGGTTGTGCTCACCATGGTTCACGTTGCCGAACCAAATTTGCCGATGCCGAACCCCAGGTGAAGTGTTGAGCCGAAGATGTAGCGGATCTCCCTCAATGGTAGAGGGGATCAAGGTAGAGGGAGGCCGCAGATGGTGGTGGATTTGCAGATAAGCTATGCCACAATCGTTGTCGACGCAACTCAACCAAAGGACGGTCGTCCTACACGACCTGTAATCGAACACCACAAGGGAGTAGGAGTGAAGATCGACCTGTCGATCGGGATTACGAGCTGAAGATCAAAGCGATCGAACTTGGGAGCGCTTCCGAGGCTAGAAGGCTCTAATAAGTCCTGGCAGCCGGCGATCGCCGGGGCGAGAGGAGATCAAATAAGTATCGTCGTTGAGGAACGAGACGAGGTCTTCCTTGTTTTGGAATCTTAATTTATGTAGCGACATAAATAAATATGATGTAGTATATTATGCAGCATTTAACTGAATTCAAAGTTACTGCAGCACATAAAGGTGTCAAGCAAACATTGAAGTAGGGAATTAAGGTTCTTTTATTTCTACCACACAATTTTGCTTGAGGCTTGTCACCTTTGTGATTCTTGTCAAATCTCAAAGTATAGTATTTATATGCACAGAGCTGTGATATTGGATTCAATGTATAGTAAATAATGCCTCACTTAAAAGGGACAACATGAGTCAATAGCGAAATATACTGATTACTATTCCTTAGCCTTTGCTGAAGCAGTCTTTTGAGATCCTGTCTCTCTGAACATTTGATTCGTCACTCTTAAGCTTGAACATTGTTTACAGCAGGTGAAAATAGGATAAAAATATGGCTTAATATGCAACAAAGGTGTAATGAATTTTAAGGATGTGAGAAATAAAGTAGCTTGTTTAACCTCGTGGACGTTTGGCTTGAGGATACACGAGGTGGGATGTGTTGGTCATTTAGAGAGTGATCACTTGATTCAAAATCTTCATCAGCTATTAGTTCCTGTATCCACAACGAGCACTATTTAATACAATGTTGGGAAAAGAAAATCAATATGCAATGTAACGTATGTACTATGCTTCTTCTGTATAAGAGCTATACTGACATTAAATTCAGTATCCCTGCAATCTAGAAGGTATACCAGGTAGGGAACAAACTTATGTAACAAAATGCACATTGGAATGCACTTCTGAATGCACATTGGAATGACAATTGTACTTTTGGAAATGCATTCTGGTTTTATATGAATTTGTTGGATTTCTTGTATTATTCATAATAAAACACTGATCATTGAATGGTGATAGTAACTGTATGAACCTATCCAACATTGATAAACAGATTGGCATGCCTGCAATCATATGAACCTATGTACTTGGACGTTTTTTTTTTTCCTTTTTTTCTTACCGGCGTGAATGTTCAGTTAAGTACAAATTGGTAGCAACAAAATATAATTTGTTGACTTCTCTGGTTCCTTTCTGAATTCAGCAACCACTGGTTGCAGCACTATTTGGACAGTGCATTGGCACATTGAAGCAAATAGGTTAGTAAGGACTCATCAAAGTATAAGATACTTGACATCATCAGTCAACAACAAATCAGAGTTCGCATATCCATTAACAGTGGCCTCATAGGTATGGTATAACAGTACGTTGGCATTTGTGCAGGCATGCCACTACTAACCAGATAGGTGATTTTTTTTTCCAGAGTTGACAACAGGAAATGGCAATATATTTTGAAACCTCAGCAGAATGTAGAAAGAGCATGATCTGCTGTATACCTGACACTGGAAGGCAAAGTAAATTGCAAAGGAAACCTTTAAAAAATCTAGAGGCCTCATATAAACTTGTAAAGCCATATTGGTGCATATAGGAACAGAGTATCATTACCTTAGAGCATCCTTAAGCAGCACACACTTTTGCTGCTGCAGGCACATGGCAAATAAAAGGAGTACTAATTTTGGTAAACCAGCAAGGATCCAGGAATTCCACCAGCTGATGCATAGGATGCAGGGAGCAGAGGGGATTGCTCTTGTGAGCTGCAGACCTGAATTTTGAGAAAATAAATGGCAAAATTTAATTTTTAGATGTAGAAGGTAAAAATATTGAACATACTGCACTAAGTGTAAACACTGCATGAGAAAACAAACATAATAGACACTTTGGAAGCCAAGAAAAAAAAAAAAAAAAATCAAAAACTTAAATGTGGGAAAGCCAAAAAGCTTGAGATGGCAGCAACAACAATCGATCTGTGGCCTGAGAGGCCAATCCTCAATCAGTTTGTGGACTAAGAGGCTGATCCCTTTTTTTTTGCCTTATTATCACAATTACCTACAATAAGAATGCAGATTGCACTTGGATTGATGGCAACAAAACTATAAAAACACAAGCAACCCTTGCATCCAGTGCCATAGCTAATCTCAAAAAGGAAATCAAATGAAATAGTATCATATTGTCAGTTTAGACATATATGAAAATTAGATGAGGTTCATCATGCTATAATAGTCCTAGAAGAACTTTTGTGGTATGATATCGGAAGGGTTGTCATGCTGGAGAGAAAAAAAATTACAAACACTTTCAACGGCCTATAAACACACTATAGTTAACAGGAAGTGGTGGCAGGTATAAGCTGCGATTTTTGACTTCACATGCAAAATACACAGTACGAACGTCACCAATTTGCTACAGCACGACAGTAAAACTCCCTTTGATTGGTCCACGTGTCTAGTCCTCATTGGTCCGCCGCTCCAAATATAACCAGGTGATCCCTCTCAACGAAAAAAAAAACGCTCGCTCCCTTCTCTCCCAATCCTGTCAGCTCTCCCCAGGTGTCGGCGCAGCGCCCACCGTATGTGGCCTCCTCCACATCTCCTCCGTTTCCTCTCCCTCCCTCTCCCTCTCCCTCTCCCTCTCGACGAGCCCCAGCGCCACCACCCTCACGCCGAGCGAGCCGCTCTCCTAAGGCGAGGGCAGCGACCGCATCCTAAGCCTAGGTCGGCCACGTCACCATGCGCCCGTGGCTTAGAAGCCATGTTCCCGAAACGTGAGGAACGTGGTACGTGGTACGATATTTTCAAAAACTATGGAACGAAGAGGGTATACAGCTTTACCTTGTACCAAATCCAAATGGAACGCGTGCCTAGTCTAGATGGAACGTGTTCCCGAACGTTCCCAAAATACAGTACACGAGATGCTCCGATGGCTCGCTTGAGCCTATTGCTCTGTTCTCTCTTGTCGGGCGGACGAATAGATCTCAAGCTTAATGTTTAAGACACTTGATGACAGTACGAGACGCTACAATAGCTCAACGTTCCGCCTATGTTTGGGACTCTATGTTCCTCGGATTGGTCGTGATCCCGACGCTGCGTTCCATCGCGATTGGGAACGGCGTTCCACATTATTCCGTACCACCTAACCGAACGTTGTTCCCGGACGGGAACGTGGGCATGTTCCGTTCCCTGGCTTCTAAGGCCAGTGGCCCCGGCGGCGGCAGCCCCTGCCATGGTCGAGCCGGCGTGGGAGGCCACCGGCCACGCCGGAGCCTCCGCCTCCTCTTCCCTCCCTCTCCGCTTCCTCTCTCCCGTCCCCCGAAGTCGTTCCATGCTGCTACAGCGCTACAGTAAACCCTAGGTGTCCATGCTCCGTTTCTCAACTAAAAACACGTACTCATCCAGTGATTAATCTCTTCCCCATCCGCAATGCAGCCAGAACAAACGTCATGTTCTAGTTCCACAATAATGTGCATGTTAATAATGATGCCAGTCTGGTCGGAGTGAAACATCGGGTAGCAGGGGACGCACAATGGTTTTTGTTGTGTCAAAGCGGACGAAGTGAACCCTCCACTGCCTCCTGTTCGTCTAGCACTCTGACATTGCTAGTCATGGCTTGGGTTTGTGATGGGAGCTATCACAACTCAAGCGAGTTTGGATTAAAAAGCTACTCCACTCACTTGATATTCAAATCAAAACCAGCAAAACAATGTATGTATATATATCCAAAATGAAATTAAAATATGTGGTAATTTCCAAATGTCTTGCGTTGATAATATATTAAACCATAGGCATAGGCCACTGTCCTTGCTAAGTACAGTATCTAATACGATACGATCAATTAACACGAACAAGCGTAGAAATTAATTAAATTAATTAAACCCTTCAAAAGGGCAGGGCAGGTCTGAACAAGATGCTGAAAGCCCTCGGTTGCCATGACCGCGTTCAGTGCCTGGGGACACCTGAGGAAGTAAACACAGGCCTTCCTGAGCCTGTAGCACCGGTGCTGCACTGCACCGCAAACATCAACATGGTCGCAGCTGTGTTGATCTCTACGTGCCTGCTCAACTTCTCCTCACAAATCCGCTTCAGCCTCTGCATGTCGTACCTGACCGCCGCTTCCAACAGGTGGTAGGCCATGGATCCATCGTCTTCGTCATCTTGCCCTGCACTAATCACCTCTACAGGAAGCGAATCAGTGATTCAGTGTAGACGAAATGCAGAAAGGCCTCAAACACCCAAGGCAGCATATCAGTGATCCTGATCACGCAGCAGCTGGCCGCTGTCGCTGTCGTGGCCGTCCCAGCGAGCTGTTCCTTGAGCACTCGCGAGCGCGCCGCGAGAATACTCCTGTGCCCACTGAACGTCTCGCCGGCGACTTGGAACGCGACATCGGCGCCTCGCTTTGACACGAGGAGGTCTCCGAGATGCCGCTGCAGGTCGGACGGCGGCACGTGCCCCCTGTTCTCGGTGTAGCACCGCCTCTTAACGGTGACGTCGCACCTGATCTTGAGGCAATCGTCCACAAGGTATTCCGACGCCTCCAGGACCTCCCTCTTGATGAAAGTAGGGACCGTGCCTCCGTACGCCGACGCCAGGGGCGTTGTTGAAGCGCTTGAAGCCCGTGGTCTGGGTGTAAGCCGGCACCAGTTTCCGCGTCCGGGTAAGCGGACTCCGGGATGTTGTCCTGGAGCATGAGGAAGACAGATATGTAGCCCGTGTCTCCTTGTTTAACGGGTTCCATGTCTCCTTGTTCATCGGCATGGCGACCGGCGGGGTGATGGACGAGATGAGATCGATTAAGCGATGGGCGCGATGGGGATGGGGCGGCCGGACGTCATAAACTTTTCAGGGCCAAGTTGGACCGCTTGACCTGGCGAGCGCACTAGTTAAGGGCCAGCCCATCGCCGGCAACACCTCTACAACCCTAACAAGTTTCCATAGAGTTTGTTATAAGTCTCTTATAAAAAAAAAAAAACAGCGCCGTCGCCGTCGCCGTCTCTGTCTCTGTCCATCCCAGATTATCTCGATCGTGAATGAATCTCCCACGCCGCCGGCCATGACGACGTCCGACTCCAATTCCGCCTCGGTCATCATTTGTGGTACCCGTACCGGGAGCCACCTTCTCCACGTCGAGGGCTACTCGCGCACCAAGGAGCTTCCCAACGAGGAGAGCATCCAGTCTGAATCTTTCAACGTCGGAGGCTGGACGTGGCGGATCCAGTACTCCCCAGAGGCCAGGGCGGCATGGACACCACGCACATATGGCTCCAGCTCGTCCTCGTCGACAGTTACATCGATCCCTATCCCCCCGCGCGCGAGCAACTTTTGTTTTGCTCGATCAGGCGGGGAACGAGGTGCCGGCCTTCACCCGTCGCGTAGACTGGAATTGGCACGCGGTGGATAGCGCCAACTTGTTTGTCGTTCTCATCGAGAGGGAGGCTGTTGAGGCGTCGTCGGATCTCATCGTGGATGACTGCCTCAGGATCAGGTGTGACGTCGCCGTTTTGACGCAGTACCGAAACGACAAGAGGGGACCTTTGACGACGTCTAGGGTGCCGCCTCCCGACCTGCACAGCCATCTCAGTCACCTCCTCGCGGCCAGAGAGGGCGCCGACGTCACGTTCCAGGTCGCCGGCGAGGCTTTCAGCGCGCACAAGTGCATCCTGGCAGCACGGTCGCCGGTCTTCAGGGCGGAGCTCTTCGGTGCCATGAAAGAGAGCACCGGCACAGGGGTTTGCATACGGATTGGCGATATGCTACCCCAGGTGTTCAACGCCTTGCTACATTTCATATACACCGATGCACTGCCGGAGATGTCAGGGCAACAAGAGGTCCCCATGGCTCAACATTTGTTGGAAGCCGCAGACAGGTATGCCATGGAGAGGCTCAAGCTAATTTGCGAGGAAAAATTATGCCACTCCTTAGATGTCGACACCATTGCAAGCACGATGGTGTTGGCTGAACAGCATTCATGCCACAGGCTTAAGGAGGCTTGCTTTGTGTTCCTGAAATCTTCATCACCATCATCTTTGCGAGATGTCATGGCAACCAGTGGCTTTGAGCATCTCATGAAATGCTTCCCGGCTCTCTTCAGGGAGTTAATTTCCAAACTCGCTATCGCTTGCCCTTGTATCAAAGGCTCCACCCTGAACCTTTGACTTGAGTTAAATGGTTGTATGCATAGTGTGGAAATCTAAAGAAGTATTTCATTTTCATAAATAAAAGTTTGAAGCTTTGATTGCCTCTAGACATAATCTCTCAGAGGCCACTCTCTCATAGGAGGGTTTCATTTTATTGTTTCCAAGGTTGCTATGTCATGTTCAATGAAATGAAACTTGGATGAACCATCCTTCCTCGATGCAAAAGTTTCATTCTCAAGTTTCAGTATATAGGTATATGGTATAAAATGCTTATACACGAAAATCAAACTATATTGATGCTTGTTCATTTTACCTCAGTCTAGAAAAGATGTGGCAAGACTGGTTAAATCTAAGACGGGCACGGCCTGTTTTTCTAGTCAGTTCCGATCCACGGCAAAGATTGGTTAAATCTAAGAAAAGTCTTAGTAACATTGTTCACCAAACCTACATCTCTCTCATATCGTCTCATATTTACATGCAACTAGAAGAAATATTAATAAGATTTACAAATAATGTTATTAAAACTTTGTCATATGAAGAAATGCTCAAATAAAACTATGTAGATCTCAAAAAGATATGAACCTTTGTAGTAGAAATTTTTTGGTTTGAATTCACATTATCATGCAAAACTAAGTTTTAATCTCAAATTTCAAAATTGAAGAAATTTGATTTTTTTTTTCAAACGGCCTTGGATGGAGAAACTTCCTAAATGAAAATTGTAGATCTCAAAAGGTTATGCTCAAATACAACTTCTTGATTTGAATTCGTTTAGGGCCTCAAACAAGCAACTTAGACTCGGTTTAGTATAATATATGATTAACTAATACTGAATCCAAACACAAATGACAATGTAGTGCCGTGGTAAGGCAAAAAATGCGAGAGAGAGAGAGAGGTTGCGGGGTTGAGTCCCGCCATCCGCATTAATCTGTGAAAATATGTGAGAGAGGGGTTATGGGTTCGAGTCCCGCCGGCCGCACACCGTCGAAATTGTTGGAAAATTTGGAGTTAGATGGTTGTTGGCTGGTGCGTGCTTCCCCGAAAAAAGTGCCATTATTTCTGGTTTTTTTGTATTTGCACTTTGTCGAATGTTTTTCTTTGCCCTTCACCAAGTCCGCTCTGCCGAGTGCTCAATAAAGGCTTTGTCAAGTGTATAAGGGCATTTTGCCGAGTGTTTGTGGCACTTGGCAAAGAGCCCGAGCCCGTAGTGTTTGTCTATCCTATGGTGCTCTCTCTCTCATGTCCACACTATCGGGCAGCATGGCGGGTTCACGCCGTGGGTTGCCTTCGCCAATGATGAAAAAACGAGACCTACGCAAACCCTAGAGCCATTTGGGTCCACACTTTTTTTCTTCGAAAGTGTGCCTTAACATTACCATATACTTCATTAAGTGGAAGATAGAAATTACATAAGATTCACAAATAATCCATGGATTACCAGTGAATCCCACAACACAAACAAATAGCAAGAAAACGAGGGGAGATCTCCACCTAACAACCCCAAACAACTGAGCCTAATAAAGAAAGCTCAACACTATGGTAGGCAAAGTGATGTAGTTGCAAAACCAAAAACCTCGCGGCCAAGCATCCGCCGGAACCATGGCGGCAAACCAACGACGCCAAAGCATCCACGGATGGGGCCATCATGCACCCAAAGAACAAAGCATCTGCATTGGAGGGGGCCTAAGCAACAACAACCGTCAACGCAGCAAAGAATCCACAAATGGGACCATGGCGCCCCCAGCAGCAAAGCATCTATGTGAGATGGGACTTAAGAAACAACAACCATCGACGCGACAAAGCATCTGTGGATGGGGCCATCGTACTCAGCAGCCAAGCATCTACATGAGAGGGGGCCTAAGCGATATCGGTGGCAAAGATTCGCCCGAGCATGACCACAACTACACCAACCACGAACCAAAGTGAAGACCAACATGAAGTACGATTTGGAATAGCACGGCCAGAACACCACAACGCTAGACAAGTGTTGGAGATAGCTGATTCTTCAAAGAACGCCAGAAGGAGTGTTGACGGTAACGAACGACATATTTTTTCCCGTCAACATTCTACCATAAAGGGAATAAAATTAAACCTTTTTATACTCACATGCCTTTACCACTAATAAATTCCACTTGTAGTGTCTTGTATTTTATTTTGCAGATTTATAATAAAAGCAAGTGGAAAATCGACCAAAGTACGCCTTCCGAAAACGCATTATTACAAAAATCCAAGCCCAAGAGCAAATCGACCCAAAACATCAAATGCGGGCGAGCACAGCCCGCCCACAACTTTTCGAGGCGAAAGATGACACCCCACCGAGACCCGGGCCAGGGCCGAACCCGGGGGTGTGCCGAAAGGTCCTAATGGCTAGAGGGGGGGGGGGGTGAATAGCCTATTAAAAATTCTACAAACAACACTAAGCAAGGCGGTTAGTAAATAAGACGGCGTAGCACAAATGCAAAAGCTTCAAACTAATTACGCAAGCCTCCTAGCAATTCTAGCAAGTCTAATATCTCTAATTGCACACAAGGGCTAGGTTGCTAAGTTACTCCTAGGTGGACAAGAAATTCTAACTAATTCTACCACTAGGAGCTAACAAGGCTAAGCAACTACTCAACGAAGCACCCTAACAAGTATACTACCAAAGTAAAGCGAAGAGGTGCTAGAATACAATACCACCGGTGTAGTGTCGAGGTTGTAGCCAATCACCGTGATCACCAAGAAATCTCCAACGAGCAAGAACAAGTGACACGATGATTTTTCACCGAGGTTCACGTGCTTGCCGGCACGCTAGTCCCCGTTGTGGCGACACACTCACTTGACGGATGACAAGCTTAATGGCCTATGCCAAATCCCCGGTGGGAGCTCAATCAACCGATCACAAGAGAGGGTCCAACAAGCCACGAGCAATCCACTAGTGCTCCTTTTTTTCGATCTCCCCGGGGTAAGGAACGACCCCTCACAATCACCACCGGTGTGGCCTCGAACAAGCTCCAATCGAGCTCAACACCGCCTCTTGCTCCAAGCCGCTAGGGAACCGGGCAAATTCCCAAGATAACAAGAATCCCGCGGCTTCTCCAAGGATGAAGTGCCTCTAGATGCAATCACCAATGCAATGCACTTCTATCACTCTCAATCTCACCAAGAATACGAATTATGGATGGAGAGATGAGTGGGGATCAATCACAAATGCTCACTAGCAAGTTGGAAGCTTCAAATGTGCAAGAGAGACTCAAATGAACCAGCCAAATGAGTATATATATGCCTCCTCTCGAGATAGAGCCGTTGGTCTTCAAAATGGGCTCTCATGGGTTGACCGGACGCACCGACCGGAACCACCAGAAGTCCTGGCCGAGGGTCCGGTCACAGGGTCCGGTCACAACCGACAAGGGTTGGGCCCACACCGGCACCCTTCCTTCCGTCGCGTCCGGGCCGGAGGTTCCGTCACCACCGAAGCATCCGGCCCCGCATCCGATCCCATCGTCCGGCAAAAATCGCGACTGCAGAGCTCTTCGCGAGACGCGCGACCGACCGGACCGGGTCGTCAAGTGCGTCCCGTCGCCTCGACGGCAGCTTCTTCATCTTTTTCTTTGCTCTTTGCTTCAAACTTGTTTCGCCTCTTGCCATATGTTGCCAACACGTCAAGATGACCACGTTATCACCAATGTTAGCATGTCACGATGTTAGGCAAGATCGAAGTTAGTGCTCTCATTGTCCTAAATGCAATATGCAAGTCAATTGGACCTAGAAGCACTTCATGCAAGGATTGTCGCGGCATCCCCTCTTGATAGTCGGCTATCTATCCTATAATGTGATCACACGCTCTATCGTGTCTTGACCACTAAAAGGAAAACCCTATCAAGTATACCTTTGCCTTGATCTCCCGGGTTCCTCTCAAGCCGATCACCGAGCTTGACGATCCATCATGTTCAACACATTGTCCATGTTCATGATCATCATGCTCCTTGTCATCCAACTAATCCTTTCTAAAGTTACACACTTAGAGCAAAGGATTAGTCCATTAAAGTGTCGCCATCAATTCCCAAAACCAAACATGAGATTTCAATCTCCCCTTTTTTGGTAATTGATGACAACCAACTCACAAAGATAAGAAATAAATTCAATTGAACTTGAATTGCTTGCCCATAAAGTTTTGAACATGAATCAAGAGATGGACAATCATTTCAAGGTTCGGTTTTGGTAGTAGTAGCTCCCCCTACATATGTGCTTCCATGTGTTTGGTTCAATTTTAGCACATATGTTGGAAAGAAAACATGGAAAGAGATACTAATACCAAAAGAGATGCTAAGGTTCTAGAAATTGGACCTTTGAAGCGTGAAACCATCGGAGTCCTTAGCATCATGTATCTAGATATTCATCAAAAACTCAACATACCCCATGAGATCAACATTATAGGCTAAAATGTGAGCTTTATCTAGATACAACCTATGCATGCTAGTTGGTCAATACACCAATCAAATTTTCAAAACTAGCATACACCAAGCAATCATGTATATTGAATTTAGATTGCCAATGCAATATTACATTATGATCATGCACATACAAATACACAAATAGTCTATGAGCTTGCTCCCCCTATTTGTGTGATCCTTACCAACATCTTTGTGACTTGTTTCACCCCCTTTGTCAACAATCACCAAAAAGGTGTAAATGAGAGGAATCAAGTCAATCAAAGTATCACATATATGGTCTCATCTAGATCACTTGCCTTTCCATGTATTCAAGTTTGAACCAAGGACAAGCTTTTTCACACCTCATATACATAAGGGTTATCTTGCACCATGTTAGAATACACATCAAAAGCGCATTTTCTAGAGTTGACACTAGGATTGCAAGCACATAAACATATCATATGCCACCACTAGATCATGTAAACATTCAAAGCTATAGTGGTGCCACACATACATTGAAAACATTTGTTTTTCCATGAATGAGCCTATTAAGCATGCTTGATGTCTAGATGCACTAACAAGTCCTTAGCTATATATGAATGCCATGACAACCAACTTTTACCTTGGGGTTTGTCGAAGGAGAGGCATGTCATATAAGTGGGGTGCATCAACTCAAGTTGGAGAAGTCAATAATGTTCAATTTTCCCTTTAGCATGCAAAATCTTTTCTCATCAAGTGGCTTGGTGAATATGTCGGCTAGTTGATCTTCGGTGCCAATGCCCATGATACAAATATCACCCTTTTTGTTGATGATCTCTTATGAAGTGGTGCCTTATATCAATGTGCTTTGTTCTAGGATGTTGAACCGGATTTTGGGTCATCTTCCTTGCACTTTCATTGTCACAATACAATGGGACTTTGTCAAATTGGAATCCAAAATCCTTCAATGTTGACTTCATCCAAAGCAATTGAGTGCAACAACTTCCCGCACTAATGTATTCGGCCCGGCGGTTGAGAGAGCAACACTATTTTGCTTCTTTGAAGACCATGATACTAGTGACCTTCCAAGGAATTGACATGTGCCACTTGTGCTCATTCTATTGATCTTGCACCCTCCATAGTCGGAATCCGAATATCCAATCAAATCAAACTTGGATCCCTTTGGATACCATAGTCCAACATCTTGTGTGCCCTTCAAGTACCTTACTATTCTCTTTGTTGCCTTGAGGTGACTTTCTCTTGGATCGGATTGATATCTAGCACACATGCCCACACTAAATGCTATGTCCTGGTCTTGATGCGGTTGCATAGAGCAAGCTTCCAATCATAGACCTATACTTCTTTTGTTCAACCATGTTGCCACTTGGATCGGGATCAAGGCTTCCATTGGTTGCCATAGGTGTGGACATTGACTTGGTATCTTGCAAATCAAACTTCTTGATCATGTCTTTGATGTACTTGGTTTGACTAATGAATGTGCCATTCTTCATTTGCTTGATTTGGAGACTAAGAAAGAATGTGAGCTCTCCAAGCATAGACATCTCAAACTCATTGGCCATCATCTTAGCAAACTCTTCACAATAGTCTTGGTTGGTTGACCTAAAGATAATGTCATCAACATATATTTGCAACACAAACAAGTCTTTGCCAATCTTCTTGATGAAGAGTGTGGTGTCCACCTTGCCCATCTTGAACCCTTTAGAGAGGAGAAAATCTCTCAACCTCTCATACCATGCTCTAGGTGCTTGCTTCAAGCCATACAATGCTTTCTTCAACTTGTAGACATGGTTGGGATACTTCTCATCTTCAAAGCCTGGTGGTTGCTCCACATACACCAACTCATTGATGAAGCCATTCAAAAATGCACTTTTCACATCCATTTGATAGAGCTTGATGTCATGTGCACATGCATAAGCAAGCAAGATTCTTATTGCTTCAAGTCTAGCAACCGGTGCATAGGTCTCTCCAAAATCAAGACCCTCTACTTGAGTATACCCTTGAGCTACTAGCCTTGCCTTGTTCCTCACAACAATTCCATCTTGATCTTGCTTGTTCTTGAAGACCCACTTGGTTTCAATCACATTGTAGTCCTTTGGTCTTTCCACCAATTCTCATACATCATTTCTCTTGAAGTTGTTCAACTCTTCATGCATGGCATTGATCCAATCTTCCTTCTTGAGTGCATCCACAATGTCCTTCGGCTCTTCTTGTGCTACAAATGCATGGTGAGCACAAAAGGATGCTAGTCTTCTTCTAGTAACCACTCCACTATTGATGTCACCCACAATTTGATCAATTGGATGGTCTCTTGCAATGTTGGAAGGTTGCATCACTTGCACTTGATGACTAGGATGGGGAGTTGGACTAGCTTGTTGTTCTTGATCTTGAACTTCATCTTGAGTGCCACTAGTGCTAGCTTCATTTGTACCAATGTCTACCGAAGTAGTAGGCAATGGAGTGTCTTCATCATCTTGCACTTGCCTAGGCCGAATGTCACCAATGTCCATTGTCCTCATTGCATTTTCCAAGTTGGAACCACTCACATCATCATGATTTTCAACTTCATTTTGAGAGCCTTGAGTTTCATCAAATTCAACATCATGAACTTCTTCAAGTTTGCCACTACCCAAGTTCCACACTCTATATGCTTTGCTTGTGGTTGAATATCCAACTAGGAACCCTTCATCACACTTCTTGTCAAACTTGCCCAATCTTGTGCCTTTCTTGAGAATGTAGCATTTGCAACCAAAGACTCTAAAGTAACCAATGTTGGGCTTCCTTCCATTGAGCAACTCATATGGTGTCTTGTCAAGCATCCCATGGCAATAGAGACGGTTGCTACAATAGCAAGCCGTGTTGATAGCTTCGGCCCAAAAGGAATGGCTAACATTGTATTCACTAAGCATTGATCTTGCCATTTCAATCAAGGTTCTATTCTTCCTCTCAACTACACCATTGGATTGAGGAGTGTAGGTTGGTGAGAATTGATGTCCAATTCCTAGCTCATCACACAACTCTTCAATTCTTGTGTTCTTGAATTCACTTCCATTGTCACTCCTAATCTTCTTGATGGATGTTTCAAACTCATTTTGCACTCTCTTGACAAAGGTCTTGAATAGCTCAAACACATCATTCTTGTCTTGTAAAAAGAACACCCATGTGTATCTAGTGTAGTCATCAACTATGACAAAACCATACTTGTTGCCTCCAATGCTTGAATATGATGTTGGCCCAAACAAGACCATGTGTAGCAACTCAAATGCCTTGCTTGTACTCATGATGCTCTTGGTTGGATGTGCATTGCCATGTTGCTTCCCGGCTTGACATGCTCCACAAGGTTTGTCCTTCTCAAACTTGACATCATCCAAGCCTCTAACCAAGTCATGCTTCAACAACTTGTTCAATTGCTTCATCCCAACATGACCAAGCCTTCTATGCCACAACCACCTTTTGCTAGCCTTAGAAAGTAAGCATGTTGTCAACTTGGCTTCTTTTGAGTTGAAATCAACAAGGTAGAGATCACCATATCTAAATCCCTTGAAGATCATGTTTGCACCATCACCACTAACCACTTCAACTTCTTGACTTGTGAATATGCACTTGTACCCATGGTCACAAAGTTGAGAAACCGACAAGAGGTTGTAATCAAGATTGTCAACTAGCAACACTTTTGATAGACTCTTCTCTTGAGTGATAGCAATCTTGCCTAGCCCCAACACATTGCCTTTCTTGTCATTGCCAAATGTGATAGACTCATATTCATCAATACCCTTGATGCTAATAGACTTGAACATATGAGAATCCCCGGTCATGTGTTGAGTGCACCCACTATCCATTATCCAATGCTCTCCTCCGGTACGGTAATTGACCTACAAGACAAGATCAATTCTTCTTAGGTACCCAATGTTGCTTGGGTCCTTCAAGGTTAGTCACCAAGGCCTTTGGTACCCAAATGGCTTTCTTCTTTGAGCCCATCCATGGTGTACCAATGAACCTAGCACGAACACCATTGTCCTTCTTCACAAGCATATAGGAGTGATCAAGCTTGATAGAAGAAACATTGGTTCTCTTGTTCATGCACTTTGGCTCTAGATGACCAACTTGCTTGCAAGCTTTGCAATAGCTACCATTGTTCTTCACAAAACGAGTCTTGTGAGTTACAAGGGCGGCCTTGCCTTTCTTGGGGATATAGCCTAAGCCTTCCTTATACAAGGATGCTCTTTGGCAACCCAAGCACATAAGCAAGCGGTCCTCACCACCATAGGCCTTAGCCAAGGAGTGATTGAGCTCCTTTACTTCCCTCTTTAAACAAGCATTCTCATGTATAAGCATAGGGTTGCAAGTATCTTCACTAGAGATGGATGTGCTAGTGATAATGCTAGTGGAGGTGTCACACTTGGGAGAAGATTCATCATCTAGAAGATCACACATGATGCTAGCATGACATGTACTAACATCTTCCACAACTTGGCACAACTTGTGCTCTTCTAGTAGAGAGGAGTGAGCTTTCTCTAGCTTAGAATGAGATTTCTCAAGCTTCTTATGGTCTACCTTTAGACTCTCATAAGATGCCCGAAGCTCCTCAAGTTCTTGCTTAAGGCTTTTTATTTCCTTACGCAAGCCCTTGGCCTCCTTCCTACTATCCTTGTACATGTCAATACTATCATCAAGCATGGTTTTCAATTCATCCTTAGTGTAAGTTGGCTCCTCATCATCACTACTACTATCACTATCATCATCATCATCATTAGTGATAGATTGTACCTTGGTGGCCTTAGCCATGAAGCATGATGAAGGAGTGTCGAAGAGGGAGATCTTGTCATGCATAGCAAGGTGAGCTTGTCCCTTCTTCTTCTTCTTGTCCTCCTCTTCATCACTTGAAGAAGATGATGAGCCATCACTATCCCACATAGCCACATGAGACTCATTCTTCTTCTTGGGCTTCTTCTCCTTCTCATTCTTAGCATCATTCTTCTTTCTTGCCTTCTTGATGCCCTTCTCATCATCACTTTCATATGGACACTCGGCAATCAAGTGACAATCATCATGGCAACGAAAGCATGTCATGTTGCCTTCATTCTTGCCATCCTTGGTCTTCTTCTTGAATGATTGCTTCTTCTTGTTCTTCTTTGATGAGATATAGCTCTTCTTCACATACTTGCCCAACTTCCTCACAAAGAGGGCCATGTGCTCATCAATTTCACTCCCACTTGTAGAGGTGCCATCCTCTTCATCACTTGACTCTTCCTTCTTCTTCTTGCCCTTGGATGAGGAACTAGCTTTGAGTGCTAGGCCTTTCTTGTCTTCTTTCTTGTCCTCATCCTTGGTCTTCTTGTTTGCCTTGTTGATGAGCTCTTGCTTCTTTGAATCATCTCTAAATGAGTCATCGGTCATCACCTCATCAAGCAATTGATTTGGTGTCAAGAGCTTCAAATTGGTCTTCACAAGCACGGTCTTGAGTGTTTCAAATCTCTCCGGTAAGCACCTCAAGAACTTCATGTTGAAAGTAGTGTCCTTGATGTCTTCACCAAGTGCTTTGGGATCGTTCACCAACACTTGCATGCGGTGGAACATCTCCGCACACACTCTCATCGTCCTCCATCTTGAAGCTATTGAATTGCTCAAGCTTGATGTAGGCTTTTGCTTGCTTGACTCCATCGGTGCCCTCATAGCACTCTTCTAGCTTCTTCCAAATCTCATGAGCAATGGTGAGTGTCTTGACTTGCTCAAACACTATATCATTGAATGCCTCATGGAAAGCACTCACGGCCACATCATTTGCATAGATTTTCTTCTCTTCGGCGGCGGTTGGCTCATTTGGCTTTGCAACCTTAAACTTGTTCTCCGTGACAACCCACACTTCTCTATTGATTTGCTTGAGGTGTGCGGTCATCTTCAACTTCTAATGCCCAAAGTTGGTGCCATCGAAGGGTGGCGCCTTCTTGGTGTTGTTGACATGGAAAGTAGCCATTGTTTTATCACCGTTGGATGTTAAGCCACTCAAATACGGTGCCTCCGCTCTGATACCACTTGAAAGGTCCTAATGGCTAGAGGGGGGGGTGAATAGCCTATTAAAAATTCTACAAACAACACTAAGCAAGGCGGTTAGTAAATAAGACGGCGTAGCACAAATGCAAAAGCTTCAAACTAATTACGCAAGCCTCCTAGCAATTCTAGCAAGTCTAATATCTCTAATTGCACACAAGGGCTAGGTTGCTAAGTTACTCCTAGGTGGACAAGAAATTCTAACTAATTCTACCACTAGAGAGCTAACAAGGCTAAGCAACTACTCAACGAAGCACCCTAACAAGTATACTACCAAAGTAAAGCGAAGAGGTGCTAGAATACAATACCACCGTGTAGTGTCGAGGTTGTAGCCAATCACCGTGATCACCAAGAAATCTCCAACGAGCAAGAACAAAGTGACACGATGATTTTTCACCGAGGTTCACGTGCTTGCCGCAAGACGCTAGTCCCCGTTGTGGCGACACACTCACTTGACGGATGACAAGATTAATGGCCTATGCCAAATCCCCGGTGGGAGCTCAATCAACCGATCACAAGAGAGGGTCCAACAAGCCACGAGCAATCCACTAGTGCTCCTTTCGCGATCTCCCGCGGGGTAAGGAACGACCCCTCACAATCACCACCGGTGTGGCCTCGAACAAGCTCCAATCGAGCTCAACACCGCCTCTTGCTCCAAGCCGCTAGGGAACCGGGCAAATTCCCAAGATAACAAGAATCCCGCGGCTTCTCCAAGGATGAAGTGCCTCTAGATGCAATCACCAATGCAATGCACTTCTATCACTCTCAATCTCACCAAGAATACGAATTATGGATGGAGAGATGAGTGGGGATCAATCACAAATGCTCACTAGCAAGTTGAAAGCTTCAAATATGCAAGAGAGACTCAAATGAACCAGCCAAATGAGTATATATATGCCTCCTCTCGAGATAGAGCCGTTGGTCTTCAAAATGGGCTCTCTGCGGGTTGACCGGACGCACCGACCGGAACCACCAGCGGGTCCGGTCGAGGGTCCGGTCACAGGGTCCGGTCACAACAGACAAGGGTTGGGCCCACAACTGGCACCCTTCCTTCGTGCGTCCGGTCGGAGGTTCCGGTCACCACCGGAAGCATCCGTCCTGCGTCCCCGATCCCATCGTCCGGCAAAAATCGCTACCGGAGAGCTCTCTCTCGCGCGACGCACCGACCGGCCGACGGTCAGCGTCCCCGTCACTTGTCGAGCGTCCGTCGCCTCTAGACAGCAGACTTCTTCATCTTTTTCTTTGCTCTTTGCTTCAAACTTGTTTTGCCTCTTGCCATATGTTGCCAACACGTCAAGATGACCACGTTATCACCAATGTTAGCATGTCACGATGTTAGGCAAGATCAAAGTTAGTGCTCTCATTGTCCTAAATGCAATATGCAAGTCAATTGGACCTAGAAGCACTTCATGCAAGGATTGTCGCGGCATCCCTCTTGATAGTCGGCTATCTATCCTATAATGTGATCACACGCTCTATCGTGTCTTGACCACTAAAAAGGAAAACCCTATCAAGTATACCTTTGCCTTGATCTCCCTGGTTCCTCTCAAGCCCGATCACCGAGCTTGACGATCCATCATGTTCAACACATTGTCCATGTTCCCGATCATCATCATGCTCCTTGTCATCCAACTAATCCTTTCTAAAGTTACACACTTAGAGCAAAGGATTAGTCCACAAATGTCGTCATCAATTCCCAAAACCAAACATGAGATTTTTCAGGTGCGCGCACCACTGTGCTTGGCCGCACCCTCCCCGAGGCGGTTTCAGCCCAACCTCGGGGGCGGTTCGTGCACTTTCCAAACGGGGTTTCCGCCCTGCGTTGGTCGGTTTTGCGATATAAGGAAGGTTTACAGGTCGGTTTTGGTGTAATTTAGCACTTAGGCCCCTCCTCCAAGTGTATAAGTAGGCCCCCTCTCTCTCTCTCAACACACACCACTTGGAGTCCAAAGAAAACCAAAGAATCTCTCCCTCTACCACCTCTACCTCTCTCTCTTCTTCTACTTCTTTCTTTCTTCTTCTCCCTTCTTCTTCTTTCTTCTTCTTTTTATTCTTTCTTAGTTAACACTTGGAGTAGAAGAGCTACAAGGAGGGCTTGTCTCCTAGAAGAAAGTGCTTTGGTAATACATCTACTCTATGGAGCATTCTTCTATTTGCAAGTCTTATATTTATGTTCTTGGCCTAACTTATGAACTAGAGTATAGTTTTGTTCATGTTCTTGTGTTGGTATATGAACTAGCATATAGTTTACATATCATAATCTTGACATGTTCATCACATTTCTTCATTGATCATCATATGCCTAACTTGATTAGAGGTGGGATATCGGTTCGTTGTTCCTTCGGGTTTGCTCTTGTTCTAGTCCGTCCATTCGACGAGTGGGGATCCCGGGGGACAAGAGTAGTGCTCTAATATGCGGGCATGGTGCCCGGTATTACGACACCTGCGCGGATATGAGTGCATGCCACGGTTGAGGGGGTAGGCGGCTTGGTCGTGACAAGCCTTGACCGTCCCTTGAAATCCCCCACGTTAAGCCGTCTTTGGCCGTAGGAGTTCGTAAATGCTTCCCTATCGGGCGTATGGTATCCAGAAGTCTCCCCGTTATCCTAGACCTAACCACGACTAAATCGGTTTGCATATGATCCTAACTATTCGTTTGTATGGCCATAACTAGATACATTAGAACTACTCCATTAGGTTATTCATTTATTCATTTATTCTTTATCTATTTTCTTTATCCTTTTGTTTGGTGGATTCTTAAGTGTGTGTCACACTATCTATAAACCATTCATGCTTACCCTCCGTTATGAACATTTTGGTCTAAACAAACACATGTTCCTCTATTCAAATGCCATGCTACTTTATTAATCACATGCCTTCCTTTGGGAAAATATAAATAATGATACCACGAATACTTCCGGGTGAAATGCTACAACGATAGATCCGTGCGCTTTGCGGATGAATATCTACAATGACAAGAACTATCCCGTTGATAGTCTCATTTCTGGATCACCGACATGGTGGTTCACTTGGGAATGTCGTGGCGCATTTCGACGCTTTTATTGGGGATGGGTTTTATACCTGCTTCCTTTGATTGCGTTAAGAAATGCCAACAAGCATTTCGGCGCCGTTCTTGGGAAGGCATTGTGAAAAAAAAAAATAAATAGATGGCTATGAATATGAACTGTGTGCGTGGATACCATTTGCTCATACAAAGGCTAATCTTTTATGTTTTCTCCTATTGTGGATGAAAACAGGATAGTGTATGTCGGGGTTTCCTCCTCGCCGAAAAACTTCATCTCCGATCCGTAGGCACTCCTAAGGAAGAACCGGTCTCGCACCGCTTCTTCTTCACCGAACACCGGTCGAGACCGGCATCCCCGCACCAACTGCAACTCAAGCCATGGCCCGAAAGTCGCCGCGCGATTTCTCAACTCCCCCACACACCAACGCGTGCCACCGGGCCGACGGTGAACGTGGCGGACAAAAACTTCAAGCTTCGTGATCGGGCCGATCACCATGGTGCAGGCGGGCCGATTCTCAATGGCTCGCCGAGCGAGGACGCAAATGCTCATCTCTAGCACTTCCTTGAGTTGTGCGATACAATAGTCATCAAAGATGTCGCGGCAGACGCCATCGAAAGCTCCGCTGTTCCCCTCCCCCTCGTGGGGAAGGCGAAACAATGGTTCTACAAGGACAAGGAAGTCGCCAAGACGTGGGCCAAGTGCTCCCGCGGGCGTTCCTTGCCAAGTTCTTCCCTATGGGCAAAACCAATGCCCTAAGGGGGAAGAATCGCCAATTTCCAAAGAAAACTCTATGGAACTCATTCCGGAGGCGTGGGAGGCTGCGGGAGTATATTCCGCATGCCCGCACCACGGGATGGAGAACTCGGGCCGGGTGCTCCTGAACTTCTACAATGGTCTCACGTCCCATATCAAAGGGGCACCTCGACGCCGCTTGCTGGTGGCGCATTCTTATCACTCACCATCGATCGCAACAGCCCTAATCGACAAGATGGTGGCAAACCGTAGCCGGGGCGAAGACAGCCCCTAGCCAAAACACAAAAAGGCATGCATACCGTGAAGGGGGGCGGATATGCTTGCCGCAAAAATGGACCTTCTCAGCGAAAGAGACTGGAAGAGCGCAGCACGGATGCTACTACCCAAGCCAGCCCCCGTCTCGCCCGCGACGCTCACATGACCCGTGAGGCGTGTGTGGTGAGGTTGGCCACTCGGGGATAAGCGCCGCGAGACCCGTGAGGAAGCCGCCTTCATCAACAAAGAACGGGTACCGCCAACCGCAGGGTTGGAACAACCAGTCCAGGCCGCCATTTCAAGGCAACCGGGGATACAACTCAACTATAACCCCGTCACCATCACTAAAGGACCCGGCATGGGCCGCGCGAAAATTAACGAAAATCTCACCAAAAAGATGAGCCACCAAGACAAGATCTTGGAAGGTGTGAATAACAAGCTCAAGGGTTGACGCCGGGCCGTGAAGAACCAACTCGGCTTCAACAAGATGATAGAAACACAAATAGCCCGTTGCAGCCCAAGTGCCGCTTAACGACTTCGGAAGGATCCCGTGGCAACCCGAGGTCCCACACGAGTCGTTAACATGATATCTCTGAGGCTCAGCCAACCCAGAGAGCTGAAAAGATCCCCGTGGGACTCGCCATTCATTGCCAAGAAGGGAGATCCCGGGCGTTCGATCATCACCGTGCCATTGGCCCCACAATTTTGCTAATGCATTTTGTGACTTGGGGGCCAAGATCAACGTGATGTCCAAGGCCACCTTCAACAAAATCCATGGAGGAATGCTTACTCCCGCCAAATTCGTTCTCCAAATGGCGGATCAATCAACAAGGCGGCCGAGGGAATACCGGAGGACATGCTGATTAAAATTCAAGATGAATACATCCCCGCAGACTTTGTGGTCTTGGACATGGGCCCAAAGGAGGATGTGTCTCTCCTCTTGGGGAGGCCATTCCTCTATACGGCCAAAGCCGACATCGGTCCTCGGGAAGGGCTTCATCGTCTTCCATATCAAAGACAAGGCGGTAAAGAGCCCATTCATTGGGTACAAAGCAACAACACATCCGGCAATCATTGTCATCAAGACCGGTGTGGAATGTTGAAGGATCCGCTCCGAGACCCCCCGAGCGTGTACCTCCCGCCCGAAAAGTGGGAAAGTCGACAGCCGACTATAAATAACCCGCTAAAAAAAAAGGGGGTATATCCAAAAAAAAAAAAAAATGGGTATATCCGAAAAAAAAAAGAGATATATATATATATCTATATATATGTGTTTTATAAAATATTTTTTTTATCAAACTAAAAATATATTTACAAAAGAAAATATTTTGGAAAACTAAAATAAAAATCTTTATAAATAAAATAAGTCTTTACATGAAAGATAAAGAAAAATATTTTCTACATAAAAGTATATACAAAAATATTTTTAAAATAATTTTTCTATTTAAAAATAAATTTATATTTGAAAAATTTTAGAAAAATTCAAAAAGGGAGAAAACGGCCGAACCGGCGCATGAGCACACAACGACCACGAACTCTTCGTGGACCGTTGGACACGCCCGCCAAAAGCGAGCGGCGGCCGCCTCGGCGGGGCGGTGCGCCACAAGCACCCAAGTGCGGCGGCCGCACCCAGGCCAGCGCCGTTCGGGCCCCCGCAACGGCTCCTAGCCGTTGTGTGAGGCAGCCCTCGGCCGCGGCGCCGGCTATAAATAGCCCGAAACCACCGTGTGAGAGCTCCCACCCCTCATTTTCACTCTCTCTCACTCTCACACTCTCTTCCACTTGTTCTACACTCCATTTTCTCCACCAAAAACATCGTGCCGAAAGCAAGATCACGGGTGTGAAAGTTTATACTTTCATCTAACCCTTGCACACCGCGGTCTCGCTCGATCGTTTTTGCAGTAGCCATGAAGAAAGCCGGGAGGATCTTCAGGCGGGTTGAGGCGGTCGTCAAGACAGAGCTCACGACATACAAGCACAAGCTCCGCCCTCAACTTCGACAACGTCGAAGACTCTCCCATGCAAGAAGATGTTGCACCTGTCGGGGAGGAAGAAGCTCAAGCTCCCGACAATCGACGAAGCCGGCGCCGCCATACCTCGACCTTCGGGAAGGACGGAGATGCAAGCATATCTCCTACTCAAGGATCGTGTGTTCCAACACACGCCCGAATCGACCCCGACCTCCTCGAACAAACAGGTATGGACGATGAACTCCCTATCCTTTGAGAGCGGTCGGTGGCGTGACATTCCCCTCTCGAGGAGGAAGGTTCTCGCCTCCTAACAATTCAGCTTTTATGCACACTAGTAGAGGATCAGCTAGGAATTTCTTTCCGTCTCTTTGGTATACTTTATCACGTTACATGGGCGGACCTAGCTCGTTACTGGGGTTTTCATTGTAGATGTGCAATAAATTTAGATGTTTGCTCTCCCCGGCTTTGTCAGAAACCACTTTTGGGAGGAGATATCCGGTGCACATGAGACCGGTGCTTTCAAACCTCGCCACTCCACGTATCCAAAGCACCCATCACTTAGATTTATCCACCGCCTGGGTCTCATTGACTTTGTTTCCTAGACACGGGGTTAGATGGGTAAATGAGGTTGAATTAAAATTACTCTATGCTATTGTCCACAAGGTTAAGGTAGCTCCAAAGTGGTAGAGATGTGCAGGAACTTTTACATATTATCACAAAAGTTGTTGTTCCCGTCCCCCCCGCATCATCTCTCATCACACGCCTCGCTCTGCGATTGGGGCTTTGGAAAATCAATAGATAGAGTACATTTCCACACCCAGAGATTTTTGGATCAATGCGCAGCTAGTGCGAGGGCACTTAATTAAGGTTTTATCATCCGGCGAGCTTGGTGATCTTTTTTCCCGGTTATGCAACTATAGTTCGGTTACCTAACCCGGATTTACAGTTGTATAAAAGCCAGGCGCTAACATTTGAGCTCGAGACTGTTGATAGCTTGCGCAGGAAAGATGCCCCCATCAGTTCTTCACGCAGTATTAGGAGACCAGAGATCGGATCCTCCTCTCACGAGCCCTACTTCACGCCACAAAGACAGCCACACCTACACCAAGTGTTCCAGGCAGCATGGCCTCACCCTATGGGGACCCCAGGGGTAATACCCGGGTATGATCCTAGGTGGGAGCCGCCGCCTCAGACACCGGCACCATCAGAGTGGCCTGAAGGAGATACAGCAGCATGGAGGGCCAACAGATATGACTTGGATGACAGCTCCGACGATATGCCCCCACCAGTCCAGCACAGGCAGCCACCACAAGGGGTGGAGGCTATCGGGATCCAAAATGCAAAGACCTCGACGTCCGCAGACTAGGAACATTGAGCATACGCTCAATTACCATGTGCAAAATACCGCATGTGGCAGCAGAACTGGGAGCAGCAGAGTCACAGAGATGGACCCGCTTGGAGTCCAACATGGCTACTCACCATGCATGCGAAGAAGCAATCTGAGGTACCAGGGCTTCGATCCTGACTGTCGGCCTCCGATAGCTTGGGGAGGACCCCCACAGGTATCATTGCATTGCATATTTAATTCCATCAAATCTTATTTTATTTTAGCATGTTTACATTTCAAAGAACATTGCATGAAACTAAAAAAATCCAAAAATAGAATAAGTAGCTCTTCTTTTGTGCCTTAATGCTTACATATATGAGCTATAAAAAAATGTTTAGTCTTAGTCCCTTGTTGAAATGATGAATAGTTGCTCTGTCTTATGCTTTGCCTCGTGCCTAGTTTATAATTCGAAGTTCTCTAAAGTTTGGGTTTAGTGGCTAATTCTAAAAATTCATCCCGAAAAACCCGATTCATGTGGGTTGCATAGGCTCTATCTAGTCTAAGTTGTTGCCAAATATGATATGGTACAAATAGATTTGTTATGACTTCGTCCAAAAAGAGAAACTTGACATCCGGGAATCTATGTTTTGAAAAAAAAAAAAGAGAAATGATATGGGCTAAAAGAAAAATGAAATGAGATGAATAATGGACAAGTGTCCAAGGGCGAGTAGAGCCCACATCTCTAAAAAAAAAAAAGAGAGGAAATAAAAGACAAAAGTCTAGGGCGAGCAGAGCCCACCTCTCCAAAAATATATATATATATATATATATATATATATATATATATATATATATATATATATATATATATATATATATATATATATATATGATATAGCAATAAAGCCCATACTTTCTCAAAAAGAAAAAAATATATTTTATCTAAATAAAAACCCGGATAAAGAGTTGCTCAAAAGGATGAAAGATAAGCACCTCTGTTATAACCGTTCTATCTCGGCAACCGTCCCAAGGCTTTGAGAAAAGCCGGAAAGCCCCGCTACGATGAAAGGTAATAAAGGGTGGGAAAAAGATGTGCCATTTTATTCAAACTTCAAGTAGAAAATCTTATTATAACCCCGGCACCGTGAAACGTAATCGGCATAGTAGCAACTCCCGATCAACAACCAAGTACTTATCTCTCTTTGCTCGAGGACGCGCAAAAGGGTAAGCTTGGGGAGTTTGTTGACGGTAACGAACGACATATTTTTCCCGTCAACATTCTACCATAAAGGGAATAAAATTAAACCTTTTTATACTCACATGCCTTTACCACTAATAAATTCCACTTGTAGTGTCTTGTATTTTATTTTGCGATTTATAATAAAAGCAAGTGGAAAATCGACCAAAAGTACGCCTTCCGGAAAACGCATTATTACAAAATCCAAGCCCAAGAGCAAATCGACCCAAAACATCAAATCGGGGCGAGCACAGTCCGCCCACAACTTTTCGAGGGCGAAAGACGACACCCCACCGAGACCCGGGCAAAGCCGAGCCTGGGGTGCGCGCGCACCACCTGTGCGGCTGCACCCTCCCCGAGGCGGTTTCGCCCAACCTCGGGAGGCGGTTCGTGCACTTTCCAAACGGGGTTTCCCGCCCTGCGTTGGTCGGTTTGCATACAAGGAAGGTTTACTGTGTCGGTTTTTGTGTAATTTAGCACTTAGGCCACTCCTCCAAGTGTATAAGTAGGCCCCCTCTCTCTCTCTCTCAACACACACCACTTGGAGTCCAACAAACCAGCAATCGCTCCCTCTACCACCTCTACCTCTCTCTCTTCTTCTACTTCTTCTTTCTTCTTCTCCCTTCTTCTTTCTTCTTCTTTATTCTTTCTTAGTTAACACTTGGAGTAGAAGAGCTACAAGGAGGGCTTGTCTCCTAGAAGAAAGTGCTTTGGTAATACATCTACTCTATGGAGCATTCTTCTATTTGCAAGTCTTATATTTATGTTCTTGGCTTAACTTATGAACTAGAGTATAGGTTTGTTCATGTTCTTGTGTTGGTATATGAACTAGCATATAGTTTACATATCATAATCTTGACATGTTCATCACATTTCTTCATTGATCATCATATGCCTAACTTGATTAGAGGTGGGATATCGGTTCGTTGTTCCTTCGGGTTTGCTCTTGTTCTAGTCCGTCCATTCGACGAGTGGGGATCCCGGGGGACAAGAGTAGTGCTCTAATATGCGGGCATGGTGCCCGGTATTACGACACACCGCGGGATATGAGTGCATGCCACGGTTGAGGGGGTAGGCGGCTTGGTCGTGACAAGCCTTGACCGTCCCCTTGAAATCCCCCACGCTCGCCCCTGTCTTTGTAGGAGTTCGTAAATGCTTCCTATCGGGCCGTATGGTATCCGTGAAGTCTCCCCGTTATCCTAGACCTAACCACGACTAAATCGGTTTGCATATGATCCTAACTATTCGTTTGTATGGCCATAACTAGATACATTAGAACTACTCCATTAGGTTATTCATTTATTCTTTATCTATTTTCTTTATCCTTTTGTTTGGTGGATTCTTAAGTGTGTGTCACACTATCTATAAACCATTCATGCTTACCCCTGTTATGAACATTTTGGTCTAAAAACAAAACACATGTTCCTCTATTCAAATGCCATGCTACTTTATTAATCACATGCCTTCCTTTGGGAAAATATAAATAACGATACCTCTGAATACTTCCCGGTGAAATGCTACAACGATAGATCCGTGCGCTTTGCGGATGAATATCTACAATGACAAGATCTATCCCGCTGACGCCTCATTTCTCGGATCACCGACATGGTGGTTCACTTGGGAATGTCACGGCGCGCATTTCTCGACGCTTTTATTGGGGATGGGTTTTATACCGCTTTCCTTTGATTGCGTTAAGAAATGCCAACAAGGAGGTGATGTCGAGACTTCATCACTCGCTGGCCTTAGAAGCTTCTAAGACAGGCTTTCACCCGGAATCTAGTGACGTTGGCGAAAAGGCATGAGGTTCGTAAACGACGGTTCTAAGAAAGAATGTGGTTCCCAAGGCGTCACCATCGCTCATCGGCAGAGCCGAGCTAAACTTTCGCCGAACCCGTGCCAACCGCCGCTTCACTAGGAGGCCAACGAGCACCACCGCACCGCACTCCCAACGGCCCCACCGAAACGATGTCACGGCTGTCCTAGCTCCAAACGTAGGCGTCAGAGAGGAAGGCATCTGGGTAGAGACGCCCCGCCCGCTGACATCTTGGGATGTCGGCCACCGCCGCCGAGGTGGGAGGGGTGGGCCAGCCGACGACGACGCTAGATCCGTAGCCTATCACCACCACTCCCCGATCGTTGGGAGCCCGACATGCGCCGGCGCCGCCATGGCCGCCACCGACCGACACGAGGCCGCCCGATCTCGCTGTCCGCCACCGCGTCTTCTTTGGGGACGCCGCCGGGCAACGTCGAGGAGGAGCTGAAGCGGAGGGTGGGAGGAGAGGGGTATTGGGCGCTTGGGTGCGGATGGGGTCCCTTTTGAGGACCGCCGCTGCCGCGCCGCCGCCGATACGAGCAAGGTGGCGACGGCGGCTAGACGGAGGCGGAGGAGGGGGACTTCGGTGGTGGCGTCGTCTCCCCCAAGTCGCCCACCCCATTTATAGCATCTTTAGGTGGCGGTGACTTGCGGCTTCCCGCTCACGGGATCCCAACAAGAGTGGTTGTGGTTCGGTGCCGTCCAGCGGCTCTTGTGGCGATATGAGCTCGATTATGATGAGGATGTGCCTTGCCCTCCCTCGAGGTTGTTGCTAGGACAATGGCAAGGTTGTGGCGCCCGCCCACATCATCGCCATCGCCATTGGGAATTTCATCGTGACTCCTACATGGGTGATGCATACTAAGCCGTTGTCGCCATGTGTGCCAGCCTCAATGCATGTTTTATGGGGGTGTCGGGCATATCAAATAGGGTGTCACATTTGGTCTAAATAAACCACCTCTAGTGTGGCTTCGATCATTAATGCACAGCAAATGCTGGTGGACCATGGGCTACAGTTACCTCGCGCAGGCAGTGCTTACGATTGTCATGCACGTACTAGTATTCTATGGCCTCGTTCCTTACGATTTTGTCTTCAAGGGCATGCGGGTGGTTGAATTGAGGGCCACCAAATTGGAGAAGATTTTGTCGTGCTCCCGACAGGCGAATCGAGCCTATCGAGGACCACCAAATTGGAGCGGATTCGGCCTAGGTGTGGACGGAATGATGCCTGTGCCGATGATGAATTAGTGCTAGGAGGAGGACGACAGGCCGATGGAACTGCTGCCATCTCTAATGTAGTGTCTTCCACGGTTCCTTGCTCGATGGCTCTGAGATGACCATCGGTGCGAGCAAACGGTGCCCAAGGACCTCCCCGCGGAGGCACCTGCGGCCGGCGGCTCCCAAGACCCGAGCAGTCCCCTCCACCTGTGGCTCGCTAGTGTGGCCACCGCAAGTCGGGCGACGCGAAAGCAGGGCCAACGGCAAAGGACCAACGGCACGCGGGAGGAGCTGAACTACAAAGGACCACCACCGGCGAGACCAACAGCGACATGGCGGAAGGAGCAACAGCGGCGGGCTTTGTCCCCCAACATGGTTGAACACAACATGAGCCATACTATCACACTAAGGTTGTTAAGCTTTCAAATATGGTGACCACGGCTCCGATACCACTTGTAAGATCCTAGATGGCTAGAGGGGGGTGAATAGCCTATAACAATTTTCTACAAACTTACTAAACAAACCGGTTAGTATAACAAATGGCAATTATGCGGCTTGCACTATCTCTAGTGGTCTTGCAAGCCTTCTAGTGACAAGACTGAATAATTCTATGATCTCTAAGTCACAACAAAGTCTATGTCACTACTCTATCTAGTGAGCAATCCTAATATGGTCCTTATGCTAGCAAAAACAACTACACAAGACAAGTGCTAGCTCTCTACTCAAAGTAAACTAAGAAGGTAATGCAAGAGTGAGAAGCTTGTTATACCGACTCGTAGAGGATGTCAACCAATCACCGGGAAGAAGATGAACTATCAATCACTCGAAGGTGATGATCCACACACTAAGACAATGAACAAGTCGATTTGTTCACCCGGAGTTCACTTGTACAACGACAAGCTAGTCTCCGGTTGTGCCGACCAACACAAGGATGGTGTTTGAGCTAGGCGGTGCCCTTGCTAGCCTAAACACACCACTCACAAGTGAGGTACCCAAGACATGAGCAATGTATTCCTTGCACTTTGCCTTCCCGACGAGGAGTGTGTGATCCTTTCACAATTTCGCCCGGAGGTGGCCAAGAAACAATCTCCTCTTCTTGCCAACAACTCCACCAAATCACCAAGCCGGCTAGGAGCGGTGTCTCCAAGAGCAAAAGGAAACCCACCGTCTCACAACGATCCCCAAATGCCTCTAGATGCAAGAACTCGATGCAAATGCACTTGGATCAACTCTTCTCTTAAGAATGAAGCTCAGATCAAGAATGAGAGAGGAGGAGGCTTGCTTGCTTGCTCTAGAGTGTTTTGGAATGATTCAAATGTCCAAGAGAGAGAGCAAGAGGCAACGAAGGGGGTATATATAGGCCACACCACGAAATGTGGTGGAAAGGGTGAAAGCCACGCTTTCTGCGGCCTGACCGACGCATTGACGGGACTCGACTCACCAAAGAGTCCGGCCGGTGGGTCCGGCCACAACCGACAAGCCAAACCGACCCGCTGACCCCGCCTCCGTGGTGTCCGATCGCGCATCCGGCCGATGCGTCCGTCAAGACCGGAAGCTTTGGTCGGTGGGTCCGGCCACCCGTCAACCCCGACCCCGAAACACCCTCTGCAGCGCGACGCGACCGGCCGGGCCCGGCCCGGCCACTTTATGCACGCTTCCGGTCGCCACGTCCGGTCGCGCCAGAGCTACGAAATTTCGTCGTTTCGTCGTCGTTCCTTCGTCTTTGCTCCAAACCAACTTCTGTCACTTGTTTCTTGTTGCCGACACGTCGAAGAGCACCCCGACACCATGTGTTAGCATTTTCAAACAATTTTCGACAAGGATGGAGTTAGCACTTTAGGTTAGAATGTATGCATATGAGACTTGAACCTAAAGGCACGTGAGGATCGATATATACGAAAAGTTTTCCCCTCTTTATAGTACGGCTTATCGATCCTATAATCACCCACACCCTCTACAGTGTCTTGGGTGTGAAATCAAAAGCCCTATGGTTATACCTTTGCCTTGGGATCAATTGATCTCCGAAACTCCACCGAGTTGCATGCTTGATCACCTTTTGGATCACCTCGATCCATCCTCCATGATCACCATGCACCAACTCCGGCACGACCCATCTCCAATCTAATCAAACACTTAGCATCGAGAGATTAGTCCTTAGGTGTCACTAATTATCCAAAACCAAACAAGAGATCTTCAATCTCCTCCTTTTTGGTAATTGGTGACAACCCGCATAAAGGTTTTATGATTAATATTTTTGAACATATCATGGTTGTCCAAGCATTTTGCTTACAATCATAGGATTGGACAATCATCATAGTTCGGTTTTGGTAGCATGAGCTCACCCTATAATGTATGCCACGAGTTTGGAACGAAGCATTGCATACATGTATGAATATTGAAACTGAGGTTGAGCTATGTTACCAAAATGATGCTTAGGTGAAAGAAATGGACCTTTGAAGCGTGATACCAATCGGAGTTGCGCCATTTTTACCATCCAAGCATCAAGGTAACTAGATTTTCATCAAAACTCAAAGTACCACGTGAGATCACATTATAAGCAAGGTACTTGAATTAAGGGCGAATTTAGAAAATCTAACTAGCTCCTATGCATGCTAGTTATCAATCATTGGTAAACCACTTGTGAAAACTAGCATACACCACACAAGCATGTATATATGGAATTTAAATACATGTGCGTCCATGGGCGGAAGCAATCCGCAGCAAGAGATGATGCCGATCCTGAAGAGGGATAAAGGTTGCATTTTGGGAATGCGCCAAAGAATCGAGAAAGGACGCACGCACCTCGTAGATAGCTCGGTCCTCCGACTGTCCCTAGCTTCCCGTGGTCCGCGGCGTCCCGAACACGGCAACAACAAAGCAGGGGAGTGAGTTGGGTAGTGGACACGGATGTTGGTTGGTCGGGAGGAGTGAGGGATTTGCGCTATCATCAATCGGGAAAACGGGCGACGCTGGGCCTTACCTCGGCGCCATTGAGCCGAGCGAGGAGTCGGGACGGCGCGCCACTCCTTGCACGCCCCCAGCTGGCTCCATCTCGCGGCCTCCCTCCGCTTCGCACGGAATCGAATCCGGAGGCGGCGGCTGGGGGTTTTGGCTCGCGGGTGCCGCTGGCCGCCACCGGACGGTGGGGGGCAAAGGCGGCACGACGGCCAACACCGACCGAGGAGGAGCACGCGGTGAGGCGCGCGTACAAGGAGGGCCTCACGTCGAGGTCGCCCTCCGGCCTTGCGCCGCCTCTACCCGCGCCTCCTCCAACCCGACTCCGCAGCTCGGAGGTGGTCTTTGCCGCACTCGTCCCCGCGGCCCCACCGACGCGCCGCAAAAGCTTGAGCAGAGACCGGGGAGCGGTGCCGCGGGAAGGACCTCCTCGTCGCCGTCCCACATCGATCCGAACTCCAGCCTTACGACTTTGGCCGGGGCTCGTGAGGGCGCAGCGCGTGCGGCCCCCGCAGGGGGAGGCCGACGGAAGGGAGGGGAAGGATCGGCTGCGTCGCTGCTACTCATAGCAGGGGAAGTTGGAAATTTGGGAGAGAGGCGCGGGGAAGTTTGGAAGAGAGGCGCGGGAGAGCGAGGAGGTCAATCAGGATTCTGGACGAAAAGTTTAGGGTTTGAGATGTAAGGATTTCAACCGTTGGATCAATAGATGAACGGCTGATGTCAATGGAGACATGAGTCGGGCCTTCGGGGTATTGGCGTAAGTTAGTTTTTTTTTTCTTTTTCTATTGCGAGAACAGATAAATTATATAAATATATTGACTACAAAATGAATTTAAATGGTAAAGTCAACACCATAAATTGGTAGGGTACGATTTTAGAAAATTTTATGAAAAAAAAAAAATCATCAAATTCGGAGTTCGTACGAGGAAGAAAGACTAGTTACAAGTTTTGACTATAGATTAAAAAGAAAAATTGTTCTTGTTCGTCACATGTTCATGATGAACAAGCGATTTCTCTTTTTTTTTCTCGGATTAAAACTTGTAACTAGTCGTTTCTCCCTCATACGAACTCCAAATGTGGTGATTCTTTTTCCTAAAATTCTCTAAAATCATGCCGCATCACGTTATGGTGTTGGATTCATCACCTCTTCATGCGCCAAAATTTGAGCAATTAAAGTTTTGAATTCGAACTTTGACTCGGTCAAAACTTCAGTCAAACGGAACACGAAATGAACTCGGTTGAAAATCTTTTGAACATGAAAGTTTCATAACTCATCGAGACCAACAAAGTTTATGTAGATTAAATTTCCATTTAAGGAAGTGGTAATAACATGTAGTTCAAATATAACAAGTCTCTCACATAGTTTAGAAACTATGTGATAGACTTGTTATATTTGAACTACATAGCACTCAACTTTGTCGAAATGGCTTGAGATTTTTCTTACAGTCATTTATAGCCAAAATATGGTGCCACACAAGAACTTATATTTTTTAGGACAATTATTTTTATTATTATAATTTTTTCCGTCTTTGGGTGAGACAAAATTTGGTGAATTATACATTGAAACACTAGAACTATGCAGCGACCTCCACATGTATTTGTTTCCTAGGGCATAAGAGACCTTGTGGCAAAGTTTGGTGACATTCCGTATCTTTTCGGGGTGGACCTAGTTCAACACATAATTACCCGACGAAGTCACACAAAAATTCAATTAAATCAAAAAGTATCAAACGATTTTAAATCTCAAACTTGGTGGTTGCTTCACAAAAGGCATTTGGAAGCCTGAGAAAAAGTTTGAGACCAATACCATACTTGGACCGCATAATCCCTAAGAACCCTAGTGCATAGACATGGTTCGATGAAAGGCTCCAAGTATTGTATTGCTCTCAAACTTTTCCTCAGGCTTCCAAATGCCTTTTGTGAAGCAACCACCAAGTTTGAGATTTTTCGAAATTCATTTGGTACTTTTTTTAGTTTATTTGATTTTCCGCGCGACTTCACCTGTAATTATATCGTTGAACTGGGCCCACCCCAAAAAGATCCGAATGGCGCCAAACTTTGCCACAAGGTCTCTTATGCCCTAGGAAACAAATGCATGTGGAGGTCGCTATATAGTTCTAGTGTTTTCAATGTATAATTCACCAAATTTTGTCTCACCCAAAGACGAAAAAAATTATAATAATAAAAATAATTGTCCTAAAAATGTAAGTTCTTGTGTGGGGACCATATTTTGGCTATAAATGACTGCAAGAAAAAAATCTCAAGCCATTTCAACAAAGTTGAGTAAGTTCAAATATAACAAGTCTCTCACATAGTTTCGTGAACTATGTGAGAGGCTTGTTATATTTGAACTACATGTTATTACCACTTCCTCAAATGGACATTTGATCTACATAAACTTTATTGGTCTCGATGAGTTATGAAACTTTCATGTTCAAAAGATTTTCAACTGAGTTCATTTCGTTTCCGCTTTGACCGAAGTTTTTGACCGAGTCAAAGTTCGAATTCAAAACTTGAATTGCTCAAAATTTAGCGCATGAAGAGGTGACTGAATCCAACACCATAACATGATGCGGCATGATTTTAGAAAATTTTAGGAAAAAGAATCACCACATTTGGAGTTCGTATGAGGGAGAACGACTAGTTACAAGTTTTAATCCGAGGAAAAAGAGAAATCGGTCCTTCATCAAGAACACGCGACAAACAAGAACGACCAGGACTGATTTCTCTTTTGTACTTGAAACATCTACGTGTATATGATCCATAAGGAAAAAATAGCCACCTGAATCATGAAACTAGCCATGGCGTGGTGCTTTGACTTAGCATTTTTGTACTAGAGATCTTAGGTTCGATCCCTATGTGCCTCATATTTTTCAAGTTTTTTTATAGGATTTATTATGGTCTAGTCACTATAAAGAAATAAAAGATCCCAATTTGATAGAAACCGTTGCTTGTCCTAGTGGTTTGCACACTTGACCTTTGTTTTAAAGGTCTCGAGTTCGATTCCCACATGTCACAAATTTTTTCAAGTTTTATTTAGAGGATTTCTTGCAGTTCAATTAATTAAAAGAAATAAAACTTCCAAATACAACATAAACTGATGCTTGTCCTAGTGGTCAACGCACTTTGCTTTTATTCCAAAGATCTCAGGTTCAATCCCCTAAGCGAATATGTTTTTTTTGCAATTTATGTTTGTGACACTCCATTTCATCACAAAAACCATGCAAACAAATCACAAAACATGGGAAGATGTAGGCGCTATCCGGGTAGTACGGACATTACATTTTGTGACAACATTTTGTGCCTTTATGTGACGAAAGAAAATTGTCGTCATAAATAGTTATGGCGCATGCAATTTTGTGACGACCCAAAAAATATCGTCATATTATGGTACATTATATGACGAAATTAGGTTCCGTCATGAGGAATTTGGTCATAAAAAGAGAGATTTCTTGTAGTGTGCAATGAGCAAGTCATATGTTAGTGCGCAATCAAATGCAACAAATTGTCTATGAGCTTGCTCCCCATACTTGTGTGAACCACTTGTAAACTCATGACCTTCATGAAAGATTTTCAAAAACAAGTGGATTTATTAAATTTTTCTAAAAACCTTTCATGCACTAATCTCTCCCCTTTGTCGACAATTTTCACAAAAGGTATAACCATGTTGTGTTATGAAAGAGAGAATAGTGCTCAAATTGGTCAAATTTGGATCACTTGTCAAACATATATTTCTTTTGAACCAAAGACAAGCTTCTTCACACCTCATGACAAGGGTTATCTTGCCTATGTTGAAGTATATGTGTGAAAAAAGATGGCCAAGTTCAACACTTGAGATTGCAAGCCCATAAACATGTCATATGTCATCACTAGATCAAACAGGCATACACAAAGAATAGTGATGGCATACATACATTGAAATCCTTTTATTTTCCATGAATGCTTCCTAAGGCACAAGTTATATGGCTATATGTTCTAACATGTCCTTAGATATCATGAATGCCATGTCAAACAATTTTACCTTGGCTTTGCTTGAAGGAGAGACATGTCATATATGTGTGGTGCATTCAACTCATATTTTGGAGAAGTCAAGGATGTTCAACTCATTTCTTAGCTTGCAAAACCTCTTCTCATCTAGTGGCTTTGTAAAGATGTCGGCTAGTTGATCTTCGGTGCCAATAGGTTGGATAGCAATGTCACCCTTTTGTTGATGATCTCTTATGAAGTGATGTCTTATGTCAATGTGCTTGGTTCTTATATGTTGGACCGGGTTTTGTGTCATCTTACAAGCACTTTCATTGTCACAATACAATGGCACATGATGGAAATCAAAACCATAGTCCTTCAATGTTGATCTCATCCATAGCAATTGTGCACAACAACTACCGGCACTAATGTATTCGGCCTCGGCGGTTGAAAGTGCCACACCGGTTTGCTTCTTTGAGGACCATGATACTAGAGATCTTCCAAGGAATTGACAAGTGCCACTTGTGCTTCTTCTATCCACCTTGCATCCCCCATAGTCGAGTCCGAATATCCAATAAGCTCAAAGTTTGACCCCTTGGGATACCATAGCCCAACATTTTGTGTGTGCTTCAAATACCTCAATATCCTTTTTGATGCTGTGAGATGACTCTCTCTAGGTGAAGATTGAAACCTTGCACACTTGCCAACACTAAACATCACATCGGGCCTAGAAACGGTCACATAGAGTAAGCTTCCAATCAATGACCTATAGTACCTTTGATCAACCATATTGCCACTTTCATCATTGTCCAAAGATCCATTGGTACCCATTGGTGTATTAATGCCCTTTGCATCTTGCATGCCAAATCTCTTGACCATGTCTCTTATGTATTTCCCTTGACTAATGAAGGTGCCATTCTTCATTTGCTTAATTTGAAGACCAAGGAAATATGTGAGCTCTCCAAGTATAGACATTTCAAACTCTTTTGCCATCATCTTAGCAAACTCTTCACAATATTCTTGATTTGTTGATCCAAAGATGATATCATCAACATATAGTTGCATCACAAACAAATCATTGCCAATCTTCTTAGTGAAAAGTGTAGTGTCAACTTTACCCATCTTGAAGCCCCTCCTTGAGTAGGAAGTCTCTCAACCTCTCATACCATGCTCTAGGTGCTTGCTTCAACCCATATAGTGCTTTGTTCAACTTGTACACATGGTTGGGATGATGGTAATCTTTAAAATCGGGTGGTTGCTCAACATACACTAGCTCATTGATGAATCCATTGAGAAAAGCACTTTTGACATCAATTTGATAGAGCTTGATGTTGTGGGCACATGCATAGGCTAATAGAATTCTAATTGCCTCTAATCTTGCAACCGAAGCATATGTTTCACCAAAGTCAAGACCCTCTACTTGAGTGTAGCCTTGCGCAACTAGTCTTGCTTTGTTTCTCACAACAATGCCATCTTCATCTTGCTTTTTCTTGAAAACCCATTTTGTTCCAATAACATTGTAGTCCTTTGGTCTCTCTACCAATTCCCAAACTTTGTTTCTATCAAAGTTATTGAGTTTCTCTTGCATTGCAATGACCCATTCTTCATCCTTTAAAGCATCATCAACCTTTTCGGGCTCTTCTTGTGACACAAAAGCAAAATGTTCACAAAATGCCGCTAGCCTTCCTCTTGTTTGTACTCCACTTGCAATGTCACCAATAATTTGATCAATTGGGTGATCTCTAGCTATGCTTGAGCTTTGGAGTATTGGAGCTTGATTGCTTGAGCTTGGTTGATCACTAGTTGTTGCTTGTGATGATGTACTAGCTTGATGTTGATCTTGGACTTGAGCATCACTAGCTTGAGTAATTTGCACTTCATATTTGTCATCATCAACTTGAGTTGGCCTTATATCACCAATGTCCATACCCTTCATGGCATCTACCAATTGAGTTCCACTAACATCATTGAGGTTCTCATCTTCATCTTGGGACCCATTGGTTTCATCAAATTCAACATCATGGACTTCTTCTAGTAGGCCACTTGAGTTGTTCCACACTCTATATGCCTTGCTAGTGGTTGAATATCCAACTAGAAATCCTTCATCACACCTCTTGTTAAACTTGTCAAGTCTTGCACCCTTCTTCAATATGTAGCATTTGCACCCAAATACTCTAAAGTATGCAATGGTTGGCTTTCTTCCATTCAATAGCTCATAAGGTGTCTTGTTCATCATGGGATGGCAATACAATCTATTGATGTAGTGGCATGCGGTGTTGATTGCTTCGGCAAAAAATGATTGACTCACATTGTACTCACTAAGAATTGATCTTGCCATCTCAATGAGAGTCCTATTCTTCCCCTCAACTAGGCCATTGGATTGTGGTTTGTACTTGGCCGAAAGTTGATGCATGATTCCATAATCATCACATAGCTCATCAACTCTTGTGTTCTTGAACTCACTTCCATTGTCACTTCTCACTTTCTTGATTATAATGTCAAACTCATTGTGCACCCTCTTGAGAAATGTCTTGAAGATTGAGTAAACATCACTCTTGTCATTTAGGAAGAACACCCAAGTGAATCTTGTATAGTCATCCACAATCGCAAATCCATATTTGTTGCCACCAATGCTTGTGTATGCGGTTGGGCCAAACAAATCAATATGAATCAAGTCAAATGGCTTGCAAGTGCTCATGAAGCTCTTCTTTGGATGAGTGTTGCCCACTTGCTTGCCGGCTTGACATGCACCACATAGCTTGTACTTCTCAAAGTGTACATCCTTCAAGCCTCCAACTAGATCATGCTTCACTAACTTGTTGAGTTGCTTCATGCCAACATGACCAAGTCTTCCATGCCATAGCCAACCCATGCTAGATTGAGATAGCAAGCATGTACTAATTTGTGTCTCACTAGCACCAAAATCCACAAGGTAGAGGTTCTCATATCTTATCCCCTTGAAGATCAAGCTTGAATCTTTTGCATTTATCACTTCAACACCATCTTCACCAAAGATGCACTTGTAACCAAGATCACAAATTTGTGCCACCGAAAGCAAATTGTACTTCAAGATATCGACTAGTGCCACAATTGATATGCTCATATCATTGGTTATTGCTATCTTGCCTGGGCCTTGAATCTTGCCACTTTTGCTATCACCAAAAGTAATTGGCTTGCCATTTTCTTGAGTTGAATCAATAGAGGTGAACTTCCTAGCATCACCGGTCATATGTTGAGTGCACCCACTATCAAGTATCCAATGCCTCCCTCCAATCTTTTAATTCACCTACAAGCAAATAAATAAGATATAGGTACCCATTTTTCCATGGGTCCTTGGAGGTTAGCAACCAAAGCCTTTGGTACCCAAATTGCCTTCTTCTTTGGGCCAACAATGGGTGAACCAACAAACTTTGCCTTGACACCCTTCTCACCCTTGGTAAGCATATAATAGGAATCAAAGGTGATGGAATGCACTTTTGTTGCCTTATTGTTGCTAGTGTTTATTTTAGCATATTTTTGCTCTTGATGCCCACTTGCTTGCATCTATTGCAATAAGCACCATTGCTCTTCACAAAGCTAGGCTTTGGAGTAGCAAAGGTCTTCTTGCCTTTCTTAGGGACATAGCCTAAGCCTTCCTTGTTAAGGGAAAACCTTTGGCTACCCAAGCAGTTTAGCAAGCGGGCATCCCCGCCATATGCCTTACCTAAGGCGTTGGTGAGCTCGTCCACCTCTCTTTTGAGAGTCTAATTCTGAACTTTTAATGATGAATCTAAAATTACTTCATCACTACTAGTAGAGATAGAGTGGGTTGATGTGGATGTGGAAGGAATAGATGGTTCTTCAACATCAACCACAAAGGGTTCATCTATGATGTCACATGTTGAACCAACATCCTTTTTGATGATTGAGCAAGCTCTATCATTCTTCTCTAAGAGCAAGGCGTGGGCTTTTTGAAGCCTTGTATGAGCTAGCTCCAATTCCCCATGGTCTTCCTTTAGACCCTCATGGGTGGCCTCTAGCTCACTAAAGTTTTGCTCAAGAGTTTTTACACTCTTTTGCAAAGCTTTACATTCCTTGTCCTTAGTCTTAAGCATGATATGAGTTGGCTTAAGCATCTCTAGAAGATCATCCTTAGTTGGTTCATATTCATCATCATCATCATCACTATTTTACTTCATTATCACTTAGTTCATCATGCTCATGCAATGATACCTTAGTGGCCTTAGCCATGAAGCATGATGGTGATGAGTCGAAGAGGGATGGCTTCTTGTCTTGACCAATTGCACTCATTGCCTTGGCCTTGTCTTCCTCTTTATCGGAGGAGCCATCACTATCCCAAGAACAAACAAAAGCACCATCATTTGTCTTCTTGAATGTCATGGTCTTGCTCTTCTTGTTTGTCTTGTTACCCTTGTATCCCTTCATCTTCTCCTTTTCTTTCTTGATTGGGCAATTGGCAAGGATATGATAAGGACTATCACACTCAAAGCACTTTCTTGGCTCTTCATTGCCCTTGGATGAATCATTTCTTCTTCTAGAGCCTTGTCCAAACTTCTTGCTCTTCAAAACCTTGCTAAATTTCCTCACAAACGTAGCAAACTCTTGATCAATCTCATCAAGATTAACTTCCTCCTCATCTTTTTTCTTGAGCCTTGGACTTGCCCTTAGCCTTGGATGAGGTGGTGGCAGCTTTGAAAGCCACAACCTTCTTGCTCTTGTCATCTTTCTTCTCTTCCTCATCTTCTATTCCATCAACTTGCTCATCGGTTAGCACTTCACCAAGCAAGTCACTAGGTGTCATGGTGTCCAAAGCACCTCTAAAGAGAATCTTCCTCAACATAACAAATCTCTTGGGCAAGCACATCAAGAATTTGTACCCACAGTCTCTATCCAATGTCTTCACTCCCAATGATTTGAGATCATTGACAACTACTTGGAGCCTATGGAATGTCTCCGGTATGCTCTCATCTTTCTTCATCTTGAAATTCTCAAATTCACTCTTGAGAACATACAATTTGGCACTTTTCACAACTTTGGTGCCCTCATAGGTCTCACAAAGCTTCTCCCAAATCACACTTGCCTTCTCTAGGTCTTTGATGCCTTCAAATACTTTGACATCCATACCATTGTACATTGTGTTCAATGCCATGGTGTTGCATTGCTTGTTGGACTTGTCGGTGGGAGTGAGGTTGGTAGGATCTAGGATGACATAATCCTTTTCGGTCACTTCCCATACTTGGTCATTGATTGATCCCAAGTACTTTCTCATGTATCTCTTCCAATAGTCAAAATTCTTGACCCCATCAAAGAAAGGAGGCTTTCCCCCAACATGGTTGAACACAACATGAGCCATACTATCACACCAAGGTTGTTAAGCCTTCAAATATGGTCTCCGATACCACTTGTAAGGTCCTAGATGGCTAGAGGGGGGTGAATAGCCTACAAAAATTTTCTACAAACTTATTAAACAAACCGGTTAGTATAACAAATGGCGATTATGCGGTTTGCACTAGCTCTAGTGGTCTTGCAAGCCTTCTAGTGACAAGACTGAATAATTCTATGATCTCTAAGTCACAACAAAGTCTATGTCACTACTCTATCTAGTGAGCAATCCTAATATATGGTCCTTATGCTAGCAAGAACAACTACACAAGACAAGTGCTAGCTCTCTACTCAAAGTAAACTAAGAAGGTAATGCAAGAGTGGAAAGCTTGTTATACCGACTCGTAGAGGATGTCAACCAATCATCGAGAAGAAGATGAACTATCAATCACTCGAAGGTGATGATCCACACACCAAGACAATGAACAAGTCGATTTGTTCACCTGGAGTTCACTTGTACACCGACAAGCTAGTCTCCGGTTGTGCCGACCAACACAAGGATGGTGTTTGAGCTAGGCGGTGCCCTTGCTAGCCTCAACACACCACTCACAAGTGAGGTACCCAAGACACGAGCAATGTATTCCTTGCACTTTGTCTTCCCGACGAGGAGTGCGTGATCCTCTCACAATTTCGCCCGGAGGTGGCCAAGAAATAATCTCCTCTTCTTGCCAACAACTCCACCAAATCACCAAGCTAGCTAGGAGCGGTGTCTCCAAGAGCAAAAGGAAACCCACCGTCTCACAACGATCCCCAAATGCCTCTAGATGCAAGAACTCGTTGCAAATGCACTTGGATCAACTCTTCTCTCAAGAATGAAGCTCAAATCAACAATGAGAGAGGAGGAGGCTTGCTTGCTTGCTCTAGAGTGTTTTGGAATGATTCAAATGTCCAAGAGAGAGAGAGCAAGAGGCAGCCAAGGGGATATATATAGGCCACACCACGAAATGTGGTGGAAAGGGTGAAAGCCACGCTTTCTGCGGCCTGACCGGACGCACTGACCAGACTCACCAGTGAGTCCAGTCGGTGGGTCCGGTCACAACCAACAAGCCAAACTGACTCGCTGACCCCCTGCCTCCGTGCGTCCGGTCGCGCATATGAGACTTGAACCTAAAGGCACGTGAGGATCGATATGTACGGAAGTTTTCCCCTCTTTATAGTACGGCTTATCGATCCTATAATCACCCACACCCTCTATGGTGTCTTGGGTGTGAAATCAAAAGCCCTATGGTTATACCTTTGCCTTGGGGTCAATTGATCTCCAAAACTCCACCGAGTTGCATGCTTGATCACCTTTTGGATCACCTCGATCCATCCTCCATGATCACCATGCACCAACTCCAGCACGACCAATCTCCAATCTAATCAAACACTTAGCATCGAAAGATTAGTCCTTAGGTGTCACTAATTATCCAAAACCAAACAAGAGATCTTCATCCGCCCGAGCTCCTACCGGCGTTGGTCGGCGCTAACCTCCGCCCGAGATCCCCTTGCCATGGCCGCCACCAGGCTCCTCCCCACCATGGGCCGCCGCTGTTCTTCTCCACCGGCAAGGGAAGCAAAGAGGGAGAGCAGCATGTCCAGGATCCTGTGGAGTCATCAGCGGGCAAGAGCGTGTGCGTGGTTGGACACGTCTGGGCCGTTGGGCCACGCGCTGGTGAGGCGCCTCCTTATCTCCGGGCTACATCGTCCTTTTGCGGTGTTCCAATAGTCATTAGGAGGATGTTGCAACAAGTGTTTATGGGATGTTGCAACTGTTTCTGTGAGATGCTACAAACATGTGTTCTCTCAATGTTTGAAACAATTGATTTTGAGGTGTTGCAACGTGTTTTACGTGATGTTGCAATTGCTGATTTGATATGTTGCAACAGTTTTTTGCCCGAGGTTTCACTGTTTTTTTTATGTTGCAGTTCATATCTCTTTTTTTGTTGCATTAGTGTAGGATCTTGCATTAGTGTAGGATCTCTGGACGCCTAGAGAGGGTGAATAGGCGTGACCTGTTAAAACTTTATGCAAAAACTCAACTCGAGCAGATGTCAGATAGTAGCGCGGCACTGCCGGACTACAGGCGCGGCACTGCCGCACTCGATATAAACTGAATCTCGAGCTGAACCAAAGATAGAAAAGTTACTCTAACAGACTATCTCGCCCGCCTCGGGAAACCTGTAGAAAAACCGATACACAAGAGAAATAACATGCGAGGGCACTTTCCAACCACAAAGGGGCTCAAACCCTAGAACACAAATATATGCAAGAAAGTAAAGGGACAAGGTGACAAGCGATTTATCCCGTGGTTTGGCATCACCACCAAGGCCGGGCTTACTCCACGTTATTGAGGTTGCCACACAAGGCTTGACTCACCACAAAGGCTAGCCTTTTCCCTCGTTCATAAGTCTAGGGACCAAACCCTAGAGATGTGGGGTGATTTTCTTTATTTAGAACGAGGTTACAAACCTCCCTAGGTAGCCACACAAGTTGGCCTGCTCTAGAGCGACGCCTAGCCAGCTAGGAGCAAGCTCCAAGAGTAATAAACCCTCGCACACCGGCCAAACGTGAACCTAATGCTCTTTCAAGATGGGGAACGTATAGATCCGGTATCCAATTGCAATTTTCCCTCTTCTCCCTCAAGTTTTGATGGTGGGATTGAAGATCTCACTTGGGGAGTGAAGGTGGAGCAATGGAGGAGAGAGAGAAAGAGCTCGTGTGCTTCGCACTGAAATAACGATTGGGGAAGAAGCAAAGGACCGTTGTGAAGGGCAGAATGGTATTTATACCTCTCTACGCAATGGTCGGGTCCTAGCGCGGCTCTACCGCGCCTGATGCGCGGCACTGCCACGCTACACAGAACAGACAAAAGAAGCTAAGTTTTGGACATCTGTTCTGTGGCTAGGTGGTGAGTAGATTGGTAGGAGTTGAGCATTTGATTCGACAGTTGGACAGATGTGCTAGAATCCCTCTTAATAGTACGCCTTTCCTAAACTCAATATTCAAAATAGAAAATAAGTAAGCCTTGGCGAAATGGGGGTCCTCCACTGTCAAATATAAACACCTACAACCTGTACATCATCACCTAAACTCATTTCCCCGCATGTCATCTTGAAGAATCTCATTAGTTCCCTAATTCGGTGGTCATCAACGCCAAAACCAACTTAGGGCTTGATTGCACTTACGATTAGACGTTTTTCTATGTTGTAATACCTTTTTCAGTATGTTGCAAAAGAACCTTTCTGTTCATGTTTAATTAGTTGTTCTTTTAATGTTGCAAATAGCTCTCCCTATTGTTGTAGTTGGTGGGTGGTCTATGTGGGGGGCAAGCTAAGGGTTGGAGTGGAGGCGAGCTCCTCGAAAGTGAGGGGAGTGGAGGAAACGACCGGCGGCAGTGGGGGGCCGGCAACATTCGGGGCGGGTGTGGAGTCCATGTACATGTCCCTCACCGGCTCCCGTGAGACGACGCAAGGGCGGGGGGTGTGGGGGCGGGTGCGGCGCAGGCAGCCCCCCTCCATGTGGCGCGGGCGCTTGCTCGGGGGCAAGTGGTGGAGTCTCGAGCCCCGAGGTGGGCCAGGCCTGCAGCGACGGTCTCTAGTCAATCCCTCACCACAAGTCGCTCGGCTACAGTGCCATCTATCTCTGTCGCATCCTCCCGTGTCATTCTCCTACCCCTTTTTCTCTCGACCCTCTCCAATGTTTAGAGTCTCATCACCCTATGGTTGACCTCTGCGTCATTTTGCACAATGAGTAGACGTTTTGATTCCACCTCATGAAGTTGCAAAGGGATACTCTAGTGGACTTAATGCTCGTGGGCCGCGGCTAGATGGACCGCTTGTGTTTGATTCCCCAAGACCCAAGTTGTGGTTCTATCTTGAGTGTCTATTTAGAGCATGAATCATGACATTAAGACTTATGACAACGTTGAAGTAGGTCGTCGGCCATCAATCAAACAACGGGGGACAAATATTGTGTTTTGCCCCACTACACCACAACCCTTAAACAATGACTAACTTGAAGTTTCTGTAAAGGGGTCTACAGCTTGCTAAAAGTTATAGCGACGGACCCTAGTTGTATTTATGCAAATGAGGGACTTTATCTTAGCAACGGACCGCCCATCGCCCCAACTTTTAGCAACGCACAACCAGTTCAAAAATTTTAGCAATGGATAGTTCATCATGGTAAGAACTTTTAGCAACTAACAATCTGTCGACTCAAATAAATAGGTAAAAAAAATAAAAGTTGACAATCCATCGAGGAGGGACGGCACGCCACCGAACCCGGCGGTCACGTGGGTGGCGGCGCAGCCTAGGTTTCAAACCGGTGCTTCGCTTTGGGAGGGAGACTGGGATGAGGTTGACGTGAGATGTGGCCTCCTTAGTCCTCACGGTCAGCTGCTAAAGATTGTCCTCAAATTGTCCCATGCTAAAATCAAATATTGCAATGAATTGACCGTTGATAAAAATATTTTGATAGTTGCTTGTAGTGTGGTAGCTCATTGAAGTAGTTGTAGCTTTAGTAATAGTACCTAGGTGCACTTGGTTCCTCTCTGGCTTTGCCTTTTAATGATTATTTAATGAAGCTTCTATAGCTAGTAGCTCTTGGGTAGCGAAGTGAACAATAGTGGATTCAATAGCTACTAGAGTTATGTAGCGCTTGCATGGGTAGTTTAGAGCTAGTGCAAGTAGCGGCCATTGGGAGCTGTTGTTTTACTAAGGGCAGTCCCTATGGTAGGCACTGTGCGCGAAGTTAAGACATTCACGTCAGCAATATCAACTACACCTATGTAGAGAACCTTCACTAGGAAGTTCTCTCGACATGCAAGCATGTCACCTGAGCACTTCCACTAACACCATGACATCCAAAGGGCGTATCCCACTATTTGAACTAACTAAAAATGTTATAACCCACAAACCAAAAATTCAAATTAAATTCGGATTACACCATAGAATTTCTTTTAATAAATCCTTCAAAAAAATATCTCATATGGATATATTTCGATAAAATTACAGGTGGACTCCAATCGATGGTAGTTGGTATAGAGTAAAGTAAAAAAAAAAAAAAAAAAAATGAAAAAAAGGGGAAAATAAAAGAAAAAGAATAGGAGGGTGATAGTAATATTCTAACTTGTAGATTTCTCCCTCGCACTGCGTGGCAACGCTTGTAGCTGATATGACACGTGAAGGACGGTTAAAGGGATTAAATCATCTACCAAGAATTTCCTCAAATAAATTATTATATATATGTTTTATTACATTAGCCGAAGTTGTCACCCATCAAACATATCTAAATATTCCTATTCGATATAATTGGTTCAACTTGGAGTTTAAACATATGATTAAATAATCTTTATGCCAATGTTTATATACTGCTTTCATCCATTAAAGTTCTTCGTTACTATGTTTCTAACCTTTGCACAAAGTAATTCTCCTCAATAGCTAATTATAATAAGATTTCTTAATAATTACAATTCAATCCTTTAACAATACCCCCTTCCTACCCACGACAACGTCGCGGGAATTCCTCTAGTTCTAGATATGAAAACCACCTCACCCAACGATAGTTTCTTTGTGTAATAAATGAGACATATTTTATTGGAAAAAGTCTACATAACCCCCTCAACTATTGACCCTAGACTACTTCACCCCCAAACTATGAAATCGGATTTTCTACCCCTTAAACTTTCAAAACTGGTCAAATAACCCCCTAGGCGGTTTTCAATGGTGGTTTTGCCTTTTTATTTATTATTGTTGAACCTTAAAATTATAGTAAATCATAGAAAAATCATAAAATAGAAAATCCAATTTTATTGTATTCCACGTTAGTAGATCTACATAGTGAATATATAATATGATACAATTTAGTATAAAGTTTATTTCAATTAATTATTAAAAAGCATAAATATAAAGTTATAAAAAAACTTTGTACTAAAGCATACCAAATTATATGCTCACTTTGTGTAGATCTACTCATGTGGAATCCAAGAAAATTAGATTTTTTAATTTTATGATTTATCTACGATTTACCAATGATTTTTCAAGGTTCAACGATAATAAATAAAAAAGACAAAACCACCATTGAAAACCGCATAGGGGTTATTTGACCGGTTTTGAAAGTTCAGGGGTAGAAAATTCAAATAAAGCATGCTCTTGGTTTGATTTAGACAAAACCTACCAAAGCCCTGAATAATAACATGAATATCCACTATAGCTACTTCCTACTGTATTGAGTTTTGTCAAGTTCCGTTGATCTACGTTGAGAGAGGCTCATACTCCCAAGATCGAAAAATACGTACACCCACATATACATGTCGATTCTCACAATGAGAATTGCGCACAACATGCACCCCTACCATCCACAAAATAAATACTCCATCCAAGTTATACCATGATCATCTCCTCGTTATCAAGAAAAATGCAGAGAGAAAGAAAGATACAGGCTGTAGAAAAAAAAAAAAAAGAATAAGAGATGAAAAATGGACACGTGTCCGAGGGCGAGTAGATCCCACATCTCCAAAAAAAAAAAAAAAAAAAAGAAATACGTAAAGAAAAAAAGTAGCATGTATCTCTCTAGAAGCATACAAAAAGAAGGGAAGAGGATCATGAGTCAAGGAGTAACCACAATAATAATACCACAAATATTTTCCACACACTTTTGCAGATTTCGATCTAGGAGTATGGCACCTCTTTCCAACGATCCAGAGGTTGACCCGACAAAACATACAAAGGTACGTATGCATCACTCCACTCAAAGATCCACAAAACCCTACAGAAAGATAGGATGAGTGTGAGCGAGAGTACTTTGGTAAGGAAATACAAAATGAGTGACTATGTGAGAATCAACCATGGAGCATTGCTATTTTATCTTTAAAAATTCAAAAAAAAAACCAACCAAGTATTTGCACATGAGTAGTAGCAAGGAGATACGATTTCATGACCGTTCCATTGCTCAATCGTTCAAGATAACTTGGTAGCCACTTTTGAATGCTCACAAAGCAGGTGAAGCCTGGAATAACTTGTATGCAGGTCTACATCTTGGAGATTGAACCACTTTAGTCCCTATGCCTTCACTCGAGGACGAGCAAAGGACTAAGTGTGGGGGAGTTTGTTGACGGTCATTAACTACATATTTTATAACGTCAACATTAGTATAAAACTACCAAAACACAATAGTGATAGGGCTTTGAGCTAACTTTTTCCACAAGTTTTAGTACTTCACTTGTTTTGCAGGGCAATATTGAAAATATATATATATTGGGCCAAAAGCAAAAGAAAATATACAAGATAAAAATGGCCCAATGCGAAGCAAGGATAAACAAGGAGAAAAGGCACCAAAATGCGCCTTCTGGGAAAGCGTACTTCAGAACATCCTTCACCCCAATGGAAATGAGCCCAACACGATGCAAACCAAACCAAGCAAATAGCGTGGCACGACTTTTGAGACTCAACACAGCCCACCTGCCAAAGCCTGAGCTCAGCTGAGCCAGGACGGGTGCGCCCGCACCCACTTTGGTGCCAAACCGGCCCAACCTTGGCGAGGTGGTACATTAAGTGCATAGGAGTACAGTTCAATGTGTGGCCGGTGATGAAATCCATAAAACAAGCCCAAGAAGTCGAGGCCCAAATCCAACATGAAACCATACCGGGCCACAGGACATGGGTTCAATGTTTTGGGCATAACTTTCTCATACGAAATCGGATTTCAGTGATCCACCAGTCAAAATGAAGCTTACCCCGAGGCCCACGCGCTCCCTGCAAAAATTTCAGGCCAAACGACCCACATCTTGCGCGCCCGCACACAAGTGGTGCGCCAAGCACCCCGGCGGCCGCCAACCTGGCCCAGCCTTTCTCGAGGCGGTGCATTACCTTCCAAAAGTGTGAGGCGGTGCATTACCTTCCAAAAAGTGTGTTGCCGACGTTGGTTGGTCGGTTTGGGCTGATTAGGAAGGTGAACCAATGTCGGTTTGGTTCCTTCCATATGGGGAGGGACATTTTCCAACAAACCCCCTCTCCTCTACCTATAAAAGGAGTCCCTCTCCCTCTTCCTCAACACACACCAATTCCATACAACACAAGGAAGAGCCACAATGTAATAGAGAGGAGAGAGTTCCATTCTTCTTCTTCCTCCTCTTAGTTCTAATGGAGAGTGAGAGGAAAGGCTAGAAGGAAGTTTGGTTCCTTCTACCTGAGTTGTCGGTCCGCCCCGTGTGTGCCGCGGTTCCTAGGAAGTCGTAGTGCCGGAGTTGCCGGGACCCGCACTTTGTACCTCTACAAGCTAGTTACACTTTGGTGAGAAAGCTTGTGATTATCTTTCGCTTATTGTTCTTCAAGTATATTATCTTAGCTATTATAAACTTGCGGGATCGATAGTCGTACCTTCGGGTCGTAACTCTTGGAGAAGGAACTCTTTGACCGGGGAACCTTGATCAACCCAAGAGTTGTGGATGGTAGTGCAAACGTGGTGTTTGGGCTAGCGTTCACCTATCTTTTGCGGTGCATCCCATGGTTGAGGGGGTAGGCGGCTTGGTCGTGACAAGCCTTGTCCGTCCCTCGAAATCCCCCCACGTTCGGCTGTGTCGTAGAGCTAATTGCCAGACTCTGCCCAGTTGGGCGCGGGCCGGTGCCCGAAGTGAGTAGACAACACACTCTAGAAATCTCTGCCTGAAACCTAAACCCATAAAGATACCTCACTATCCATAGTTATCCTAGGGTGGCCCTGCTCAAAGATTAGAGCGCAACCGTTCCCTATGGAAAATACGATACCCTGAATATCTCCGGGTGAAAGCTACTAGTAGAAATATGATCATGCGTGACGATTTCCTCGTGACGCTGCACACTTTCGTCACAGAAGGATACATCTTCAATGACGAAATGTCTATTTTCGTCATAAGTGTGCGGTGACGAAGTTTTAGCTTGGATAATAGTGACGATACTGAAAATAAAGTCACAGAACACTTAAAGGAGATCGTCATATATTATGTTTTCCTATGTCGACTCGTTTGGCACACCTAACGATGAAACAACTTGGTCACAGATCAGTTTTGGTAATCGTCATTAGATAACTTGTATGTTTTTTTGACAGCGGGATGGGCATGGGATGGGTGTTCGCTTTCGCTTTATTTTTGGCGCCATAGCTGCTTCCCGCTACTTTTTTGGCGCCACAGCTGCCACTCCACAGGAGATGCGCTTTGCCCGTGTATATATGTGCATCGGGCCGTGCCGCCAGACGGGCGTCGGGGCGCCGGGCCGTCGTGGCCTGTCGGGCCGTGCTTTGGCGGGCTACCGCGGCCAGCACCGCCCACGGCACGGCCCTCGCAAGGCCACCGGGCCGCCCGGATAGCACGGCGTGCCGTCGGGCCAGCCGCGTGCTCGACGGGCACGGGCTCGCCATGGGAAGCAGCCAGCTCCACCGGGCGCGGGCGCCGCCGCCGTCCGCCGGGCCCCCCTCCACGCGCTCTGCTCCGTCGCGGTCGCGGCTCGCGGGAGGCCGGTGGCCCTCGACGGATATTCGCCGCCGGTGCACGCAGATGCAGAGCTCAGGGTGAAGCTCCACGGCGCCGAGGGGAGATGCCCGCGTGAAAGAGTAGGAAGCTGTCGGCGTGCACGTGAAGGAGTAGGAAGCCGGCGGCGGCGTGCGTAGAGGAGCAGTTGACCGCCGGCGGGGCGCGCTGAATCGCGATTCGCGACGCGAGGGCGGAGCAGGTTACGGGAAGGAAGTTTTTTTGTTTTCCTATGCAGGCTACGACTCTTACGGGAAGGATAAGGAAAGTTGATTTCTTTCATTCCAATGCTCGTGGGCTCTCGGCCTTGCAGGGCCAGAAGGCCCAAAATTGCTTAAATCGCTTGAGTGCTTGGTTGCTGTGATATTTGATATACAGGCCGCACCAGGCCGATTTTATTTACCGGGCCGCGTCCGCGTGCGCGTGCCACGGGCCAGGGTGGCGCCCGTGCACGGCCCGGTATCTCGGCCGTGCCGGGCCGCGCCGTGCTCGACCGGGCCAAAACATCGGGCCACGGGCCGCGCCATCGGACCTCGGGCTGCATGCACATATATAGCCCAGTGTCCCAAATGGCCCGCTCCATTTTTATTTATAAAGTGGGCTATCGGTCCCGCTGTAGAGCAGCTTGGGCCTTTCCCCGCATGGTGTGGCCTGCTCCAAGTTTTTTTTCAGCCCGACACGTGGGTTCCCCCGATGAGGGTGCACTCAGGTTAATACTTAATACAATATCGCAAAAAAAAAACAGCACCTATGGAGGGTTGAACCCACGACCAAGCATTGCATAGGTTTGCATAGGTAGGAGTGCTACCACTACGCTACATAACATTTCTTGTTGAAGGTATGAAGTTTATTTATTTAGCTGATTAATAAATTACTCTATGATGTCAAACATTATGGTCGACCCGTGATCGTGATCGTGAGCTCCGATCACAAACATACGAGGACGGCGAGGGCAATGGAGGAGTCACGACGATGGCGTGGCAGTGGAGGAGGCGCGGCGGCGCTTGTAGCACTGACTATTTTTTGCAAACTTTTTGCAAATGGCCCACCAACCGGTCATGCTAAGCCTTGGCTAAGGCCTCGCTCCACCTTGCCCCTTAAATATTCCAAAAAAAATTGCAAGAAAGGGGGTTTGAACTCACAACCAAGTGCAATACAGGTGAGAGCGTTACCAATGAGCTATTCAACTCTATGTCTTTAAATTGCTTCTTTCTTTTTTATATAATAATATATACACACGTACATGTTCCAAGACCAAGCGACCTAGAGTTTATACGTCACAAAATCGCGCCCTAGCCTACTCACGTGTGTTGATGTCACCCCACCCATTCAAAACCACAAGAAATAATCTTCTTTCTTCGCAAAAAAACAAAATGGCTGCTATGGAGATTTGAACCAATGACTAGCTGCTAGATAGTTAGGATACTTACAACTAGACCACTCAACCTCTGTTGTATAAAGTAGGTAAGTATTTGTACTTGTAACGCTTTCACCTACATCTAGAAGTCTTAAAATATTTGCTCCAATTGTTAAAATAGAGTTTACTATATTTCATTATATTAGTTTCTATGCTCTAAATTATGAATTTTTATGCTAGCTTACTTTTCACGTGTATGATTTATGATAAAAATTTCATGATTATTGGATATAGTATTAGTGAGTTATCAATTATCTTACAAAAATACAAAAAAATATACTTCATCGGTTCGTACCTTGAAGGTAAAGTATTATAATAACCCCTTGTCTTTCCATTGCGCTACAACAACAACATTTGTGTTTTTGATGAACTTCAGCGTATATATGTGAACCATCTACGCTAGCAAGTAATGCACTTCCACCGTCCACTTATGAAGTTCGTTAAGAATTGTTGGACAACTATAGTTTCTTTTTAATCTTAAACTAAAAGTTCTAACTAGTCTTTATCCCTCGTACGAACTCGAAATTTGTTGATTCTTTTTTCTAGATGCTTCTAAAATCATTCTCTATCATCTTATCGACTTTCAAATGATTTCAACAAAGTGGCCCACATCTCTCACACAATGTTCCACATCTCTCACACATGTCCTAGTCGCTAGGTTAGAGATGCTCATGCTAATGTGAGATTTGTAATACCACTTTCTCAAAATCATCTCAAACTTTTTGGGAGCGTTTATGGAGACAAACTATAGTGCTTTGAAAGTGCATTTGAGCAATTTTTTAGACCAAATTTACCTATTACTGTAATTATTTATTGATTTACTCAACAAAAAATGCTAAAAATACCCGAATATAGCTAAAAAATCTAAAAAATTTACAAGGACACCTTCTTTTAGTATAGCATCTTGACAAAAAAATTAAGTCAATTCGAGAAAGTGTTGATGCACATCCTCGTAATGGTCTACATCTCTCACACATGTCCTAGTCACTATACGAGAGATGCTTATGCTAGTGTGAGATGTGTAGTACCACTTTCTCGAAATCATCTCAAACTCTTTTGGGTGTTTATGGAGCCAAACTATAGTGTTGTGTGCATTTGTGTAATTTTCGCACCAAGTTTACCTAATACTATAATTATTTGTTTATTTTCTCAACAAAAATGTTAAAATACCCTCATGTAGCTAAAAAATCTGAAAAACTTGCAAGGACACCCCTTTTGGTGTAGCTTGTTGACAAAAAAAAAATGAGTAGATTCGGAGAAAGTTAAGATGCACATCCTCAAAAAGGCCCACATCTCTCACACATGTCCTCGAGAAAAGACTTTGAGCCATGTATGTCTTTGTGATGGATGTGCAACAACACTTTTGTCGAAATCGCTTAAATTTTTTTATGTGATTCTTATACACCAAAAAATCATGTGGCTATGCAAGTTTTTAGATTTTTCTAGCCACTTTATGGTATTTTAATATTTATTCTGTAGTAATTCACTAAATAATTCTAGTAATAGCTACACTTGGTAAGAAAATTCCACAGATTCACGTAATAACATATTTTGTTCCATAGCCATCCCATAAAAAAGTTTCAAATGATTTTGAAAAGTTGGTACTATACATCCATAACAATTAGGAACATCTCTCACTTAGTCATATACGACTATGTGAGTTATGTATGCCTTTCCAACGGATGTGCAACAACACTTTATCAAAATCACTTGAATTTTTTTATGTGATGCTTATACACTGAAAATCACTTTTTAGTCCATGTATAAATTTCAAACAAGTATTTATACATGTATTTGGTAACTTAGTTTTATGTTGCAATTAAGCACAATAATTAATGTTTTTGAGTGGTAATTAAAGGGAGCCGCGCCCATTGGATAAGATTTTATTTTACTTTATTTATACATGTATACGGAGTATACTCATACGCATGCACATGAACCGGGCATTAATGTACGAGATTTTATACGAGTCACATGATTGATTTAAGTATATCTAAAATTCTTTTGAATGCAGATTGTGTCGTATATAATTGCTTGTTACAATATATAAATTATAAAAATAAAAAAGTAGCCAGATTGTGTCGTTATATAATTGCTTATTATAATATATAAATTATAAAAATAAAAAAAAAGTAGCCTAAATAGGTTCAAAGGGGGATTGGAACCCGGGTTCTAGGGGCCAAAGAAATACGTCTTATAACCAACTAAAGAACAACATTGTTGTTGTATTTGCCTCGGAACACCTTTTCTTGTTCGTTTGACACGCCAAGGTCATCTATAGAGTAACAGCTCGGCCGCATGTTGACGCAACAACATATTGTTATATGAAAATATTAAGAGATGATCCATTTATAAACATTATATAGTTCCACTTTGTTAAATGACAACCATGTACATTAATATTATGCGAACCTGCCATTTTTTTTAAAAAATTTGGACCACTTTTCATTATTATTATTTTTTCTATAGAAATCACCAAATAAATCAAAATTGAATTGGATATCCCACGCTTGTTGAATGAAATATCAAATTCCCGCGTCGATCTCCCGCCGGTCTATCCAAACTCCAAATTTTAATTCGCGTATATACAGTCCCACCGGCAAAACACCCCCACTCTCGTCTCGTCTCCACCCCTTGCGCCGCCAACTGCCCACCACCGCCGGCCCTCCACGTCTGACCTCACCTCCCCAGCGTTTCCCCCTCTAGCTTCCCATCGACAAGGGTCAGAACCGGTCAGGAGCACGGTGATTCAGGTGGCACCGTGATGATCCCCTCCTCTCCTTTGGCTCTCGGATCTAGATCTAGAAAGGGCAAGTTGATTGTGGAGGACATGTGCAGGTACTGGTGGAGGACGTCCAACACTCCAGCCCGAGGTGGCCGTCGTCACCATGCCACGGAGGCGACATCAGTCCGGACGCCCTCCATAACTGTGAAGTCGCCGCGTCGCACAACTACCGCGAGGCTGCAGCAGCGCTTGTAAGGCCGGGCGGCGGCGATGTAGATCCTGCCCACTACACGGTACATCAGGCCGGCGCTGGTATAGACCCATTTGGCAAAAATTACAAGGTACCTAATCATTCGTGTTCTCGCTTTTGCATTGTTTTTCTGTTCTTGCAAATCCTTAATCCTATGTGCTAACACATTCACGTGGGTGGGGTGAGGGACCCGCGCAAGCATTTGCACATGGTTGGTGTGTGGATTCTAGAAAACAGGAGGCGTGGGAACTACACTAATATTTTCTCAAAGCAAGAAAACTGCACATGTCCCGATCTGATCTCCTCAAAGTTGTCTTATGCCAGAACCATCTTGTCCAGGTTAGATCAGTAGGATCTTATTAATGATATTGCCCTCTGTGCGATGATCTTCCCATCACAGAGTACTCTCTCAAATCATTCATTGCTATTTCAATCCTTGCCCTCTGTACTGTTCAGTTCCATTGACACATTTGTTGTTTCGAGCCATTGCTCTGAACCAAGTACTAATTAATCTGCAATTTGTGCAGCTTGTGAACTCAATCTGTTCAGTTCAGAAGAATAGTTTATAATATTCTCATTTATTTTGTGATAGAGTTTGAGTTATTAGTAAACTAGTCACTAAATGAAGCTTTTGGATTCCGTTGCATTATATTTGTTCACTTTGTCACTTTGAAATATACTTAAAATTCCATAGGATAGATAAATACTGAAGTGACTGTTCCTTTGGTAAATTCTACTTGTCATCAGGGGCAGTTGATGGGCGAATCAATTGGCAATATGATTGCAAAGGAGCTCAAGGTCCTTGAAAGCAGGCTAGAAAGGGGCATTGGTCGGTCCAAGAAGGTAACATAAACCTGCTAGTATATAGCTAGCTAGCAGTCAGCCGGTTATTTTTTTATATGAATTTGGGCATCGCATATTCAAGGAATCTGCTCTCGAATCCTGATAGTAATTTATTTCCACTTTTCAGTTTTTCTCTAGGAAGCTGCATGCTGTACAATTATATAACAATAAGTGCTTTTGATGGACAATCTCCTGAAAATAATGGCATCCGTACTTTTCTAGATAGCTCTTATATTTGCTAGGATATAGATACTATTCTCATAATTGAACATGCAATATATACTTAAATGAACATGTAGTATATACAACGAAAAGGAGGCTTCATCATTGAAGAACCTGATAGTGTTGTTTAGTGCTTGCTAAATAGATGTCATGTAGTATATACATCTGCACTAGTATGAATACTTGAAATCAATACCTTTCTCTACAGCATTATGATAGTTGGAAAAACAACTTGCAGCACGAGTTTACCCTTTGAATATGGAAATTTTTTATGTGGCATGCACTTTGATCATTACATTTCTGAATAAAAGTTACCATATTCTCGGTCTCAAACTTTTATTAAATTGCTTTGAAATTAAATAGTAAAACAGTCCACTGAACTTTTGTTGTTTTATTTGTCGCAGGGACAAAGATTCGTATCTGCTCTCTACTGGCCGGCCACAATGTCACATCACAGTAGTCAAGCAGTGCCATGATACAAGCTACTATCGTCGTATGTGCATAATTCTTATAGTGTATGGTATATGTATTTGGGCTGTTATAATATAGACTTAGGCTGTAATAGATGCTCAAGTGGTGGTGCTGTGAACTAAGTTGTATGCTCAGTGTAATACTGGTTTTATTTAACTATAGAATTATGTCGTCTTTTCTACTATCATTTGCAAATTGCAATTAAATTATTTAACTCCAGTTCTGTGACCAAAATGATGGTGTCTTCGTTGACGATTTCAAACTGCAATCTGTGACAAAATAAGAACTAATTAGAACATGCCACGTGGTAGAATCTGATTGGTCAGCGTGGGGCCCATGAAAAGCACCGCCGCCACCGCCACGCCATATGCCACGTCAGCGATGACATCAGCAGCCACGCCGGCGTCCTACGCGGGCAAACACCACCGCTATGACGATACCCTAAAGCAATTGGTGACCAAAACATGGCGTCATAGGATCGAACAGACGCCATTAACGCCCGTCAAGACGGCCGCCAAATGACCGATGCCGACGAAACACGGGCATAAACATGACCAAAACAGATCGCCAAAGAATGATTGCACATCTTTGACGATGGACTTATCGCCATTGAATGGACCAACATCTATGACCAAATTTGGTATTTCGTCACACATTAACAAATGTGACGCGACCCGCTGATCGATATGATTTTCGTCACAAGGTCGCCACACGTGAAACTATGTGACGTTTCGACACATATAGTGACCAAAGGTGAACGCCATCCATGATCATATTTCTACCGAGAGAGGCTCATACTCCCAAGATCGAAAAATACGTACACCCACATATACATGCCGATTCTCACAATGAGAATTGCGCACAACATGCACCCTTACCATCCACAAAATAAATACTCCATCCAAGTTATACCATGATCATCTCCCTCGTTATCAAGAAAAAATGCAGAGAGAAAGATACAGCCGTAGAAAAAGAATAAGAGATGAAAAATAGACACGTGTCCGAGGGCGAGTAGAGCCCACATCTCCAAAAAAAAAAAAAAAAAAAGAAGAAATACGAAAGAAAAGTAGCCCGTATCTCTCTAGAAGCATACAAAAAGAAGGGAAGAGGATCATGAGTCAAGGAGTAACCACAATAATAATACCACAAATATTTTCCACACACTTTTGCAGATTTCGATCTAGGAGTATGGCACCTCTTTCCAACGATCCGAGGTTGACCCGACAAAAACATACAAAGGTACGTATGCATCACTCCACTCAAAGATCCACAAAACCCTACGAAAAGATAGGATGAGTGTGAGCGAGAGTACTTTGGTAAGGAAATACAAAATGAGTGACTATGTGAGAATCAACCATGGAGCATTGCTATTTTATCTTTAAAAATTCAAAAAAAACCAACCAAGTATTTGCACATGAGTAGTAGCAAGGAGATACGATTTCATGACCGCTCCATTGCTCAATCGCTCAAGATAACTTGGTAGCCACTTTTGAATGCTCACAAAGCAGGTGAAGCCTGGAATAACTTGTATGTAGGTCTACATCTTGGAGATTGAACCACTTTTTAGTCCCTATGCCTTCACTCGAGGACGAGCAAAGGACTAAGTGTGGGGGAGTTTGTTGACGGTCATTAACTACATATTTTATAACGTCAACATTAGTATAAAACTACCAAAACACAATAGTGATAGGGCTTTGAGCTAACTTTTTCCCACAAGTTTTAGTACTTCACTTGTTTTTTGCAGGCAATATTGAAAATATATATATATTGGGCCAAAAGCAAAAGAAAATATACAAGATAAAAATGGCCCAATGCGAAGCAAGGATAAACAAGGAGAAAAGGCACCAAAATGCGCCTTCTGGGAAAGCGTACTTCAGAACATCCTTCACCCCAATGGAAATGAGCCCAACACGATGCAAACCAAACCAAGCAAATAGCGTGGCACGACTTTTGAGACTCAACACGCCCCACCCGCCAAAGCCCGAGCTCACCGAGCCGGGACGGGTGCGCCCGCACCCACTTTGGTGCCAAACCGCCCAACCTTGGCGAGGTGGTACATTAAGTGCAAAGGAGTACAGTTCAATGTGTGGCCGGTGATGAAATCCATAAAACAAGCCCAAGAAGTCGAGGCCCAAATCCAACATGAAATCATACCGGGCCGCAGGACATGGGTTCAATGTTTTGGGGCATAACTTTCTCATACGAAATCGGATTTCGATCCACCAGTCAAAACGAAGCTTACCCGAGGCCCACGCGCTCCTCAGAAAATTTCAGGCCAAACGACCCACATCTTGGTGCGCCCGCACCAAGTGGTGGTGCGCCAAGCACCCCGGCGGCCGCCAACCAGGCCCGGCTTTCGAGGGCGGTGCATTACCTTCCAAAAAGTGTGAGGCGGTGCATTACCTTCCAAAAAGTGTGTTGCCGACGTTGGTTGGTCGGTTTGGGCTGATTAGGAAGGTGAACCAATGTCGGTTTGGTTCCTTCCATATGGGGAGGGACATTTTCCAACAAACCCCCTCTCCTCTACCTATAAAAGGAGTCCCTCTCCCTCTTCCTCAACACACACCAATTCCATACAACACAAGGAAGAGCCACAATGTAATAGAGAGGAGAGAGTTCCATTCTTCTTCTTCCTCCTCTTAGTTCTAATGGAGAGTGAGAGGAAAGGCTAGAAGGAAGTTTGGTTCCTTCTACCTGGAGTTGTCGGTCCGCCCCTGGTGTGCCGCGGTTCCTAGGAAGTCGTAGTGCCGGAGTTGTCGGGACCCGCTTCACTTGTACCTCTACAAGCTAGTTACACTTTGGTGAGAAAGCTTGTGATTATCTTTCGGCTTATTGTTCTTCAAGTATATTATCTTAGCTATTATAAACTTGCGGGATCGATAGTCGTACCTTCGGGTCGTAACTCTTGGAGAAGGAACTCTTTGACCGGGGAACCTTGATCAACCCAAGAGTTGTGGATGGTAGTGCAAACGTGGTGTTTGGGCTAGCGTTCACCTATCTTTTGCGGTGCATCCCATGGTTGAGGGGGTAGGCGGCTTGGTCGTGACAAGCCTTGTCCGTCCCTCGAAATCCCCCCACGTTCGGCTGTGTCGTAGAGCTAATTGCCAGACTCTGCCCAGTTGGGCGCGGGCCGGTGCCCGAAGTGAGTAGACAACACACTCTAGAAATCTCTGCCTGAAACCTAAACCCATAAAGATACCTCACTATCCATAGTTATCCTAGGGTGGCCCTGCTCAAAGATTAGAGCGCAACCGTTCCCTATGGAAAATACGATACCCTGAATATCTCCGGGTGAAAGCTACAACGACAATTCCATGCGCTTGCGGATTTATCTGTGTGCGTTAAGAAACGTCAACCCTTACTCTAGTATATGTTGGGGCTGCCCGAACCACCTTACTCTAGTATCTATGAGGGCCTGTTCGGAATAAAGGATTGCAAAACAGAGGAAAGAGAAAAAGTACATGAATAGGATAGGAGTGTCTGGGAAAAACAGAGGAATGAAAAAACTCAGGAATATAGAAATAGAGGTGTTTGGAACGTAGAAATTTATAACATTGTATTTCAGTGTGATTAATAAGATGAATGTTAAAACGCTAAATACTATTCCCTCAGTTGTAAATTGTAGTTCACTTTGGTTTTCTAGATACATTTATTTTGTTATGCATCTAGTTATACACTATATCTAGATACATAGTAAAAGAAATGGATTTAGAAAAGTTAAAGTGAACTATAATTTGGAACAGAGGGTGTACATGATTATTACTCTTATGACATGAGATATTTGATTACAACAATAGTACTGACGTGCATGATTATTTTATTATTATAAAAAAAAAAAAGAATCGTAACTAGATGACACATCCTGTAGGTCACCACGCCTAGCGGCCCAGTCCTTCTACGGCAAACGTGATTTGTTTATATTTCTTAATTAAAGAATCGTAGCTTAATCTCAAAAAAAATATTAAAGAATCGTAGCTGACCCATCGAAGGCTTCGCCTCTCTCCACGAGCGAGCGACGATGAGATTTGCCTCGGGCTTCCGCAAAAACCTTGAGCTGGAACCGGATGTTTTATTTCCTGCATTTTGCAAGCGAATCAATCCTTTCCTCCGGATCGGGTAGTCTGTTTTTCCTCCGTTCCAAACACCACCGACGCCAGCAAGCTATAGGATTTTATTTCCTTCAAAATTCCTGCAGAAAGCCTTTGTTCCAAACGGGGTCAATCTGTAAAGAAATTTGTATAGGCTTTTCACCCATATAGATGCTTTTAGTGGGCTCTCGAACTAATGGATCGCATTCTATGGTGTTGATGAGAAGCTAGTACCATATCAAGTGGAGACACGACAGGGTGAACTGCCTATATAACACGACCCATCATGGGTATCAAGGCTCCGCACTTGCCTTTGCCTAGTAGCCTGGACAATAGTGATCGACAATTGAATTCCATTTAAAATCAAAATTTGAATTTGGGGATATTCTGCATTAAAAGTGTCAAAAAGAAACAAAAAATGGTCGAACTCGGTCAAAAAAACTCTGATGATATATATCTACCTGTAATGACATATATCTAGTTGTGACATATATTTTGCCTGGACAACCGCTTTTTTTGCTTTTCCATTTGAAATACGAAAACGAAGCGAAAATGGTAAAGTCATTTCTGATGACATATATCTAGTTGTGATCGAGCTGGACTGGGCATGATATGTCGCAGGTAGACTAAGGGTCTGTTTGGTTCCCATGACACTAGGGACTAATTTTTAGTCTCATTTAGTCCCTAAATAACCAAACATAAGGACTAGGGACTAATTCTTAGTCTCAATTAGTCCCAATTTCACTAGACTCTTGGGAGGGTCTAGGGACTAATTTTTAGTCCCTATTAGTCTCTAGTCCCTAGTCCCTGCATCCAAACATGGCCTAAATCTAAAGTGAATTTTCGTTTCCTTTGCTGTGAAATCTCTAAATGCACCAGCCCCCAAGGCTTGTAATTCGAAATTAAATTGTATGGACCCTGGGTCCATTCACTCTCCAATGCACCGCCTCACTGATGGTTGACATGTGGCACATGAGAAAATCTAACACTCAAGGTGATACTGAGAATTTGTTAACTTCCTACATTAGGGTAGTTGTGTATGCATGCATAGTGAGATCCAGCATCATATTTTTTTCACATGCCACATGTCAACTATAGGTGAGGGAGTGCATTGGAGAGTGAATAGACCCAGGGTCCATACAATTAAATTCTTGAAATTCAGTGGCTCCATCTAGCTTGGGCCTAGACATATGGAGATCAAGCGATGTGGTTTGCCGGGAGACGTTTAATTTAATTTATGAGCAACATTTAATTTATGGATGAAAACGTGTGCTTTCATGAAGAAAAAAAAAGGAAACACGGCCCAAGATAAAATAAAACCCAATCCAAGAAAACTAACTAGTTCAGCCCAACTGCTAACTCCTCCTACGACACCCCTGTACCGTCCGCCCTGATATCATCTCGTCAATTTCACCCGCCGGCCGCCGCCATCACCATGGCGACGATGGACACCTCCTCGGCCATCGTCAACGTCAAGTCGACCACCGGGCGCCACCTGCTGCACATCGAGGCCTACTCAGCCTCGAAGGCTTTTGGAGGATGGCCACTGTCCACGTGGACCACGTCCGCATCTTTCAGTATTGGGGGTCGTGACTGGCGCATCTGCTACTTGCCTCATGGCGCACCGGCCGATGAACAAGGAGGCATGGGCTACTACATATCTGTCTTCCTCATCCTCGTGGACAACATCCCAGAGCCGGCCTACGCGGAAGCCACCTTCCATCTACTCGACCGGGCGCAGAAACCGGTGCCGGCTTACACCCAGACGACAGGCTTCAACAAGTACACGCGAACCGTCCCAGGCGACTTCGTCTGCTGGCACGGCATCCCTACTTTCATCAAGAGGGAGGTCCTGGAGGCGTCGGAATACCTTGTGGACGACTGCCTCAAGATCAGGTGCGACGTCACCGTTAAGAGGCGGTGCTACACCGAGAACAGGGGGGCACGTGCCGCCGTCCGACCTGCACCGGCATCTCGGAGACCTCCTCGTGTCAAAGCAAGGCGCCGATGTCACGTTCCAAGTCGCCGGCGAGACGTTCAGTGCGCACAGGAGTATTCTCGCGGCACGCTCGCGAGTGCTCAAGGAACAGCTCTGTGGGACGGCCACGACAGCGGGCGTGATCAGGATCACTGATATGCTGCCTCGGGTGTTTGAGGCCTTTCTGCATTTCGTCTACACTGATTCGCTGCCTGTAGAGGTGATGAGTGCAGGGCAAGACGATGAAGACGATGGATCCATGGCCTACCACCTGTTGGAAGCGGCGGTCAGGTACGACATGCAGAGGCTGAAGCGGATTTGTGAGGAGAAATTGTGCTGGCACGTAGAGATCAACACAGCTGCGACCATGTTGATGTTTGCGGTGCAGCACCAGTGCTACGCGCTCAGGAAGGCCTGTATTGAATTCCTCAGGTGTCCCCAGGCACTGAACGCGGTCATGGCAACCGAGGGCTTTCAGCATCTTGCTCAGACCCGCCCTGCCCTTTTGAAGGGTTTAATTAATTTAATTAATTACTACGCTTGTTCGTGTTAATTGATCGTATCGTATTAGATACTGTACTTAGCAAGGACAGTGGCCTATGGTTTAATATATTATCAAGACAAGACATTTCAAAATTACCACATATTTTAATTTCATTTTGGATATATATACATACATTGTTTTACTGTTTTTAATTTGAATATCAAGTGAGAGTGGAGTAGCTTTTTAATCCAAACTCGCTTGAGCTGTGATGGCTCCCATCACAAATCTTTAAGTAGAGGGTTTGTTTTGGTCCGCTTTGACACAACAAAAACCATTATTGTGCAACTAGAACAGCAACACCGGACACTTGTTTTGGTTGCAATTGGGGATGGGGAAGAGATTAATCACTAGATGAGTCTTTTTAGTTGAGAAACGGTGTATTTCTTCTTATACTTGCTATATATAATAAAACTAAAAAACGATACAATGGCTTTCCAGATGAAACGAAGGGCGGAGATCACCACCAAAATCTTGGTACCGGTGCCATCGGTTATGCATTGCACATCCCGGCTGTGGTTCTACTTTTGTTAAAATTTTCCTGTAAGAAAAAAATTACACAGGCTGGTTCTGTTGTAACTTGTAAAGTCTTGATAAATGATATGCCCATCGACCAAATATCTTGTGGTCCGCTTTGACACATACCTAAAGTCATTTGATCCAGGACAAAACAAACTGGAAACACATGCTCTCTGGTCAACACCTGTTCAATGATCTTAAAACAGGAACCAGTAAATCAACAGCTTACGGTTGAGAATAAGCTGGAAACTAAGACTAGTGTTTAGCTCAATGGAACATCCCATCCAGCCCCAAGAATTGAGTCAGCATCAATCATCGTCCTCATCCTCCTGGTTATAACCGTGGTTGATCTTTTGAGACCGTACATGTCAGCGACCTGCAAAATTTGGAGACAATCCAAATTGAGACTTGCTAAACATCAAACCATTGAAAAATAGCGAAGAGGCAGTTAACTTACTTGGTCAGACGTGGTGGCTTGTTCTGGGCTTTTATTGTCACGTAATCTCAACAGACGAGGGAATCTTAGGGAGATATCCTGGTTTAATTTCAGCATTAGCCTTCCCATCATCAAAAGTAGTTAAGACAGGGAGGAATGTTGATGGGAAATAAAACTACCAACCTTGTTTGGATCGACTATACCATTAGCAGCACGATGTACAGGGCTTATGCTCAGATCTGCAGCTTTGACTTCCCACACCTAAGAAAAGCGAGAAAAATAAGTTAATTAAATTACAAAGTTTTCAAAGACACCAAAGTATTAATGTGAATCGATAGTATGTAATCGAGGTTTAATGCACATTACCTCTGATGGCTCAAACCACACATCAGGGTCCATTGTATCAGCAAATCTATAGTATGTCTGTACAAACAAGACCATTAATTTGAAGGTCACCCAAAAAAAAATGTCAATAAGAACCAGTCATTGAACACCAGGCTTGAGGAATTATCACCTTTGGTTTTTCTATCACTTTACTTTGAAGGCTTGCAGAACGTTCTTCAAGCTGTTGCTCAGAAAATCCAGTACCTAAATGCATCAAGATTACATGAAGAGGACTCATTTAAGAAAGCTTGGGATTTTTTTCAAAAAGAAGCGCCACCTACCTATGTTACATATTGTTTGATATTCTTCATTCTGCTCATCATAGCATGCCAGGAGAAATGATCCAAAGACACCTAGTAAAAAAAAACAAGGGCAGAAGAAACATGCATTAGCATGAAAGAAAAAAAAAACTAAAGCAATTGATCTTTATATATATAATTACTTGGTGAACAAGCAGTTATGTCAAGGGGGCAAAATAAAAACTTAAATTTAGTTCATTTTTATCAGTAAGGATGATGGAAAAGAACCATTCACCTGTTCGCTTTTCCTCTACCATGGAAGGCAGCAATAGGTACCAAATCCTAAGAGTCTCCAATGCTGCCAAAAGAAACAGGGATAAATAACTTTAAAAACACAAATAATAATGGTTTGTTTATAAATTTTGATGTTGACAGCTCAATATAAATGATGTTTGGAGATTTTGAATCTTGTACCATAGCATAATTGAAATAGAATATGCATATTCAGCCACTATGATTTTCTAGATTTGCATGTTCGAACAGGGTTAAATCAGTATGGCACTAACCTATCCATGTAATCCTTCTTCAGTTTCAACCAATTGTTCAATAGCTTCGCTGGCTCATATGTAGCATCTCTATCCAATGTCTTGAAAATCAACCCTTCACAACTTCAGTAGATAAAAACTTAGTGGACAGAAAAAGATCTTGGTAAAAAAAAATCGGAGAGAAAACACCATTAAGCAATCCCACTCAGAATTCATATATCAACTAATTTTGATAATAAAACGACATGGAACTTTAAAACAACACATATGTTTCCTAACATTGCTATACTGGCAGTTTCATGTGAAACTCCTCTCAACAGAAAATTTGCTTCAAGAAGTGATGATGTACACATGATAAAGCTAACATAGTTTAATTAGCATATTCTTTTCACAATCCCAAGTGATCTATAAAATTTCCTCTCAGAACAATAGAATTAGAATAGTCTATGCAATAATCAAAGAAAAGTCCTATAGCATTTGCTGTAAATAAATTGGAAGATATATGCCTATAATCAGCCATAGGGCCTATGTTAGACATGTAAAAATTGGAGAACACTTCAAAGTGTTGCCTGTGAACGGTTCAGGAAGCAAATGTGCAATCAGCCATAATGTTGTGTTTCATCAATCACAACATATAAATGTTTGAACCATGACCTTTAGGATTACTTCATTTCCAAGGGAGTGACAAAGGCATGTATTCTTTAAAATCAATTGTAATGCATCTACTTTCATCCAAAACTGAACTGACCTTTATCATAACTCCAATACTTCAAATCAAATGCTGCAATCCAGTGTTTTATTTATCTTGTGCCTAAACCAATTTTTATTGAGCACAAATGAAACCTTGAAGCTATCAAAACAAGCTGGCCAATGTATGCTTTAGAAATTTCAGTTACCTGGAATTGACAGCAGTGTCAAGAAATTTCTGTATCTCCTCCAGATTATTTGATGTAATTGCGTAGCCAATTTAAACACACCAGGCACTTCTTCGAAGGAGTTGTAAAGATGCTGCCATGTATCCAATGCAAAGGAATAATTACACCTCTAGATAAAGAATCTATTTATGTGTTTTGTATTTTGTATTATTTATGTATTTTGACAGCCTCAGACTAGAGTACTCCTTAGTTGTTTTTGAAGATACATGTGTTGCACATTCAGGAAAGAAGAGTAACAATAATATAGGTTGTGCTAAGTTGGCTACAAAGTTTTACTGAATCATAATATGTTGAAAACTAGACCACAACCATGTGATAGCACAAAAAATGTTTTCAGTAGCAGAATGAAATGCTATTGCACATTAAGAATCTACATGGCAGAAGTACAGTACCTCTCAACGAATTTTGAGTTGTTCCTGGAGAAGAGGTTTCCCGTTTATGTAAAGAATATCAAAGCCAAAAGTACAGACTGAAACTTTGATGTCATTTATGGTAACACCCTTGTGAGCTCTTGTGCTAAGTATCTGCAGAGATGGAGAACAATCACTGGTCCATACAAGTCACAGCTAGCAACAGAAAATATACAAATGTAAACAGGAGAAGGTCACAGAATTAAAGGTTTAGTTTAGAACATCAAATAGCTCTACTGCACAGCATCTTCTGCATGCTCCGATATTTATAGTTATATGATAGGATGGCCACTATGAAAGTAATCTAACTGGAAATTAAAAGAGAATTAAAGCACAAACCTGAAAAGGCAAAATTTTCTGTTTTTCACGATCATAGGCAACAATTTCACAGTCCAAAACAAATTATTTGACTGTAGGCTTCCGAATCTGCATTAACATGCTAAACGTAAGATCATCAAGAATTAAAAGTGCAGGACAGAACACAAATTTTGGTAGATAATTATTTAGCCAGTAACCAAATTATCTTGACAAAGCTTGTGGGAACACATGACAAAAACAGAAGGAGATGGCTTCAGCTTTACTCAACGCATCCAACAACAACTCATATCACCAAGATATAAGGAATCCATGACTGGCATTGCAAGGGGAAAATGTCGCTATAGCATTCTACCTCAAAAGTAGGCAAGACAAAGGTGGAGAAAGCAAATCGCAGGTGTCTTACATTTGAAAGATGATTAAAGAAATCAAAATCAGACTTCAAAAGTTAACATTGTACCATATGGGGGCTTAGAAAACCAATAAACCTTATGAAAACTGACAGAAAAGTTGCAACATCATAATTGGAACTGCATGGCACAAACCTTAAGGACAGGATACTCAAGGTAACTGCTTCGAGTGCTTCTTCAGTTGGAGATTCAGAAATGCATTACTCCAAAATTATAAAATGAAGTATACCTAGAAACTACATCAACGACATCTGGATATTTTCCGTATTTCTTTCAGCATTCCGACTATAAATCTCTACTGAACCATCCTCCATGCAATGTATCTAAATTCCAAATTACGAAATGTTAACTTAGATGAACATGGGTGGAAAGTATTATACTATACTAGAAGTGCTAAAAGCCAAGAGGATTGATGATACCTGAGCCCTTTCACCATCATACTTGTACTCACAAGTGTATTCAAGACCCTGAAACTTATCAATGATCTCTGAGACAGATTTTGTTGCTTTTGCTAACATAGGGCCAACAGGGACACCTATGGAAAATTTGCATGTCTATGGAAGCATCCAAACTCCTACTTCAAGTATCGCTGGGACAATTTTATCATATATCGGAAGAACTGAATATGCTTGTTTAATTATTTTTGCAGCCTTCATGAGTAAATACAATAAAATCAGTAACTGACCAACAGCAGCAGCAATGTTAGGAATAAAAAGTGTTGACCATGAATATCAAATCAATCTTCCACATATAAGGGCGTCTCAATGGTTACCAAATCGCTAGCTAGAAACAATTCTATTGGCTATCAATGTCACTTTACAAATCGCTAGCTAGATGAGGCATCTAAATAAGAAAAAATAAACACTATAGTTAAGAGTTATGTGAGAGAGAGGTTTCTAGGAGAGTGTGCTAGATTAGCTATTTATTAGTCGCTAGCTATTTGGTCTCTCTCCTCGATAGCCAATCAACATGTTACTTTTATATTATTTTTATACCTCATCTAGCTAGCTATTTATAAAGTGTCATTGGTAGCCAATAGAATTCCTCCTAGCTAGCTATTTGGTCACCATTGGAGACGCCCTAAGCAATAGAAACTCGGATAGGAAGAGATATAGGTATATTAATATGCACAGTATTAACTATATGAAGGCCCTATATAGGAGGATTTGTTTTGCTAACCTCTTCGAAAGGTGATTGAACTTTTGGTGGCGGAGAATTTTTGTCAGAATATACGGCAGCTTGCCCAAGAGCCATTTGGACAGTTTTCTCTGCCAGCCCAATCCTCATCTTTGACTGTGACAAGTAAGAATTCAGGCAAACAGTGAATAGACAGGACACAAAGGAAGTGCAGTAGTGCACTTAGTGAACATTCCATGATTTACCTGAAGAAGGCGTGTGATGTACTGGGGTTCACAATCAGTTGCAGCAACAAGAAGTCCCTTCATATGGTTCTTTTTTTATCTTGACTGTCTTTACCGGATTCCTAGATAAAAGATCATATAGTTGTTAAACCATTTCTTAAGTGAAACTGTGTAGTAGTGCATTAAGGAAGCATATTAACCACTCTGGGACTTGAATCCCAGGTTCACTACATATTGTGATTTTACTGCTGCTAGTACATATTTCAATAACACTCACTGTCCCAATGAAAGCAATTCAATTCCACGTTGAGATATCAAGTCAGAATAAAGGTTTCTGGTGAAATATTCAGCATTAGAAATGTGAGAAACGATATAGAACCTTAGCAATTGCCCAAAAAGTGCTAAGCACACGAGCTATTGTCAGTGATTTTGGCTTAAACATCGTCTTCTGCGATAACCTGCTTGCTTTTGCCACAAGCCCCAAATCACCCAATTCCTACAATTGTCAAAAGAAACAACAAATCAGTTTATGCCTCCAATTCCATAGCAGTTGAACTGATGAACAAGCATGTAATTCCATAGCAGTTGAACTGATGAACAAACATGTAACCAATTTAACAACCTTAAGGTCCTTCTTAACATGCTCCTCTTTGCGTCCATATGCCTCTGCAAGTGCACGGATGACTGATGCGTCCCCAATCCCAAGCTCAATCCCCTCATGAGGTGGCGCAATCCGGTTGGCTGAGAGGTACACAGTTGCAAGGAGATCATCCGGTGTTGTTGCCATCACTGTGCGAAACACATTTGATAGGATTTCTGTAATAACAATGCGGCCACTCTCGTTGGAGATGAGATCAAGTGCCCGAGCTAGAAACAGGAACGGCACGGGCTCACCAGGCTCCAATAGGCAGCAGCCATCGGGTCAAACTCATCGCCCTTCTTCTTTAGCTCTAGGGTGACATTCTTCTCCTCTGCCTTTGGGGAATCTGTGGTTTTGGCCCGCTTCTTCTCATCCGAGATAACACCTTCACCAGAAGGCTGGGTGTCGGATTTAGGTGCTAGCGTTTTGGACCTCTTTGGCGTCGGGGAATTGTCCTTCGCGGCATCCAATTGAGCGGCCGCGGCTGGACCCTTGACTTAGCCGGCGGTGTAGGCCCATCAGCCAGCAATTTGGGGGACTTCGCTGGGGACGACGCCCGCTTGGACCTGACCGGCGAAGGCGGTTTCTCCACCGCCGCCGCAGCCTCCGGCTCGACCTCCGCGCCGTTGGTCTTCGCCGGGGGCTTCTTCGGGGACGGCGCTACCTTCTTCGACTTGCTGGCAGCGGCCTGTGCGTTCCCCATCAGCACGTCCGCCACCGTGCGCTTCCCCGAGGTTCCGCCACCGGGGCCGACATTCCGGCGGCCGCCGCCGCCCACTTCGCACTCGCGGTCGGCGGCTTCTTCTCCCCGGATTCACCTGCTGCGGCTGCCGCGGTCGCACGGCGGCGGAGAGAACCGGAGGATGCAGAGGTGGAGGAGGAGAAGCGGGAGCGGACGGAGATCATTGGTGCTCGACGATGAAGAAGATGAATCAATGTTCAGCCTTTGCCTAGAGCACCTTAGGGCCTCTCCAACGGCAGGCTATTCGCTATCTAGGAGCAATTAAATTGAATAAAATACTAGTCGCTGGCGACTCACTAATCGCTTCTCGGAGCATAAGTGCGAGCGCGTGTGTGGTCGAGTCCCCTGCTATCTTTGTGACGATCAATAGGAAAGGAGGCATGGTAACCGGACCTGTATTAATTTACTATATGTAAAATACAAACTCGGCCGCGACGTCATCAGCTGCTATCTAGGACTACTGTGGACGCCCTTACAGCCAACCCAAAGTTAGTAGTATGGACTGGGTACTAGAGAAGTTGGCCAATCCCAAGGCATGCTACACCATGTTTAGGATGAGCCCAGACATGTTTCATAGACTGCATAAGAGGCTGGTGTAGAGGTGTGGCCTCCAAAGTAATTCAAAGTCCACCTCTACGGAGGTTTTAGCGATGTTCCTTTGGATGATTGGGCCCCTCAATCAGTTAGGCAAGCTAATGACAGATTTCAGTGGTCAATGGCCACTGTGACCCATATGGTCACAAGAGTTCTGGAAAGTATGGTTAGGCTAGCGGCTGAAATAATAAAACCTCGGGACCCTGAATTCAAGGAAATGCATCCAAGACTAGGGGGTCGTAGGTTCTTTCCATACTTCAAGGATTGCATAGGGGCCATACTCCCTCCGTCCCCCGATTTTGTCACCCCCGATTCCGTGTCATCTTATTCAATGTTTCGCCTTATTCAAATTTTTTGCACAAATATAATTTATTTTGCTACGACTTATTTTATCAATGAAGATACTTGAATATTAATTAATTTATTTTATGATTTGCATAAATATTTTGAATAAGACGGATGGTCAAACATGAAATTCAAAAGTAAAAAAACGACAAACTCCGTGGGGACGAGGGAGTAGATGGTACTCATGTACCGTGTGTTGTGCCACACGAGAAGTACATGAATCACTTGTTCCGGAAAGGGATGACAACACAGAATGTTATGGTTGCATGTGACTTTGACATGAGGTTTACATTTGTTCTTAGTGGGTGGCCGGGATCTGTTCACGACATGACGCCGCTCAACGATGCATTGACAACATATAGCGATGTGTTTCCTCATCCTCCTCCAGGTGAACTTGGTTAATGGTGTTTTGTTGTGGAAAGTCATGTTAGAGTGATGATTGAACTAACTGTTGAACATTTGTGCAGGGAAGTACTACCTAGTGGACTCGGATATCGCAACCCGTAAGGGATTCCTAGCACTTTTCAAGGGTGCGACGACAAGGTACCATGTTGCGGAGTTTCGAGATGCCATACCACCACATGGTATGGAAGAGACATTCAACTATGCACATTCTTCTCTTAGAATGTGGTAGACAGGACAATAGGTGTGTGGAAAATGAAATGGAGGATGTTGAAGGAGATACCTAGCTACCCAGTTCAGAAGCAAAAGCAAATCATTCAAGCTGCTGCTGCATTGCATAATTTCATTAGGGAAAGTGGGTTAAACGATAAACATTTTTGTCGCTTGTGATAATAATCCAATTACGTGCCCCGACAAGCATATGAGGATCAACCGGATGAAGACTTTGTGGAAGATGAAGAGGATGACATGAATGCATTTCGTGACATGCTTGCATACTGTTATTTTTACCGCACATGATTTGTTTGATTGGCTGTTTGATGTGTATTAGGCTGCTAAATAAACCTGTTATGTGTGTATGCATCCACTGTATGATTGAGAACTGTTTTTTTTATATATAAATTGTGTATGAGGAATTGTTATCGGTGGTTTGTAATCTTGACAATTGATTTTTTACCCAGAATAATGCTGAATGAATGATTTATTTGTGTGTTGACAGTATTGGCCATGTGTGCCAACAGCATGGGTTGTGTATGGAATCAAACAGGGGGGCAAAATGGTAATTTCACAGGGGTCTAAAACCTGTTGGGCTGGCATGCATGGGAAGTGAACGGCACCCAAAATATTTTGGTTTGGTGCACTGTTTTGTGACCCACCATCCCAAACTTTTTTTACCTTGCATGGGAAGTGAACGGGCTCTATGAAATGTAAGTAAAAAAAATAAACTAATTACACCGTTTAGATGTACATTGCGAGACGATTCTTTTGAGCCTAATTACCTCATGGTATGATAATATTTACCACAAACGAACGAAATGTGTTACGCTCTTTTCGGGTTCACTATGATTACCGAAATTCCAGAAATTTGGCTCAAAATTTTGACCTCTAAACACACCCAAGCGTGGCGAACAATGAATAGTATCGCGAAATAATGGCCCAGTGTGATGCCAGGGTTAGAGTTAGATTGAGTTAGTTTAGGCCCATATCTAACCTCAAACCTCAAAGCATCCAAATATCTAAGTTAGATTGGGGTGAAATGAGTCTAACCCACCTAAAAAAATAACCCCTCAAGTAGGTGGTGCCATTTGAGGTTATTTTGGTGGAGCCCACCAGAAAAGGCCTAGAAAAGAATGATTTGTGGTTATTTTGGTGGGGTTATTTGGGGTTTAAATGAGACAAATGATTGAAAAATGTAATTATAGTCAATCTAACTTTGTCATCCAAACACCCTATGAGTTAGAGTTAGTTAAGGGTTCTAACTCTAATTCTAAAGTTAGAGTATCCAAACAGGGCCCAATATTCATATAATTATTTATATTCCATAAATAATCTAATAATATTTATTTTGTATTATAAATGTTAGTATTTTTAGTATAGGTTGTGTTTAGTTCCTTAAAAAGTTTCAAAAAAGTTTATATGATTTCTTGTCACATCGAATTTTTCACGCATGCATGAAGCATTGAATGTAGGGAAAGAAAATAACTAATTACGCTTTTGGTTGTACTTTCTTAAACGAATCTTTTGAGCCTAGTTAGCCCATGGTAGGATATTAATCATCAAATACAAAACGAAAAAGTGGTATAATGCTTTTCAACTTCAATTTTTAACCACTTTTCAACATCTAAACACAACCATAATTTTAAAAATTGAAATCAACTGATTTCTTCATACTCCCTCCATCCCATTTAAAGTGTTGTTTCAGACTTTAAAGACCTTTTGTTTGACCGCCGCCTTTCAAAAAATTTTAAATAAATAATTTATCATAAAAATATCTTTAATAATAAAATAAGTCATAACACAATAAATAATATTTATATAATTTTTTAAATAAGACGATCAGCTAAACAAGAAGTCTAAAAACTGTAAAACGACATTTTTAATGAGACGGGTTGTGAGAAGTGTATTCTTTAAGAAAGAATTGCCGACTTTTTGAATCTTAAGTTTGAATAGATTTGTATAAAATGCATGCAACTTTTGTATCTCTAAACACATTTATTATGAAAATAGATTTAACTACTATCTAATGATATTAATTAGGTATGAACTTAAAATATTAATTCTTTTTTATATAAAATTAGTCAAAGTTAGTATTTCTCAGGAATCCATAGCAACAATTATTTTGGGATAGAGAGAGAGTAAACTTTAGTTAGCTAAATTTAGCTGCTATGGAACCAAACAAGTAGACGAAAGACCAGCTAAAGTTTTTGACTGAGTTTTGTTGTTTCTCTTTAGATAAAAGGTTGTTGTCCGACTTCATTGAAAACTTATCGAGCCAAAGGTTTACATTGCGCACTGGGGATTCCAACTTACAAACAAAGTTGAGGGTGCTACACGGAGCACTACCCTAACAACAGACCGAGCTCAGTATATTAGCTAGAGGATCCAACCACATTGACAACTAACTTGTAGCTAGCCAAAAGTTTGTTTTGAAATTTAGAATTTTAGCTAGCTAAACTTTAGTTGGACGGATCCTTCACTAATGAAATAGATATAATTATTATTTTTGCTTTGGTTCTATAAAGCAATTTCATTTCACCAACAGAGCTAAAGTTGTTTTCATAGAACGTCGGGCAAAACAACTTTCTCTGGGTTCAACCGAGGAGAGAGAAATAGATGTAGCTACTCGTAGTATTTTTCAGCACCATCTCCCTCTCTGTGCCAGTGCACCGACCAAAGGTGGTTTATGTAGCCAGTTTCAATGAAGTCGGGCTATGTTATGTGGTCACTTGGCCGAGCTCGCCCTATGTACGAGTCACGTCGGGGGCGATCTGCTCCTCGTATTGGGGCAGGCGAGCATGTACAAGCACTCGGGACTCACCCTGGCACAACCAAAGAAAAGGTTAAAGGGATAGGGTGTTGGGCAGCTAGCTAGCAGCAACGGCCCGTCCTCCTCCTTCCGGCGTGATGCTGCCCTTTGTCCGTTTCTGTAAAAACGATTGCAGAAGGCCTCGCGTCGTGTCGTCGATTATTCCATTTCCATGCATGCTCGAGAGAACCGGGCTCTGCCGGCCTTGGCTCGATCCCACGTAGAGTACGCGTTGGCCTTAAAGCTTGACCTGCAGCTGCGCGTGTCACGTACATGTCAGCCAGTCCCGTTCGATCGGATACCACAACAACGCAGCGAGCTGCTCGCACCGCACCACCGGGCGCCCCTTGTGCTTTTCGCGACCGGACCGGACCGGCCCGCCGTAGCTTTCCTTCCGTTCCTCCTCGATCGATCGATCGGTCGCCGGCAGAAACAGGATCGGCGTCTGCTGCTGCAACGTACTCCTCTCTGCATGCGATGCGGCCCTGAGGATGGATGAGTGGGTGGGGACTGGGGAGGGTTTTGTGATCGTTTTGTTTCCATGCGGGGACACGGCAGTGAGTGCAGGATGCACAACTGTTGTTGCAAAAGTTGAGATGCTTTTACACGCCCGCCGAGGCGAGGCTCTCTGCTGTGCATACTGCGGCTTGTTTAGATGGCTAAAGTTTCTGACTTTTCCCTCACTTTCTCTCCATCACATCACATTAAATACATAAAAGACATATATTTAAAGTATTAAATATAGATTAAAAAAATAACTAATTACACAGTTTAGATGTACATTGCGAGACGATTCTTTTTTGGCCTAGTTACTCCATGGTAGGATGATATTTTACCACTAACAAACGAAACGTCTTCTACGATTAATGCGATGTGACATTCCGGGCTAAATTTTAGCCATCTAAACAAGGCGCATTTCGCCTTCGCCGCACAAGGTGGAAAGACATGCATGGCAGGCTCCGATCCTCTCACTCTCATCAGATGATTCTAAATTTGGGGACGTTTTGTTAACATCGCTGTGTCGTGATGCTACGCTATTGTTACATGACGAACACCGGCCCGACCGTCATTGCGGTCCCACAGGTCATTGACACTGGTGGTTTGGCCCCACATGAAAGAGACTAAATAAACGACACAACGATACTACGCTAGTAGTATTACATGACCAACACATGGCTGGTGTCTGTTGGAAACATAGAACTAGGAATCACAGGAATTTGGGCATAGGTGCCTCTTAGATGGAATTGGAAAATTGTGAAGAATATTTTACAAGCTTTGTGTGTTGAGCCCTTGCTCTTATAGGCAAAAGAGCTCAACCACCCCCCACTAACTGCCTGATAAGGCAGGTCTTTTGATTCTACTTGGTCACCTTATCAATTTGGCTTCCAAGGCACCTTAGGCTAGAAAGCAACAATGGTAAAGTAAACAAACTGCAACACTAATCGAGGTAGAAGGCAGGGATAAGACCATCACTGTCTCTCCTGCGTAGCATGGAAATCTGGCTGAATCAACGCCCACAAATGGAGCACCGGGCCTCCAACACGATGCACATCTCACACAAACAGCCATGCACCACCGGATCCTCCCTTCGGTACGCCGGGACCTCATTGCATGCAGGGCACAGGCCCAAGTCCACCGGCGCCTGCTGCTGTGGTAGAGGTGGCCGGTGAGGAGCCGCCGGCGCCTGCAGCTGTGGTAGAGGTGGCCGGTGAGGAGCCGCCGGCGCCTGCTGCTGTGGTAGAGGTGGCCGGTACGGAGCCGCCGGCGCCTGCTGCTGTGGTAGAGGTGGCCGGTGAGGAGCCTATGCCCGGTACGGAGCCGCCTGCTGCTGCTGGGGTGGAGGAGGTGCCCGGTACGGAGCCGCCTGCTGCTGCTGGGGCGGAGGAGGTGGCGCCGCTCGGGGCTGACCACCGGGGAGGAGGAAGGTGGGCGCTGTGGAGCCTGCACGCACAGTTTGCATAAGAGAATGAAACGAATAGGAGCAGATCAAAACGAACGACACCAAAATTACCTGCGAGCTCGTAGATGCAAGGGAAACACATGTTGTTGTAGCACAGACGCCCGCAAGAAGGGGCAAGTAGTCTGCACAGGCCCCAGTCCCAAGTCTGGCCACTGCGTCTGCTGCCCGAACTCAGCGATTCTGATTCTTCTTCCCTCAGCGTCGCGGTACAGTGTGTTTACGTCCAGCGGCGGTGCGGCTGTGGCTGGCACACCGTCCACCAGCCCGGCTCCCTCCGGAGCAGGTGCGGCTGTGGCCGGCACGCCGCCCACCGGCCCGGCTCCCACCTCGCCTGCGCCTGCGAAAGAGGAGAGAGAGAGGGTTGATGATGGAAGCGCTCAAATTCCAAGAACATGAACTGCAGCATCTATCTGTCGCTGAAGGTACCTGCAACGCCTCCCGTCGTCCTCGCTCGGGTGTTGCGGCGCTGGGACGACTGCCCCTCTTCCATGGGCTCCTTCCCCTTCCTTCTCCTAGGGCTATCCCCCATCTTCCGTGCGGCGGCGTGCTACTGCTAGCACGAGAAGAGAGATGGTGCTAGTAGAACGCAACGGGGACTGCTAGGGCCTTACTTATATAGCGGCCGGGTAGGGTAGGTAGGGTAGGCGCTTCCTCGCGGTTGGCATGTACTACCCAGGTGGCGGCGGCTGGCGCTGCTGCTAGCGAGCGTATTTGCTTCGCCAGCCAACCCAAGGCCGACCTTTATCTGGAGGCGGTTTGCGTTGGGAGCAGCGCGGCTGCTGCCTGCCAGTGCCAGCTGCGTGGGACCCATTGACGCTCCATGGTTTCTTGCGGGCGCGGTTACCTCGCTGCGGCGATTGTCATCTCAGGCGGCCGCCACCGTCCGTCGTGGTACCGGCCGGGCTGCCCACAGTCTCCTACAGTACGTGCGAGAGCCCGGATCATGACCGTGCATTATTGATTGCTTGCGGCCATCAAGTGCATGGGTCTTGGTCTCGTCTCCCCGGTGTTTGTCTCTCTCGATCGGAAGGAATGGAAAGAAACATCATACATGCAGGTCACGATGCTGCAAATACTACACAGTGCAAAGGACAACCAGACAACATGCAGTCTGAACTTTACCTTTTGCAGAAAAGGTCTCCGGCTTTATTTGCAGGCTCGCCTGGCCGCCTGGCCTGGCAACAGATTTGTGAATGGCGAATCTTCTGGGTCCCGGGAGACGACCCCGTGAGCTTCGCGAGCGCACACGCGGCGCCGGAATCGATCGTGCCCGCTGCGTTCTCCACTTCAGGTTGCAAACATCACGTAGTGCAATGCAACCGGAATGCCGGAATATCGATATGATGCATCAAGTTTCCACCCCAACACGTATTCCAGGGCAACTCAAATTTACTCGCACTCTTTGGTATGGCACCTTTTTCATGGGCAAAAAACTGGAGTATATGTGTATCCGTTCCTATAATTTGATGGAGCCTGGACTGGAGCGATCCTCCCCGGGGTTTGGAGACCAGTTTGACTGCCGGCCGGCTTGGTGGGTTTGCGGATTGCCGCATGGCCATGGTATGGGTGGTCCTCGCCTCGTGCAATGCCAAAATGCTGCAAAGTGCCCGCTATCCTATTCCTGACTGATGAAAGGGTTCAGGCGGCCAGCTTTGCAGGGTTCGCCTGGCAAACGGCCAAATCTTCTGGCCCCCACCCAGCAACCACGTGAGCTCCGCGAGCGCATAGGCTCGGCGACGGAGACGCGGACGATGTCTAGCTGTTGGCGTTCGGCGCGCAACTCGTTCACAACTCGTTAGACGTAGGCATGCACATGTATGCGTATGCATCCCATCTGTGGTCGCCGAAGGCTCTCCACCTCGATCAGGTTGCAAACATCTTATAATGTCATTTCAGAGATGCACATCAAGACAACGAAACGTCCAAACTGCAATACCAAATCTTAAAATAAAGATTTAAACAGGACCATATCATACCATCCTTGTGAGAGAGGCCATCGATCCATGCAGTGGTTCAATCAACAAAAGGCCACCCATAACATTTTCACTTCAGTTAGGAATGAACTAAAAAAATCTGCTAAGCAGAGTAACAAACATCTTGTTATTCTTTCACTAAATTGCAACAATCCACAGTTATGGTGTTTCTATTTCAGAAAAGTATGCTACCACAATTAGCACAAAAAATTTGCATTGAACTAAATTGATTCAGTTGTGGTGTTCCTTCTGGAGTTTGATCATCTAGTCTCACAAATCATGACTGTGTCTCCTGATAAAATAATAACGAATTCTAAAACATTATGACATTTACCACCAAACAGGGATCACCAAATGGCTAAGAAACGATACCGCTACCTTCTCGCTGAGGCTTCAGGACTAACAGACCAGGTTTCTCTCTTGCAAATTTCACGATCTCTTCATTATCCATGCTCCATAACCCCGACAAGATAGTTCCATTTCTTCCATACCAGATTATCTATTGTAAAAAAATTGCACTAAGAAAAATGTCATCGTTGTGATAAAATACACTTATCAGGTAATATACTCAGCAAAATCGGCCATACATTAGAATCGAGACGATGATAGAACATGCCCTAAGTGTGATTGTCCTGGCGTGCCATATCGAGAAAAAGGTGCGAGTAAATTTTAGTTAATGAGAAATTTCAGGAATTCCTGAATGGATCCACATTGAGAAAATAAATTTGATACATATTGTCCTTTTCTCATGGTACCTTATTTATTCCTCAATTTGAGTAAAAAAAGTAGTACCTTTACAGTACTTATCATCATAGTACCCATGTGCTTTTAATTGTTTAGCAACAATCCCATTGAGGAACCAAAAACCCTGCTTCAGGTAGTGTCCAAAGGAAACTAACCAGGAATATTGTCTACCACCCATTGCAGCATGCATGAAAAATATAGTATCGATCAGAATATAGTAATTACAGTCCAAAAAAAAAAGGAGTAAAGGTCGAAGTCCACACCTTCACATTGACAATTAAAAAAATAGTGTGTTCTTTTTTTACAAAAGAAAAGGAGTGTTTACTTGTACCTATCAAGAAAAATAACAGGGTCACACATAGTAGAGATTATTTATTTTTACAATAAAGTCACTCATTCACATATGCTTGAAGTTACATATATGATATTTACCTTCGGCCACACATAGGGCACTGACTATTGTTTTGGTTGGACCTTTATTTACAAAAAAAAAAAGGAGTGTTTTGAAGTTACAATAAAGTCTCCGAATGATTAGTACCTTTTTTTTTTTTTTGGGTTGGACGTATTAACGTTGGTTTGAATCAATCAAAGAGCCTGACTAATACAGTATAATTTAAAACATAATTTTACCAGGTACATTCAAAGCAAGCACAGGAAGCGCTATTGTTTTGGGATCCGGCCTTCTTCCTTTTTCGGTATTGACATTGGTACTTATGTTGTTTCCTCCTTGTCTCCTCCCTTTGTTTGCCGGACATCTGAGCTCGTTGAATATAACTATATTCATTTCTCATGTTATATCCCTTGGTGTGAAGAAAATGGCTAGTTTTTAGAAATTTAGTTCGGCACATGGTATCATTAACATATTAATTTTTAATGAGAAATTTAGTTCATAGTGTCTAGAGAGTATTTTGCTTGATGAATCGTGTGAAGAATAAATGAGAAGCAAGATGATTGGGACCAATACCTTAACGAGTTAATACTCCTTCCATTCCAATTTATTGCTTGGTTACATTTATTGTGTATATGATACTTTTACGAGTTAATACTCCTTCCATTCCAATTTATTAGTCATTCTAACTTTCATAAAAAGTCAAAACATGATGGTCTTTTTCATTAGGTTCCAAGGGCAAGATACTCATTTTACATATACCACTTAACGGAGTTAAGTCATGAAAACTGACGGAAAAGCCAAATAAAAACTAACCAAAATTCAAAAGTGGAGGCAAATAACCAAATTCATCAAAAAATAAAAAAAATGACCAAGAAACTAAGTGGTACTTTTAATAGGGACAAGGAAATAATTTGCTCTTATTTCTTACTCCATCCATCCTAATTTATAAGACGTTTGACTTTTTTAACCTAAGTTTAACCACTCATCTTATTCAAAAAAAGTATGCAAACTTTTTTTTAGCTTAAAAGTGTGCAAACTTAGTAAAGTTTAAGTCATTGTTGAAGCACTTTTATTAGTAAACCAAGCCACGACAAAGAAAGTGATATTTTACACAAATTTTTGAATAAGACGAGTGATCAAACTTGGTGTCAATAAAGTCAAACATCTTATAATTTAGAATGGATTAAGTAGATGATTACACTGTTGACCCTTATAATTAGATGTTTAAACAATCCAAATCCTGCTCTATCTAATCATCCTAACAAACCATATAAATCTCCTCGTTGGTTGCCGTCGTTGGGAAAAAAATCCTATTTGTAATAAAATTGACTGATTCCTATAAAATCCTTGTACGATTCTTGTGAAATTTCTACTTTCCAAATGGATTCCAGTTTTCAAAGAATTCAACAAAAACAAGTGTGGGGTAGTGGGAATACCCTTTGCAATCCTGGCCAAATCTAACATCATTTTCATGTTGGTGCAACGGATGAACTGAGAACCAAGACCGGTTTCAATTTTGGACGCAAATTGCATATAACCATCCAATAGGAACATGGAAGGAAGGCTAGCAAAGTAGCAATACCCTTTGGTAACGGGGCACTAGCAGTCAAACACTCTTCTAGGTTTTAAGTAGGGCTTGGAGGCCCGTTGTCCAACCTCTTCTCTAAACTTATAATTTTCCTAAACAAGCAAGAGATAAAAGGGGGTTCTGTAGTAGCAAATTTTAAAGCCGTGCCTGAGTCTTAGGACCAAAAGCCCGCTTGATTTTTCACACAGCAGCGGCTCAGTTTTGCCGCCAAAATTAGAATCCTCCTGATCCCTTGGCAAACTGGACGGCAACGGTCATGGCCTCGGCGGGAGGGAGCCTCGACGTCCACGTCCACGTCCACGTTCACGAGAAGCAGCGTCGACAGCCCCTGTCCAGGTGAAGCTGCAAACCAGGCACACGCGGATGGCGTCCGCCGAGCACTGGGCGCAGAGACAGACGTGCTCGTACGGCTTGAGGACCACCGTCCCCGGCCTTGCCCGGCAGGCCGGGCACCAGGGCCACGCGCCTCCGCCGCAGGGCTGCGGCGGCTGCGGCAAGCCTGCTGCCAAGAACGCACTAGCGGGGCGGGCAGACTGGGGGCGGGGACCCCTGCGGCCGCCGCGGCGTTGGCATGGAGCCGCAGGACCTCCTTCCTCACCTCGGCGCTCAGCTCCTGGCGCAGCAACCCCACCCTGCGATCCAGGTCCTCGCTCACCATTTTCAGCAAGTCCGCCGCCAAACTGCCGAAGGTGCACGCGCCGCAGCCCGGCTGTGGCGGCGTCGCCCCATCCCCAGCTGGAGGTTGCTCTTGCTGCCAAGCTGCTGCGGTGGCGACGGCGCCAGCCCAGCCCCAGCGGGCGCCGAGCCCGGCGCGTACGTCTGAGGCGGCACCGGCACGCTGGAGCCTGCGGGGAGAAGACTGGGACTGTGCCGGTGCCGGGTAGGCGCGTACTGCAGGGGATTCTGCGGCTGCGGCTGCGGTGGCGACGGCGCCAGCCCAGCCCCAGCGGGCGCCGAGCCCGGCGCGTACGTCTGAGGCGGCACCGGCACACTGGAGCCTGCGGAGAGAAGACTGGGACTGGGACTGTGCCGGTGCCGGGTAGGCGCGTACTGCAGGCGATTCTGCGGCTGCGGCTCCTCTTCTGCGCCCCCATGCCGAGTCTGATCGCCAACGATGGCTGCGGCTGCGGCTGCGGCTCGTCTCCGCCCACACGGAGGCTGAGCGCCAACCATGGCTCCGCCCGGTCGTCATCCGTGACCTGCAGCTTGGCGTCACCTTTGAACTGGGACAGTAGGTTTTGTTCCACAATGCCGCTACCGCGTCCTGTGATAAAACACAAATACAAAAGTTCCAAAACATTATGTGCGCGCGCGAGTCGCCAGAATCAAGCTCGTTGTTTATAAGTTCTTATTATTATCACTATATACTAACAGCGATCGAGATTCAAGGGGTGTTTTCCACCCATAACATTCTCTTCATTTGTTCCCAACACGTAATAAGCTCAATAGTAATAGCAAAGCTAAGACTTCGAAGTTGGATATCTCATTTCCAAAGCATATAAAAAGTAATCCTCAAAATATAGTTCGTTTGACTTTTTTTACTCCAAGTTTAGCCACTCATATTATTCAAAAAAAAAAATTATGTAAGCATAGTCAAATTTAAGTTATTCTTACATAATTTTCTTAGTAAAACATGCCCCAACAAACGATGTGATATTTTGCATAGCTTTTTTAAGAAGACGAGTGGTCAAACTTAGGATAAAAAAAGTCAAACAAACAATAATTTGAAACAAAGTTAGTACAACAAAGGAGTACAAAATAGTAGTCTACAGTACTGATAAATTGTTCAAGTAGCTATCCGCAAATAAACAAAATTGCATAATATTAATGGAATTATGAGATTTGTAGGTTTACTCTCAGGTACTCATGTGTGATTGGACTCATATTGCAAAAAAATGGAATAATTGATAATGAGTACAAGGTTATTAATAAGATGCATGAATTGGCAAGCGTGTGTTTCAAGTGTAAATGAGGCATAATAATCTGCATATGGAATGATCTCACTTTTGAAGCTTCCGTGTCCTAATCAAGATGATGACATGGATTTTATATTACTGATCAATTGATAATGCTTGAATGGTTTATAAATAAAGATCATTTAGAAGAGGCAGCTAGTAGAAATAGATCAAGCAGAAGACAACAATACAAATGGGGTGGTGTTCATTATGGTTGATTCAAAACAAGATGTGACTTGATAGCTTGATAGAATACATATAGTAAGGAAATGACTTCAAGGTACTAATTAAGAGTGAAGGGCAAGCGATATCTAGCTAAGGTGAAGATGAGAATACTTGTATTGATTTGAGATACTAATCAAGCTATGCATATAGTCATGTTGACGTGGAGGATCAAGTCATTGTTGAAGTACTTGCAAAGATTGCTTGTTGATCAAAAGTGTAGTCTTGATCATATGGTTGACGATATCCAAAGTCATAACTTAAGGTGATTCAGCTCAAATCTTAAAAGGTGTTAGAAACCCTCAAACGTTGAAGCAGTGACATTATATGAAGAAAGACAAGCTAAGCTCAAGAAAAACTAATTGTAATTTTTTAAATTCTTGGTTATAGGGATGTCATACTATTAAGAGGGATGCAGCACTAAATGGTGTAACCTAAAAGTGCTCAAATCCAACCCAAGTGACAAATCGAGTAATTAGCATAGTTGAGAGAATTATTGTTGGTGAGCAGGCTGGGACGTTTTGTTGCTCTAAATGTCCAATGACTGCCAGGATTAAAACCCGCTAGGCCAGTATATGCCAAACCGACTAAGTTGGGCAGAGTGGCAACGACAATTTTATGGTAGGTCTATTGTACCTCCTCCCACGGTCTTTGGTTAATTGTTGAAGCTTTCCCATGTTCATATATACCAACAAAGCCTTGTGAGAACTTCCAATTCACCCTTTATAGGACATGAGTGAACTTAGCCATATCCATTTAATTGGAGAGCAAGAATTTAAGCCTTGTGAGCTTATGTGTGAGAAATACAGAGCCGAGCAAGCCTTCAGCACTTTGTGCCAACATCAAGTTTCAGTGTGAAGATTTGTTACTCTTAGAGCCTTGTTCCTTGATGGCAGCAAGAAAACCAAGGTTGTGATATGTGTCCCGATAGTCTGTGAGGGCTTGATCTTGCCTCTAAAAGTGGAAAAATATGGTGTTTTGTTTCCCCTTGTTGAACTTTAGTAACCAAACTATGGACTAAACTTTAGCTATTGGGTGTTTGGTTTGGGTGACTAAAAGAGGCCTTTTAGCCCCTGTTATTTGGGTGTTTGGCTATAAATTAGTGACTGAATAGGACTAAAAAGTGACCCATTTAGTCCCATTTAGCAACATCACGGTGATTAGTTGGCTAAAGCCCATTTTAGTCCCATTTAGTCACAGTGTTTCGGTAAAAAGTGACTAAATGAGACTAAATTTTAGCCAACTAAACTTTAGCAAGGGCAAAAAAAAAAAAAAAAAAAAAGGGCCACACCAATTAAATATGGTGTTTGTTACTGTATCTTACAGGCTTGTCATCATGTCCGAACCACTCTAGCTGGCTTGCTTTTGCATTCAGGCCATGTTTTGTTCGGTGTGGGGATAAATCTCCTACAAACTAAAATCTCTCCGTTCTTACTTAATATCGTTAGAAAGAGAATTAACAACCGAACATGGCCTTGTACAGTTTCCTAGTGCCTCTTCTTCGTCTGGCTATTGCTCAAATCAAAACTGCCAATGTCTGATCAAATCATCAGGCGGGAGGTGGGGGCACAAGCAGACCCTGAACATATATACATGATTGCCAATTGAAGCTATGCCAAAATGGCAGTTGGTGGGGGGCAATCGAACAATAAACAAGGTCCATCAATTACCCCGAGAATGGTGGATACAGATGATCAAAAACAAGGGAAATGGCATACACTGCTTAAATTTGTGTAATGAAAGATGCAGCAGATTCTTTGACAACCAAGACTGGGAGCTAGTACACAGGTTTCTGCACATGCTAGAGGTGATCCGTGACGATGTACACATGCTTTGTCTCGCTAGCGAGTAGTTTAGTTTCAGTAGCTTTTTATATATTTTCAGCACTTTGTTCCTTTAACATATCCTGAAAATATTCAAACTTTGCTTCCTACTCCCTCTGTCGTAATTTATATGTCATTCCAAGAATTTAGAGAATTAAAACATTTCAAAAGTTTGATCAAATTTATATAATAATACAATAACAATTCATTATACAAACTAACTATTAATAGATTCTTTATTAATATTTTTTACATTTTGTCTACTTAATGTTATAGATATTTGTAATTTTTCTGTAATCAAAGTTAAACTGTCCTGACTCTGCAAGATTCTTAAAATCACATACAGGGAATACTTAAAAAAAAGCAGCACACCTATCAGTCCTGTTTGAAAAAAGAGTTTGAAAGTGAGGATTATCAAGTATTGTGGAATGAATCTGACTACCAATGCAAGTGAACAATGCGGAGGATCAAGTCAATCCCAAGAACCAAAGTCGGAAAAACAAAAATCAATTCCTAGAACCCTGAAGAGCTAAAAAGAAGCTGGAGCCCATAACTGAGACCCTCAAAATAATCCACTTAACTTTCCATTTCCAAGGTGGATCGAAATTAGATGAGACGGCAAAGAGAATAACAAAGAGATTAAGTAGGGAAACGCCTATTGACAGATGGCTTATATATTCGTGAATGTTGAGCGTGTACCTCCACCGAGCAGAGAGGTGTGGAGGGAGCCTTCACCACCGTCACCACCGCCGCATGCCACCGCCGGCGCCATCGTCGCCGTCATCTCTGGATATGGTTGCCACCGAACGGGAGTGTTGGTGGCCTTCCGCTGAGTCCTCATCTCTCTCTAGCCTCTGTTTGGGCTCCAGAAACAGAGCGGGAGCGGAGAAGGAGAAGACGACTGGGGAGTGGGAAGGAGAAGGAAGACGCGGCTGGCTGGCTGGCAGAGAGGAGGAAGACGCGATATACTAGTGGTGAGAGGAGGACTGTAGATGCCAGCATTGATCACGCTGTGAGGAGTCTGCACTTGTGCAGGCCCTGGCGCCCGTCGCTGCGCCCCAACACGCGTGGCCGTGGAGTGCAGATTTGGTCAAGGCCAGGATCAACAACAGTTGCATTCCGTGTGAACGTCAAATGCTGAAGATCGTGCAAAGAGATCCGCCGGTCTTGTTTCATCGGTGCAGAGGCAGGCTCTGTTCCCCCGTCAGCCGGCGTAGCCTGGAAAGCGTGCACTACGGGGCACTCCTACAGGCCTACTTCTAGCTGTGTCATGGACATGGAGACAGTGTACAGTGTTCTGACTGTTTCATGGAGTACTGTACTCTCCGTACAGTACACTGTACACGGCATGTAGTATACAGGATAATACTGTACTGTATGTTCTTCAAACTGTGATCTTGTACAGCGTCGTCTTGTGTCTCCCCGGAACCGTCACCATTTCACAAGCAGAAAGCAGATTCGCTTCGCTTCGCACTGCCGGTCCGGTCGGGCGGCCTACCCACATCCCATTCAATGGCGCCGCCCACGCCGCGCCGTGTCCCTTCGGCGAAGAAAACAGGACAACATGTTTGACTCCGGTGGCCCGCGCATGCATGCATTCCCGGAAGCTGACAGACAGCAGGTGCCCGTGCCCGTGTACCGTCAGCCATGGCCGCCACCATGTCGCCGAAACGCCGGCCGGCACGAGACTGCCACAAGGCCCAACAACCCGGAGCCTGCTGCGGCACTTTGACCGTGCCCTGCCCTGCCTAAACAAGGTGAGATGGCAAGGCATGCATGATGCATCACAAGTCACGTTGTTGGCTACTGCCTCCGTTCTTAAAATTGCAATTCTACGTCTACAGCAATGGAATGCGTCTCCTGAATATAATCTCTCCGTAGTGTTTAGTCACCGGTAATGAAATCTCTCAATGAGTGTTCTATGTGTGGGAGTGGGAACGCCGCCGCCAAACGGCCTGATATTGCAATTGGACCATCTCAAACATTAGTGATTGCTTACTGCAGTAGGAAGGCTCTAGCAACTAATTTTTTTAGCAGGCAATGCCCCAAAACTGCTGTATGCCTACCAGACGTACAAGCTGAATTGTGATTTGATCATTTGAATCCCTGAAGATGGTAACTAAAATTGTCCCCTAAACCCTACCATGACTAAGATCAACGCGCCATCAGCAGGTTATTATCCTACGCTCACAGTCTGGTCTCTAGAGACTCTACTAGACGGCCGGGCTGCATGCAGCATGCCTAGGGCGGTAGGGCCCTCACCGAGGGGCGCAGCCTCGGCGAGCTCGGCGAGCCATGCGCCTACGCCGCCACGGCACACTGGGCACGCGAAGGCCGCGCCGTTGCGGCTGGAGTTGGCGCAGTGCCCACAGAGGCAGAGATGCTCGCGCGGCACGAGCAGCACCGTCGCCGGCCTGACCCGGCAAGCCCCGCACCTGAGGTTCAGGTGTGGTGTCGACGCCGCGGGCGGGCACTCTGGCCCTGCCTCCGCCGACGACGCCGACGCGCGCTTCAGCCGGTGACGGAGGCTCTCGTTCTGGCAGGTGAGCAACGCCACCTGCGCCCTCGCCCTGTCGAGGTCGCTGGAGAGGCCCTGCAGGAGCCGGGCGCTGATGCCGCACGCGTCGCAGCGCTGGTCCAGCCCTGGTCCCGGTCCCGTCGTCATCGTCGGACCGGCGACGGCGAGCTCCAGTGTACGTCGGCCCGGGGAGCCATCGGAGCCCGCTGCGGCGCGGGCCCCGGCGCAGCAGGCGAGGCGCGCTGCTCCTGCACGGGCATCCCGGCGGCGGTGGGCCTGGGACCGCGCACCCGCACCGTCGCCTGCCGCCCGGAGATTGTGACGGTGCTCGGACATGGGGTAGCCCGGTACCACGACGGACGCCAGGCGGCGGCTGTCGGGAGGGAACTGAGCATGAGCGCGCGACGACGACGGCAACTGCGACACCACGTTGGCCGCCGCCTGCTGGGGCTCGCGACCGTGGCCACGGATGGTGTCGGTCTCGAGGCGGGAGGGTGAGCGTCGGGGACGGTGGCGGCCTGGGATCCTGGTCCTGGCCCTGCAGCCGCTGGCGGCCGATGTCCCCGGTGACGCGGGATAGCACATAGCAGGTCTCGCTCCATCAGGTTCAGGTCGTGGATGCCATCGGCAGCGGCTGCGTGCAGCGCTCCGCTGCCCTCCCGCTCCCGCTCCAGCGTGGTAGTAGTAGTAGTACTACTACTGTAGTAGGAGTAGCTGCCAGGAACCATGGTAGGGTGAGACGACTGAACACCTTGCAGCTCGTTGAATTTGTAAGTACTGTACGTGATTGACACTTTCATTGTCAGAGTCTCTGAATCCACACACACTGGCACACATCACATCAAGGACCTCGGAAACTGTCTCCACACGGCAATCCGCCGGGCAGCACTCGGCGCAGCGAGATGATGGTAGGGACTCGTTGGCAGCTGTTGGGTTCAGAATTCAGACTGTCAGAGTCAGGTGCCGCAGCACCACGTTCTGCGATGCCGGTCAGTGTCAGAGCGTATGCACACCGTGCGCGCCACGAAAAACAGGGGTTCGCTGGAGCCGAGGCCGGCCGCCTGCCAACCCAAAGACGGCCCCGTCGGCGAACTGGTCCGTCCGTCCCCTCCGTCCTGGGGTCGGCGGGGGAGGAAATGGTGTGGAGGCACGGCATGCCTCGGCCGATAACCGTGCCAAGGACGAACTGGATTCGGCAGCTTTGGAAGAGGCGGCGCACGCCGTTCTGAACAGTGGGCATGGTATGATGACTCCGTAGAGGAGCTCAGCGCGAGGCCAGGGCCAGGGCGCAGCACACAGCACTGCTCCAAGTGAACAGTGAGGCTGGTGGGTCTCTCAGCTGAGCGCCTGGAGCGAGGGACTGGTGCTGTGCTGTGAGTACGCAAAATCTTTTGGGCTCCGACACCAGCTTCTCCCGCCGGCGGGAGTGTCGCCTGGTCCCGAGGCAAGTGTCCCGTCACAGTTCACAGTGGCCAAACCCCACCGATCCGGACTGGCGGTCGCGGTCGGTCTCCGCCCACCGCACCTGCAGGCTCTCGCCCGCGTTCTGCCAATGAAATCGTCCTGTTTCAATTGGCCAATACAGTAAGCTTGGAGTACGGAGTAGTTTCGATTCTCCACGTCCTGTTTCAATTTGCGAACTGGTCCGTAAATCGCCCGTGTCTAATCATCCACGCCCTCGCTTGACTAGAGGCTCGTTTGGATTCTCCTAGATATATTAGATTTTTCTCAGTTTAGATGGCAAATCAGAATTACTAGACCATTTGACTGCAGAATTTGAATCACTGTGAAATCATGTTTTCAACTGATTCACGATTGTAGGTAGCAAAGTATGGGAACCATTTCAAGAAGAAACATTTCACCAGCGTGGTATTCGGCTTAGGTTCTATTATTATTACCGATTTACGGTGCCAAATGCACCCTAGGTTTTTCTCTTTTCCTTGCGAAAAGGCACTTGTATATTTAGGGATCTAGGATATGGTAGATGCCCCACTAGTTGAGTTGACCATTCGTCGCTCTGGTCTTGTCGTGAGTCTCCTACTCCCTCTATCCCAGAGCGACTGTCATTCTACGAACGAGTCCTTGTCCCAGGGAGACTCTCGTTTTAGGGTGGTATAGGGTCTGCAACCTACGAATCTCTGTCACACCATGTGCCTGGCTCCCTTCACGCGCTCTGGACTGTCATTCTACGAACGAGTCCTTGTCCCAGGAGACTCTCGTTTTAGGGTGGTATAGGGTCTGCAACCTACGAATCTCTGTCACACCATGTGCCTGGCTCCCTTCACGCGCTCTGGACGGAGGAGCAGCAGAGAGAGAGAGGACTAGGAGTACTCGAGGACAGAACTTTGGGGCTTGCAGAGTTGTTGCAGAGTTGCAGGGCTACATCCTTGATCCCTGTGCCCATTCCCACGACGACAGTCTTCGTGGGACGGAGGGAGTATCTGTCATCTTCTTCTTATTTATTATTTTCTCATCCACGAAAAGAATGGTTATGTAACTTTGCCACACAACATTAGCCATGTATGCTATAGCTTTTAAAATTATATTTTATTTCATTACCGTAATTATCACTTTCATAGCCGCAATTCTCTATCTCTAAGTCTAGAATACATTGCATAGCTAATTCAATTATTTAGTTGAAAAGAAAAAAAAATTAATAAACAAAAACGGATGAAATAGCACATATTGTATATTGTAAAAACTTTTTTTTTTTAGAAGGAAAATGCATTGATCTTAACGCATTACACCGCCCTTTTACAAACGTAATCCAAAAGAAAAGGAAAATTACAAAGAAGTACAAAAACTCCTATTCATCTTCCTCGAAGCCTTCAGAGATCCGTTCGTCACCGCCCGCCAGCCGCTTTCAATCGTCGTCGGGCACGAGAAACTCCACAAGGTGGAGGCCGCCAGGAGGGCATACTTCTATGCGAATCAACCGAGTACACCGCCTCCCAGTCTAGCATCGGCCAACTCCCGTGACGCATCCTTCGATGCCACCGCCGCAACCCGAAAGCAAAGCTCGATTTTCATCAAAGATCATCTTCCTTGAGATTAACGGGGTCAACAACATCATCACCCGAAGAAGACGACGATGCGCCAAAACTCCTCGACGAATGTCTCCCGACCTCTCCGTTGAAGAAGATCGCCATCGGAGAACGGAAGAAGCTGGGAGAATTTATTCGGCCGTCCGCCGTAAAAGCAAACAAAAACCTAACTCCACCGCCAAACATCGACGGCAGCAAACCCTAGACCTAGGACTCGACCAAGACCCTACGAAGACAAGTTGTTGAAGAACCCCATCCTCGTCACCACCGGCAGCGAGGCCGGAGGCGAGGGAGCGGGGGGGCCCCGGCGGCGGCGGCGGCGGAGTCGCCCGCTTCTTTCTTTTTTTCGCGAGCTAACCCTATCGGCGGCTCTGTTCTTATATTGTAAAAACTTAAGCACGATACTGGGTGACGTATAATGAGGAATGCTGTAGATGAAAACCACAGTTTTTAAGCAGGATGTTACACTTGGTCACCTGGGAATGTCATTGTCATCAACAAAACCTAGTCTACTTAAATCAAATCTGTATGATTAAGAGCTAATGACACTATTGGTGTAGCCGTGTTAGCTTTACGGCCGTGATTTATACTAAGTACGAAGGTATGATGGCCAAATGAAACAAACTGACAAACCACAGTTTTTAAGCAGCATGTTACTCACTCAAAAACTACACTCATAAAAATGTCATGCTGCCATTTGCAGAATCATACCGTCTATGCTGCACTACATGCCACAGAAGCGTTACAAAGAATGGGCAGTCTATTATGAAAAATAAAATAACACCAACAGAGCTCAGAACTAGTACCTTGTGAAAAGAATTAAAAATGAAAACTGTGCTACCCTGGTCAACGTATAGTTCTCATATGTTTTGTTCGTAGAATTGAGATTGGAGACAAAGATTCACATATTACTTTTCGAGGCCCACTACCATTTTGATCAAGCTGCACTCGAAATGGCACTCATTTTTTGATCAACTTGCACCACGACAACCCAGTGCAGTCAGAATGCTCCTAAACAGCAATGACCAGCAGTAAGGTTGTCGTCATACACAGCAGATTTGAGACTATTCTGAAAGAAGGTTACTCTTTTTCTGTTTCCCCCAGATTATCGCATTACAGATTCTTTGACATACCATTGGTCACCAGTACTGCAAGGACGGGTGAAATCTAGCGTCATTCAAGCTTGCAAATGACCAAACACATGAGAAACTGAAATAAACCAGAACAAGAAGGCTCACAAGTATCTCAGGCAGATGTTAAGGAAGCGAGCATGTTGCTGGCTCTGGGAGATGGTAACAGAACCTTCTATGATCTGGTCTTTGCTTAGTTCTATCGGTTCAAACAAGTACAATAGTGTCTGATAAAAAAAAAAACTCTGAATCAGTATTGTGGATGCTAACAATGTAATCGTGTAGAAATTTCAACAGAACCATACCTATATCTTTAGGTAAAAGAGAATCAATTGCTACTGTGGAAAAGAATCACCTGCTGCCAGTGAGTAGGGGCATCCTCTGGTGCAGTTGAAAGAACAATAGAGACATCCGGTTTTTTCTTCTTACTGCTTGGGCTGGCATTTTGGGTGTTCCCATCCGATGATTGACTAGGTTGCTTCTTGGATTTCTGGCGAACAGGTCCATTGAACTCGACATCGAACCAAAATGCAAAGCCATGCAAAGGAGCTAAAAAAAAAACACGAGATAGAGAGAGCAGCATTAGCAATATTTTCGATCTGCACTAATACATACATGATATCAACCCAATCTCGACAAAAATCAAGCACACCAAATCAATATAATTTCCCACGAGCAATTAAGGCAACATGACTAAGCAAGAGAGTTCACTTTGAGAAAACAGTTAACCAAGACATGACAGTGGAAGAAGGCCAGCCAAACAAAGTAGCAGTTTAGATCATGATAGTGGCAACAAAAGTGCGCAATTGCTCTGACTGGGGTGTTAAATTAATTTAACTATATACCTGTATCAGATCAAACACTACAGGTAGCACATTATATTCCAGCAATCATGGGTAAAAATTATACTCTGATCAGGCCTGTAACTGGGCAAGCAGTCACAAAATTATAAGACAAGCCAGATTAATGTCTCCATAATGAGCTACATAGAAGAGGTGGATTTAGTACCACTTCAAAATAAGTCATGTATAGATGTTCCTCCTAACTTACAAAGTACTTGATGGAAGGGCAGCCTAGTCATTCTGCTTTTCTGGTTACCTCAATCTTGGAGCTTTACAAAATATAAATATAAATATAAATATAAATTTTCAAAATAGCTATTGTAGAAGGGATCAGACTTCAGAGATGGCATATTTGATCATATCAGCATCAGAAACAAGAATAAAAGAACATTCATGTAACCAAATTTGTCTATAAATGGCCAAAGTTGAACAGCCTACTAACGCAGGTTTGTACAACGTAGGCCTATAAAAACCAACATCACCCAGAATCTAAGATGCTATAAAAAGTATGATTCTGAGTTTAGGACAGGTCGTCTCAATGTGTACACCCAATTATCAGTCATGGAAAACAGCTGTGCAAATCTAGTAGATAGAATCATGACCTATTTCCATCATACATACGTCAATATGTAAAAAAAGAACTAGTGCCATATACCTTGCAACATTGACGTAAATTTAAATGCAGCAGTGATGGTTTCAAGCTCCTGAGCTTGTATGGTATAACAATCCACCTGTGCAACCTGCTCCAGGAACCAAAGTTGTAGTTTTCAGAGAAAAAAGTCATCTTACACATGCAGAGCTAGAATTAGGACCAAGACAAGAATTATATGCTGAAGCCTGAGTGATGTGTGTGTAAAGTGCATGACAAGCTATAGGAAAATGTGATTCTGGCAGAACAAATAATTGGCACTCACCACTGTTGGCCATGTCAAGACATTCTCTCCACTAATTGTCTCAACTGATGGCTCCATAAACGCACATTGTTTTGCAAGAGGCATCATAGAGGACACTGAAGTAAAGGTAGAGAAAATGGGTTAGACTGAGAGAAATACTACAGCCAGAGTTACGCATATGACAAACAAATAACTATGCCAGCTTATACTTTCAGGGAGAGAAAAAAAGAATTCAACTCACTTTTTATGCCATATACATCTCGCCAAAAAGTAAATACTATCATGGTATCTCTGAGAATTTGTGACAGGTGCCATGTAAAGCTGCAACAGAAATATGTCTTGCATCTCAGCCTCAAAACTCTACAAATCCACCTCAACTAGTTAACTGTTACATAATGCTTTTATCAAACTCCTACCGATGCATGAGATGGAAGAATAAGACCTCCTGTCTTGAGCCATTTATCCCTAGCAAAAAATTATGCTTCCCAGCATACTCTGCGCCAAGAGGGACTAAATATGAAACTTCAAGAACAGCACTGATGTGAAGTGAGCATTAAATTAGCCCAACTGTTCAAACTATAGAGATGCTGACATCTACCTCATACAAAAAAGCATGTAGCCCATCCATTCAGATATGATGACATCAACTTTTTCTTCAATATTGACATCCTGCATTTGAATCAAAGACAATCATGTTGCATAACACAGTGAAGGCCTCAAAACAGAATTTTAAGGATGGTGATAAATGACAAAACCCACAACAATATAAAATCGAAGGATGTTGATTGCTGGCTATAACTGATAAGTATGGGAAAAACTCACAAAAATACAATAAAGCTTTGGGTATATGCAAACAGTGACAAAATGGCAAAAACTTGACAGAGACGTGTACCTCAATTCGCCATGCAAAACCACAACTTTGTCAGACAGCTCGTTCTCTCTTACAATCTCCATAGCCTGAAATTGTTTAATTTAAAAGAATGTTCAGCATCAACATTAGTAAAGCTTATAGAAGCTAATAATAAGATACAGAAGTAATACTACTGATAGTATACAGAAGAAATGGAAAAAAAAAACATTTAGAACAAAACTATTTGATCATAAAGGCATGGTCTCTGTGTTGTATTTCACTATCATTCCTACTGAGACAACCAACCTACACAAAAAAACTGTTGCCCTAAGCATAAATATTTTTAGTTCTTGCGAGTTCCTAAGTAAGCATAAAGAAGGGCTAGGAGGATGGACCTTTTGAATTCAAGGTTTATTCTCCAATTTGACAACGTAAGTTAATACATCTGTGCAGCAAAAAAAAACTACTATCGCTCAGCAAAACATGATTGTAGATTGGCGATCTCAACTGAAAGGGAAAATAGGGAGTGAGAAGAGTTTACCTGCAATGCAATATCACTTGCATCAACTGCATAAACCTGAGAACATAATAAACTCATTCAAGGAGATGGATAATAAAGAATAAAAACAAATAAAATCATTCATCTATATCAGTAAATATTGCATCTCGTGTAGTACATAATTTAATAACAAATTACAGCACTCATGCAAAAAGAACTAGTAGCACCACACTACATACTTCATGCATTTCTTTTTTTTAAAAAAAAAGGTCAAATGTCTCTGCAACAAAGATAAATACACTTTTAAATCATAAAAGAGTAAACATGGATGCTTTGTATTTGGTAATATCCAGCACAAGATATATCCTGGTACAGATAAAATGATCCATGCGTTCACGCAGCTTTATAGCCGACTGAATGAAATGCACAATTTCTCAAGTGAACTATCCAACTATTACTATAATAGGCAATCCAAAGTACAGTGAAATTATTGGAATGTTCAAAATTTAATTGTCATGCTGCAAATAGCAGTGAGTATACAGAGGATGTTTAGTTTCTTAGAACAGTTGCACTGGAGACGGTTCTGCCCCTTAAATCGCAATAATGGTTTAGAGACAATATTGTTTATCCACTGGATTCTCATCGTGTGCATGACAGAGAGTGCCTTTATAATAACGTCAAGAAAATATACATGATCTCAAGTTCTTAGTTAGCACATGTTTTTCAAGTATACAGTAAGGAACCAAATAACCGAATATGGATTCAACATATTACTGATTAATGTTTGCCTGCTAAGTATCAATTCCCAAAGGTAGTGATTCTTCAGTAGATGAGGTTTATGTGGATGAATGGTGCATGAGCAACAGCAGAAAATATGAGGAATATAGTAGCATCTATAGAGTGAGCGATTAAAAACATCAGTTTTCTACACTGATAAGATCATCACAAACACATAACTGTGCAACTAATAACTAAAAAAACTTACACGAGTGGCACCAGCAAAGGCACAAAATATAGAAAGAACACCAGTGCCGCAACCCACATCCAAAACTACCTGAAAGTTATCATTTCCATAGACCACAAGGCTTAACTGAACAGAAAGCTATATCACATACAGGAAAGCTTCTAACCAATACTATACATGGCTATTACCTTGCCTGAAATAAGATCTTTGTGATGCATTATGGCATTTCTGTAAGTACTAGTTCTCACATGATCCTGCAATCAGCAACCTAAAAATCAGTACTGAATTAGCAAAATGATGACATTCACTTGAGTCACCTATAGAATATAAACCACAAAGAGGAATACATGTAGGGCTGTCGGTTCATAAAACAAGGAAACATTTCTCACATTAGGCTGTCTATGGCAGATAAGCATACAACAGAAAATGTGTGGCACTCTGTCTGTGGCAGAGATGCTATCTAAGGTCCCTGGTCTACCAACAAAACCTGCCCGCAAGGTTAGAAATGGCCTATCTGCAGCCTGCAGGCTCGCAAGAAGAAAACAACTTGCATACCCGGTCCCATAAAACTGTTGCGACATTTGTCAGGCGCACACTGACCAAATTAGCATGATCTCCAGGATATATCCGAGACTAAACAGCAGTCAACTTTGCAGTCTTGTACGCTAGTGCTACAAAACTCCCAACAACAAGGATTCCCAGATGACGCCCGTAGTTCGACGACGACTATCCCACTAATCCGATCCACAAATTGGCGCACGCGCTAAACGAAACAGAACCCTAACCCCGCCGACGCATAAGGGAACGCATCCGCCCAATTATCCCCAAGGGAAGCTAGAAATGTGGGAAGAATGTGGTGTGAAAAAACCTTGAGCATCTCCTCGTGGACGCCAATGTGTGAGTAGGCCTTGAAGTAGGCCATGTCGTAGTCAGTGCACGGCGGGGCGGCTGGGTGCGGATGTGCCCCCGGAGCCACCTGTCCCTGTGGAGACCCCATGGCGCCGGCGTGGCCTACTCCGCCGCGCCGCGGCCTGCGCGGACGCGGCATGTGGCCGTTGCCGTCCGCACCGCCGGTGAACATGAGGGGGGAAAGGTGTTTGTGTGGCGTCGGCACTCAGCAGCGAGGGGGACTGACCGGGTCCCGTGGAGAAAGGCGGACTAATGTTTCGTTTGGGCCACCCGGCCGAGCAGAAGTATTCAGATGGGCTATGGCCTATGGGCTGTTTTCGATCGTCCACGTACGTGGAAAAGATAATTTTATAAACTAACCAATCATTTTGGTTTCACATTAAAATTTGTCCTCAGTCAGTGCGGACTCTACGGAGGATGTTGCGGATGCTGTGGAAGACAGGAGGATGAATGAAGCTCGTAGCGGCTAGCGGTGGTCGTCAACAGCAAAGCAAGGTCGGCGAAGGTCGAACATGGACCCGACCTATGGGCGTTCAAGAACAATTTCCGCTCGTATGGCGTTTGAGCTTCTACGGTCCACATCAAAGCCGCTGTGCGGTGGAGCTTCTTTCGGCCATGGGTTCTACTTTTACGCAACATCCGAGTTGACGTTCTTCTTGTCGAGGTTCCGGTTTTGCATGTTTGTTTGGACGGATGTCATCCATATCTTTTATGGTGTTCCTGTATTTATACTCTTTTATTTTTATTAACTAATATTATTTTTTTAGAAAGGATGGCAAAAGTTTTGCCGTGATTTCTATTAGACGAATAAAAGAAAAACGCAAGTGTCAACCCGTTTTTGAATTAAAACAAGTTAAAACCATACAATTGTGAAGGGTACTAACCCACTTAGTGTCCACCTGTACACCTAGGTATTGGGAAGACAACTCTACTCGCACCACAACCGACGCCACTCAACTCAACGTGGTGAAACATCGACCACAACTAGCCACTCAACTTGGTCGAAAGTGACCCAACTACAAAGAACTCAACGAAACCCGACCAACAACTCGGATGGATGAAAATATGCAAGAAGCACCGTAAAGTTGGATTGGGTCATCAAACCGAGCCTTCATTACGCCCCTCGGTCGGATTGGGACGTCGACACGAGCCACCACACGGAAGGCACCAAGAAAAAAAACAAACACACACATCGCTACACCACCACCACCCAGGAGAGGTGCCGAAAGGAAGCCGTCGAAATCGCGTCGTCGTCGTCCACGTTGTGTCATGCCAAAAGTCGTAGCCCGCCCAAGCACGATGCAGCTACCGAAAACTCCTCCACCAAGGGACTATCGCCGTCGTCGTTGGGGTGGGGGGCGCCCGACGATGCCGGCGTATGCGTAGGGGCTTCGGGTGTCGCCCCGGTGTCGATGAAGCGGGAGCCTGGGAGGTCGCGTAACAAATGTGGCCCCCGTCGCACTCGTGGAGCGTGGCTGGCTGCGACGGTGCTAGGGATGGGACGACAATGGGGCGGACGCGCGGCGGCGGCGTTTCCGATAAGGAGCGAGGAGGGCTGGGAACGGGACGAACAATTTTTTTAAACTTACGACAGTTTCAGCGAAGCTGATTCACACATTGACAAGAAGTTTAGGAGGAGCTGCTCTTCATCAAACTAAAAAGACCATTAGACACTTCAATACTAATTATAATTTAGATCCAGTGTCATGGTTTCTATTCGTCACTTGGTTCCTCTCATATGGTTCCTCCCACTTTTTAACCATTAGATCGTAGACCAAATGAAGGACTCATATTAATTACAAGCTTGGTAAAAACTCTCAATATTAAATGTACCCAAAGACACATGCGCTGAGTACGAAATTTAGGTAAACAAAAAAAAAAAACTAATTGCACAGTTTAGATGTACATTGCGAGACGATTCTTTTGAGCCTAGTTACGTCATGGTAGTATAATATTTACCACAAACAAAGTGTTTTTTTCAGTTCGAACAGTGTTTAACATAGCCACCAATTGCCGCATTGAACCAAACCTGGGATCTCCCAAGAGGCCAAGACAGCTAGACCACTGGTATTTGTGAGCAAGATCGCCTTTCTGATGGGGTTTTGCATAGGTTCCGCGTACGTCTGGTCAACACCTGGCATTGAAAATGTGGCGGACGTTGAACAAAGCAAACATTATGGAACCTTTATTATAACCAATTCCAGATTAGCGGAAAGCGAGCGGTTTTACACGTCAGGTTAGTCCCATGGTGCATCATGCACATGTCCGAGCCCATCACCTGGGGGCACACCATGTTCTTGAACCATGAATCTGGCAAGGAAGTGCTCTCTCTATGTTTGTTTAAGATGATGAATAATTCTGAACATAATGGTTGTATCCCACAGGTCTATATAAGAGTGAAAAGGCGCACAACCAATGTGGAGCCACAGCTGAAAAGAAGACCTTGAGCTGAAAAGATCACCAGAGCACTCTTTTGTCCGCAGTTTACTGAAAAAAAAAACTTCGAGTTTAACATAAATATAAGAAACTAGTGAGCTAACAAGACAACAATGGCGTTATTTCTGTTATGACGAAGCCGCCAAAATGCCAGATCGATAGTAAGCTTCTCATATCATGGATGAACAAGGCTGAAAATGTATAACTAGCGAATTAGGAGAACTGAAGATCATGAAGGCTTTTGTGCATTTCCTTCCCCAAGTGTCAGTAGCATATATGGTTCGACACTTGGACTCTGGACCAACTACAGGAACACGAGTTTGTTCTTACACGACTGAAAACATCTACTAAATCCTTTTCAAATTGCAGGTCGTTTGACTTTTTCAACCCCAACTTTGATCACACGTCTTATTCAAAATTGGCCTTCAAAATTTTATGCAAAATATTAATTCTTTTGTTGTGGCATTTTTTATTATCAAATGTTCTTTAAGAATGATTGACTGTTTTTACACAAAATTTTTGAATAAAAACGAGTAGTCAAACTTGAGGTCAAAAAAGTCAAAACAAACTATAATTTAAAACGGAGGGAGTATTTTTAAATTTATTTATGCTTCTCTTCTGCTCCATTAGTCAGCATCAGATTGATCAAATCTGATCAATACAACGCCCACTAGCATCAGCCCAATACAACGCGCGACACGCCATCACCACTTGCTCGGAGCACGAGCCCATGCCGTCGTCTCGCGAGACGACGGCATCGGCCGTCTGCTCGTTAAACCGTGTGGATTAGCGTGAAAAACCGTATATAGACGGCATAATTAATGGCGTTGTACATGCCCTAAAAGGAAAGAGAGAGAGAGAGACTAACATTGGTATGCACATGCCTGGTACGAGATGCAAGAACAGAAATCGATAAAAACCATGTACAGATATCAAGAACGAGGTGTGCTATTTTTCAAAAAAAAAAAAAAAAGAACGAGGTGTGCTCAGCAATCAGCTCTTGCTATTCTCGGGGCTGGGAACGAAGCTGCCTAGGACGACCCATCAGTCACGAGCATCGACGATAAACTCCGCTGTCAATCGAGCACACACAGCACCAAGGTGCTCTGCGCTTGTGGCGCTGATGCTGACTGATGAATCTAAATCGACGGACAGCACACGAACAGGCCAGAGCTACGAACAGAGAAACGAGCGGTCAATAAATGGAGAAAAACTGATTCAAAACAGCACGGCTTGCTCCCAAATTTTAACCAGATGAAATTGACCACAACACGTATCTATTCCCCCAAAATCATAGCCTGGAATCAAACAAGAGAGCGAGCCTGGGGCGCTTCGGTCCAGTCCAAGGGATAGGTGGGGGTATTTTGGCCATTCTTCCTCTTCAACAGTGGTAACCCTAACAGACTTCCCACCAAATCTAACGGAAGGCCATAGAGATAACCAAAATCAATACTAACTTTGAGAGGGCCATATAGATAATTCTCTCATATAAAAACTCGTGAGCTAACAAGACAGCCATGCGTTATTTCTGTTATGACGAAACCGCCAAAATGCCAGATCGATAGTCAGCTTCTCATATCATGGATGAACAAGGCTATAAAGAAATTGAAATGTATAACTAGCGAATTAGGAGAACTGAAAGATCATGAAAGCTTTTGTGCATTTCCTTCCCCAGTGTCAGTAGTATATCGTTCGACACTTGGACTCTGAGCCAAGTACAGGAACACGAGTTTGTTCTTACACGGCTGAAAACATCTCTTTTATTTATTTATTTATTTATTTATTTATTTATTTATTTATTTATTTACGCTACTCTTATGTTCCATTAGTCAGCATCAGATTGATCAAATCCACATGTTCATCAGAGCAGCAGACATGTGCCATTGGTCTTGCCAATTGTCATGTAAATTGCCATGTGCATATTCTCTAGACCGATCGAGATTCCTTACAACGCTCTCCATAAAACGCGTGACTCCAATATGCGTGCAGGGAAGAGAGACATACCGGAACCCATGATGCATACAGGTAGTTTGGTTGGAAGTTTGAACCAACCACGTGTTTATCTCCACTCTCCATGAACCTAATTTCCTGGAAATAGGAAGGACCATGCACGCACACATCATGTCATATATATAAACTATGTAGCAAATGGCTTCAGCATCTTACAAAGCTACATGTAAGCATGTCATCAAGAGTTTATGGTAAGCAATACAAAGTGCGGCTGAAAGGTCCAAGTGCTGTGCTCGTGCCCATTCCTTTGGTCAATCTGATGAGGCGATGGTGAGTATGCAGCATAAAGTGCTGATTCGGTTACACCACATTGTTTGTTCCCTGGAATAAAGTCACTTTTTAGGCAGCATCACCATCTTATAAAAACCCACATATGGCTCGGACTCTGAGCACTAGTAGGCATCAATTTCTCAGAGCCTGCCAGGCATTTGAGACCCCCTCAGCATCCAATTCCAAGCAAGATTGCAGATAGAGCAGCTCTAAGCAATGGAGAGTTTTGCACAGGAGCATGTCATTGGAATCCCTTTGACCTCGTATGCATATGCAAGTGAGGAAGGAAAACGCTCCTGTTCTGCCTTGATTCACAAGAAGAGTAAGAATCTCACCACCAGCTGCTTCTTCAGTTCTCCCTTTGCAACAACTTGTAAATCAAGACTGATTTGGCGCCCTTCCCATGATACAGACAAGAAGACTTCCTTCGTTTACCGGATGAACAAGCTGAACCTGAAAACAGATAGCTACATGCAAGGGTTCAAACAACACTGTAAGAATTCAACCATCGTCTTCTTTTTTCTGCCGATAAAAGTTGTGTTATTTCTTCGTTAGTAAAATAAGTTCTCATCACTGTCAAATTTTTTTTTCTCTTTGCAGTAACTCTGGGCCCAAAAATTTCTGAAACTATCAAAGGGAAACTAAGCTTCGGTGCAAAGGTTCTACAAGCTGGCAGCATTGACAAAATCTTCAGGCAATACTTTGTAGTGGAGAAAGATGAGAAATTATTGAAGGCTTTCCAGTGTTATCTTTCAACCACAGCTGGTCCGATAGCAGGAATGCTTTTTTTATCTCAAATGAGAAGATTGCTTTCCATAGTGATAGGCCTCTGAGTTTAGCATGTCCCAAAGGGGAAAGGACCAGGGTGCCCTACAAGGTAATTTAAGTAAAATCTTAATCTCCAACATAGTATAGTATAGTACCTCAACTGTTTGAGATAGAAATTGAGGTTCAAAGATATTTGCATATACCCAAGTTAAAGCTAATGAATTTTGTACCTTCTCTGCAGGTGTTGATCCCCACAAAAAGAATAAAGAGTGCTTCCGTGAGAGAAAAAATTTGTACAATCCTGATGAAAAGTATATTGATTTAGTTACTGTTGACGGATTTGATTTTTGGTTTATGGGTTTTATTAGCTATGAGAAATCATTCACATATCTTCAGCATGCAATTTCAAGATTTAGATGATATGCGTAGTTCTGTAGTCTGAAACATACTACATACCATGTTGATGTGGTATATGTATATGTACATGTACATTACACATATAAAATTTATCACTCACATTGAGCCGAAAGCATTATTTTCCCACAATGTTCTTTGTTTTCTCAGACATGTGGGAGAGCTGTGTGTCGTTATATTAACATTAATAAGAAGAAAAAAGAATCAAAGAGACTCATACAAGCCCCAAAGGGCCAGGTTTGCAAGCATCGCTCCCGGAGAAGATTAGACCAACAAACCACCCACACATCCCACGATATTCTTGAAGGATACAACACTATCTATAAAAAAAAAAAAAATATTTGCAAAACCAAACTACAGAATCAATTGTTTCATCAATCACAGCGATTGTTCAAGGGCGCAAAAAAATAATTGTAAACCTTGAATTAAGTCCAGATTAGCAGAATGCAAGTAGTTTTACATATCTGATTAGTCTTATTACACATCATTCACAGGTCCGAGTCCATCACCTGGGCCACTGTGTTTCTGAACCATGGATCTGGCAGGGAACCAGGGAAATATTTTTCTGACTCTAGCCGATTCTAAAACACAAGGCTGTAGCCCACAGGTAAAAGTGAAAAGGCACACAAACAATGTGGAGCCACAACTGAAAAGAAAACTTTAAGCTGAAAGGCTCAGAACAATGTTATTCTTTTGATCACTTTAATCAGCAGTGTGGTATTAAGGTATGAGGTAAAGTAAATTACTGAAAAGAACTTTTAGATGAAAGGAACTATGAAGCTAATGAAGAAAGTAAATGCCATTAGGGACGCTATGGAGAAGCCAAAATGACACTGATCCTGTTATGTAAACCTGACATGTGCACATTTTTCTAAATTGGTCAAGACTCATGATTCCTGACAATATTCTACGCAAAAAACGTGATTCAATATGTGAAAGGAAGAGATGAACAAGAACGAAATATGTATCAATAGTTTGGTTTTTGACACCTTTCTCCATGAAACCATTTCCTACAATTGAAAAAGAATCAGTTATGCAACATGTGTCATAAACTATTAGAATTCAACATCATAAGTAGCAAAGCCTACGTGCACGCCCGTGAGCACCTAATGAAGTGAAGCTATGAACATGTCATCAACATTTGTGGTAAGCAATGCAAAATGCAATGGGAGTCAGTACCTCCTCATAAGCTGGGTTGAAAGCTCCAAGTATTCTGCCCGTGCTCATTACTTTACGAGTAGTCAAGAAAGTACGCCTTGCCTTAATTCCTGATGAGGCGATGGTGAGTATGCATCCCAAAGTGCTGATTAAGTTACACGACATTGTTCCCTTGAATAAAACTACCTTTAGGTCTGGACTTAACTGCATACCAATGTACATTGAACAGAGAGAATTGATCAATCACATTGCATGGAAATCATTTTTTCAGTGAAGTTCTTGAACCATATAAATAAATAAGGTTAGAAGATAAAAACTACATAACTAAATAAAGGGCTGATCGTTCAGGGGATTGTACCCCTTCCCCATGCTGGACTGGGTCTCAGACAACCACATCAGACCACGATCCTATACCGTCATCATTTCGTCACAGTTCATTTGATACATTGATGAATAGGATACAGAGCCTGGGGTCTTAGCCATTATTCATGTACAATAGTCAATGGACTTTCCACAGCCCACATGGCCACATGTCACTACGTCAGATCAAAGTGACAAAAGGGCAGATACAATATCTCTAATGACACAACTATAAACCAATCACCAACCATTGGCTTTATGGAGCAATATCACCTCTCTGACGGGGCTGTGTGTAGGTTCATTGTATGTCAGGTCAGCACCTAGCATGGAAAATGGACTGGAGACCTGGAACTGCCGATTCCGCCAGATTGGGCCGAATTGACACGCGTTCTTCGTCCTCCGAAGCTTCTGCGATGTCGCACGGGGCTGCAGCTTCGCCCGCGCGACGACGCCGGCGGGCGTGGTGCGGGTGGGGGCGGCGGCGGCGCGGGCAGGGTGCAGGGAGGGGGAGGCCAAGAGCTGAAAACGATAGATATGTTTTATTTGCTTGTTTATCCCCTACATGTCTCTTGCTTATATAGCCCGACTAGTGGGACTTGTAACCTAAGCAATCTCTATAAGGTTTCCTTATACAATCGAATAACTTTTACAAGCATATCCTAACTTATTCTTTCCTAATAAGGGTCTCCCTTATAGACGAGATATCCCCTTGCACACCAAAAAATTACCTAAGATAATCCTAACTTGAATATGAAGCAAACCCGAATCGTACGGGAGAGGGAAAGCGGCGGCGGCGGGGCCGCCCCTGCGCGTGCGCGGCGCCCCTCGGCCCCTCCCCCCGGCCGGCGGTGTTGGGCGTTTTGGCCCATCTAGCCACTCTCGGGGTGGCCCACTGTTCATGACATCTCCCCACCGTTCGACGAGGCGGCGCGTCCACGTGCCGCCCAACCCACCACGTAGGGGCGAAGGGCAGCCCGATCGGAGAGGTGACCACTCCAGGCCCGAAGTAGAAGACGAGAGGACCGCACTTGTCGTTGTCGTCGTTGCAGACACTGGCGTCCTTGTCGGCGAAGGCGAAGTCGAGGTGGAGGTCGCCGAAGTAGATGCTGAACTTGAAGCTCAGCGGGGGCTGCACGAAGGGACGTGCCGCCCATGCACGACGCATGACGGAGGCGCTGAGGGTCCCTGACAGCTCGATCATCTGGCGGGTCGGCGGAGGAGACGTGTAGGTGTAGGTTGTCGGCACTGTCACCTTAGCATGGAGCTGCCGGCAGTAGACGTGACGGATCGACGTGGGCGGTGAGGAGGTGAAGTCGAGGAGGCAGCCGTAGAGGAGGTCACTGGGCGTGCTCACGGGCGGCCCCAACTGGACCTCCTGCGTCCATGCTGCACCGACGGTGACGTTCCCAATGCGGAAGAAGATGTCGCCGTTGTTGTCGAAGAGGAGGACGGTGGCACCCTCGATCCGCTCGTCGGGGCGTGCCTGAAGGAGGAGGACGTACGCTGGGAACGCCTGATCTTCCCGGGGGCGATTGGGGAGGTGGAAGCCCACTGCTACGCCATGCAGCGGGACGTTCTCCCCCATCATGCAGTCCTGGAGAAGCTCTGAGGCAGCTGAAAGGTCCCTTGTGGTTTTTGGTAATTGAGTGTCAACATTAGGTGAACTAATATGTGTGATTGAGATTATACACAGGAGATTAGTTCACACATGATGATGCAATGAAGGAGCTTATTGCATATGAGACATGACATGGAGTCATGTGACCAAGGTGGTGAAGATCAAGACGAGGCTTGGCTTGAAGGACCGGTTGCAAGTGTGAAGGGCAAGTCACTGGACTTGGCGCCGATGGACCGATGCAATAGCGGTGAAGAGCAAGTGAGGTCAAGATCGATGGACCAAGAAGGTCATGTGATGATATGAAGTGGATCATATCATTCTTGATCGTGTTGGTGCATTGGTTGCATTGGCACTTGGAGATGGAGCGGAATGGAAATGCGCAAGGCAAAGGTATAACCTATAGGGCATTTCATTTCGCCGGTCATTGGAGCTTAGAGAAGTTTATGACCGGGTTTAGGATAGATGGCCGTACTATTAAGAGGGGCAAACTGGTTTGCATATCGGTCATCTAGTGCCACTTGAGCGATCTAACTTTGCGATGTGTTAGGATCGAGTGGCGTGACAAGAGCTAACCCGGCCTTTGAAATGATTGTGAAAATGCTAACACACTTGCACATGGTGATGTACACTTGGTGGTGTTGGCACATTTGCAAAGGCGGCGGTGATTGCAGGGTTGAGTTGGGTTTGGGAACCGCTCATCCTCCCGCCGAGCTTGCGAGGCGGGATTCGGCGCCTTCGAGAAAATGAGATGCATATTTTCTATTGCGCCGGATGCAAGTTGGAGATGAAAACATGCTATTCCTCGTGCTCAAGTTTGGTATACTTGATGGGTAGTATGTCGAAGAGAAGGCGTCGGTGTTTCGGTGGAGTTTTCGCTGGAAAACGGTGACCGGACGCACCGACCGGAAGCACGTTGCTTCTGACCGGACGCTCCGGTGGGTGCGTCTGGCAGAGAGCTCTGCAGGCCAGATTCCACCGGACGCGTCGACCGGAAGCTGGACCGGAAGCTTCCGGTGCTGACCGGAAGCGTCGACCGGACGCGTGGAGGAAGGGTGCCAGCTGTGGGCCCGAGGCTTGTCTGTAGTGACCGGAAGCGGCGACCGGACCCGCGACCGGACTCGCTGGTGAGTCCGGTCGGTGCGTCCGGTCAGTGCGCAGAAACCGTGGTTTGAAGCACCAACGGCTCTATTTGGCTTGGGGGCTATAAATAGATGGTGTGTTCGGCCATGGCAGTAGCTTAGCACCTTAGGGACTTTGTGTCCATGCTTGAGAGTGCTTGAGAGCCCTCCCACTCATATATGCTTGATATTGTTCATCCGATTGAGTGAGAGATCGAGTTCTAGTGCGTTGCTTTGAGAGATTGCATCGTGTGGCACTAGGTGTTCGTGTTGCAAGCCGGTGTGCTTGTTTCTCTTGGAGGTTGCCACCTCCTAGACGGCTTGGTGGCAAGAGGCTTCGTGAAGCACGCAAAGAAGATTGTGCGGTGCTCGAAGAAGAGATTGTGAGAGGTTCGTGCTCACCTCGCGGGGGGATCGTGAAGAGCAACTCTAGTGGAGCGTGTCATTGAGCTACCACACTTGTGTGTGGGTTCACACGGTACCCTCTCGAGGGATTGGCTAGAGAACTCACACCGTGTGAGTGTCTCGATCGAGCTCCCACCGTGGGATTTGGCACCGCCATTAAGCTTGAGAATCATCACCGGTGATTCGCCAAACCGTGGAACCACTAAAGTGTTGGTCGACACAACGAGGAGTAGGGGAAGTTGGCAAGCTTCCCGAGACCTCGGTAAAAATCACCGGTGTCATCTTGTGTCCACACTTCGCGGTGGTTTGCATTCTCTTATCTCAAGCTTTGTCATTACATTCATATATATATTGTGCTTGTGCTTGAGTAGAGTAGTTGTAACTATCTAGCTTGTGTAGCTTGATTAGTTACTTTGCTTAGCTTGTGTAGCTAGGTAATTTGAGCCTTTGGGTTAGGCGTGTGTTGCCTTGTCCATTGTGCATCTAGTGAGCTTAGGAGCTTTGTGCTTGTGCTTACTAGAATTGTGTAGGAGCTCACCCGTGCTTGAAGTACTAGTGCTTAGGTTTGTGTGACCTTGCATTAGATTTGATTAGGAGCTCAAGCTAGGCTTGTCACCTCACTCTTCTTGTGTAGGATCTTTTGTGAGGTGATTTAGAGTCTTAGTTAGAGGGGTGAAGTCTTGGCTAGACCGATAAGTTTATTTCCGCATTTGTTTCGGTTAGCCGGTGCGATTAGTTTTTAAAAGGGACTATTCACCCCCCCTCTAGTCCCCATCTCGACCCTTCAGCAGCAGGGATGTAGTAGCGGTGGAAGTGCCTCACGATGCCATAGTGGAGGCTCCACTCTGGCGCCAGAGCCCGCAACTCGATGGCGTTGGAGATGATCCCGAGCTCCTCGTTGGTTGTTGTGGCCAGTGTAGCTCCGTGATCATGTCGCTCGACGTCAGTCGTCGATGTCGCCCATAGCAACAGCGAGACGCCGCTGGCCTAGTATGCGATCAACCAGGGCGGCCATGATGTCGCCGTCGATGTTGCCGGTGCCGCTGTGGTGGCCGGCGTTGCCAGCGCCGATGCCGGGCGCCCGTCCCCGTCGCCGTCCGGCTCGTCGTCGTTGTACCGGGCGGGCGGGTCGATGGCCTCCTCCATCGAAGCGGGCTCGAACCACTCGAGTGCCGTCCGCAGCAGGTGCGTAAGCCTTCAACGAAGAGGTCGACGCGGTGGCGCCGTCCCTCAAAATCCATGCGTGATGCATAGACCTCGCGAAGGCGTCGATGTAGTCGCCCAACTTGCCCCGAGGGCGGTGCGTATGCCGCCATGGCGTCGAGGTGTCTGGGGCGGACCGGCGATGTCGCAGCGCCTGGCGAACTCATCCCACTCGAGCGGGGACTTTTCTTGGACAGTCGATGTACCGCATCAGAAAGCAAGACCGGTGAGGTGGAAAGCAGCGTAACTCACGTAGTAGTCCGGTCGATGTCCGTTGAGCTCGAAGAAGAGCTCCAGCTTTCGAATCCAGAGGTCGGGTCGCCGGTGCCGCCGAACTCCCGGACTTGCAGGCGTGACGAGCGGGGGTGTAATGCCGATGGCAGCACGGGGTGCTGGGCGCCGCGGTGGCGCGGACAGCGACACAGGGGAGCAGGGCGCCGCGGGTGGCGCCGGGGCGGGGGCAGGGCGCCCGCGGGTGACGCCATCTCTATCGGAGAGTCCCTGCGGCCGCAGTGTCGGGGAGAGGAGAGGGCAGCCGGTCTTTGCGGTGTCGTCGAGGGTGACGCCGATGACGCCGGTGCGTCCACGCATAACGTCATCTGCCTCCTCCCTGCCGGAGGATAGCGGAGGTCGGAGCCGACGCCGGTCCGAGGCGGCGGGGGGGGCGGCGGCGAGCCGGCCCCGTGCCAGCGGCGGCGGCCGCGCCGGGCCGTCCTCCGTGGTCGCCGTGCGTGCTGGGATCCTGAGGCGGTGTAGGCGTGCTCCATACGACGGAGGCGGTCCTCCATGTCGCCGGCGCTTGATGATCCGGCGCAGCTGACGTCGAGGAGCTCCTTCCTTCGCCGCGTGAACTCCTGTATCTCTAAGCCATGGGTGGTGGGAATCGCCCCGGTCTCCGGATACCACCGCCGATTCGCTAGATTGGGCCGGAATTGACACGTGTTCTTCGCCCTCCGAAGCTTCTGCGATGTCGTGACGGGTCTGCAGCTTCTTGCCCGCGCGACGACGAGCAAATGAGACACGAGCAGCGAGGAGGAAGGGAGGAGCCGTCGGGGAGGGGAGGCGGCGGCGCGCCGGGCGGCGTGGCGCCGCGCGGCGCGCGCTGCGGGTGGGGGGGGCGGCGGCCGCTGGGTGCAGGGGAGGGGAGGCCAAGAGCTGAAAACGATAGATATGTTTTATTTGCTTGCTTATCCCCTACATGCCTCTTGCTTATATAGCCCGACTAGTGGGACTTGTAACCTAATCAATCTCTATAAGGTTTCCTTATACAATCGGAATACCTTTTACAAGCAAGATTATTGTATTCTTCAGTCCATATTTGCAGAAATCGACTAGTTGACACATCAGATGAGTCCCCTGACGCATCATTCACAAGTCCGAGCCCATTACCTGGGCCACCATGTTCTTAAACCATGAACCTGACAGGGGAATACCTTTTATAGGTCTGCTTAAGATCCGCAATGTTGTGTCCCACAGGTGCAAGTGAAAAGGCACACTAATGTTGAGTCAGACTCACAGCTAAAAGGAGGATCTTGAGCCGAAAGGTTCAGCAGAACCTTTTTTTTTTTTTGCATTGGTCAGCAGTTTCGTATTAAGGAATAGTAAATTAGTGCAAAAAGCTTTGAGATTTAAAGAAAATAAACTCCTGAGGTAATGTGCCAAGCATGGCATTGTTAATGCCAGATAGTCAACTTCACATAGAATGGATGAACAAGGCCATACTGAACTCAAAAGGTCAAATTACCACATTAGCAGTACTGAAAACACTAAAGCATCTTCGCGTTTCCTTCCCAGCAGTGTCCGTAAGTATGGTTAGATTGTAGATTCTGAAGTTAATTACACAAATATGTGTCGATGAGTATACAGCAGAAAGGATCTTTTAGTTTCTGTTACTCTTCTGCTCCACACAAAGTGGCAGATTATCAAAAACCCACATCTCCAACACACAGTTGCCACTCATCTAGTCAAATAAATGTGCATATTTTTCTAGATTATTTGAGATTCCAAAACCGTCACAAGAATGCATGAAAGGGAAACATGTACCGAACCAAATGTATACCGGTATTTGGTTCAGGTTTGAACCAACCACGTGTTTGTTTTACTTTCCTCTCCACTCTCCATGAACCTATTTCCTGAAATGGGAAAAAGAATCGGTTATGCACTTAGACTACTTAGAGTTCATTATTATTATTAGCAAAGCCTATATTATTCACTCATCAGAACCTTACAATTTACAAAAGCAACTATAAGCTTGTCATCAACTGCTTCGCCAGCACCGTGTGGCCTGTGCTAAGCAATTAGCAATAGAAAGTGTATTAGGAAAGGAAAGCATTGGCACCTCCTCATTGGCTGGTTTTAAAGCTCCAGCTGTTCTCCTCATGCCCATTCCTTTGTCAAGAAAGCAGGCTTTGCTTTTGTTCCTGATGAGGCGATGATGAGTATGCAGCATCAAGTGCTGATTCGGTTACACCACATTGTTCCCCGGAATAAAGTTGCCTTTTGGTGGCTTCACCATATAAATGCCCCCATATGGCTCAGACAATGAGCAGTGGCAGGCATCAACTTCTCAGTTCTCACAGGGAAAGAGAAGTCTCCTAGCATCAAAGCAGATTTGTAGTGACCTTCTCCAAGCAATGGAGAGTTTCACCCAGGAGCACGTCATTGGAATTCCATTGACTTCATTTGCATATGCCGATGAGGAAAGACAAGGAAAACCTTCCTGTTCTGCCTTGGTTCATAAAAAAAGTAAGAATCTCACAACCTACTTCCCCAGTTCTTCCTTTGCAAAAGAATTACTTTCTGTGCCCATACTGACTTGATATCCTTTCAATGATACAGATAAGAAGAGTTCCTTCATTTATCGGATGAACAAACTGAGCCATAAAACAGATAACTACATGCAAGGGTTCAAAGAACACTGTAAGAATCCAAGTCCTTTTTTCACAAACAAAGTTGTGTTATGTTGATAAAATATTCATCATTGATAAATCTTTTTTCTTTGCAGTAACTCTAGGACCAAAGATCTCAGAAACTATAAAAGGAAAACTAAGCTTCGGTGCAAAGGTTCTCCAAGCTGGCGGTATTGATAAAGTCTTCACAGAATACTTTGCAGTCGAAAAAGATGAGAAACTACTGAAGGCTTTCCAGTGCTATCTTTCAACAACAGCTGGTCCAATAGCTGGAATGATTTTCATCTCAACTAAGAAGATTGCTTTCCACAGTGACAGGCCTTTGAGTTTCATGTCTCCCAAAGGAGGCAGTACAAGGGTGCCTTACAAGGTAACTGAAGCAAAATCTCTTTCTCAATATGTGTACAGAAAGAAAATGTGACCTAAAGATATCAGACATACTTGAGTTAATGCTAAAAAATATCGACCTTCTGCAGGTGTTGATACCCACAAAGAGGATAAAGAGTGCTTCAGTGCGGGAAAATTTATACAATCCAGACGAGAAGTATATTGATGTAGTTACTGTTGATGGCTTTGATTTTTGGTTCATGGGGTTTGTCAGCTATCAGAAGTCATTCAAATATCTTCAGCATGTAATTACGGAGCTAAGATGATGCACATAGTTTTGTAATGTCAAACATCATAGATACCATGCTGATATGGTATATGTACATTGAAGAGATAGAATTGATCAATCACATTGATTGTAAAGCAAAGTTTTTCATCTATATCCTTGAATTTTCAGTATTCTCAAATGCATTGACTGATCATACTGAACGAACTAATCAATCAGATCCTGCCGGTAACTTTTCTACTAACCAACAGGTTATCTTAGACTGGGAGAATTATCTTAGAGAGACTCAGCTCTTAACAGGAACTTGCATTTGAAAAGTATAACTTGACAGGCAATATGTGGAACTAAGTCTCACCGTAAGTAAAGCATGCAAAGAGCTTTTCTAATAAAAGGGTATGACAGTCCCAGCGAAGGGCCTGTTAACTATAATCCTGTGTGTCCATGCATGTGTCCAGGTTCATTGTGTCTAGGTGCAGTTTTTAGTACTAGCAGATTTTCAGCTAGTAGTTAAGGAGAATATTAGGCAATCATAGGAGCTATATATATGAGAAATGGTCATGACTGATAGAGCAGAAGCCTCTCCTTTTTTTTTCCTATCTTCAAGGTTAAGTAGCAAGGAGATTGTTTCTGGGACATGACCTTCCTCCTTTATCCTTTGGGAGAATTCCTCAAGCTTTTTGTATATCTGCTCCTGCTGTGGCTGTTACCAAACCTCAGATCCAAACATATATGTTTTCTTGTTAGCATCCACCTAGCTAAAACCGGGCAGTTTTTTACTCCTATCCTGCATCAACTTCCTGACCGCCTTCGCATATTCCCATTGGCCCAATGATGCGTACATCCCAGAAAGGGATACATGAATACCGGTGTTATCCGGATCAAGCTTCATAAGATACTGTGCAGCAAACTCTCCCAGCTCCTTGTTTCCTCGCATCCGGCATGCTCCAAGCAAGGAGCACCAACTATATGCATTGGGTTTGACAGGCATCTCACTTATGAAATTTTCTGCTTCATCTAGTCTCCCAGCTCGACTATACATATCAATGATACATGAATAATGTTCCTCTTTAGGCTCAATACCATGTACATCCTTCATAGAGTAAAAATATTCCAGTCCTTTATCCACTAATCCAGCATGACTGCATGCAGTCAGGAGGCAGACAAATGTATTGTCATTTGGCCTGATACCACTTCCGGTCATCCTATCAAAAGCTTGGATTGCCCCCCAACCATGACCGTGTTGCGCATATACATTTATAACCACATTCCAGGCGACCTCAGTGTGGCATCCAATCTCATTAAATAACTGAAGGGACAAACTTATGTGGCCACATTTTCCATACATATACACAAGGGTGGAACCAACAAATGAGTCACTGATGAAACTTGTCTTGATCACTTGAGCATGCAGCTGAGCACCTTGTACGAGCAGATCTTGCATGGCACAGCCCTTAATCATGCTTGCGAGAGTGAATTCATTGGGCTCAACACCTTGCCTTCCCAACTCAGTATACATCTCAAGAGCCTCCTCAATACGATCAGCCTCAATGTAACCGTCAATCAGTGAGGTGCCAGACACAACATTCCAACCTCCAGGATCAATCTTCACGACACGAGAGGCACTCTCCAAATCCCCAGACTTGGCATACATGTCCAATAACGCATTCCTCACAACAGTCTCCAGTTCAACCCCAGCCTTAATTACACAACAATGCAGGCTTCGTCCAAACCATCCATCCTTGAGCCCTCCCGATGCACACAATGCACTGCAGAGGACATGCTGGTCAGCTCCAACGAGTCCCTCACATTTCATATCCCGGAAAGCCAGAATAGCAGCCTCGTATCTCCCGTTCTTTGCATAGCCGTCGATCATGGTAGTCCAGGCGACGGCGTCCCTGTGCGGCATTTGGTCGAATACCCGGCACGCCTCATCAAGGAGCCCGCACTTGGAGTACATGTCCGCGAGGTTGCTCGCGACGAAGAGCTCAGTGCCAAAGCCAAGCCTGATGCCGATGCAGTGCAGCTGCGTGCCGGGGCGCAGGGCGGAGAGTGCGGCCGCGGCGCGCGCGGCGCTGGAGAGCGCGAACTGCGTGGGGGAGACGTGCGCGCGGCGCATGGCGGCGAAGGCGGCGAGCGCGTCGTGGTGCATGGAGTTCTGTACGAGACCCGAGACGAGCGTCGTCCAGGAATAGAGGTTGGGGCGGGGCACGTCGCCGAACACGCGGACGGCGGAGGCCGCGTCGGCGCAGTGGGCGTACATGGTGATGAGGTGGTTGGCGAGGAAGGTGGACGTGGCAGCTGCGCCTGTGAGCAAGAGACGCGCATGGAGGGCACGGCCGCGGCGGATGTCACCGGTGCGGCCGCATGACTGGAGGTGCGCGGCGAAGCGGACGGAGGCGGCGGCCGCCGGCGGATGGTCCCGTTGCTTTCCCATGCGCGTAGGCTGGAACTGAAATGGCAGTTTGACAGCGTTTTAGGCCACCGAACCCAATATTGGTGTGCATAGTTTCAAAAATTTTGGAGAATGCAAAATATGAATTACTTTGAAATGGAAAATGCCAAAAATTTCATGGTCGTGTTTAGTTCCATCCAAAATGTTAAATTTTCATTGGGTGGGTGAAGGTGGCAACGACGTCCTTTTTTTTTGCATTATCCAAAATGAAGAATGACCAACTTTTTACCAAAAATGTTGGGTGGTATTCAGTTTTATTCTTTTTTTTTGCGAAAATGTTGGGTGGTGTTCAGTTTTATTCAGGAGAATGATAGACCAAAACCAAAAAAAAAAAAAAAAAAAATGTTGGGAGAAGTGGAGAACTAAACATCCCCTAAGTATAGTGCGTTTTGTAAAAGGTTTTCAGATTGCATCGATGTGGTTTGCATCGAATATTTAGAATTAGCCTAGACTTTGTATCAGGACTTCAGCAGTGTATGTGTTGAGTGGTGCTAAATTTGGACAGAGAGAGTGACTCCTGCACGCTGTGGCCAGTGGCGCCCATAATTCTGGGAGCCGAGCAAGTAGAGGCAGCGCTGCCTGCAAAAAAAAAAAAAAAAAACCTTTAAGGCTCAGACCAACTTAGTTCATGCGGTTCCCATCGTCCACGTGTGCCTGGTTTGTTCTTTTTTATTCGTTATATGTGCCTCTTTCCTATGGCGGGATCCAAATTTTATTAGGCATCACTAGCCGGGAGTGTCTAGGTCAATCTTCGTCTTAGAACCGTATAGAACCCTTTTGTCAGCAAAACAAGCTTTTGAGGAATTCAAACATTCAAGCTATAAAAATGCATTAGATAATATATCTAACATGTAATGAAATTTTTTTGATGTTGCAGATTTTATTGTTCTTTCTTAAAAACTTTATCAAAGCTCAAATGGTTTATAACAGTTAAAGACATCCATATTCCCGGCCCGAATGGTAGCAATTATTATTCATTGCGTCACGTAATATTGCAAAATGAACGATAACAACATTGTGTACCAACACCTCTTCGGGGAGAAAAAAAAAACTCTCTCCGCCCAAAAAAAAGGTGTACCAACAGCTGAGAACGAGTCGAATTTATGATACTTTAGTATGATCTTGTTATGAACAATATGAAAAAAAAGGTGACGAGTCAAACAGTACCTTACACTTCGAATGCAACGAGTATCTAATTCACACAGGCATCAGATATAATAGATTACATATGTTACACCGTGCCACATTTAAATCTAGTAATCTACAACAGGCAGAAAGTAAAGCACGAGGATAGTGGAATAGTGAGCAATCTCACAATCTTCCCCCTTCGGCAACTACTTAAGAGTAATTACATCACGATTCAGTGGTCCTCGACCCCTCAAAGGAACCCTCGTGGAAGAACTATACAACTCGCCCTCCACGGAACACAAATACAGTCCAACACACTGGACTTTCACAACACGTAGAATAAATACTCTAGGAAGCTAGAACCACACCGGTGTGTAAAATACCGGTACATCTACAAATTATGAATCAGTACATAGTAAACTCACGAAAACTTGGAGGTGTTCAGCCTGCCCCACCATTTCCGCTTCACAGAGTTAGGCGATGACTCGTTGCCATTCCCGAGCTTGTTCAGGATCACCTTTGTCTCCCTTATGCGGCCACTGAAATCTTTCTTCCACGAGTCAAAATTCTGCTTCAACCTCCGGAGCTCCATGTCTGGGTTTAGGCTGGCATCTGCCTGCCCAGACTTGACCTCAACCAGGAAATTGGCATCGCCAGCAAAAAACCTGGCTCCGCTGTTCGAATTCTTCCGCTAGGGCGGCCAATGACGCCAGGCCAGCGTTCATTTCGCGCCCACCAGTGCGTGGCACCAGCTGAGACCCACTACTGACATGATTCCCGTTACTTTCCCAGCTCTGTTCCACTGATGAGTCTGACATCCTAGGTGTCTCATCCAGAGCAAGACTCTTCTTTGCTACGGAAAGGCTCGATTGCAACGATCGCATTTGCTTCTGCCACATTTCCTCCATAGCTTTCATTTTCTGCTCGTACTCTAACCAGCGGTTTTCATATTGCTGAAGCCGCTGATGAAGCATCTCATTCTCTTCATCCTTTTCACGAACTGTGGCCTCGGCTTTTAGTATCCGCCTCTGTAACTCAGCCAGGACTGATGCCTTAATCAGAATTTGGTCACCCTCTGCCTCCTGAAAGAATATTAATAATCTAAAACTCAGGCCACTTTGAATTATTTAAGAACGAAGTAACACATTGCAAGGAGGATGTCATGCATATAACTGCTAGCGGCACAATATAAGGTGCACACACACACACACTTATTGTACCTGTTTTGATTCAAACTCTCTTAGCACGTTTATTAGATCAATATTGCCATTACATCTTCGAACAAGACTGCCACGAATACCTGTATATATTTCCAACATAGGAAGACATGGAAAGAGTGTGTCAGATAATCACTTCCCTCCAATGAACTTCTATAAAAGGAGAATCAAGGATTTACGTACCAGACTGTATTATCACCGAGGCCTTCCGGTGATTTATGAAATACCTTCTTGCGAGCCAACATCTCACATTTCTCTGCAAAGTAACTGCTGCTCTATGTTTCCTCGACAAAGAGGAATAAATTTGTCGTGCATTCTCACCACGAATGACTGCAAGGGTGGGTCCATTCCATACAGTAAACTTAAAGAAGAAAAATTCAACAAGAATAAAAAGTAAAATATGTCAAGATAGGAGACTTTACATGATTGAAGAGCCAAAACTCCTCTTATTCGTTCTCTCGCATGATGACGGGCTTGATGCCCCCGGAAACAGCTTTGAACCCTTAAAATACCGTGCAGAGTACGATTCCGTATCTTCAAGTTTGCCAATCTTCAGCCCAATATCAAAGGACACAGTAACACAAGATTATTTCAGCAAATGCTTAACAAGAAAAAAAGGTAGTGCATACATATAAAGATAAAAAAATCCAGGACAGCAAGAAAAAAAAGGTAGTGCATACATATAAAGATAACAAATCCAGGACAATGAATGGTCTGTAAACATGTAATGAAAGCAATAACTTCAGTTTCAAATGTGGCCATTACCAGAAAAATTGAATAAATAGAACTAACCTGGCCAGTTCGGAAGAACAACTTTGTGTAGCCAACTTGATACATCTCAGGTAAAATGTTGAACTGATGAAGAATTGCAACTGAAACACTGAGTGGATCTTGAGATGCAACATCCTCAAGAAGAAGAAAGCCATACCTGATTAAATTAAGTATTAACTTTTCTATTAAAACAATGTTGGCAGAAATTTACTGCGGTTGTTCAGAGAGTCAACTTACCGCCGAGCAAACTTCTGGTGAGTCATTCTTGTTGGATATCCAGATCTTGAAATCCGACAACCTCAAGAACCCCACAGCATTTAAGTTGTTGAAGCACAAGTCCTTGTTCATAAATTGCAGGAAGTTGTAAATTATTTGGTTTAATGCAGCGAATGAAGTGTGGTGTTGTACTTTCCAGTCTTTGCATAAGTTGGAACAGTTGACCCTGCAAAAATTACACATATTGTCAATTAAACTGTTCTGATTCAATCAAGATCTAGAAGAGTGGCTCTTTCTGGGAGTGCAAAATCTGCACCTTGAACTTCATGGCAACACTTAGTTTTTGAGAATCAGCAGCAGTAGATCTATATGGAACAGACATAGAATTATCTGATTGAGATAGCATCTTAGATGCAAACATTTTTGGCAGAGAAGTTTTGCATTTGGCAAGGAGCTGAATCGAGTCCATGTGCAACAAATCTCTATTCTTCTCCAGAAAACCCGTAGTATCATAAGCCACCTGATTATCAAAAATAAGAACCAATGATTACAAATGGTAAAACAAAAATGAAAGAAAGCAAACTACTGTTCACTGTGAAAAGTAGCAATGAATGTATAACAACATCCAACCTCTCCTGCATAGTGACGGACAGCAAATGCCTTGCCTCTTTCTCCTCTGAAGCAAGAATTCGAGTCAAGATGTTGCTTAAGCTTGTTTGCAAAAGTAAGATCTGTGGCATTGGGGAAAGTAGATTCCTCATCTAGCAGAGACAATAATCCCAGTGGTTTCTGCATTAAGTAAGAACGTTAGACAGAAAGAATATATATATTACTACATGGCTGCAGGTCAAGTTTGCAAGATATATAAAGCAAAAGAAATTAGGATACTTTACAAATTTTTAGATCCTGTAAATGAAATTATGAAACATAATAAGAAAAGAAAAAAGGTATGAATTGTCTAAGTCTTATTGATTTAATAAGAATATGGCTCGAGGCCATATTCTTGCCTTATCATCTTGGTATGATATATCAGTTGTTTTACTTGTAATATTTATCAGGTCTATGTATGTGACTCTAAGCCATAACCTTTTGCTTTACCATCATGGTTTGATAAGCCAATAACTCCTTTTTACTTTGCAATGTTGTCCAGTTCCATAAATCCACCAAAGTTTTGGCAAAGCTCCATAAAACCAACTTATATCTAACAATAATATATATCTACAGAGTGGAGTATTCCAAAATTCATAGATTTAGCTTTCAGCTATTTGACACGTTTATTTTTTCCCAACAAAGTAGCAGAGGCGCATGTAATTTCATTCAGAAGGAAAATAGTAAGAGAGGTCGAGAGACGCTTCTTCCTAGAAAATTGTACTTTTACAAGTATTATTTTAAGCAAACAAATCTTTACTTTGAATCTTCTAATATACCATATACTTTTCAGCCAAAAGAAAGCATATAAGGTCAAAAAAATCTGTCTTTTTTTCCTCATCAATAGTGGACTAGGCATCCAGCAGGCTGTAGCACTTATCTTTGCTTATTGTGAAAAAAAAATAGGAAAAGTTTTTTTTATCTTCAAGCAGTATTGCAGATTTGTTTTCCTCCCAGAACAAGAATTGTTAAATGAGAACGAGCATAGCTCAGTTGGTAGAGTTCCTAGTTGAGGGAACACCCAGTCACCCACCCGGTTTGAACCTCTGGACAGTTGGGATTCATTACTCTCCTACCTAAAAGAAATTCAAAACCCAGGAACACCTTCCAGCTTCCACTATGGCTGAGGGGGGAAAAGGATTGCTAAATGCTAAATAATGAATCTCCATAATTTGTAGACCCATATTATCGTTAACAAGTGACAAAAGTGAACAGAATGTAGTGGCTCATACTTTCTCAAAGAGACTCAAACAGTCTTGATTATCCTCAAAGTCAACCTTTGCCCAGTCTATGCCATCCTCCACATATTCCTGTTCATACAAACAAATTTATTCTTAAGTGTTTGACAGTATTAAAAAAATAGCATGAATAAGTAACATTTCATACACCATTTTCTACTTAGATAACACAATAGAAGATTCTAGAAGAACATTCCATATTTCTGCCTAGAACACCCAAAAGAAGCACAATAACAAATTTCTGATAATACTACCTTTCAAAATTACATAATTAAGCATGGGATGGACATAACAAAGAAACAAAACTGCTTTAAGAATACAAAAATTCATGACATAATAAATGAACCATCATTCTAAAAATCAAACCTTTTAATGTTAACCAATTGATTAAAAGAACTGCAACTTGAGAAAACAAATTCTGCACGTTTGAAAAATTAAAAAAAAACTAACCTCTTGCTCAAGCTTAAACAAATGACGATTGAAATGTTGTTGCAACCTTTCATTAGCATAATTAATGCAGAACTGTTCAAAACTGTTCTTCTGCAAAAAGTAATAATGTCACGAGTAAACTATATGCAATTTAATATATAACAATTTTAGGTAAAAAAAAGGTATATTACATCAAATGATTCAAAGCCATAGATATCAAGAATACTGATAGATCTCCCAGTTCGACGCTTGCCAACTGAGAGAGACTTATTAATTTGTTCTACAAGCCACTCAAACAAACTGGCATAGACTGATTTGGCCAGAGCATCTCTTGTGTCAGTTGCCTGAAATATTAAAAAGAGCAGATGCATCAGATATACAAATTATAGTACTGCCTATAACTACGGTTGATAGTTTACCATAAGTTAATAAACAACAAACCTGAGCAAGGGTAAGTTTCTGGACAATGTTTTCATTATTGACTTTCATGTGGCGCTTTGACAAAGCTAAATTGAGATCTTCAATACTGCAGCCAAGAAGTTCTGCCACCGTTTTTGAAGCTGCAATAGAAGGACATTAAAAAAAAAAACCAAAGCAGTGCATTGTAGCGATACCAATTACTAATTTGTGTTCAGTTTCCCAAAAACATCATTAAGCAGACTCCTTGAAACAAGTTTTATGCACATGCACTTTGCCACATCAATCTCATCCGGACAAAAGTAAACTCTAATCATATATCAAAAAAAGTTTTGTGTTGAGGCTAAATCTGTCCAAACATATGGACTACAGTTGCAGCACAAAAATCTGTGGTTATCGTATTTTTTTCCTGGTAAAAAATAACCTCAGAAGGTTTGTTGATAAGGAACTAATTTGACATGGTGAGTAAAAATTCTTTAGGAAGGTATTCACACAACCTAGAAACACCAAGGTTCAACCTTGGGTGAGCAGCCTCTGAAATAGAATATCTACAAACTGAGCTATTGCTCAGTCTTGACCATAGCAAAAATCAGGATAGCTTTTACACATGGGACCTCATAGCTCAAGACATGGGACCTCATAGCTTAGTTTCATCCACTAGACGTTTCCCAAAACCTTGAAGTTCCAAAGCAGGGCATAAACAATCATCAAAAATTCCACATAGTAAGAAATTTTACCTTCATCTACAATGATTTCAACATGATTTTCGTTGTCAATTACTGTAAATGAGACATCCCCAGCCATAGAACAGCAGAGACCATTGCAAAAGATTTTCTTGGTCCTCTTTGCTGATATGAACAATGTTCATAGCTTCCTAAAATAGAAGAAATCAGCAAACATGACAGGAGTAAAGGACAAAAAAAACACACACGAAAGAGCTTGTTCTGTAGAATGAGGTATAAAAACAGTGTACCGTCACAGTTCGAAACATTTGGGCATCATCCACACCCGCAATTGAATAGCAACAACTCTGTTTAAGATATTTGTACTCATCCACCTTTTTCAAATTCAACTTCTCTGTATAAAAACATAATAAAGAAATTTATATGATCAAATCATGGTTTATGCAGAGGAAAAGTGAGGAACAAGGATTTTTCATTAAGAATTATGAAGGAATAATCTCTGCTGGAAAGTGAACAAAACAAATAATAGCAATTTCTAAAATCTAAAATAGAATAAGTCACAATTTCTTGAAGGATATAATCAGGTCTCACCAAAATCAATAGATTATTTACCTCTTAGAGACACAGGTGCACCAGCACACAGCTGATAAAATATATGGTAGGATCGCTCACCAACCGCACATTGTACAACTCTGGACTGCCATGGTGAAAAAGGCATATTATTTAGACTAATAGCTGTGAAAAGGCATAGTAGTCTATTTTTCTAAGGACAAATATAAGATTAGAAGTTACCTTCTCAAGCAAAACTGTCCATGCAACGAGATAATCAGAAAAATTAGGCAACCATAGTCAGAAATTTAATATGAAACCAGCAAATATTAATGATACATAAGGGGCTTGATTGATCTGCATACATGTTTGAATCATGGCACCACATATTCTTCCAGTGGTACTGAAATGGATTTCAATAAGCTTTCCCTGCAATTGAGAATAAGGATTAGTCTTCACTCCAAGGTCAGTGTAGTGAACACACAAGTGAAACTTACAAAACGACTTGAGTTATCATTTCTCAATGTCTTTGCATTGCCAAAAGCCTCGAGTATTGGATTGGTCTGAAGAATTTCATATTCAATACCACTTCCACCTCCAAGAGAAGCTAGATACTGCATAGCAATTTTTGCGGTTTCTGTTTTTCCTGCTCCACTCTCACCGCTGTATCAAAAGCATAAAAATGGCATCAACTCTTCATATATATTAATCAATAAGGGTGCTACTAGAATATTAATGCAATCAATATCTCAAATGGCCTCAACAAACTAACATAGAAAACAAACTTTAACTTGTGCTTGTGCCCTGAAGTAAAATATTTCTACCACATGAAAGCTATATATTCGGTGTTCAAGACAAGTGATGTACATTTTTTTTTCTTATGTCAAGTGAACCACATAATGGAAAGGGTACATGAAGCAATGCCTGTTCCATCTGTTTGGAGACCAATCACATCATGATTCTAGTAAACCAAAAACCGATGAATCTTATAATCCTCTCAACAGGATTCTTAGGGTCTAAATTTAATTAATGAACAACACAGGTAAAATACACTTGAATGGACAGGTTACTATTTCTTCAGTTCAGCTGATTGGAAAACTATTATAAATATAACAGCGTCATTCTTGAAAAAGAAAACATTCTGAGGCTCTATTTACCATCATTTATCATCAAAGTACAGGGCCTTATTACACTAAGAATATCTCATTAAAAAAACGCCCACCTTATAATTATAGATTGGTTGACTTCGTCTGAAAAGGAATAGAACACTTAGTTAGCCACAAATTTAGCTGGACAACCAAGATTGTTCATCAACATTTGTGGACTGACCTCTTTTCATTTCACGAAGTGCTGCATCTGCTATTGCATAAACATGTGGACTGTCCATTGATTTATTTCTATATGCATCAATGTACTTTCGTTACCATACAGTGAAACTTTCTTGAAAGGATTGACAGCAACCAAAACTGGACCTGCTTTAGTCTACAGTATGATAAATATCAATAATAAAGCCATCAATTTAAATCCATGAAAAAGAAAAAGTTTACATCAGTTCTTACATAAATCATGTCCTGGGAGTATCTGTACTGCAGATTGTACAGTACTGATGGTTCACTTAGATAACTTAGCTGCATAAGATCATCCACTCCATCAAGAATTTCAGGATTTGCAGGTTGAAGACTCTCTGTTTTCAATCTCAGTACCTTAAAGGGTAAGGGCAGGGGGTCAAACGATCATGCTTCCACTGATTATAGAATGGACTATCTTAGAAAGACATCTGCAACTTACTTTCCCTTCAGAAACCTTTAGAACCGACTCATCACCAGAGGTTGTAAGTACTGTGCATAATGCCCAATCACCATTCGGAAGCTGACAAAAAACTCTATGCTTCTGCAACACGTATAGGGTAGAATATGATTTCACGTTGTAATCCAAGTGTGTAGAGGCGTCCAAGTGCGAGTTGCTTGAAAAGACAGAGGTCTGGCAACTAGGTACCATCTCTCAAAGTGCAATACTTCCAAAAAAAAGTCAGTTGGCATGAAAGTATAGTAACTAGGCACGGTGTGTCATGTAGAATATCAACAGGCATGCCCTGAGATGGGAAAACTAGATAATTGTGTTCCAGAAAATAAAATATGAATAACCAAGCAGATGCTTCTGTAGGTTTTGGCATGCTGCAGTTATTGAATGTTTCTTAGCAAAAGAGCAAAATGTAGTAGGAAACACTAAAGTTTGTCTAAATCTTTCAGGATGGAAGTGAAAAGGTGTTTTGCAGTAAAACAGTAGTTATCCTTGCTCATATCAGGTTTGAGGTTTCTAGGAGAAAAGTGTATACAGATAACAGATCACATTGCAGTAATAACATAGAAGGATAGAACTATAGAAGTCAATTCTGTTCTCAGAAAACAAAAAAAATACATAAACACTCAGGCTAACTTCATTATCTTACTTGCCATGCAAAACAACCTAAAGGGCACAAATTCAGACCTTTGAACGTTCCAAAACAACAAATGGTGATTAGCATATCTTATAGTAAAAGCTTGGTTTCACATATCCCACTACCAAAGTACCAGATCAGCACCGTATCTGCCATTGTTTCACCAAAACAATTTCCCAATGTTCTGAATTTCCCAACTCCGAAACTCCCCACATTTCAAAAGCACCAGAAATGAGAGTGAGACAACGCACCTTCTTAGCGCCGTACGAGCTGGTGTCACTCCACCGGGCGTCGCCTTCCTTGGGGCTCGTCGCTGCCCTCGGTGACAACCGCTTCGGCGTGGCCGCAGCCGCCGAATCCACCTCGTCTCCTACACCTCTCTCCCCCTCCTCCGCCTCCGCCTCCGCCGTGGCTGCCTTGGAGCTGTACGGCGAGTCCGCGTCGTCCCGCTCCAGCCGCACCGCCTCCCCTTCCTTCCCCTCTGCCTCCGCATCCGCGGCAGCCGCCCGTCGCCCGACGCCGCCGTTCGCAGCCGGCCCGCCACCGTTCGGCGACGAGGCCCCGGCCGAGTACCTGTAGTCGAGCGGCATCGACCGCGCCGGCTGCAGCTTGCTGGGCCCGCCGCGCGCACGCAGAGCCGCGGACTTGCGCACCGACCGCACCTCCACCGACGCCATATCGTCTCGCCGGCTGGGCGGCCGGGCGGCGCAGCGCAGCAGGGCCCGGAATCCAACTCACGGGCCGCGACGGAACCGCGGCTCCCCGCGGGATCTCCGCCCCGACGGCCTCAAATCGGACCCCAAACCCCTTCCGGCCGTCGCCAATCCACGCTCGCACCCAGCAAAACACCTCTGAAAAACCGCCGGGGAGGAACAAAATACCACCACAAAAACAACTGCCGATCTCGCTACCCGCCCGCGCAGCAACCGCGGAAATGGCGAGCGAGGCGCCGCGATGCTGCCTGGCCTCCCCTCCCGGACGCGAATCGTGCTGGCCGCGGCTGCCCGCCTCCGCAGCTGCTCCGCTACGCCTCCTCTGCCTGACCCTGTCTGTGTCCGTGGCTGGAGGAGAGAAAGGAAAGAGAGAGAAGGAAGGAAGCAGAAGCAGCCAGCGGGCTGGGTCGGGAGGAAATAATAATTTAATAATGGGAATTAAGGTGGCCTGCGAATTTCGTGGGGGTTGGGTTTTAAATAAATAAAAAATGTTTAAATTTAAATGGGGTGCAGCGGTGGAGAGAGATGGGTGGGTGGCATCCATCGGGAAGGTTTTGAATCGGCCACATGGCGCACGTAATTCGGAGGGTGTTCACTTCCCATGCAAAGGCAAAAAGAAAACCCAAAAAAGTCTTCAGTATCCATCACATCGAATCTTTTAACGCATAAATGGATCACTAAACATAGGTAAATAACAAAACTAATTGCACGCTTTAGCTGAAAAGACGAGACGAATCTTTTTGAACTTAGTTAATGCATGTTGGGACAATAATTACCAAATACAAACGAAATGTCTTCTGATGCCCAACCCAAATTTTTCGGGTTGCATGGCAACCGAACGCCCCCTCGGCCGCCTCGTCAGATCTAGAAAAAGCGAGTGGGAGCAGCAGGAACAGGGAACTGGTGGCTAACGGCTGCCGGGGCTCGGCGTTAACGGCGCTAACGGCTACTAGCGCGCGCGCGGCCCCCGTGTGCCGTAACTGCACTGGAAAAATGCAGGATAGCCCTGCGAGTCTGCAGAATTTGCAAGATGCAGTGTTTTGGTGGACCTTTGGTCTAAATGATGATTATTTGATAGTATAAATCCTAGTGCTTTTGTATATAGATGCAAAATGTAATGTGATTGATCTGATGATGATTATTTCATAGCATAAATCCTAGTACTTTTGTATATAGATTTGGACAAAATTAAGTATGTTTAACTTCGTCAAAGTATGAGATGTTCAACTTATCTTGGGACGGAAGGAGTAGAGTTAATGTTATAGCAGACTCACAAATGAAAAAAAAAAAGTCATTCCACAAAGTATAACCCGTTGCGCAATACATGTGGCTCGAGGATTTACGATTCTCGTCAATGGAACAGTGCCAAGACACCGATTGCTTGAAATGAAGATTGCTCACTTGTGCAATTTGGGATATGAGTACTTTTGCCAACATTAGATGTAATAAAGGGTAGCAAGCTCAACTCCGCTAAACAATAAATGTTACTTAGGACTTTTGTTTAGCTCTCACATGCCATGGGTCGTAGGTCGATCCTAAAGCCAGGATGAGCCGCACAAGTACTACGCTCGTTGCTTAAGTACACTCATCATAGCCTTCATAGGTCGCCTCCGCAATTACCAGAGCAGTTAAAGGGCTTATTACCATCAGGCACCACGCCGCCCACGCGGCAACACAAATTGGAGCGGTAGTGCACTGTGGGAAGCACGTGAGACGGTTAACGGCCCCTGTGAAATGACGCGCCAGCCCGTGCTTTTTGAGCAGCAACCAGTGGCATCGAGGGCAAGAGTGTAAACTCCCACGCTCCGAAACTCACGCCAGAAGCAGATCTCTCCAGGATTTCCGAGCCCTGCTCGGATAGCTACCGCTACTACGTGGCGGAATAATGCAGGAGCTGTCAGGAAACAAAGCGTATACAAATACCGACCTCCGTCTCTGACTGGGTAGCGGTCCAACGTCTCGCAGTCGCGCCCGTTTTGAATCGCAGCCGCTAGATGTCTATCGGAGGGAGGAGCAACCCGAGGCACAGGTCGTCGCTCCCTTGTTTTCCTCGCCCAGTTTTCTTTTTTCCTTGGAGCCGGCTGGCTGGTCGCAATGCGCGGCTGCGGCTCGGGAGGAGTCGTCCCACGGTCCGGTCCCCGTGTGCCACTTGACAGCAGCACGGGCACGGGGACGGCGGTGGCCGGTGGGGTTGGTTGCTTGCGGCTGCGGGTGATTCAAATTTGGGGATTACTGTACTTTTCATAAAAAAAAACAAAGGGCGATTGTACTTCCTCTGTCACTGGGGCGTCCGCAATAGTAATAAATAATACTAAGACTACGTAGAAATGGCCGACGACGATGGAGGTGAGAGACAACAACAAAGACTATTTTATATTGGTGGACCCATATGTTCATCTCACATATTCTTGGAATTTCACGTGAAATAGTCCCAGCTATTTGCATGTAGTAGTGACTATTCTCTCCCTACTTTTTCACGCCACGTCACATCTAGATAGCGAAATAGCTAACCATTGGAGATCGGCCAAATGTTTGTCTCTAAAAAACCGCTGTTTTTCCTCACAAACACGCTTCGGGCGACATACATTAAGGGACGGAGGGAGTAAGCATTTGTAGTGATGATGTAAGCGGTAATATATCAGACCCGGCCGTGCCGTCCAAAATTGTCGGCCTTGTTCTAGTTCAAACTTCAAAGGGCGGTTTCGTGTTTGATGTGGAGAGCGACAGATGGGTAGTAGACAAATAAAGATGCTTTCCTCTGGTTTGTTTAATCACTTATATTAGCTTAATCCCATGCTCATCTTGTCTAGAAAAAGCTTAATCTCATGCTGATTTCAGCTGTCCCGTTTGTTGTTCCTTTTTCCCCCCAAAGCATCTGTGTTTATGTATTAAAGCTTGAATGTCTTTTGTGGCCCGCCTATACAAACTTTGAGACGTGTGTGGTTCCAAAGATTTGCTCTAAATAATGTGAGTAATTAGTATAGATGTCTTGTATCTCATATGGCGGTATGTAATATGAGATGGCGCCTTTTCGCACATGTAAGATCAGACAACCGGATCTTTCAAAAAAAAAAACTTATGTTTTGAGTTAATAAATTTAGGTCATTTTATTTTTTTTTTATCCTTTGACAAATTTTATTAAAAAGATGCACCAACATCATACCTAAATTGTTTAAAATTTTCCATGAAATATGTCTTATCATATTACATTTATTAATTTGGACATGTAGATGTCACAGTTTTCTTTCTATATAAAAGCTTACGCACAAGTTACAGAAGGTTTACTGGAAAAAAACTACATCGACCTACTCCAATTGGTTTACTTGGAGTAGTACTATGGAACAATATACTATTGGGGTCGAGGAAGCCCAATGAAAAACATATCTGTTGAATGCTACATTAAAACGTTTGATTTTTTTTAAAAAAAAATACTCAAATGTGTCACTGAAAACTATCATTGAGAGGTTATGGAACACTCATCTGATCAACTGTTTTATGGCTTTCCCCTTTTCATTTCTTATCATGTGTAGGAGCACACCACACGAAACAAAAAAAAAATGCATTTACACCTTTTCCGTATGACACACATGCCACATTCGGTAGCAAATTATCATATGGTTGAATTAGCCGACACACGCAACAACGATACACCTATTTACCGCACACTAACGAGTTACGACCCTACAGCGTTAGGTGTTCCCTAAAATGTGTACTCGCTCCCTAAATTAGCCAGCTTGTCATGTCGGATATGCATGAATAATAATTGAAAACAGGTGTTGCATTATGAGGAAGTTGCACACTTCGATTATTCACACCTGTAGGTTGGCTTGTTAGGATTGGTTGAGGTTTCGAAATGGTCCACTCTCTACTGTCTCAACTGTCATAATTGGAAGATAGCTTCTCACTTGCGCTTGCTTCTTGTCGATCTCCAGCAACACGGTCTCTCTCAGAAGAAGAAAAGAATAACTGGGTCTACCGAATTCAGATTCAGGAGTGTATTCGTTAACTTGCAGCAAGCTTTAATTGACGTGCTGTGTTATATATCCTCTGTAGGAGCATTCGGTAACTTGCAGCAAGCTTTTTACGTACACGTGCGGTGTTATATATCCTCGTTCAATTGACTATACACTCTTGCATGTTTAGATCATGTCTAAATTTGTCATGACTAACCTCAGATCGATAAACCATAGTTAGCACAGAAAGTATGAGGAACAAAATGGAATTCATGTTTTTGGTAAAATTCGGTAAAAAAAAAAAAACATGAATCTATATGAGATGAGATGCTAAGAAAATATGGCACGCCATAGTTTTGTGTTTATCCTGATCAATAAGTTCAGTCTTAGTGTAGGTTTTGTGAAAACTCGTATTTATTGAAAACGATATAACAGGATGCTCGGCTCAATTTGGTCACTAAACTATGAAAACATATAATTTACTCCTTGAACTATCCTAACATGCCCAACTTAGTCCTTGAATCCGACACGACATGCCACGTATGCTCCTCCAGTCACCGCCCAGCCAACTTGAGTGTGAAATGCCCATTTACCCTACATCCATAGAGCAGGTTTAACACAGGTAGTTTCCATCTCGCATCGCTGCGACATGTTGGGAGGGAGGTTAGGGCGGTCTGGCTGTGGTGGCGTCGCTGGCGGTGGGGTGGTGAGGGGTGTGCTCAAGCCGGCGAAAAGGGAGCACGCTTGTGGGCACGAAGGCCGTGGCGAGAGGCGGCGAGCTGAGCTGGGCGGGGAGGGGCGGTGACCTAGCAAGGAAGGGAGCAGTCTAGCTCAATGCGGGGTGGAGCTGGGCGGGGAGTGGGCACCACCGGGCAAGGAGGGCTCCGCCGAGCTACGCTACCCAGGGTTTTTTATACCGGTCGGTTTTCCCGCGGTAAACCGCGATTACCGGACTTACCGGTCCCGCCCTGTATCCGCAGACCGGCCGGTATAAAAAGATTTGAAATTCAAAATCAAAAATTGAAAAAAAATCGTGGAAAAATACTTTGTAAAATAGTTTGCGATTTATAGAAGCCAACGGTGCAATACTTTTTCAAATTTGAGTTCGTTTGGTATAAAAAATTTCAAATCTAAGTTTGAAAAAAAAAAAAAAAGAAAAATACACAAAATTTACCCATTAAGGCCCATTAAATCATGAAGGTCGAAAAACATACTAAACACACTCAAATTTGAGTAATTTTGACATCATTGGATTCTACAAATCATGAAGTATTTTTAGGAATTTTTTTAGCATTTTATAAAAAAATTAAATTTTGAATTTTGAAAAAACCGCTCAAACCTCTCAAACCGCTCGATAAACCGTTTATACCGCCGGTAAACCGCTCAAACCGACCGGTAAAAAGATTTTTACCGAACGCCGGAAAAAATTTGAATTCATTTGAATTCAAAACCCAAACCGTCCGGTAACGGCCGGTTTACCGTGCAGAATCGGACCGGTAAACCGTTACCGGACCCCTGGCGGTTTTAGGGTTCCGTCGGTAAAAAAACCTTGACGCTACCCGGGAGGGGTGGCGACCGGCAAGGGAGGGATAGTCTTGCTCGATGCGGGGCTAGAAGTTGCCTATGTTAAACCTGTTCTATGGATGGGGGTAAAAGGGTATTTCACACCCCTAAGCTAGCTAGGTGGTGATTGGAGTAGCCTACGTGGCGTGCCACGCTGGATTTAAGGACGAATGTGGACTAGTTAGGATAGTTCCGAGAACTGAATCGGACGTTTTCTTAGTTCAGAACTAAATTGAGCTGAGCCCCATAGTTTAGGGGCGATTTTGGCTATGTTGCCAAAAACGAGTCTATCATGCGTGAGACGAGATGATAGAAAATATGACATGACATAGTTTTTACAGCGAACCTGTTTAATTATCGTCCTGGTCAAGTTCCTTAAGAAAATATCGCAGTTTGGGCCTATCTATGTACATGGTTCCGGGACCATTGTGTGCAGAAATCACAGCCATGCAAAAGGGACCATTTCCAGCTGAGCACTTTTCGTGTTTTTGCTACGTCATCAGACGTCACTTGGAAATTAAAGACCCAAACCGCACAAGCTAACTAAACAAACAAAGGGACAATTCTGGTATTAATTAATCTTGTCCTAGAGAAACCAAAAATTAATAAGGATAATGCACGTATATATACATGCATAGATCACGAGACGGTGTGGTTGGCTCAGATCGTTCTCGATCTGAAAAGAAATGTTGGCTCAAAAGCACCTCGCCCACATCATAGTTTAATTCATCTTTCCGGCAGCTGCCAACGGCGAATATTTGTCACGTTGACCCCAGCCTTTCTCGATCAGTGCCGCGTGCGTGCAGAGTTTTTTAATACTCCTACTAGTGCAGTAGCGTGTTGTGCGCTTTTTTCTAGTGGGCACAACACAAGCCAGAAGTAATTTATCATCCTTATCCATGCGCCCGATCTATACTGTTCGGTCGTAGTACGTTCTTCAGCATGTGAGGTCGTGAACCTTTCTCACGAGCTCCGTATGATTTGAAGAAGGGCTTTTGTTTAGAGGATTTTGTTTGTGCTTGATCGTTCAGTTCTGCAATCCAGAGCTTCAAGCTAGCCCTGTTGAGTGTTGATAGCGTTTCTTGAAAAGAAGAAAGCAGCGGGTACTCCATCCATGGCCGTAGAAATAATTTAATGGCGATTCAAACATGCTAGATTATGGGGTAAATAAATTGCTAAAAAAACAAAATGCTACTACATTACAATAATCATGTTTTTCTGAGAATATTACCATAATCATGTAATCGACCTAAGACGACTAGCTAATGGCAGATTATGGGAGCTAAACACCAACTTTTTGTTGGGCTATCCCTCCACATGGAGGATGAATTTGAAGCCCAACAAAGCAGTCCAAAAACCGACCACAAATCCATTCCTTGTACACCGTTGATCCTGAATGAAATCAATAGTTGAGATTGATCCTAATAAGGATAAATGAGAGGAAACCCTAGCCTATATTGCTAAGAGATCAAATGAGAAAGCTGCTGATTGTGTGAGAAGGATAGAGCACACCACAGGAACAACAAAACACGAGAAGAGAGGAAGAAGCAGGAGAAGACTCACCGTATCCATTATTGATTATAGTGAAAACTTGGCTTTAAGTGGTACAGTTGGTACTGTGGATTTTACTCACCTTGATAAATCATTGTTTCAATTGTGCCTTGTGATTATTAATTTCCGCTGCACATCTCGTGATTCACCCCATAGGTTGTATACCTTTATGCATTCCTTTTGATTAGTGCTTATTCCTTAATTAGTATGGATGACCTTCATAAATAGGGATACATACATGGATAATTGAGCACAAATTTGTCCTAATAAAAATCTTAAAACATAAAAAAATCAGCAGAGCGAATACTTGGCGGCAAGAGAGGAGAATAAAGTTGAGAGAGAAGTGGAAGATACACTTTCGGTCACTCCAACAAATTTGCATAGACAAAACATGTTTTCGCAAAAACAAAAATTTCGATATGTTGCATTCGCAACAATTAATTCATCATAACATACTTTTTATGTATATATAAATGATAGTATCATCTTTTTGGTCTCACCTTTATTTGGAGGTTGCATTGTCTCATTTTTCTTCCTCATTCAACCTCCTTGCCGCTGATTCATAGCCCCTTGTGTTTGGGGTTGCATCCACTTTGTTGGTATTTCTAATGTCACTAACTAGTAATGGCATTTAGAAAGATATCGATGTTGCTTCGAGATAAAACTAAAAGAAATATTCATTGCAGTTCATAGCATATCCGAAAAGGTTGTCATCCCTATAGTTAAACTACTAATATGCAAGGAATAAAATATTCATGCTATGCCTTGATAACTTCTTAATAAGTAAATAAACAATTATAATCGGGTATCCGCAAGCGCACGTATATGAATATACCATTGTAGCATTTTAACCGGGAGTAAGAACCGTGTTGAATTTATATCTACCACAGGGAAAGAAGTCTTCTATCATGAATTAACTATGCATAGGTGCTAAACATCTTAATCATTTAATCTAGTCATCTCTCGTGTGCAAAGTGTTAAACTTATCAAGTACTTAAACAAGGATCAAAGTTCACAATAAAGATAATGATAAAGTTCTTGATAAATAGATTCAACCATAGTCATATAGAAAGTGTCATGCAAAGGATGATAGTAATTCATAGGCTAGCTAGCATTAGAAACTCCAATATGTAACTCTAAACTATAAGTTAGGACCTACTCAATTAGTGCAATACATCTAACAATCATCGAAGAAAGACTAATTAAATCCAAACATGAGGACAGAATCCATGAAGACTAAGGCCGAAAACTTAGAACAACCTCGAATAATAACATCCGCTAGGCCTACATACGGGGGATGGATTGCAAAGGACTCAATGGTGCCGCACCACCACGATCTACCACACGACCCGGCACATAGGGTGCAAACGCAGTAAATAAGATCTAATCACCACGATTACATCATCTCTACCACTCACCCCCCGAACGAAAGGATGAGCGCTATACGAATCCATGCATGAACATAACAAGAATTCAACTATGCTAAACGTGTAATCAAAGTAAATACTAGAACAAATAATCTCGAATATAAACATGATCAAGATATTCATATTAAGCATGTGTCTGGAACTTGAAAACTACTTACAATGAAGAACTTACAAGAACGAGGCCTGATCTTGAGCCGGCCTCCGACGATCCGGAGCGGATTTCTCCCTTCCTACTAGTTCTAATCTTGATTGCTACTCCTCCTAAAGCGATGTTTCTAATGACTTGGATCTTGAGGTATTATTGTTGTATTGAGAACTTGATGATCTAAAAGAGGGGGTCTAGGGGTCTATATATATGGGTCTTCATCCGTCTCTTCAAACGCCAAAGAGGCGAGGTGGTATTAATCTTGATCCATCCCGCACTTCTACCGACGCCCTCGGATCAAACCGACGTTAAACAACCGGTTTAGATTAGCGCCTTAGAGGCTGTGGAGGAAGGTTCCGGAAGATGGGATGACTTGGCGGGAAGGGGGCCGATCGGCCCCATTATTAGGCGATCGGCCCAGGGGGTGTCCCCTCCGGGTCCCGTCGTCGTCGTGGCTTCGGAGTCTTCTAGATGATGTTTTCTTCGGTGTCAAGTTTGGTCCACGTCGGGATTAATCCGAGCCTTCTAGAGTCTTTCTCGGAGTTGGATTGCGTTACGTCGCGTAGTCGCATCGCTCGCGAACTCGTCGCTTTTCCGTTTAGTCCCCGCAATTCACAACATTACCAAAACCGATGGAAATATGTTAGTGACACCCTATTCTAGGTTGTTATTATTATTTATACCCCTTTCTCATGTTTAATTGATTAATAATTTTATATGATAACAAGTGTCAACATCCACATTTACACCCCAAAACACAGATGAGTTATATGGATGTTGCACAATTCAGAGCCCACGTTAGGGCATCACTCTTGATACAGAGTCCAGAGCCGACCAGATCGGATGGCACCGTGAACCTCGCGGCGTCTCCAACCTTCGACTTCACTCTATCTTCAGTAACATTCTTCTAGCACCTTTGTGTAAACCATTTTCATATACTATGACGTATATCTGTATGTAGAGGGCTTTCTGCCAAAGAGAGGTCATATGTATGTAGAAAGTAGCAAAGAAGATCGATGATGAAGAATTGGGCAAATAAACAGAGACAAAGTTCCTAGACCCTAAACCTAAGACCCTAAAATTCAAAACTAAGCCATGTATGAAAGAGTATCAAGTACACGACGAAGAATTGCGGAAGAACTGGGCAAACAAGCTGCGACCGAGGTGCAAAACAAAACGCCGCACTAGCCGGTTTTATAGGATAGATGTCGTGGTCTTGGTACGTGGTAGCAATGCTCCCGCTATGGTGGTCACGAGGAGGACTATTCGGCTGTCGACAATGGGTAATCATTGTCGGGTTTCCACATGACTAACCTTAGGGTGGCGTGGCAAAGAAATTGGTGCCCACACTTTGCCTTCATTAAACGAATCTTGTCACACCTTTGTACTGTATGACATGTGGAGCCCAAAAGTATCTTGCGTAAGCTTTGTCACTAGCCAACACTAACTAAATTTGGTCAAACTTGCCTAAAAATGAAGTGTGGCAAAGTGTGACTAGCAACCCAACAGCCTCTTTTGAGTTAGCACCCTAATTAACATGAACAAAGAAACTGTCTATAGTTTTTTTGGGTCGATCGGAGTGATTAATTGCTGATTCATAGAAACAATGATCAGTTAGATGATATAACATATAAGAGCAACAACAATGTATCTTACCAGTATCGGTAATAAGGATGGATCATATGTGAGTGGGTAGTAGTTGATTGAAGCTTCACAATGCAGCAGGGAATAAGGTGGAGCCCACGCAGATAAAAAAAAACCAGCCCCAATTGATGAGTGTGGCCACTCGCTGCTGCTCACAAGATGCTGCAGTGCAATGTGACATAGTAATATGAATTCTTTATTCTTCTCACCCGGTAGTAAGCTTGCTCCCGGTTGATACTAGTACCGATTCTTCCTACCCCCTCCACAATGTATCTTCCTAGTAATAAGAGCTTGCTACCTTCTTACTCCCTCCCATTGCGGCTGCCCTAAGAATGTAGGAATATATGTATGCATGACACCTAAACGTGTTGTACATTTTGCGGCTTTTACCAGTGTTTAGGGCACTCACAGTGCTAGAAATTATCAATGTTTTCTATAGTCTTGGACATTGTGTCAAGAAACTATCTCCCACAATGCAATTTTCTATCATGATGTCACATGGCCCACTTGTCACTTCACAAATTGTCTTGGTTTACGTGAAGACCCGGTTTTCTTAGTTAGACTTGGTTTCTTATGTTTTTTCTCTCTTCAATAAATATAGCGCCACATCAAGAAAAAAAGCAATAAATAGAGGGGTAATAAATAAGGATAGAAACCATGGTAGAGTCTGCATTGTGAGTGCTCTTATGCTGTCATTCACGCCGTAGAAAATTAAAGAATACTCCATCCCAATGCAGTTGACGGTAAGCCAAGTTTAGGTTCTTGCACCCGTTCCAATATAATCCACGTCATGGAAAAATATGGGTGACGGAAGTTGCCTTGTTTCGCAAGAAAAGAAAAGGACCAATGACATTCTTCTCTTCTTCGATCTGGTGGGTGGAAACGTTTTATCCTGGTGTCGTTGTGCAGTGATCAATCAATCATACATTAATTGGATTATTCACACTATTCTGTCTGCTGGCTTGAAGGTGTTGAAATGTCCTTTTTTCTCCCCCACGCGAAAACACTCTCCTAGCTAGCTCCTTGTCGTGTTGGATCCAAATCACATCACGCGGAACATGCATGCAATGCAACGCTCACAAGTGACAAGTGGTTTCTGGCAGGCTTTCTGCAATCTTAATCTTATTGTCAGAGTTATTTCTGCAGCAAGCTTGTATGTTCGCGCGAAAGCACGTTACACAGTGCGATATGAAGGGGGCAGATTCGTGCGTTCACTACGAGTACAAAACACGCTTCCGATGCACGATTCCCGAACAATGATGCATGAGGAACGAAGTTACCTTAACTGGTTACATTTTGGCGGTGAAAAGAGGGAGGATTGATATGATGCACGTACCAAAGCAAAGGAAAAAGAACCCCCGCGACGAGTTAAATGATTGTTTAGTTAGCATGATGATCGTGTGTGTGGGCGCTTTATGATGAGGCTTCATGTGGCCACGTACAGTTACGGGTTAAAGGCGCAGGATGCATGACATGATGCGTGTCCGGGTCCGGCCGTGCAGTGCAGGTGCAGCGGGGAGCGGGCCAGCCACGCAGCACATGACATGGTGGGCCCCGCAGTTCCGAAGAGGAGGAAGAGGAGAGCGTGCTGGTCCCACTCGAGATTGCCGCCGAGACGCGAGGAGGCACGCGTCCGGACACATGGGCCCCGGCGGTGATCTTGGTCCGGCCCGGTTTCTGTTGCTGTGGGGGGATGGGCTGGGCCGCTCGTACTATCAAGGCTTGCGGGCCCGCGCGACCTAAACCGAGCAGGGCTCGCTGATTTGCTGCCGGCAGGCGGCGGCGCCACCGCCCCGGCCACCAGGCAGGGGCCGCGGCCTTTGCGCAGACAGAGAACTGATGTGCAAACTTGTTCAAAGGCGAGCGAGAGATGGCCAGGGGAGGAGGGGCACGCACACGCACGAGAGTTTTTTTGAGAGAGCTGCTCAATGGATGCTCAGGCACAACTGCAGTCACATGAAGCTGGTGATACATGCATGCATATGGCCATATGGGTGTGTGGACCATTCTAGTTACGAGCAGCAGTTTGCTTGCCACCTACCCAGCTACATGCATGGGCTCAATCGATAGATGTGGGGATTGATCGACTCACATGACGAAGCCGCCGGCCTTTGATCTGCATGCATGCCATGCATACTCGCATCAGCTGGGGCTCTCGATCGTGCGCGCTGTCCTTCTTCGATCCAGCTCCGATCATCCATGTCCATGATAGGATTCGATGGGTACGTTTCGGCGCATCCGTTGATCCGTCCGCGTCGATCTCCTCTGGTTTGGGGCCGGGCCGGTGCGATCGAGAATCGTGTGTCATCGTGCGTCGAATTCCGATCCGCTGATCCGTCCTGGGTGCAGTGCAGTTGTGTTGTGTGCCCATGTCTTGGTTGGAAAGAGACGCTGACGCGGACGTGAGGGTTCCATCGAACAGTGCCGCGGTCGGCAGTGACCATATCGATCTGTCTGTTACTCTGGTGTCAGCATGCATGGTGAGGCAATTGACTGTCAAGATTATCTACAAAAGGAAATCACAACAACTCTGAACAAAACGGGGATGTAGCTCAGATGGTAGAGCGCTCGCTTAGCATGCGAGAGGTACGGGGATCGATACCCCGCATCTCCAATTTATTCTGAATTTTTTTTTGTCTTTTTCTCCCCTGCTAGTTTTTGCATTTTTTTGTCTTTTTTATTTTTGTCTTTTTCTCCCCTGCTAGTTTTTGCATTTTTGTCTTTTTTTTCCTGTGCTAGTTTTTTGTGTTTTTTTCTTGTCTTTTTTTTCCCTATACTAGTTTTTTTTTTTCCTGTACAAAGAAGTTAGTTTCTTTCTATTTTTTTTTGGGTTGTTGTTGCCGAGAAATTCTAGATTAATCCGTAATCTCCCATATGAATAAAAGCTAATCTATTTGTGTTTTGGTATGTGGCTCCAAGAATTAGAAAGTCCTCTCACGAGGGATTCAACACTAGTTGGGTTTCTTCTCCTTTGGTCCTCTTTCTTCCAAGTCACCTGGTACTTCCTTCATCCCAAATCAGAAAGTCGTTTGATTTTTTTTGACAACAAATTTGGCCACTCGCCTTATTTAAAAAAATTTGTGCAAAATATCACCTCTTTTGCCGTGCCTTTCTTTATTAATAAAAGTTCTTATAGAATGACTTAAATTTGACTATATTTGTGCAAATTTTTGAATAAGACGAATGGTCAAACTTGGAGCAAAAAAAAAAAAGTCAAACAACTTACAATTTAGAATGGAGGGAGTACATTACAATGCCAATCACCTTCTAGATAGATCGTTACAGATGTTCTAAGACTAAGGTCCCGTTTGGTTTCCATAAGTCGTGTGTCTAAAAATCGCTGACTTGTAAGTCATGCCAGCTTTGGTTGTAAGTGACTTATAAGTCGTGGTGAAAAAAAAAGAGAGTAACTTATAAGTCAAGATGAAAAAAGAAAAGAAAATGGTTGCAAGGCCCATGACTTAATAAGTCCATACTATTTGGTAAAATAAGTTACTTATTTCACTTTTTGACTTAATAAGTCCCATGACTTATAGAAACCAAATAGCCCCTAATCTTTCCCTAAACCGCCTTGATATCTTGGCGTCCTTTATGATCAATTCTTGGCTCTGCTGCTTGTCATTAATTAATGTACTTGCATGAGTAAGTACATCTAAAGATGGAAATGGATGATAATTAAGATCCTTAATTGTTTCCGTTATCAACGAGAGGAACAAAAATGGCATACGCAGGAATACGAGAATGAACAAATATGGATGAAAATCACAAACTTAAGCTCCAATCATGATATACTATGTGTTTTGGTATTTGGTTCCAAGAATTAGAAAGTCCTAAAAATAATCCTCGTATACAAAACCCCTCATATAAATGCTGGCAATATTACGTACTATCTACTAACTATGTTTTAAATTATAGTTTGGTTTGACCTTTTGATCCTAGTTTAACTACTAGTCTTATTTTAAAATATGTTGAAAAATATTAACATTATCTCTACAACATAAAAAGAACAAAGAGGAGACATTTTTTTGGTGCGACATTCACTTTGAGTCCGCCCAACCACCACCTCATGCGAACCCGAAGGGAGAAAAGGAAACAAATCGTCGATGTGACCTAATAAAGGAAGGAATTAACCACGTAATAAAGGAAAGAATTAACCATGCAATAAAGGAAGGAAAAGAAAACAAATCGCTCATGCTACCTCATAAAGGAAGGAATTAACCACGCAGTAAAGGAAAGAATTAACCACATAATAAAGGAAGGAATTAACCATGCACGTTGGTTGTTGCGATAAAAATACTCCTACTCTTCCACCCGTAAATAGAAGGAGAAAATCTAGGAGAAAAAAAAAAAAAAATCCCACAAAGACCTATTCTCCTCTCGATCGAAGGAGTTTTTTTTTCCTTTTTTTGAGCTTCTGTGAGAGAAAATTAGGAAACTAAAAATAAAAAGATCCGCATGCACCCCTCCCCAAGCCCAAGCGAATTTAGAAGGTGCGATCAATCACGCCTCCACACCCGCACGCAAATTTGAACGGTGCGATCCTCTCCACCCATGAGAATTTGGAAGGTGTGATCAATCACGTCCTCCCTACGCCCATGTGAATTTGAAAGGTGCGATCAATCACGCCCTCCCAATCCGCACACACAAATTTGGAAGGTGCGATCCTCTCCACCCATGCGAATTTGGAAGGTGCAATAAATCAGCCCTCCCCACGCCCATACGAATTTGGAAGGTGCGATCAATCACACCCTCCTCACCCGAACACAAATTTGGAAGGTGCGATCACTCACGCCTCCTCACACCCATGCAAATTTGGAAGTTGCGATCAATCACGCCCTCCCCACCCGTGACAAAAATTTGGAAGGTGCGGTCTCTTCCGCCTTCGCACCCGCATGCAAATTTGGAAGGTGCGGTGTCTCTGGCCTCTGCACCCACACACCAATGGTCAATTATGCATACACAGGTACTTGATAATATTATCTTAGGTGAATTACGAAGAAGGCCATAAAATAGAGTTTAAAAACCCGCGATATCCATGATTGATTGTGTTACTTTCACAAAACTTATTTGAATTAAATGTCACTTTAATATTATTATTTAATTTTATAGTATTGTTATCTTATCATGCGATCTATGTGTTTTTATATAAAATTTAGTTATCCCGTAGCAACGCACGGGCGTTAACTAGTATGTAGTATAATAGTACTACTTTACATTTGAAATGACGTGGACTGGTCGAAAAAGTGAGGTTCACGCTTCTTCCTTGGGAAGGGATGTGCTGTATGGAGTGCCTCGGCCTCGTTTAGTTGATTGAAAAATTTGCAAAAAGCACTACTAAACTCCTGTTGTAGCACGTTTTATTTATTTGTGATAAATATTATTCTACTATGGCGTAACTAGACTAAAAAAATAGTCTCGTGAACGTAATGTACATCTAAATTGTGTAATTAGTTATTTTTTTATCTACATTTCATACTCTAAATATATGCTTTTGATGTATTTAATGTGATGTGACGGAGAGATAGCAGAAAAAGTGTTAGAAGGGGTGTTCAGTTGCTATACAAGAACCCAAAAAGTGCTGATTCCTCGTCACATCGAATCTCTTATCGTATTTTTAGAAAGATTAAATATAGGTAAATAAAAAAACTAATTGCACGCTTTTAAATTCGAAAAGACGGCATCAATCTTTTAAGCTCTAGTTAGTCCACGATTAGACACTAATTACTAAATACAAACGAAAAGTCTTCTACAAGAAGACAACCCAAAAATATTTCACCAACTAAACACCCCTAGCCATGGCCGAGTGAGGAGTAGTTCGGCGGGTGATGTGATGCTATAGAAGCTGCATGCTGAATTGATTGATTGGGTTTACAGCAACGCGTGTACTGTATGGTGCCACACTGATGGGATCATGCACCCGTGTCGTGTGTACAGGCACAGACGCACATGCTGCCGCCCGGACCCTCCCCGATCGACCTACCTGATCCCCCCCACGAACGTCCGGCACGCTGGCCGTGGACACGTGCGTGCAGCAGCGACAACCAAGAGTGGGGGCACTGAGACACTGACACTGACGGCTTCGATCGATCGGCCGTCGGCGCACGACGAATTGAAGTCCGGCCGGGATCAGATCCTTCATCATCAATTCCTTCGCCGATCGAGCACGGGAGGTAGCGGTGAAGAAACCAACTTCCCGTGGTGTCGTGCAAGTCCCGTCGAAGAAATAAGGCAAGTACATTTCCTGTTGTCCTTATAATTGCCGAGCTACACTACGCGCAACAGATAATGGTTATCTTTGAAGTTGTCTTTCAGAAGAATCGTATTTCCCTTAATTTATGGAGAGAGTAAAAATAGGATTGTGAGGTGCATTCAGTTTCACAACAACTCATACACTTGATTTAAAAAATAGTTGTCCCATAGTCTTAAATTCTAGTTCATAAGGTCGTTGTTTCGCGGCGCCCAACTACCTCATTCTCTCTCCACCTCTCTCTTCCTCCACATCATCAAAAATCCTTGCTGGCGATCGTCGTGAGGGGCGGCCTTCGGCCGCGCGGGCTTTACGTGAAGAATGCACCGCCCCTAATGCAATGTACAGTTTCCCTGCCATGTGATGTGAATTTTGAGCAAGGAACAAGCCGAGCTGTCGAGTGAATCGCGCAACAGTAGGATCCGAGTGCCCACCTCTGAGCTACTAGCATGTCCTTGGATTTCCCACGCTGGCGAGCACGACATAACACCTTCCGTGGCAGCATCGAGTTTCAGAAGCTCAATCGCTCGATCGACTTTCTTTACAACACCGTCCCCTCTTGTTCAGTTCAGTGCAGGTTCAGACTACAGATGAAATTGTATGTACGACCATTCATTCCATGTTCGTTTTCCAGTTTTCACCCCGATGGATGGATGGAACCAAACCAACGGTAGGAGCAGAAAACGGAAAACGACGGCCGGCATGAACGGCACGGTAGGGACAGCTGTGGTGTGGTTGCTTCAGGAATCAGGATAAAGCTTGGGGCCCGCTGCTCTCTCTCTTTTTCAGAACCAGCCAAGCCAACTCGCATTATTTGAAATGAACTGCAAAATCTAGCTGCATGTCTAGTCTAGTAGTACTGACAGTTGCGCTCCTGTCTGTCTGGACGCGCATGTCCTGATGCATGCCTTGAGGAGGAGTATGTGTCACTGTCAGTGTGTGTGTGTTACTGTCACGAAGCAGCAGCATCACTTTTGAATTTCCGTCCGACCGGAGTAGACGATCCTCTGCTTTTTGGACTTGTCATCATCACATAATCCAAACCGGAAGTAGATTTGATGGGCTAAGATGGAGTAGTACCAGTAGAGATGCTACGAAGTCTTGATGGGCCCGGCCCATGATGGTAACCTGAAGCTGTTAGCTTGCAGTGACGGATGAAGGTTTTTTTTTTTTTTTTTTTTCACAATTCAAATGCAATGCAGACATTCCTTCCAACCCGCACGCACACCCAATAGACCCATGGGGGCCCATGCTGGCAACCCGAGCCTGCAAAAGCCCATATGTAAATTAGCATCAATGTTAGGTCTTTTCATTAGCTTAAGTTTTTTCTTCCAAAACCTGTATACACACACGCGTACACACATGTAGATTCACTTCTATGCCTCCATCCATGAGTCGGATAGGCAAATCTCTTTAGGCACTGTTTGTTTACTAGGAATCGGAAAGTAATAATCTATACCTACTAATAAAGAAAGAAAAAATTTCCGCCAAAATTTTCTTCCACCTTTTTTCCTTTCACCTTTTTTCCGTATCCGTATATAGGGCTGAGATTTCCAACGTACATGACATGTTACACACAAACGTCTGCCCTGTATACGAATCACAGCCGGAAACGTGATCTCCGAGTTCGTGTCCCAAACCAATTCCAAAAGCAAAGAAAAGCACATAAACGTCCATAATTAGAGGCACACAAACAATAATTGATTCATAAATTTCCGTATGCAAAACTTTTCCAAATCGAGTATGCAATGGATCGAACAAAACAATATAAAAGCAGAGCCACAATCGTGGTACGAGCAACGGTCGATGCTTGGCACATGTTCTAACGACGTCGAAGAGCAAAGAGGATGGAGAAAGAGAGATGAATTTGCTTGCATTGTTTGCTTCAACGCAGGAACGTCGGCGTAATCGGTGACCAGCATGGATTGAAGCAGCGGACAGCACTATTTGAAATGAACTGCAAAATCTGGCGTGCATGCTAGAGCTAGAGCGGCGCGCTGGAGCTCGATCTGGACGCGCGATGTCCTGCGCGGGCGCCGAGATGGAGCTCAGTGTCACTGTCGGGCGTGTGCGTGTCCTGTCACGAAGCATCAGCGATGGCTTTTGAAACCTAAACGGTAGTCAAATGGGCCTTGGCCCAGGACTTGCAGCCCAAAATGAATATGACTTATACATCTTTTATACGTCCACGGAGAAAAACTAGTAAAAAGAAACACAAAAAGGTCAAGATTAAGACCTACTTTAGAAAGGATAAAAAAAAAAAAGACCTACTTTAGAACAAAAAAAATAAATTGTGATAATTGCAATGCAACGCAAGAGAGTATGTTTGCTATGTCTTGATATTTAATTGAAATAAGGATGGCTCAACTAAAATGAAATAAAATAGCTAGGTTTTAAGTTTTTTCTTCAATAATATCCACCATTGTATATATAGACATGTTTGCTATTAGTATCTAACACTATGGTTCCACGTGTCGGAACGCAAATCTCTTTAGGCACTGTTTTTACTAGTCTAATAATAAAATGAGAAATACTTTCGAGGTATTGATTTCAATTCATGGGATCCAAACAGGCTCTAGCGCATTGAGGGATGGCCATCAATATTTTGTAACTTCTATTTACGTGAGCCACCGATGGCCATCAGCATTAAGTTTTTTCATTAGTTCAACCTTTTCCCCATAAAACATAGTACTTAAACACATTAGAGACATCATCACAATCACTAAAAAATAGCGCAGTTAAATTCTGAAAGAAATATAAAAAAAAATATACTTCACTCAAGGGAGGCAGTGCATTTTGAAACTGAGAAAATGTATCTTCGCTCATGATCATATCACATCAGCTACATATAAGATTCTACTCCGGCACCGCAAACTCGGCAGCTAATGAGAAAAGTTTCCCCTGCAAGAAGCATATATAAAATCATAAAAACGCCATCGACATCAAGCTCCGCTACTCAAGCAGTGCAGTGTCTGAAACGGCTTTGGTTTACACAAATGAAACAACATGACTTCGCAGCTTGGCCAGAGAGCACCGGCAATTCGTCCCTCAGAAATTAATTATATACACTCCTCATTTTCAAGCGTCAGATTGAAGATTTTCAGGAAGGGAGGGGAGGCAGGCCTGCCCCATTGCTGCTAAACTAATGTTTCAGGTCGATCATGTTGCTTTTGATTAATCGGTTGCCCATTCAATCACGTCGTCCAATCTGGCAATTTGCATGGCCTGGTCACCAACTAACTCATAGCTCTCAGATTATTGTCCTTGTCGGTCGAGGAACTAAATATCTAGCTTCTCAATGATTTGAGAAATATATATAGATATGCACGCCGGCTTCATCAACCTACTTGGTAATATATATTACAGTACTAAAACTTCTTTCCATATATACTACTCTGCACACAACACAACAGTCAAAAAAATAATAATCACGAACTCACTATCCCTACAGAATAAGCATACTAAATCTCTACTTTGTTCTTTCTGGAAGGTTGCTTCTTGTCAACAAAAAGTTTTCAAGAAACAGCCAAAGAAAAATAATGTAAACAAACGTTGTCAGAATAAGCACATCTCTGCATTCCTGTTATCACTTAACCACAATCCAGCAGCTATTAGTAACTCTGCCCAACTTACATTCAAATATGTTACTACTAAAAAACTCTTCCCATACCGGTCCACACACAACACAGCATAACACAAAGGACGAATAATAATGATAATAATCAGGAACTAATGCTCACTACAGAATAAGCATACTAAACCTCTACTAGTACTTTCTTCTTTCTAAATATGTTCTCTCTAGTCAACAAGACAGCCCAAGAACATATAAATATATTGGACAATACAATTTCAACATGGACATTTAAACTTGGAGAAGAAAGAACTTATAAATATATTGGACAATACAATTTCGTTAGAAGAGGCCAGGAAGTAAAAGCATATATTCAGATTTTTACTAGAAATAAATTAAAGATCATAAGGGTATCTATCCATACTTGACTCGATCAATCAGAATGACTTTTCTTGCTTCACCTGTATCGATCCATGCATGAAATAGAATTAATTTGAATATTAAGACTAAACGTAGCACTCATATCAAGTTAAGGACCAAAACATGGCAGGCAAAGACCAAGCAGTTGCAATCCATTCTAGCAGCGGCAACAACCGGCAAAAACTCGGTGCAAGTGTCATGCAGGTTCAGTGCAGGTAACAAGAGCCTTCTACGTCAAGTCCCTGAAGTTTACCAAAGGAAAAGGTCTATCTATGCAGATTGAAGTTGGTTTAGCTGCAGACGTTCACACCTGATAATCTGAGTGACGTGAAGATCATTTGACTGATTCATCGGTAGTATATATGACGCCGGTCAGATGACGAAAGTTAGGTTCCTTTGCATTTCATTTGGCGACCTTTTTGTGATCTTTTCCAGGCAACATGTACAAAAGCGCATGTACCTAATTGCCCCTTCCTAAAATAAATCATGGATCTCGCTCGGAGTATCACTGGATTGATTTTCTTGAGTACATTAAGTTGACCATGGGAATTTACTGTTAGATTGATCTCCTTATGGATAAATAAATTTTAAAAAAGTGTGTAAGTTGCGTGTGGAAAGTAAGTGTAGTGTTGGTGTTTGTCACAATCTTAAGCCACCATTCAATTTGGACATGTCAATGTCAGTAACATGTTGTATCAAAGAGTTATGAATTAAGAGTGTCATAAAGTTCAGAGTTGTGCACATATATGGTGTTGATGCACCTATACCGCCATCCTCCTGAATGGCCAATTGAATATCACCGAAGCTTTGTTGTGTCTATGTTGCTAGTGTTAATCTAGCATTAATATTTAATCCTAGCAGATTGTAAGAAATCAGGAACATTTTGCAACGAATGAGGAGATTTCCTCCACATAGCGTGAGGGGCAGGCTCCGGAAGCTAGGCAATGAATGATGAAATTTCCTCTGCATTAGTAAACTAAACCAGCTTGAAAACGCCATTGACATGGAGCTTAATTTGGCACCCACTCTGTTGCTATCGTCTGAAGCGTCTTTGTTTTGAACAAATCAAACAATAATCTAGCTTCCCAACTTGCCCTGGCATAAAAATACACAGCTCATTTTCAGGCAGCAGATTTAAGATTTCCAGGAATGGAGGCAGCCGTGCCCCATCGCCGCTAAACAAATGTGAAAACGTTTCAGGTCATGATCCTGTTGGGTGTTGATTGATTGCTAGTTGCCAGCAATCACATTCACAGGTCACCACCTGATTCTTCAGTTTATTGCTCGCTCGGAAAACTGGGCATCTGCCGAACGATTTCATCTTGCAAAATACGCGCCAGCATTCAGCTTGATTAAACGAACGGCACACAGTTATTTGGAGGTACCGCAGCAAAGCCCATGGGTGTTTGTTTGTGGCTGAGAAGACAAATTGTGCAATGTTTATGCGTGCTACATTATTTGACAGGCACACAGTACCTTGTTTATTTCATCAGTAGGCTGCTTATGACAACGCCAGCCAGTTTGATCTTTGCATAGTCCGATCAGGGCAAGAATTGGTACAAGCAAAATCTGGCATAGGAGTATATGTCAAGCACGTTCAGACATACGGATGAGGGTGCGAGAATTCAACCAGTACTGTGTGTGTGTGAAGCTTGAACATAGAAGATATTCAGTTGTTATAACCATATATATACGTTAACATCATCTTTCAACCAGAGTTCCTTGCTTGACTTGTATAAATGCATGAAATAAATGGAACAATATGCAATTTAAAGCTGTTAACGCGCCGAAACGTAGTACTGACACTAGTTTCAGGTCAAGTCAAGGACACCAAAGTCCAACTGACACGGCAGGAAAATACCAAGCAATTTCAGGTTTGACTCCTGTGTGCCAACTGGCCTTATCAATCCGTCAGCTAACTCGAGATCACGCTACAATCGTTTTCAAAGCAAACACTATCAATGCGTCAGCTAACTTTCTGTAGATAACACTGTACCTGCCATTTTATTTCTATCTCTGAAGTTCGTTTTTATTTCCATTCTGTATTTGTTATTTCAGTACCCTGAGCAAGGGCTTCAGTCAATTCTCTGGTTTTCAGTAAATTCAGTAGGGATAGTCCAGAGTTCAGAGATTCAGTTTGCAGTTGTTCCTTCTTCAGTAACTAAAACCTCATCTTGTTCCAGCGAACTGTTTCTGAAATCTGCTCCTATTAATTTCATTTCATTGTGAAAAAGCAAACCAAATCACTACCCACGCGCTTAAATGACAAATTGCAAGTTAACTGACGCAGATGTTCTAGTTTGAGCAATGGATGACGCCATTCTTGTGACGATCCTTCGGTGACTTCACAAATCACAATGCATTTGGTTTGGTGCCTTCTGCTGACATCGCGCAGGCGATTGAAGGGCACTGCCCTCCACAGCATGACTGATTCTCCCACTAGTTTCGAAGGACAGCTTTCTTGTGTCAAATTTTGAAACCCAAATTACCCGACATGAACTTCTCATGTAACCCCTGGATGTGTGTATGATACGCCGATGTTGCCATATATTCCTGAACAAAGATTGAATTATGTCATTCGGGTGATGTGTCAAGAACATATGGCATGACAGTCTAACTGATATATTTTTTTTCTCATGATTACTCTGCATGACCAGATAATAACTTGTCATAGAGCGGCGACTGATCATCAAAAAACATAAATGGTACGTGCCATCATGTTGAACAAGTATATATGCATACATTAGTGATAAACATATATTTTGTATTTTATTGATCATAAAAAAATATTCCCAATGATACCGATAATTTATTTAAACTATATTAATATTGAAGACACTATTTTTTGCAGGTTGTTACTCTAGATAGTCTATACGTTTTGACTGATAATTATGAACCAATGACAGGGGTCGATGAGCTTAGGCTGTTTTAGGCATACGTGGCTTCAGATGGCAACGAATAAGAGCCGAAGCTGCAACGAATAACTATTTTGGTGATGAGCTTAGGCTGTTTTAGGCGTACGTGGCTTCAGATGGCTATGGTTTCCTTGCTACAAAAAAAGATGGGCATCAATAAGAACCGCATGCATATGTTGATAGAAATGGACTCCAGTACATTTTGAGAAAGAGTGAAAAATAGCTCCTTGGTACAGTAAATAGAGGTGCCAGAGTTGGAGTCACCTGGAGCTCAACCCGAACGGCCTTAGGTGAGCTAAAATTCGGCCTTTTGCGACGTTATCAATAATAAGTCACTTTGAATTTTTTTGGTTTATCCATTTTGCTACGACATCTAGGCATATTATTATATATTTAGATGGCGTGACAAAATGGGGTGTCAAAAAAAAAAAGCAGTGCTTAGAAAAAAAAGAAACTACTACATTGGTTTCTTGGAGCGCAAAAGGGTGAAAATCCATTGATATCCTAGTTGCACGTATACTACACTTAGAATAATGTTTCTATAAATAGGAAATTAAGGGACTTGAAGAAAAATGCCTTTAACAAAATGCCTTCTATAAAGGTTGTGTTGTAGTGTTTGGTGTTAGTTATTGTCTTGGGATTAATTTCATATTATTGTTTTACTATCCCATCTCAGAAACCACTCAAAAGTACTCATCAACAGAAAATTGCATGCTGTGGGGGGAAGATCGAGATACATTTGTTTCTGTTCATTGTGCAGTGCACTGATGTTATCATTTAATTTCCTGGATACCATTTGAATAATTTCTGCGTATGTCTAGTGATGATGTGTCAAAACTCAAAAGCATATGATTTGTAACTCTCCTGTATTAGTATAGGTACTTTTTCTTAGCATGTTTGAAAAGTGAAAACTGATCAAAGCAGCGATTAATAACCATCAAAGGGGTCCTTGATAAATGCATATTTAATTGATTGTGTGTCAAATAATCAAAATTATGCGACTTCTATATATGTATATATGAGTAGTAGCTTACAAGTTTTCTGACCTAGTTTGTTGCCTATTATTAGGCCATCAACAATAATTATATATATAATATAATCCTTGTGGAACTGTCTCAGAGCCAAGTTGGAGACACATTTGGTTCTAGTACAGATAACATGTCGCTTTCCATAAGATCGTGCCCAAAATCAATGTCTGAATTAATTTGTAGATTAGATATACTTAAATGTGTTTTTCTTGACAGAGAAATATGCCAAACTCTTTTGAGCCAGTATCTCTCTTGTCAGTTACTCCTCAGTTTTATTTCTTTGTATGTGTTTCGCATGGGGATCCAAATGTCCAACTGTCGCTACTCCTAATACCTTGTCATTTGATGAAGAACCATTTATGTGATTTCAAACAAAGGTGTAAATTGCGCCACTATTACAGGCCAAAATCTTAGAGTAGAAATCATTGTGCGCATTGGTATCATTGTACGTACATCAGCCTCCAGTTGGATCTAAACTTACACCTGTTGTCATATGTCCTCTTTATAAATCCAGTGTTGTGTCACTGTGGCCTCCTAAGAAAAAATTTATGTGCCTTCGCAATTGAACTGCAAATCAGCATTGTTATGTTTAATTATTAGTCGCATTCTTAGATCATGTAAAGAAGTCCTAACCTCATGCTAAGTATATTAATGAAAGTAACTACATGGATAAGGCTACCTAAGTCGAATGCTTCAGTACAAACAGTACAAGTCTGTTCGTCTTATTTAAAGCCAGATGAACAAGCCATGCCTCTAGGTTAGTACAAAATGAACTATATGGCATTTTTGGTTCCCATTATGAACTCGCCTAGCCTCGCTTTGCCTAGTGGGAGCACGCCACGAGAAAATTTCCCCACGGAGGCGAGCCATTTTGGCTCTCACGAAAACTAGCAAAATCTTGCCAACATACTCCCTCGGGATGGTATTAGAAGGCACTTAGGACAAAGGGGGTCTTCAAAACACAACTTTGACCTCTTATTATTATAAAAATATTTATGGAGATGTGATATATGTATACTTTTATCAAAGTATTTTTTAAGACAAATCTACTCATATAATTTTTACATTTACAAACTCAACAACTTAAAAGTTATTGAAACATTTATATTCTCGATGTTTGACCCAAACCTTGTCCAAAAATCGACTTCTAAAACCATTCCATGTAGTAGGTTCGAAGGCACTTTGACAAATTCAAAATACTCAACTTGCTAGGACTCCTTGATTGGCTATTCAGGACCATTCCAAGCAAAACTCACCCATGCCCATAATGGGGTGCCGTGCAGCCGTTACCTCCTACGCTATCCTTCAACTTGAACATGTCCAATTTATATGCAACACATCAATAGCCCTTAGTAAATACATACATAAACGACCCAATCAATGGGCCCTTGAAACCCTAATTTCATGTAGTCCTCTTTCCTTCACTCCTCCCATTCATCCCCTCAATCCTTTCCTTGTTCCATGGTCCCCATTCATGACCTTTGGGCCCACCACAATCAGCCCTTCTTTATCTCGTACCATGGTGTCCTCCTCCAAGCTGCTATATATGGCCACCACTACTCCTCTAGGTTCCTACCTTCAACTTATCTCCTCTAGTCTCTTGCTCCCTCACCCTTAGTGAATAGTTATGATACCTACTCCAGGTGGCCAAGATTATGGTGGCATTCTCTTGACATCTATACTAGACATGCCATTCTCCATCAATTACTTTTTTTGATGGGCCGACTGAGCTTGTATTACACAATGAATTATTTGTAGTGTCATTCCTAGGCCTAAGGTTGAGCCGATTTTAAATTTTGAATTCATAAATGAGCCTCTAATGGATGTCATGCCACACTGATGGCAAATATCGATCCTAATAGGGCCCATACTAACGCCATGGCCAGATGTGGACACTATGTATACCAAATTTTTATCTCTTAAAGGGATCTACAATATTGTATTTTGCCATTTTTATTTAAGATTGGTTGGAAGTTCAAATATTCATATTAAGTTACCAAATTTTTTTTTTGAATTCCTTAAATGACCTCTAATGGATGAATATCTACACTGATATTGTAGTGATCAGTGTGACCTAAAAACTTTACGTTTGAGTTCTTTTTTAGAACATTTAGGAGCACAAACATTTAATTTGATTGACGGGCTTGACTCGAATTCAACTGTAGCACAAGAGGCGCGAACAATGAAAATAATGTAGCAAAATAACGAATGGATTTAATTTCGTGCATTGCTGCCAGGACCATGAGAGTGAATGCTAAAAAAAGGACCTTGAGGATGAAAGCAGGGACATGCCAATAAAAGTATACTGAGTAGGCGCTACGGCGTGGACTAATCTAGTATTTAAACTTGAATGGATTAGCACAAACAAAGTGCGAGGTGATTATTACCACACGTAGTGAGTTACTAGTGACCCACGTGTAAGGAAAAATTGGCACCGAAAGGTAAGAACAAATTATGCTGTATTTTTATTACCTACACAGGTGTTAACATCAGAGGAGCTATATATATACTATGCCCTTATGCCAGCACGAAGTCGATGGATAGTCAACTTTAAAAAAACATGGCCAAGTCAAGGGAGGCAATGGTTTTCTAGAGGAGATAAGGCTAGGTGACAAGGAGTAACCCAACTAATGGCTGCCCTTCCACATCATACTTCGTTTTTTACCATAGCAACACTCAATAATCCAAGTCTAGAGATTTAGACCCTTTTTGTTAGAGGAAAAGGAGAGGAGTAGTGTGTGAGATTGCTTTTTTTTACTGGAAAACAAAATGGCCTTTATGCTGGGTTGGGAGAGACACCCACATCAGCAGTGCTCCTTTGACTGCATGCAAACAAAGCACTTGGGTTAAACTAATGCCAAATCTGATCTCCCATGGTTCAGCGATTTAATTGGAGTGCTTACGTTTGTAAAATAGCTTGCTTGACTACTTCTTATTACTTGGCTGCAAAGCAATTCAGTATGGAGCTCCACTTAAGTTGCCCCCTCTTAGTTCGATAGCATCAGTCCGCTGCGATAATTAAGAAGTGTTTTTTAGTTTTAACTATACAACACTATGTAAAAAACTGTCATATCCACCAGCGGAACATACAGACGCCGGACGAACGCACGTCTGTGATATTATTTTACAGACGCGCTTCCTCAACAAGCTATATATAATCTTTGCTAATTAACTTCCAAGGAAACTACACGGTTTCTTGGCAGAAGGAAACTGACGTCGTCCTAGCCAAAATGGCACTGCAATTGCTCACCAGTAATTAGTAATTGGTTAATGAGCGAGCTGAGGTGGTTGCATCATTGACACTCTGACCAGTCTTTCCCGTTGCGTTTACATGCAGAAGATGACACTTAATCATACATACTAAAGGCAACAATCTCAATCGACACACGTATGATCTGATCGAGTCAGGCCACATGTATATATACGTGCCTTTAGTTTAGACTATATATACACATATATACCTGCATCATCCTCTATGTAGTATTAGTAGTATAGTACCAAGTTTCGGACTAATAGGTATATATACATCAGTGATTTGTAACCAACACACAGAGCAACTAAAGGATAGAAGACAGCAATCAAAATCCATACTTCTTCCGTTCCAAATTATAAGTTGTTTTGACTTTTTCAGTTCGTCCATATAACTAAATGGATGAGCTAAAAAAATCAAAACAACTTCTAGTTTGGAACGATGGGAGCAGTATATTGGTTGTTGCCAACAGTGTGTGCTCGATGATCGTAGTACTGTTGTGAGTTCTTGTGACACAAGCCAGCCAGCAGTGCGATGGAGCTTGGACAGGGCATTATGATCTTGTCACTCGTGCGTGTGTCCCTTGCTGTGTCCCCTACGAGCCTACGATTATGATCTGCACCAAACCCTGCAATCTAATCCTGCTCCATCTTTCCACCCGACAGTTAGCATATGGCCTCAAGGTTTCGTGCAAATCCAGCTAGTTGATTGCTCTGTGCAAAGCCAGACAAATTATATTGCTGTTGCTATCATAGTGCAGTTATTTGCATATATGATATGCTAGCTTCTAGTCTAGCTAGTAGCAGTGAGCGAGCTACATTTCTTTCTAAGTTAGTACGTAGGTGTAGCGGTTATTAATACTGCAGTCATTAGAGAATATAAATATAATGGTAGATTTTGAGTATATGCTATTACCATGTTTTTAAGTAGCCAAACATGATAATAAAAAAAGGCAATATATGCACATATATAAGTGCGGAAGAACAAAGTAACATCTCTTTGTTAATTTCTTCCGCACAGTGTGCTCCTCTATCTACTCCCTTATTCTCACTTCACGACAAGTCAAGCATATCGGCCTCTAGGTTGGGCGGAATTGACACGTGTTCTTCGACCGTTGAAGTTGAGATGACGTCTGGGGGCTGCAGCTTCGCCCGGCAAATTATATTGCTGTTGCTATCATAGTGGAGTTATTTGGAGGATATGATATGTTAGCTTCTAGTCTAGCGGCGGTAGCAGTTGAGCTGAGGGTTGAAGGCGAAAGATATTTTTTTATTTGCTTGCTTATCCCCTAGAGATTACATGCCTCTTGCTTATATAGCCCGACTAGTGGGACTTGTAATCTAAGCAATCTCTATAAGGTTTCCTTATACGATCGGTATACCTTTTACAAGCATATCCTAATTTGTTCTTTCCTAATAAGGGTCTCCCTTATAGATGAGATATCCCCTTGCACACCAAAAATTACCTAAGATAATCCTAACTTGAATATGAAGCAAACTCGGAGTCGTATGGAAGAGGGAACGGCTCAGGGGGCCAGCCCTATTTCTTCCAGCCCCTACTGGGCCGGCGGCCGTCGCGTTTTGGCCCAATTAGCCACTCCCGGGGTGGCCCAATTCTGGTTCATGACACAAGCGTATTCTAGACTCCTCCAACTTAGGCTGTGGGGAGTAGCACCTCTCACGCATGTAATGATTGTTTCATCGTTCTCCTAATTATTATAAAGCAAAGCTCGAAAGCCAGATCTTTCAAACAAAAAAAAACATAGTTACCTTTGACCAAATATATATGAAAAATATTATTATTTATAATACATAATATCATTAGATAGGTCTTTGAATCTGTTTTTATATATAATAAAATTATTTAGAGATATAAATTCTGCTAAAATATTTTCTCTAAATCAAGTAAAAATAGTTTGACCGACACGTATCCCACAACGACAGGTAATAAGGGAAAGAGCTCACTACCGGACGTGCCTCCTTCGCCGGCGCCCGGGCGCTCGGTGAAAACCCTGTTTGCACTCGGCGGCGGCTTTTTTAGCTCCTCGCTCGACAAAGGCAAAGGCTTTCACCGAGCTCCTTTTTAGCCTCTCGCTCGGCATCTCCCGTGACTACTTTGTTGAGCGCCAATCCCCGCGCTCGGCAAAATGAATTCGCCGTTACGTCCGGCAAGAAGTTAACGTTATCATTGACGTCACGGCAACCATGTTCGCCGAGCGGTAGATAGCGCTCGGCAAAACACGACACTTTGTCGAGCGCCACCACACCTTCACGCTTGGCAAAGGCTTGGAGTTTGCCGAGCGCCACTGCACCTTCACGCTCGGTAAAACCCGTCGATTTGCCGAGCGCGATTTTCAGCGCTCGGCAGCGAGGCGATGTCCGGTAGTCGAGGGAGTATTTAGAGGCTACATAATTTGCAATAGAAGGTCCATCGATATACATAGGCTTTAAGATTAAGGTACTCGTATGCAAAGTGCAAACATACCATACATATGACAACCATGCATATTACTCACACATGCAGCGATCTCTTAGCCTAATAATACGTAATCTACATTAAATATGGAGGAGGACATATAGAGAGAGCTAGATGTATATAGTTCATGATGATGGTGCTGCTGGTGCATGCACACACCATATATACAGCCATGGACAGTGATCCTATCGACCTGCTTGAACGTAACTTCATATCTCTATTGGTGAATTCCATCTTGTCTTTTGGTCCTCTCGGTCGATCCATGCTGGTGCCGGAGCTGCGGCCTCTCCATCGCACGTAGGCTAGCTTCTTATATATGTACACATATGGCCTTGCACGGGCACGAGCATCGATCGTCGGCTGATGAAGCATGCACGGCGCCGGCACACGGCGCGGCGCGGCGCGGGTCTAGAGTCTAGACGCGGATGAGAGGTGCCGGCGGCGCGGGGACGTGGAGGCGACGCTGCAGCAGCAGCTGGCGCTGCTCCGACTCCTGCCGCTGCAGGCGCAGGTGCTCGCGCTGCCGCCTGATGAAGCTCTCCGCGCGCCGGAGCAGCTCGTCCGGCGAGATGCTGACGAGCACGTCCCGGGTGCGCCACCCCGTCTGCCTGGCCGCCGGCAACGGTTCCGGCGGTGGCTGCGTCGTCGTCGTGGCCGCCGCCGCCGCCGCCTTGGCGACCGCCGAGACGGACTTGCGCACCCGCACCGCGGCCGCCGTCTCGGCCACGCGCTGCAGCCTGGGGAGCTCCTCGTTGCCCCACGACTCGCTCTTCCGCACCACCACCGGCCGCGCCGCGCGCCGCTCCACGATCGACGCCCACAGAGAGTCCATCGAGACGTCTGCCTCGTCGTCATCGGCGGCGGCGACTGCTACAGCCGCCGGCGCCGTCTCCTCCTCCTGGCCACGGACACGTCTCTCGTCGCGGGCCGGCTCATCATCATCGCGTGCTGCCTCCGCCGCCACGGCGGTGGCCCGTGGGGTTGTCGGCGCGTCCAGGCCAGCCGGTTTCTTGCGCACGCGAGGGCGTTCGCTTCTCCTGGCCGCCGCTCTCGCCTCCCGGGTCAGCCTCTTGGACGACACCGGCGCGTCGTCCGCGCGGCTGGACGCCGCGTCGGAGAAAGCATCGTACTCCGACGAAGACGCGTAGAAGCTGCTGTCCACGGCGCCGGGTACGACAAACTCGCCGCCGCTGCCGTCGTGGGCGGCCGAGGACGGGGCGTCGTCGGTGTCGTCGTTGGCCGCCTTATTACCACGGCGACGGGAGGAGGAGACGACGAGCCAGACGATGATGACGTTGGCTGTCACCCACAGGAAGATGGGCGAGAAGAAGAAGCCGGGGGTTGTAGGCGTCGGGATGTAGTAGGAGCCGGCCGCCTCCGCCGCCGTGGCCGCGAGGAAGACGACCACGACGGCCATGGTAGCAACCGCCGTGGCCTTGAGGGAGGAGCTGCTCATCATGGCAAGCGCGGAGGGAGTGGTGGTGCAGGTTGGTGTGGTGTGGTGGTGTGTGAAGGAAGGAGAAGGGGGAAGGCCAAGCAACCACGGTGGAGCGGTTTATATAATGCCGGGCCGCCGGGGGCTGCACGCTGGACTGACAAACCGGCTTGGGATTGCAGTCGCTTTGCTGTGGGCCATGGAGTGATTTGGGTTAAGTAGTTGGGTAAAAGACTAAAAGTGCATTTTCTAACCTTGCAATACAAACGATGGAATTGGGTTACAACCGGTAAAATCGGCCAAATTTCACTTCAAAGGGATATTGAAAATACATTTCTACGTTCTTTAAAAATTACAAAAATCTATAATAATAATAATAATATTCAAAATATGTCAACTAATTTGTTTTAAATTAGGAAATTATGAAAAGGTGAAAGTTGTCTAGCTCATGAGACATTTCCATTCCATGAAATTAACGAGACCACAAAATCAGGCAACACTAGTCGTCGTTACTCAGAGTCAGAGGACATGTCACGTATACGACGGTACGACGAGAGGAAAGAGATAGGTAGGCACTAAGGATTTTAGTGGCACACCCCACACACACTCAAATCAAACATGAGCAGAGCAAATGACGTGAGTAGAAATATGAGTAGCAGTACATACGCCACGCAAGCAACTTGTTACCCTGATGTTCGCTTGAACTTGATATAGTCTTTTTCTCGCATAATAATAACAGATCAGCCGTATAAACCACGAGACAACAGCCTTCCATATATAAATAGAATGAAATGAGAATTCAATTTATTTCGTAAGGTCTCTGCTGATGAAATTGTGAAAGGTGGCGTCGAGGTACAATGAGACAGGAGAGGCGGCCCAATCAGTACAGGAAGCATTAACCAAGGAGGATTAGTACTCCTATGCAAGTCCGCGGTCGTCTCGCGAGGGTCACTAGTCAAACACCAACCCCATCCGATCCGATCCATTCCGACAGCCAGCATCATCAAGCCATATGCAAGCGTGATGCTGTTGCCCGGCCAGTGAAAAAATTTCCCAGGGGACACCATCATCTGCACGTGATAGCTACACGTACGCGCACCTAGCTACACAGCCTTACACTACACTAGTGTATATACATATATATTCTAGAGCGCTGAGAAAAATTCAGCGATAGCTACGTACTAGCAGGTCGTCGTCGTCGCTCGCTGCATTTGTTTATGAGCAATTTCTGAGCAGCGAGCGAGCTAGGTGCCGTACGTTAATTATAGGAGAGAAAGAAACAGTCGAGAGACTTATCTCGTCGATGGAAAAGTACAGTAGAAAAGGCACACACACATCGATCATAGACAATATCGATCTATGTCAGCGACGGCCATGTGTCCGCGCGCATTTTCTCCGCTGTCTTTGAAAAAAAAGGTGCACGCTACTATAAGTCGAGTATATATGATATGATTATCGCACTACGTAAAAGCCACAGTGATTGCTGACCTGGGCCAGTGGGCCGTGGGTTATCTTTGTGGCTTCTAAAAATTCTATATAGCTTTTACAATCTGATTGTTCGGATTTGTATAATCTCACACAGCTGGCGGCTCTTTCTACTCCGTAGTAGTAACTTTTAACGACTTTTGGTTTGTGGATAGACGAAAGTTCTAAGAGCTCGACGTACGATCTAAAGTTGATCCAAAGTTCCAAACAAGTTGCTAGCTTTTAACAAAAGCCGAAAGAAGCTACAGTAGCTTTTACTAACATCGTCCTCAAATTGATGAAAATGAAGATATCCCACTATCGTGTTGAAAATGCACGCATGCGTAATTGGGTGTGTGCTTCTTCGGTATTATACTGTCATTCCTAATTTCTTGAATGTGCAAAAATGTACCACATGATTTTTGCCTCTGTGTCATCTATCTAGGTCTACTATACCTTTCAAAGTGCAGTTTTGGGTCCTTAATCTTTTTATTATGTAGTGTATTGTATGTCCATACCGGTTCATGAGAGGGTTAGATCCGACGTGCGTGGCATGTCCATGGTGTGACATCATGTGTGTTTCTTACATGCATGTGGGGGTGGATGTAAAATTAGCAAACTAGCTCTCTCTCTCTCTCTCTCTCTCTCTCTCTCTCTCCGCTCCACCAATCCCCCGAGCTCATCGTGGCGTCTCTGGGCGAGTAGGAGGCGAGTGGAGGAAGGAGGAGGTGGCAAGTGTTCTCCAAAGGATCAACGGTGACGTGTGAGCTCATGGCGGAGATCGAAGACAGGATGGCGCTTGACTACAGGGTCTAGTGGCGAACTGGTGATCACCATATGGTAAATCTCGAGGATGGTGGCTAGGTTGCGTGAAAAAGGGAAGCCGCCTCCATAGCAACAGTAAGTCAAAAGGGGAGTCATCTTAACAAGGATTATGCATATCTTGGGATCTGGAAGGCCCGAATTTCATCCCGTCTTCACCCTCTCCTTTTGATTTAGACACATCACCTGCAATAGTGTAGACATCAATCAAAGATTATTACTTCCATTGACTTACCGATGTACTAAACAATGAACAATGAATGCGCTGAAAATGAGCACGAAATAAGTAATTTTGGATAGTCACATGTACGAAAGACGAACTTAATCCTTATGTAGGTCCCATACAATATTAGTCAGTGTAGGGGAAAAAAACTCAATCCGCGGTGGCAGATCAGTGGCGAATCCAGAAAAGAGTTATCGGGGTCATCACTAGAGAAAGCTGGTGCAATATGATCAGTGGCGGAGCCGGGAAAAAAACACAGTTGGGCGAACTTCTAATGACCGACTAAACCAAAATCAAAAACATTGCAATCACACAATTTTAATGCGAAGTTGAGATTATACCTCAAATTTGAAGAATACATTTAACCTCAAATTACCATTTTTTGTGTCTTCTTGCTGCCAATGGGCCCCTTGTGCACTGGCCTACCGCTCCCTCCTCGTCCTCGACCAACACCCACTTTGGAGCCGAGCCGGAGCTGCTCGATTCGCGACCACGGCCATCACGAGCCCCCCGGCGCCCGCGGCCATGCCCAGCCCGGCCCGCCGCGCGTATGCCCATCCCAATCCCATCCGCTGGACCTCCTCCATGGAACTTGAACCGCTGCTTTGCTTTGCTGCTAGTGCCGGCTGCCCACTGGCCGCCGCCCGGAGGCCGCCGGAGGGCGGAGTCGCCGCCGCCCACCCCCACCGACGGCCAAGAGCCCAAGACTTAGGGCTAGGGTTCGCGTCTGGCCGTCGATGCCGAATTGCCGATCGATCGTGGGCTGGGGCGGGAACGTCTTGCCGCCGATGCGAATTGCCGATCGATCGTGGAAACGGGAACTTGCTGCGGCCGCCGATGCCGATCGATCGGCGATCGTGGACTACTGGATCGGGACACGGGAGCGTCTTTGCGGCGGTCGCGGCCGATGCCGATGGATCGGCGACTCCTCACTCGTGGTAATTGGCGATGCATGGCCTGGGATCGTCGCGTGCGTTCACGAGGGCGGTGCCGCAGCGATGGGCTGGGCCTTGCCGTTGTGGACTATTTTTTTTTTTTTTTTTGCCGACGGATTTTAGCTGGGGCAGCTGCCCCAGCTTGCCCCAACGTGGAGCCGCCACTGAATATGATGTTTTCTTAGAGTCATGAACTAATTAAAGCCTTGATCTATAAAGGATTAACAAAAAACGTCGGGGTCGGCGGACCCAGTAACATACAGAAGATTCGCCCCTAGGCAGATATATGGTCCCGGGGGCTTATAAGGAAAAAAAACAAGTTTATGGACTAGTTTCATCGTCATATAGCGTACCACCCTTCCTCTTGGGCAACGACGCACGAGTCGAAGCAAGCCGAGCAACGAATACAAGCTTGGGCAACGAATTATTCATTCACCCCCCAAAAAAAATACAGGCTTGCTTTGTAGTAGCAGCATGCATGGCTCATGCAACAAGCCAACAAGCCTTGTTGGCAACAACACAGAAAGAAAAGTCACCGTACGTCTTGGCGCCTTCCTTGTTCCCGTGCATGCTCGTTCTCCGGCCGGCTGCCTGCTGCTTATCCAGATGATGCAGCAGAGTTTGGGGAACCTCTACTCTACGCACCCAACCACCGTACCGTACCCCCGACCCCTGTTCCTGACCGTCGGCGTCTCGGCGATCGACCGTGGAAAAGGCGCGCGCGCGCGCATCATGGAGTTGGCAGAAATATTCCTCGGCGACGCGACGGGCCAACCGATGCCGCGGCCACTGCCACGCCGCCCAAGCCGATTGGCCTCCGCTGCACATGGGCTCAACCTGCCCCTGCCCCCGCCCCGGCCGCTACCAGACGACCTGAAATCTTTCTAGTTTCCGCAGTGCGTCAACACTCGGCGGCAGAGCAATATCCAAAAACCGGTTGGTAGGGAGGGGATGTCTGTTGCTAAACTATGCCGTCTTTGGATCGGAGGAGCTTTTGGCTGCTGTGGGCTGTGGCCGGCATCTCTTGTGTTTGGATTCCATCAATGCAAGTCTGCTTACACAAGCGCATACACAATTTGGTTTGGGGGCAAGGGAATCTTGACGTTCGATCGACCTCAGATTGCTTTGCTATATTGTACATGCACATCCCAAAACTAAACAAAACCTATGTTAGTTATTCAACCATATAGTTATGTGTACTTACTAGTAGTTAGTGGGACGATGGGACGAGGGACGTGTGTCTTCCAAGCATTGGCACGTAGGCAAAAAGAACAAGCAAAGCAGCTTGTTTATGTGCAGATGTTGTTGGCATTCCGGCGAGAGCTCCGGTAGCAGAGCAGGTCCCCAAACAAAGATATGGTACAGATGTAACTGCTGACTTGTATAGCGCTTGCGCTTCCTCGGCTGACCTGCTGAAAGTAGCTCAATTATTGTGATTTTTCTATAAGAGTAAAATTCATGAACGGCCGTTCTCCAATTTGCCATAGAAATATCACTTTTACGCTGTTACTACGCCTCCGAGTGTTAGGTCCCTAAAATTAAGAAATGTGATTTTTCATGTCTAAACTTGACTCCATGTCACCATATGTCATCAACTCCTGACTCCTGATCTGTTTCTTGTGCTGACGTAGCATAATTAGCCTACCGTGCGTTGACATAGACTGTCATGTTTAAACTGGTTTCAGTTAATTGATTGCTCGGGAATTTTGAAGCTCCACAATTACAATGTTTTCAATAGAGCTCCACTAACCCTATCAAGAGTTTGCAAGATGTGCCAAATGAAGTAAATTCTGTTGTGTGATACCAGCCTGCCAGAGCAAAAGACCTCTTCTGTCCTAAAAAGTAGCGATGAAGCAAAATTACCTCTCGTACCTTAAGTGAAAGTGTTGTGTGAATACTATTCTCCACTGTAAAAGTGATATGTGTCACTATCAAAGCACTCTATGTAGTGCAGGCTGATCGAATAGATGGGGATAAATTTTCGGTGGAGTTATAGCTATAGGTGAGGTTCGGTAATAGGAGTATTGCCTATTGGTGACTTGTTGTGTGATAGATTTTGAATTCTATATTTTATACTATATGATGAAGGAGATTCCTTTGATAGGCTCTCCTTTGATAGCCTTGTTGCGTTTTCTCGTGCGCTAGCACGAATGTGGTGAGTAGTGAACGGGTTCACCTACCGCTTAGGGCCTCCAGTTGAGTCAATTCATGGGACTATGGCCGCAACACCGAATAAAAAAGTACTGTGCTGATCAGGCTAGTAGGCCGTCCTTTTTTGCTTTATTTATTTTGGCTATGAACCAATTCAGGAACAAGAGACCATTTCTATCCTACCACAGTTCGCTTTCTCCAGTGACCTCTGGTGTCGATGCAACATGCACCGACTCATGAACTGCCACTGCCAGTTTGCCAAGGCTACTGGAGATGACCTAAATAAGAGAGATATATATAGGCAACTATTAGGAAATGTTTCTTTTAATAATAAACCAATCATACGAAACATTACGGTTAATGTTTTTTTTTTTTGGTTTAATTTTCTGTTCTGTCAGATGCTTGCCTGGTAGCAAGGCAAGCCTAGGTGATACGTACAGTGGAGGTTGGCCTGTACCCTCACCTACAGTTACCAGAACTGAAGCTCAGCAGGTGGATCTTTGGACGGACACGACCCTTTTCCCACGACCAGATTTGATTTGGGGTGATGAAAGGCAACAACACAACGCACCAAAAGCGCAAAAAACCAACGTTCTGGCACCGTGCCTATAGCCACCACACCCCTACTCTCCCTCCCACAGAGCCGGTAGCCGCCGGTACGGTCGCAGTCACGGAGACCGGACGGCAATGGACGGCGGCGAGGGGATGCTCCGGCCGCTGCTTTTCGGATGCGTGCACGTGGTGGGGTCCCTACAGAGATGATGCACCGCACCAACGCTTGGCTATCCATGGTAGTACCTTGTGATTTGTACAGGTCCCGAGTTACAGAGTCATTAGATTTCAACAACAGAATGTTCAGAACAATAGTTGTAAGAGAGAAAATGTTACTTCAGCGATCTTAGAGGATCTGCAAAGGACAAACGGATAAGATTGATCAAAAGACGGGGGCGTGATGGATGGATGGGTTGGTTTCCATTACCGCTTGGTCGATGGATCGATGGATTCTTCCTTCCCGTGCAGAATGCAGGTTGAAGAGGACAGCAGCGATCACAACTCACACAAGTGGCCAGTGGCTGCAGTGCAGACCCTGCATGCAGTGTAGCAAGAAAAGGACACTGCTACAACTGCAACATGGTTGGTCTGCCATCTTTCTTAGGCACTTGAGCTAATATAACCTTTCTGACAGGACAATATATAGACATCTTGTACATTCCAGCATCAAAGAATAAAAAGGAGTAGCATTATCTGTTTAGCCATCTTATCACGGCTTACTTCATCATCTCTGCAAGAGTTGATTCAACAGAGCATCCATAATTGTGAACTCAGAATTCAGGGAACGGCGAATTATGCTAGTCTAGAATAATTGACAAGGGAAATTTTCAGATTCTTGGTTGCATTACATTCAATTGATTGATAGCAAACGGATTTTTGGAATGCTCAAAAAGACTTGGCAAATACATAAGAGTTTTTTTTTTTCTTTTTCCTGTTCAGAACTTCATGTCTTCATCTGTATCCAGGATTTAAAGGAAAGTGTTCATTTGCAAGAGAATAAAGAGAAAAAGATATTTTAAAGCATACTTACCGTCAACAGTTGACAATGATATGCAAGCCGAAACCAATCGATCAAAATGTCAGGTCCGAGCTTGTTATAACATCCTGTCTCTAGGATAGTTATTATTATAGCTAGAGGGCGAAGCTAACACAGAGAATCAGTCTATTACGGGGTGATTCAATAAACTTTGGAAAATAATAGGTAACACATCAGGAACTTAGTAACTTTCCAGGATGAAACCATGAGTAGGTTACTATGGTCGAGTATAGTCTGATTGACAAACACCGACAATAAAGCACAATAAAGCCTAATAATCTCAAGTAAGTTGAGGTAGGCTATATAGCACTTAAAAAAAAAATCAATAACAGTACAACAACAACAACAACAACATAGCCTTTAGTCCCAAGCTAGTTGGGGTAGGCTAGAGATAAAACCCATATCAAACAAACATAAAGATGTTTTTACTTTCCTATTTGCAGTACATACTCTTAAAATCAAACTAAAAATGTCAACCGGCACTTGTCTGGTTGGGAGGTTTAAAAAGTCTCGATGATAATATTTTGGTTTAACTTTTTGTCCAGAACTTCTTGGACGCCATGATAAGCAACTAGAGTGTTCTTGAGTATTTCCTGATTTCATATGAAATAGAGGTGATGGAAACCATATGTCTGTTCAAAATCGAACCCCCTGTGATTTTTTTCACACATTCTGATAGCCTGTTATAGTCATTAAGCAATTGAGTCATTGCTGCTTTTAGAATTGCCATCCCAGACAAAAGGTTACTACAAGAAGTTATGACTTCATTGTGCATCAGCTCTAGAGCAGTTCTCCACTTCATGGCAAAGTTCTTCACAACTGGCTCAACATCAGCAACACTGGTGTCCTCGGTGTAAGACACCAGGTCTTCCGCTAAAAAGAGGATAAGAATAATCAGTTTTTGCATATTCCCATGGGTGATAGCATTCACATCAACTGGCATGAAGTTTTCTGCGACTTACAAACATGACACCTCACAAACCCGAAGCAAGTCACTGAAATGTTCCATGAGCAAATCATCCTGTACTCCAACAAAGATGACATCAAAAACTTTGTTTGAAAAGAGAATGAAATAATTTCAGTTCATAAAAAGGGAGCATTTAAGTTTATCTTGAAGTAAACTGGAAACCAGTTAGTGTTCTTGTGGACCAGGGTTTGATTCACATTTGGTTTGGTTAAATGACTTTTTCCAACATGCAGCAGGTTAAAAGGAAAAACAGGAAAATGTAGAAGAGCTTGAAAGAATCTTACGACACAAGTAAATCCAAATAAATGGCTGTAAATATTACCTTGTAATCATATCTTAATGTTCTCATTTCCATTCTCCATATGGAATGTTATCCAAAACTTTTAGAATAATTAAGAAAAATCATATTTCAAAGTGTAATGTGCATATGTTTACTCGTTCCAAAAGTTTAATAAATGGGCAGTGATCCGCCAGTTACCAACAATAAACAATGTGACAAAAGATACTTAGTTTTCTATACCAAATATTTCTATAGTTATCCATCTATGTATTGTGTCAACATATCAGAAATATTGTAAAGGGTCAAAATCACCCATTTGTGGTCTAAAAATTGCTAGTAATACCCTATTGCAGCATTTTCGTAGCGGAGATCGGTTTCAATTTCAACCTAGCATAAGTTTAATAAAAAAATACTAGATCCTACTAGAAGTAATCGAAACCAGCACAACCCACAAGCTGCAACCAGCCTGATAGTTTTTGTGGCTCAGTATATGACATAGCGGATACTGATGACATAAGAGGATTGGTTTACCACAAAAGCCATAATGTTAGTTTCTAACTTCTCTTCAAAATATCTTTGCAGTTTTTTGGCTTCATCGCCAGTTTCCTGAGAAAAGAAAAGGCTATATTAAAATTTCAAAAGAATTGTAATGAGTATAAGATGAGCAATTATAAATTGAACCAGGAAACAGACCTTCAGGACAGATATGGCCATGTCATAATTATTCAAAAGAAAAAGGTGCTGCAGCTTGGTAGTTGTAAAAGTTTGGGCAAGCCTAATAAGTAGGGCATCAATAGCTGACTGCAAGCGTTCCAAGTTCATATCAAGCTGCATAAATCATGAATCATACTATCATATATAAGCTGGCAACCTAATTAGAGCATTCACACCAAAAGCTGAACGGTGGAACAATATCACAATTTGGAATGAATCTGGAACTGGAATTACTGGTCCCTGCCCCACATTTTTCTTGCGAAAGGTCAGAAACTCTATTTTGTATTTGAGTTTGGTGCTAAAGAGAGGTATACTGAAGATAGCTAGCAGATGAGCCTTGTGCCACAGTGGGTCCAAAGATCAGATCCTCACTACCAAGTACCAAGCATAAACGCTCTAGCTAGATTATTGCGATGATTCCAAAGTCCAGGATCCAAGGTTCAAGCCCATTTACAGCCAAGTCATATATTTTCCTCTGAACATTTTCAATTTGAATTCAGTTTGGCGGTTTTGGTTTCAAAATTTTGGTGTTTTCTTATGAAAAATGGCGAGATTTCTTAGCTATAACTTTTACTTTTTCTTGCATTTTTGTGAAGGGCTGATTATCTTTTTATCTCGAATACAAAAGATAGGCGCATCATTGTAATTAAGGTAGAAGAGTTGGGACTTTGTTGAAAAGCAAACTACCCCTAACTGATAGACTGGATCAGAGGATGAGATTAGGAAGCAGTTGGGACTTTGTTGGACTGGGCAAAAATTAAAGAATGCAATTATGCAAGAGAAAGGGGAGGAGGGAACTACTCCTAATCTCCGCTTCTCTGCTCTATGTTAAAAAATTAAAGTACGCAAGAGAAAGAGGAACGAGGGGATGAAATGAGATCCAAAACGTGTTGGACTGGGCACGTGTTGAGCGTGGGTAGGGCCTGGGTCATATGGGACCCAAACAGAAAAATGAGAAAATAATTAATTAAGTGGAGGTTTGCTTTAAGAATCGTACTATTTTCTAAGAGGTGCACTGGAGCAATTCTCTTTTTTTATTGAACTAACCAGTGTCATGTATAAAAAAACTGGAGGTAGTATTTCTCATTGCAAAGATGTAAAATGGCAAATTGGGTGGTACATTCCAACAACCCAGCTTGTATTTTGATCAAATTTCCACCATACAAATCTGATTTCATTGAGTAGCATAGAAGGTACTATAATTGCCTATTCCTGAATAAAGACTTCCAGTTGTAGTCCACTTTTATGAATGTTTTTTTATGGAATCCTATTTGAAATCCAACGAGAGCAGACAGACAATTTACTTGCATAACGATGACTGAGTGAACAACTTCAGAAGTGAGATATATGTAAGTAGGACATCAAGGTACTATTTAAGTAACCATATAAAAAACAATGTTTTTTTTATCAATATAAGCTTAGTATATATAAAGCTGCTTGCAATATTAAAAAGGCGGTGGCATATGTAACTAAACAAACCTGACCATCTCCGCATTCAGCATTAAGTTGAACAAGGGATGCTGTGAACTCCACGTAGCACCTTGCAATATGGTGTGGATGGGTACCATCTATCCATATTTTTTTGCGCATCACACTGATATAAGCTTTGAAGATACATGTCAAAAACTAGCTTGAAACGGGGCCAGAGATACATCAGAGCCTAAAGCAGATACGAGAGGGTCATGATCAAGATAATAAACTAAAAACAGGACAAGTGGAAGTTGACAGCTGAGTGATCTGTCACTGCATACAAAATTGTGGCTCTTCACGAACCTTATCAAAATAGTTATCAAGACAAGGAAGCCGTCTGTCACACATAACCAACTGAAACAAAAAAAGGAACAATATGGTGAACTAACAAGAAAAATGTGCTATATTAGGAAGAAAAAAAAAAGTTTATTAAATGATCCATAATCTAATGGTTTACGAAATTAACTTAGGTGCAATTACAGTATGTGTGATCAGCAATAACACATTTCCTTTAGTTGATTACACAGTTAATACATTGTGTTTATACCTTCCTACCTGGTGCTTCCTAGTTATGCAGATTATGAGCATGAGGCATACAGCATCATGACAATTTGGAAGAGTAATATCCAAATGTTGATCAATAACAGCAAAAGGTCCTGAAAGTAATGGTGAGAATATGAGATTTTGTCACAACATTTGAAGCTGATGCTGCATCATAGGTAATAATTTGGGGACCATCATGATTTTTGCCACTGCAAGGATTCCCATTTCACCCAGGTTCAAGTCCTCTCGAAGCGAATTTGGGTGCTTATTTTCTTCTTAATAAAATTCCATCTATTTCCTCCTAGGTTGGTATAGTTTTTTGGGATTCTCCTTTCAAGGTTTTCCACCTATAGTAGTGAAATACATGATTTGCCAATTTTTATTTGTGCACTCAGGATTTCCCACTTTGTGTGTGTTTGAGTATAAGTGAATTGCCCACCTCTCCCCATCAGCTTAAGCTTTTGGGTTGAACTAGTTGGTGCATGCAACTCAATATGATGTATTATCACATTTTTTTGGCCAAAAACAGAGTGGAAACGTGCTTATGACAAGATCCCAACTAATCCTGAATGCCCATGAGCCAGACCCATAACAATTTTTAAATTGCTTGCTTAATCCCAGTCAGATTCACTCCATTTGCTTGACCCAGTAATGTTTCACTCAATCTACAGCTGTGACAATGGCTGTAGTTGTCCAATCTATTCTTTTGAAAGGTAAATCTTTTCCCTAACAAAATAAAGTGTCCCTGAAGACAGTGGAGAGAAGACGAACGAATCACAAAATAACAAAGAGCGTACCTTGGAAAACTCGATAAAATAGTGACTCTTCTCCAAAGAATGATTCTATGAAAAGATACCTGAAAAGTAAAATAGAAACTATTGATAATGTTAGCATACTTACTTATTATACTTGACTTCAGATCAAATAGATAGATACTCAGAGCTTGCAGTGTCCATCAGAAGCTTCTGAACGCTCCTGAAAATAACTTCATATGGGTATTTACGAGAGTTGACTTGAGATATATGTGGAACCAAGCCAGGTAGATGAATCTCCTGAAAGTAAGGTAAACGGGATTATTAAATAGAACAATACTTACTAAAGCAGCATTTGCTGAATGTTGCATCTTGGAGGACCAGGGTCCAAAAACATACAACATTGCTGAATCTCCAAACCTAGCTAAAGCTCTGTTACACAATAGTGAGGACTGACGAGTTTCTCTATTGGAGCTTGGCAGGGGCACGGGGTATCAATAACCTCCTTGCCCAGGGGCTGAATGAGAGTTAATTTTGGGTCGAGGTCGCCTATTTTGTGTGCCAAGGGCTAGTCTGTTTAATTTGGACTTTGTGGTGTGAGTGGGTGTGCCTTGTATGGGTTCTTATCCCATTTCTTGTTCTAAATATAATGATGTGCAGCTCTCATGCGTGTTTGAGGAAAAAAAAAACATGCAACATTTTGCATTTGAAGTCAAGGTTTCCATGTTGCTCTGAACAGGAAAAGAATGTTCACATAGATAAAGCACCTTCTTTGATGTGCTCAATCAAGTACCTTCAGAATATTTGCACGTTCACCTAATGAAAACATGAAACCATGATTTCTCAGATGCTCTCTTCCTTTTATTATAATATCGATGATACTGGTATCATGTCCACTAAAATCACTGAGTACACCAATATCTTGCTTCAACCTCTCCAATGCTTCTACATACACATGAAAGTATGTACTCAGCACCTGTTTGCAAAAAGGGAAGGTGAGAACAAACTAAATCAAGATCACCAGGAACATAACTATACAGTACAATTGCAATGTTCATAGTGGAAGGTCACTATGCCTATGGGCACCATAAAAGCAGATACACAGGCAATTTTTTTCTTGCTAAAAGAAGCAGTATTCGGTCATATTCTAAATTCGTAAGCTTCCCTCATGAATAGAAATTCATGGAGACCTACCATTTGAGAACCAAATCACTAATCGGTAGCATGTACACTACTGGCTGCACAATGACATTGTAGGTCTCCATGCACATTGGAACATTGGACCATGTACACCCAGTTCAGATGTTGATAAAAACATATTAGGTTAGGTAACAATGTGCTTCAGTTATCCAGAAATGACAGCTCCAATGTTCCATCAATACCATAGGAGAAACAAAGGTGCAACAGCTGAAGGCCACTACGTGAAAGGATGGCTAGAGCTTGATGCCAGATAAAGGAATCATAACTCATTTTGCCCAAGTCTTATAGACTAGTTGGTGTGAAAACAGACTAAATGCAGTTTTCATTATGCAAACCAATGCCCAAAGTAATCATTTTTTGTATAGTCAATGGAATCACTGAAACTTAAAAGATCGAGCATCAAAAGCAAAGTCTCATCCTTCCTCCATCTAGTTAAATAACTTTCAGACACTGAGGCTCATACCTCCACGCACTCTTGGAAACCATGTTCAGATTCCAACAGTTCGTACAGATTTAGTCATGGAGAAACTAACTAGAACATCATACAGATTTACCTTATTCATTGTATCAACATATGAAGCGCACAAATCACCGTAGGTCTCGAACCATGCTCTTTAAGAAACAGAACGAGATACCTAAGAAACCATGCAAGCTACAATTATTACATGCAGGAAATCAATAGAAAGTGGTCTGCATTTTATTGCGTTTGCAGCAGCGGAATGAATCTCAACACAAATAAAGAAAGAAAGCATGCTATTTTAATCCAATTATCTGTTAATGAAAACATATGGCTAAAAAATATGGTGTACGAAGTGTACTAGATACAATCAGAACAGAAACAACACTATTTCATATCCTAAATTCGGAATTCACTAGTCATATTGTTCTCCCAATCCCCCAAAATAACAATAATAACATAATAAATTGAAATAGTTTCTGCACTACCCATATAGTTATAATTTGAAGCATTACTGAGCATGAAACTAACTCCAACAGCACTAAAGGTTTGGTGCATGGCAGTATACATTTTTTAGGCCCCGTTTGCATCCTTGGAACTGAATTCATCGTATAAACTATAGTTGTGGAAGATGGAAGAAGAATCCATAGAATATGTTAAAGTCTACAACTTTACTTAAGTTGAAGAAGAATCCAGTTCCCATCTCCCACCCTATGAATTTGATATAGGCTTATATGTGAACTTTGAAAAGTTTTGGAATCTCAAATTCCAAGCCAAATAGCCTAACTTCTTAAGTAGATTTTAATTCCTCCAAAATGTAGGGATCCAAATGGGCCCTTAGGGAGAATGTTGTAGATGACATGAACAAAATAAAAAGATGAAGAACGAAGAAGAGCTATGCATCAAACTATCATATGGAGCAGACATGAGTAAATCAAAGGATGGGAAAGTGTAAGATTTTCCTCATGAACATGCACATTAGAAGTTCACACCTAAGATAATAGTTGTAAGAGAGAAAATGTTACTTAGTGTATGAAATTAGTTTTGCACGGCATATACCTATGCTTCTGAAGCAAATTTTGTTGCAATATCTGTATATTAGTCCCAGGTTTTCTCATAGCAAAGAAAATCTCCATAATATGGCTGGAAATCTGAAATGGTAAATGCAGCGAAAGATGGGGCATGAAACATCACTCCAGATCACATATTGACTACCAAACTAGCATAAGAAGAAATTAATAGGGAAAAACATATGGTCCATCAGAACCAGAAACAGTGAATAACCCATATCATGTGTAACCTTGGATAGTGCCTTTTTAGTCGAAGCCTTTCCAATTCTTGCTTAATATCATTCAGAGCTTGTGATGCATTAATCAGCGGATCGTCTTGAACAAATTTCAATTTTCTGCTAAGGATCTCCAGACTTCTGGCATAACCATCATTTACCTAACAAAAAGAAACTGGAATAGCAACTCATATGAACTATATGAAAAAAAAAAAACAGAATACCAAGTCATCATTCCTGAAAACTGACAACTAGTAGTGTACAATAAAACAGGAAGTAAACAATTAAAATGCAAAACCATAGCATCAAATATCTGAGCTTTTTTAGGACAGTTACCTCTCCATTAACAAGAATATTTACCAAACTAGGAGGAGCAACTCTCTCTTCAACAAACCCAGCAAGCTTTGTCTCAACCAACTGTGCATGTTTAAGATTTCATGTCAGCACATTTAATGATAATAATAAAAGGTAAACTTCATGAGTGTACTGTGCACTGTATGTTACACTTGCAAGATATTAGTGGAAGGATTACTCAAATTGAGATGAAGATTAATGTTACTTGTAAGTTAATTTGTGAAAATACAGGAAACCATTGATGTTAACATATGGTATGTGCTATGCAGGCTTGCCCTGACCTTGCGGTTCTTCAGTTTCAAGCTTATATCCCAGGATTTCTCCTGAAGGCTTCTAATTTCCGAGCTTATAAAACCTATATGGACCTGCCAAATGAATCATTAAAATTATTTTTCAGTGATTTGATTATAATCAAAAGCTAATTTGAGCAAAAGCTGCTACAGAACATCTTTGTGCGAATTTAGTAAAAAGTAAATAAACCATCGTGAACTTGTAAAGCAACACTACAATCAACGGAATCAATTAGTAATGGATTTCCTTTTAATAAAAAAGGAACAGAGAGCATTTTCTCTCTTGGTAAAAAAACTAAATAAGTAGTAGTTTGATCTATAGAATGTAAAAACATAATTTGGTGACATCTGGGTTGGTGATTTTTCATATTCTTTGGGACAAATTCCATGGAATCATAAGATTACAACAATGTTAAGTGCCTCCTGCCCTGTATGACCATGTAAAGCAGCAAACAATTTATCACGCGAAGAGAAACTGAAAGCCCAATTTAAGAGAACATGAAAGTAGCATCAAGTTTCATAGGTAAACACAACCTGGTAGCTACATAATCTTTGAAGGAGAAAAAAAAACTACTGCGAACTACAAATACAAACACACCCATGTTTTGTACATCCACATTAACCAACCGCACCACCATTCCAGCAGTTGTTGGGAGTTTGTGCAGAACAACATATCTACGATCTTAGCTACACCGATCAAATAATTTGACCTAAAACATAAAAATGCAAAAAAAAGAAAAAGTAATCCATATACCAGTTGAGTATATACCTGGAATCCACTAAGAAGTGATCCTATTTGTGACAAAATAATGTCACAGTCATGAATCTGATCATGCAACAGAACAAGGCTGTCATTATCTTCGATATAATCCTGAGGACATAATCAAACATTTTCTAAGACCCAGGTGTTAAGATGCAATATTTTCACATAAAAATTCAGAATGCATAGATAAAAATATGTAGAATAGCAGAGCATGTTTATTTGGTTGATAAAATATAAGACAGGACATTGCTGGCTATCAAAAATATACAGATCTGTTCCATAAACCATACAATGCAGCTATTGAATAAACTTACCTGTAAATAAGTAACAGCACAAAGGTATAGATTACAAGGCACCAAATTAGATATTGTTTTTGACATAAAAAATGGGTGTCAGAATATGCAATTTGAAGCAATAGAATTGGTTGCTATTTTGCCAAAATGTGAAGGTTTAGCTTGCACATCAGTTCTACTGCTTGCATTGCTGCATACATTGCAGCAGAAATTGTACACGTAGTATAACACAAGCTGATTGCTGCAAGTTCTGAAACATTGCACTGCATTGCTTCAGCCTTCAGCAAAGAAGATACTCGTTGATGGATGAATTCCCATGCCATGATTTCCCCCCAATACACGGTGTTCACTGCCTAACTGAAGGGCTTCTGCAGCAGCGCGGTGAGGTAGACCTCGTCCTTGGCGCTGTTTGCTGCCTCCGCGACGCTCTTGTTGGCGGCAACCCACTTGATGGTCTTGTAGCCGAGCCTCCGCAGCATGGCGGCGTAGACGCCCTCCAGGTCGCTCCTCCGGCACCAGAAATGGTCCACCCAGAGCAGCCCACCAGGGCGCAGCACACGGTCGGCGTCATACCACAGGAACTCCAGGGCCGCCTCCGGGATCCAACGGTTCACGGCGTGCCCCGCTCGCACCACGTCCATGGTCCCGTCGCCCACCGGGAACCGCTGCTGCAGCGGCACGTGCAGCGGCACCACCCCGCGCGCCGCCGTGGCTTCCGAGTAGGGCGCGCCCAGGTTCATTGTGGTCGTGAGCACCGTGGCGTTGGCGAGCTTCTTGAGCCGCGCCGCCAGCGTGCCCGTGCCGCCGCCAATGTCGAGCCCGAGCCGGATGGGCCCCGCCCGGCTCAGCGAGGCCAGCCTTAGCAGCTGCGGCGCCGTCAGGTCCAAGGGCCCCCGCGCGCGGAGGAACCGTGCGGCCTCCGTGCGCGCCACGTCGAAGCCCAGCGACGGCGGCAGGCAGGAGAAGGATTTGCACTTCGCCTCCTTGGGCCATCGGACGGCGGCGTCGGGAAGCGGGGCGAAGGGGTCGGTGGGGAGGAGTTTGGATGCTGACGCGGACGCGGTGGGGGAAGCACCTGCGGCGCGGGAGCGGATGGCATCCGCGGAGGAGGAGGGGCTCGGCGAGGGAGAGGGCGTCGTCGGGGCAGGGCGCGAAGGGGGTGTAGGACATGTAGCGGTGGAGGAGGTCCGGGTGCGCGGAGCAGGCGGACGCGACGGGGGCGAGGCGGGAGTAGAGGACCAGCTCCGCCGGGGAGGCGGCGGGGGAGGGGACGACGAGCGGAGGTGGTTGAGCTGCGACACGCCCGCGCGGATGGCGTCCAGCTGCCGGATGAGGACCAGGTCCGTGTCGCCGTCCCGCTGCTGCTGCTGCTGCTGTTGCTGGAGAAGGAGCGGCGGCACGGTGGCGGCGCGGAGGGAGAGGTGGTACAGGGACACCAGGTTGGTGGCCACCACCGACAGCAGCAGCAGCACGTTCAGCTTCACGCCGAGGTTGAGCCCACCACCGCACAGCCATCCTGCTCCTCCACCACCACTGGAGGCGGCGGAGGCCACCCCGTCCTCCCCATCGCTGGCACGATTAGCTTGGAGAATGTCGGCGGGATCTATGGGGAAGACTGCTACTGCAGTGAGCTCAGACGCTGGTGTTGACCCCTGTCTGATGGATTTTGTTAACACTACACGGTCCACTTGACCCCTGGCTGATTTTGACTTCTACAAGGTCCACATATATTTTTTGGTGCAGTAGTTTCTTGTACTCACTCCGTTACAAATTGTATGGTTTTGGCTTTTCATACGTAGTTTTTTTATGCATCTAGATATGCATTATGCCTAGATACACAAAAAAAAACGATATCAAGCGTTATAGTAATGACTTTGGAATTTGAAAATGGAATTAATTTAGCAGTTAAACAACATGGTACAGTGATCCATAAAAAAAAAGAACTAAGAACTAGTGTCCAACAAAAGCATCCGCGTTGATGGCTGAGGCTATATCGTGGGCAAATAAGCCGGGATGATAAGTTGAAGAAAACATGATTGAAGTCGGGCTAACAAGGTCAAAGCAAACATGGCCTTTCTTCCTCTCGTCCATAAAAAAAAAACCACCGTGGGATGCGTGCCATAAATTTGACTCAATTTGTAGAAAATACGTGCAACATTTAAATTTTCAAATAAATATGTTAAAAACTAGACTTGAAGATCCTTCCGATGATGCTAATTACTTAACACAAATGTTTTTATATTTTAATATATAATTATCGGCATTTGTGTCTCGGGTCAGGCTGACAATCTTTTTTAGGGACGGAGGGAGTAGATTTCAGAAAACCTTGTTGAGCCACACAACATCACGATACTTTAACAATTTAGTTTGGCATCAGGTCTATACTTAGTTTTAGGTTTATATTGGGAACAAACAAATAATGGTGATAAACACGAAACGAAAATTTTGTCATTTATTTTTAGTTTCCTTGCAGGAAATATAGTTTCAGAAAGGAAATTATACATCCACCATAGTGGACTCTATTCAAATAAAGAACATCAGAAGTACCACAAAACGGTATTCAAACTATCACTTCTGGAAAAAAAAAAAAAAATGCTGCAATTTATGTTGTGGTTTTAGCAGTGGCACAGCTATAGGTTTCAGGAACTCATACTTGAATAAGAGATTCTTCAATATGGCCTAGGTTGCCCTCAACCAGTGTTGCCATGCCTCGTTGTTTTTCACCATTGGTTAAAAGACTTTCTAGTACCTGGAGACAACGGAGAGAAGCATGTAAGCTTTGATATGACTGTATGTTCAAGTGGGCTGGAATACCAGACATCATCTAGAAGGTGTGAATTTTGGCATTTAGAGCATCTCCAAGAAAAGACTAATAACAACCCCCCACCCCAAAAAAAAAACTTATATTTGTGTGGTTACCAACGTAACAATTCTCCAACAATTCCCCAAACCCACCCCTAAGATTTACTCGCTCCAAAAAAACGAAAGCAAGATAACACCCTTCCCACCGTAGGCATGCATAGATGATGAGTGGACACAAAAACTCATGATGGAACTAACTAACAATGACGTGGTTGGCTGAAATCATTTTAGCATGCAAAGATTAGGGAGCTATGGAAGAATTTAATTTTAGAGGCGCCAAATTATTTGCATGGCGCCAGTAAAGAGTTTTTAGGATTTTTTTTTTTTTTTTAGCTCTTGGAATTGCTCTTATGTAGTGGTCCAAAAGGCATCCTCAATGTGTGAAGTGAACATTTTTAGATTGAACAATATGTGCATGGCCCAGTATGTTAGTAAAATGCTAACTATGCAGTTTATATGGCTCACATGGGAACAATAGTAAACAACATGCAAATCAGTGGTTCATTCATATAAATTGGAGAATGAGAAGTATCAATGCCCTTGACTGACATCATAGTCCTTGTGCTCTTCAAGCTCCTCCTCCAACTCATCCAGCGATATGTCCTCACTGTTAGAATAGAATGATCCAGAATGTGTTAAAAAAAATAATGATCCAGAAACGGTGACAAAAAAAAAAAAAAAAAAATCAGTTTATGGTGATATCTCGTTCAATGAAAATCAGTTTATGGTGAAGCGGTGACAAGAAAGAAAGAAAGAAAAAGAAATCGTAGCACGGCTAGAATTCTAATGTTTGATGCTGCGGTACCTTTCAGATTCTTCATCAAAGGTGATATATCGTTCGATTCGCTTCTTATTGGTCACAGTAGCCATAAGAATTGCTGATATCGCTTCGCACGTGTAGCCGTTCCTCTAGCAAACCGTCAAACTAGTTGAATGCTCAGGGTGACCTTGCGGCGAAGCAGAATGGACGCGAACCTCGCCTCGACTTGGAACTGGAACTGAGGCGACGCCCAGCTGCCGGCGACGAGCCTCTCGATCCCGCGACCCTCTCGTCTCGCGATCGGGAGCGCTGGTGCCGTGGCCTGGTGAGAAGTGGGAGGAAGCGAGACGAGGCGAAGGAAATGGAGAGCGAGGCGGGCCGCGATCCGATTCGCGCGTTCGTGCCCTCGCTGCGGAAGCCGTGTCGGTTCTATTTTTAGGCTTGGGCAGCTTCAGTCGAATGCATGCATGTATCACCCAGGCTTAACGTTGATGTCTCCCAGTTTTCGTTGCAGACATGTATGTTTTATATGTACAGTAGCATGCAATGCACCCTATTGGTGTGTTGCTAACGAAGGGAATGCAGAACGGCACGTGCAGTGCGCCCCGGCGGCTTTGCAAGTCGCGACTGCAAGCACGCAAATACATTGCACAGACAGAGTGCACGGTAGGCACAGGCGCACAGCATGTCCTGCAACTTGGCCCGCCTAAGCATATATATCATTCGACAGGCACCGCATTATATACAAGTGAAACGATGGTTTTGGGATTCACCATTTCATGGACCAAGGATCAATCAATAAATCTACACAAAGTCTCAGCGCGCAGAGCGCAGATTCTGCTGCGGGGGCAGTTTTTTTTGCGCCTTGTCTGCATGGACTAACGAACAGCAAAAAGATAACTAAAACAAACGATTGTTCCATAACAAACAGACTGTAAACTCCTGTAGGTATAGTCATGGTGACACATAAATACTGCATACTTTTCAACAGATCGCCAAAAGGTGAACCTGCAACCAGATCAAATAAAACCTTTGTTAGTATACTTGTTGGTCGAAGCCACAAAATCAAAGAAGTATAAAATCAGAGCAAAGGGCAGCATGAACCATAGCATAGACAGACAAAGTTTTTGCCACCAATTTAAGGTAAAAACAAAGGTCAACAAATTTAAGCTAACATAGACTGAACCATAAGACAAAAAGGTTTTGCCACCAATTTATAGTAAAAACAAAGGTCAACAAACTGAAGCTTACACACTGAATGGTTTAGGCATTTAGCATGTTCCTGGGACAGTGCACAAATGTCAACAGGGCAGGTGGTTCTTTAAACAATATATATATTCATGCTGAAGTGTTCCAGCTGTTGATTTTCTCTATGTTCAAGTCATTGTCATCTAGATAATATCAGATTCTCCACACTTTCTTATATTTTATATAAAGTATATAACACATGCCCAAGAAAATTATGGGTTTCACTGTGAAAGCCTTGAGACATTATCACTAGTGCTAACAATGAAAAAGGAAAAAAAAACATATGGTTTTTTATTGACCTGCAAGGTGGTTAAGTGATTATAAAATGCAGAAAGACTGAAATACTGAGCAAAGCTACTCCATGGTGAGCCAATGGTTCTGTAGATTGACTTATTTCTGAATCAACCATTCTAACAAACTAAAGCAAACAAAAAGAACAATTGAAACAAACTAAAAACCAATTGAAATAAACTAGAACCAATTGATTCAACTAAAGACCAGAAATGCAGTTCCAAGGAGCAAATACAGTGATATGAATGTTACATTACAATGCACTCATGCATCCAATCCAATATTAATAAATTGACATTTGTTACCAGGATTAAGGAAGAACACAAACAAAAGCATGGGCAGAATAATATACAATTTTGAGCACTTTAACAATCCAAGTCATCAATCTATCATTTTGTATTGGTTAACTATGCAATATAAGTAAAACCAAAATGATACATCATAGTCGCCAACATTGATATAGAGCCCATGGGAACCATGTAGGTAGCCAACTGTGAAGTTGTTAGTCCTAGTCTAGAAATGATACTTGCATCTTAAAAACATTCCAGAAATCATAATAATCATAATAAGAGACAGGTGGAAAATATTGAAACCAGAATCTGTCAAGTTCCACAGGATGGTTAATGACTAGGAAAAAAATCCACTATATAGACAGATGTTTACTATGACTAAAAGCATGCCAAAACAATGAAACAACACATAATGTCGTAGATATAGCTTTTATGCCGAAGCTACAGCCTTCTAGAATTCTAGGTAGACAATTTAAGAACACACACTCATGTTGATCGCAAGCTTCTCAGTTTGCAAATCCTATCTTATACAATTGATCCCTACAGTTATGCTAGATATCGTTAGAAGTTGTTGTGTATAATCAAAAAGGTTTCATTTCCATAAGAAAACAGAGCCTTTCTGAAGAAAGATATTGTTCCTACAGAAAATAGCTTTCTATAGGGACATATCAATGTACTCCTGAAAGCATGTGATTATCATAGTTGAGATGAGAGGGTTGGAAAGAAGCATAGGTTTTGCATTACATTCCTCAAGTTTCCTCTGCTTCAAATAAGGAATTGATCCCTAATCTTGTGATTAGCAAAGGAAGTGAATATACAGCCAAAAATTAAGAGTGTTCCATTTAACGTGTACACTTGTAAGATCGTAAACCCAAAGAAAACTTGGCAACAATTTGGCATGTAAGGCAATTGATCTGGTGCATTTAGGGTAACACAGAGTACTACCATCTATTGTTCAATCACTACATTTACAAGTGGTTCAGGGAATTTTTCGTGACATGGTTTCAATTGAACAAAAAATCTCAACAGACAGTGGCAGAGTTCCCAAAGGAGTTGAGAGGGGGCAATGAGAGTGCAGGTTAGCAGCGCATACAGCAATTATTTAAATAGTGAAATTAGCTATTGCTTAAACAAGTTAGGAGGTTAGTGGGAGCCATGGCCCTCCTTGGCCTTAAAGAAGCTCCGCCGCTCTGTATACAGGTAGAAACTCGCCTTATCACTGCAAACACGATAGAAGTGTCGAGTTCATTTTGTTTAAAGACGATAGAAACTTGTTGTGAGTAACAATAAACAGCATAGGACACAGTTGCTGTATGAAATTTAAAGTCACAGCATCAAGCATAACAGATTCGAATAATTAATTAATTGCACTACTCCAACTTTTCATGCTTTACCAGGGCTTATAAACTATAAAGACTTCTCTATAAAATACACAATTGACATTGTCTTTTATGACATTTTCACTATATTTGGGTGGTTCCTTCACTTGTGGTTTAAAAAAAAAAAAAAAGAAGTTCCACAGTCAAAACACAGAACAGATAAATTGAACTTTGATGCCATGTTTTATAAAACACTAGACGCTAGGTGAACGCTTGCCTATGGTTTAGAGTTTTTTGTGATTAAACGTAGATTAAACATGATTAAACGTGTGTTGTGATTAAACGGCACTGTGATTAAACACAACGCTACAGTTCAGCGTTTAATCAAGATTGAACAACGTTTAAAAACGTTTTTTAAAACAGGGCTTTGATGGGAGAATAAATAGTTTCAAGCAGGTTATAATCCATTTCGAGAAAACATATAGCTAGCAACGGTAGCAGCATTTTATTAAGCAAATAAGTCCAGCAGATATGTGAACAATTCTCGATCCACTTCAGAAAAAAAAAAAAACCTATATAGCTAGTAACGGTAACAGAATTCTATTTAGCAAAAATACCTCCAGCTGATTTGTGATCAATTCTTGCTGCTGGGTGGGCCACCATCTTGCGAGCCACTGCCTTGTGAGTTGCTACCGCTGCCTCCACTGTTCCCATCCTGCTGCGATGTTTGCCCTCCCAATCCACTGAACGGCCATGGGAGCGAGACATTGAACCTCCTCTCAACCACCCTTGGATTCTCCTGCCTCTCCTCCATTTGTCCATCAGCAGCAGCAGAGCTCCCAGATGCAGCTGCAGCGATACCAACAGGCGGCTGCTGAGGATTAGAGCCCTTCCGCCCCTCATAATCAGGATCATCAGTGGGCAGCTCAAAGCGGCAGATGGGGCACGAGTTGTGAAGCTCGAGCCACGGCACGATGCAGTCGGGGTGGTAGATGTGCTTGCAGGGCATCTGCTTGGCCACCTCCCCAGGCGAGAAATCCTCCTTGCAGACGGCGCACTCAGCACCGTCCGCGGCTGCAACCATGGCGTGAGTCACGACGACATCGGGGAGCGAGGTGAGGGCCGACTTGGCGGCCGGCGGCGTTCCGTAGCGGTTGGGGTCGTTCTCGGCGAGCTGCTCGATGAGTTGTTCGAGGCCTGGGCCGACGAAGTAATCCCCGAAGCTTGCCCCGCCGATGCGGCCGAAGCCCCCGGGTCCGGAGCCGAGGCTGACGCTGGTGTCGTCGAGGAGGACCTGGATGTTGGCGCCCCCCTCCATGAGGCTGTGGATGTAATTCTGGAAGAACGTGACCGCGTCGAAGGGCTCCGGCTCATCCTCGGGGGTGGCCGTGCCGGCGGCGGCGCGGGAGCGGGAGCCGGAGCCTCCGCCGACCCTGGTGTTGTGTTGGTCGCCGATTCCGAGGATGGCGTTGAGGATGGAGGAGATGTCGTTGGGCTGGGACGGGGAGGTCGCGGCGGAGGAGGACGAGGACGAGAAGGAAGGGGACCCTCCGGAGCCGGCGGCTGCCGGGGCGGTGCCTGGGGCGGGCGGGGATCGTGGTGGAGGCGAAGGGGAACGGGAAGGGGAGCGGGATGAAGGTGGGGGCAGGGACGGTGACCTCCTCGAGGAAGTCGCCGTGGCACTCGGGGCACGAGAGCTCCCCGGCTGCGGCGGCGGAGACCGCGATGAGGACGGTGCGGTTGCATTGGTAGCAGAAGTACTGCTTGCGCGCGGCGGCGGCGTAGTAGGCGGCGGCTGGAGTCGACATGGCGGCGCCCGGCGATCTCGCGGCGGGGGTGGGGTGGATTGGGATTTTTCTCGCTCTCTCTCTCTCTGACTCTCTCTCTCTACGGAATTTAGGTCATCGATTTTCTAGTGCTGTGTTTTGCGGCGAGCGAATACAGATTTCCTCTGGATTTATTTATTTGTTAATTGCGATTACGAAGCGTGGGAGTAGGGGATTAGAGAGGAGAGGACAGTATCACGGCCGGTTGCGAACTCTTGCGGTGGGCGCAGAACCGTTTTTGGTTCGAGGGGCAAATCGCACATACCGGCAAATCGTGTCAGAACCGTTTTTGTTTCGGTGCAAATCGTAGTATACCGTATACAAAAAAAAAAAATGTTAATGCGTGTGCAATATAATCGCACTGTATAATATGTTCCCATTATTTTTTATTGGAATTTGGAACAAAACAAGTGTTTCTCGTTCTTGATAGCGTGAGCAAACTATTTCTCTGAACCAATATTTTTTAAGAATTATTAGATTTCTCCATTTTTGTTACCGGGAACAACATCTAAAGAATGGTGTTGTAAAAATACATCTAAAGAATTACTCCCTCCGTTTCAAATTATAAGTCGATTTAATTTTTTTTTGGTACATATATTTTACTATGCATCTAAATATAATAATAATGTGTCGATATCCATAGCAAAGTGGATGAGTAAAAAAAAAACGAAGAGATTTCTCCATTTCCGTTAGTTCCTTTTGGTAACCCATGTATTGGGCCGGGTTTAGATAGCTAGCATATGAGCTCTCCCAATTTAGTATCATTTTCTATTCCAATATCCAAACACCTACTCCCTCTGTCCCATTATTCATGACGTTCTAGCGCTACATTAAAGTGTCGAGATTCAAAGAATCATCCATGCATATGGACACATCTACTCTGGCCAGAAGCTTTATTGTACCTCATTCAAAGCTAAAATGACAACAAAAAAAGGACATATGGAGCACTTTACATTTCCTTTTCCCACGTCCCGTGTCAAAGAATCTAGACATCATCTTAGGGAAGAGGGAATGGTACAAACATTAGGAAAGAGAGAACAAGGGTACAACACTACAACGACAATGCAGTGTCAGAGTGCAAGTTACTAGACCTATGCGACAACTCTTTTCTACCGCTAATGTCTATTGTGGTGTCAACCTCTCTTATGTTACTCTATCCATTCCAAATTATAAGTCACTTTGACTTTTTTTAGTCCATCTATTTTCCTGTGCATCTACAATTCTATATACAATAATATATCTAGATACTCCCTTCGTCCCAAAAAGAAGGTCGCCCTAACATTTAGTGGTGTCTCAGAAAGAACGTTGATTTAGATATAGGCTCACCTAAGATTCCCTTCCCTACTCTGCTCCCTACATCGATGTATCCTCCCTCGCACTCTCCTCTTTTCTGCTGCACCCTTATTCTTCCTCTCCACCAGCGACCCCTTCCTTTTCTCCTGATTACCTTGGACAATAGGAGGTGGGTGCTCAGCCTCCTCTTCATCACATCTGGCATTGAGGTGACGTTGCTTGGGTGGGCTATGCTTGGGCCGCACATCCAACCCATCCTCCCTCTGCTCTTCCCAGTCCCGTTGTCGGCCTCCCCTTCCATCGCAGCACCGAAGAGGAGGCCAAGATGGAGAGGGCGCGACCCAGGTGAGGTCGCACCACTCGAGCGGGCAAGGATCCGCCAGCGACATTGAGGCGCACCCTCCATGCTCCACGTGAGCGACCGACCCCATCCTCCATGTCGGCAGCATCGAGGCGCATCAGATCTGCCACCGTCCCGTCTGCTCCACCCCCTCCATCACCAATTTGCCGTCCTAACTCCTCTTCTTCACCACCGGCAACCGCCATCGCCAGACCCCCCGCCGGCATGTCCGCTCCACCCCCTCCGTCACCGATTCGCCATCCTAGCTAACTCCTCTTCTCCACCACTAGCAACCGCCATTGCTAGATCCACCGCCGACCCGTCCACTCAGCCCCCTCAGTCACTGATATGTTGTTCTCGCTCCTTTTCTCCACCACTACGAAGGCCATTACCCTCCCATTCTCCGCAACGGGGAACAAATCTTGTTAAAAGTAAAAAGAGAGAACAGGGAAGAGAGAGGAGACAGAACGTAGGGGCACACAAATCTTGTACCTAGCTCATTGGTCTACGTGCTCATTCCCATGCAACACTTTTTCTAGGACGAAGAGAGTACGTAGCAAAATGGATGAATTAAAAAAAGTTAAAACGGCTTCTAATTTGAAACAGAGGAGGTACTTTTTTAAGCGACATCTCATAAACAAATATAGTTTCAACGAATATAGATCAAGTTGACTTCTACTTTGATCTACCCCACCCATCTATATATTGATAAATTGAATATAAATACAACCAAACAAATATCTAAAAGGGTCTAAACCCACGTAAAGTATGAACAAATCCTTCCATTGTCCATCAACCAATACATGACCTTCCCAACAAGGCAACCCTCAGTGATCTTCTCCAAAGGATTTTTTGCCTAAAAAAACGAGGACGGGAGCCCAAAGAAGGCCACGAAATGTCAACTACTCAACTCCCTCGGCTGGGCGTTGCTAGTTTGACTCCTCGCCTTCGCCTACCGTTCGGCCGATGGAGCCCGTGTGGACGTGCCGTGACGCCACGCCACGCCATGTGCGCATCCCATCTCACCGAATGCAGGAGTCACCGGGTCATGGACTCAGAGGCCTGCGGCCACTGCGGCCAGCCGGTTGGATCTTTCACGTAATGTATCATTCTTCGTCCCCTTCATCATTGCTGTCTATACAATTGAGCCTGTTTGGTTTTCTATAAAACTAGAGACTAATTTTTAATACTATTTACTCCCTAAATAATCAAACATAACATAAGGGGATTAGGGATTAATTTTTAAGTCCCAATTTTACTAGATTTTGGGAGGGGCTAGGGACTAATTTTTAGTCTCTAGTCCCTCCATCCAAACATGCCCTTAAGCTTAAACAACTTTCCAATCCAACCAATGGCCGAAAAAAACAATACCGTGTGCCTAGAGAAAAAGGATACCAAAAATAATTAAATGGCTAGGAAGTTGTGGTGATTTGAATCTGAAAATTGAAAGAAGACCATAAACAAGACGAGAAACTGAGAATAAAAAAAAAATAACTGAAAATAAAATATGCTTAAATGGCCGGGAAGTTGTGGTGATTTGAATCTGAAAATTGAAACAAAGACCAAAATAAACTAGACGAGAAACTGAGAATAAAAAAAATATCTGAAAATTAAAAATGCCCCCATGCAGGATCGAACTACAGACCTTCAGTTTACAAGACTGACGCTCTACCACTGAGCTATAGGGGCTGGTGTTGTTTCATTCTTTCGGTAACATTTATTTATATTTACTTCCGTTTCTTACTGCTCTAGCCTATACTGCCCACCGCCCGCTTGGCTCTCCCTCCCTCCCTCCGCGTTTACACCCGCCGCCACTCCTGTCCTGCCCTGGCGCCGCCGTGACAAAGCCTAGAGCTAGCAAAGGCGCGACAGCCATGGCGAGCCCTGGGCGGATCGAGCTGGACAAGCTGAGCGTGGAGCAGCTCAAGGGGCTCAAGGAGCAGACGGATCTGGAGGTCAACCTGCTCCAGGACAGCCTCACCAAGATCCGCACCGCCACCACCCGACTCGAGAACGCCTCCGCCGCGCTCCAGGACCTATCCCTCCGCCCCCACGGCAAGTATCCGTCGTATCCCGTCCGTCCTCCAATCCTCTTGTTGGCTTGACCGCGTCGCTCGTTTCGTTTCGTTTCCTCTTCCTTTCCCGCGGCCGATTGATTGGTTGATTGATTGATTGATGGCTAACCCTTTGCGTTGCGTCGGTGGTGGGTGTGCAGGGAAGAAGATGCTTGTGCCGCTCACGGCGGCGTCCTCTACGTGCCTGGCTCGCTGGATGACGCCGAGAAGGTCCTCGTCGACGTCGGCACCGGTTACTTCATCGAGGTAACCTGGCTTGTTGTAGTTTTTTTTATACCTGACTGATGATATATTAGTTTAGCTAGAAAATTTATCTACATTGTCATGTGGATTTGAACCACTAAAGCTTCGTTGATTGTACCAAAAACACTGGTGGCATTCTGGTATACTCGATGACTGAATAACGGACATCACATTATCAAGTTGAAACTGAATATATTGATTATACTTACAGAAGGAAAATGTCGGTTGCTAGGTTTCGGTCAGCCTTCTGACAGAGACGCTAGCTGGTTACGGCCTTGCTGGCCTGGCTGCAATCATCTGGCAGAGGCTCTCCAAGAGCTACTGGTTGGTGGCAAATTAGGGTGGAACTGGGTGCTAGTTTTAACCAATCGCGTGTTTTTGCACCCTTCACATTTTTTAAATTCTTGAGGAACCAATTTTAGTGACTATTGAAGAAATGCAGAAAAAAAACTTTGTTAGCTCCTCATTTTGGTGAGTTGGAATGATGATTTAGCAACTATTCCTTTAGCTCTTGGAGATGCTCTGAGTGAAGATTCACCCAGGCCCTCAAGGCTAGTAACCAGCCAGGGCGGCTGGGGTGTGGGGATTGCCAGGGAGACAGAGGCAGGTAAAGCAAAAGTTTGTGAGCAATGAAATTTCTTCTGCTCCATGGCGCTAGCTCGCATATTGATAGCACCTTGCATGCGCACATAGATGAGGAGTTAGAGATTTTGCACAGCTTGGAAAAAAGGAAGCGTGGAACGATTGTTGTTGGGATCGGTGTTTTCACCTCTGCCAAAACCGGTGATTGGGATTTTTTTTCCAACCACTTGGAGATGCTCAGTTATGCCTCACCGGAGGGAGAAATCATTAATTATCCCAAGCATGTAAATATAAAATGTATCCTTTTACGTTTTGGACTTTGGAGTGGAAGGCCATTTTTATTTTAGACCTATTTAACCTATTGAAAATGATGCACTATCGTAATTAAACAGTAATACAGTATGTCTACTCAAATGTTTCTTTTGTTGTTGTGCAGAAAACCATGGCTCAGGGAAAGAATACTGTGAAAGGAAAATTAATTTATTGAAGTCAAATTTTGATGAACTGCTTGAGGTATGTTCTTGCTGACTGCTCTACTCTTGTATACATTGCTATTTCTTCCCACTGGAGTAGCAAATGCTTTGTTTTCGTGTTCACTACATGAGTAAATGAGTTACTCTTTACTGGCAACAGCACTAATTATCTGGACATCATTATACTTATTTGAAGATGAATAGCTCTAGTTTCTTTGCTATAAAATGTTTTTGACATGAGATTCAAAGAAAATGTCGTTTTCAAACTTTCTAACTACCTTGCCAACATTCTATATCCTCAGATTCTTGATTTGACTTTTCTTGACATACTGATAGTATGCTATGTTATCTAAGAACAAATTCTTTCACCAAGCCAGTTGGAATTTTGGTTCCTAACCACGGGCCATCGTATTGTCATCCATCCAATGTGTACATATGCTATTAACCATGAAAAATTAGGCAATGTTTTTGAATCATTTTTATGTGTTATAAAAGGTATCATGCTACATGTAGATGCTCAATCTATTGTGGATTATGAATTGTATCCAACCACTGTTTTAAAATTGCATATAACCCTGAACTCACTACCATAAGATGTTGAAGGTTTTTTTTCTGCATGCTATTACTATTTGCACATAGCCACATTTGGTAATTCCATCTTGTGCATTTTTGTTAAGAACCTAGTTTTGTACTAAGAGAACTTTTGTCCGAGGAAACAAACAAAGAAGACTGAAACTGGACTGTTTTTCTAAAACAGTAGCAACATAAATTATTATATGATGACTGAACACACAAACTTACATGTTATTACTATACAAGATTCACATTTACTGAACTTATCCCCTGCCCTTTAGACAAACTGATATCACATATCCCCTTGATGTCGTGATATATTGAGTTAATGAAGCAGTGGTTATGGGTCATATTGACAAGTTGGATATTTGTTATTTGCAAAGCAACTAAATCTTGAATGCAGTAGAACGATCTGTCTAAGAAGCTGAAATTCTATACTTCATGTGTAGGTGGCTACGAAAAAAAGAAAGCCATAGCAGATGATATGGGTTTGCTACTACATGCCAAGCTGAGGCAAGCATCACCGGGCCCAAGTTCATGAGAGCTGGATGACCAGCTTGTTTCTTCCTTGTTGGGTGAATGTACTGTTTGGTTTGTGGCATTAAGTGAACACAGGATTGTCATAGTAGCAGGGTCATGTATAATTTGCTGAACAACATGCCACATCAAACATCGTAGAGGTAATTTGGACGCTGGTCTCGAGCACGCGCAGCATAGACTGTATTTTTGGCATCTTCTGTCGCACAGCAGCCATTGTATGGTCATCACGGTCGTGCACTCGTGCCGCAATGGTTGATTTTGTTTCTACTGCTGCCCATGGAATTTTCATGAGCTTGTCTGGCCGATGTCTGGCTAATCGGTGGGACCAAGCATCGTTCCATTGTGGGTGCAGATAGTTGCATTTCTTGCGAAATTTACAGATTGTTTCTAATGATTTTGGCTGGTGGTGATCCTGTACATATGACGAGTACAACGTTCAGCGGTTTTGTTGCCAGATGCACGCGCAGTAAGACGGTCCAGCCCCTCCAGGAAACTGCGTGTCCTCTGACAATAATCTCTAGCCACGCAACATTCAACCCAATAAAATTCTCATGTTTGGTCAAATTCTAGACTGCTAAACTGGTCCGACGTGTAATGCAAATATCACAGCTAAATTTCCCCTCAGGACGATTCATGTACGACAGCTCCTACGTCTACCTAAACTAAGCCGGCTTCTCTTGCCTCCAGAAAACCTTCAGTGAGTAGAGACAATGGACGGTGCCATGAAGATAACTGTTGCTCTCTTTTGTCTGGTTACCAAATGATGCAGTTCTCTAGCCCTTGGAGGAAGAGTCCAGCAGAGCGCATACAAAGGTGATCTCCTGCTGGCTCTCATCTGTAGCCAGTAAGTAGGGTCTGAATCGAACTTCCAGCAGCTGCTCTTTTCTTCGACTGAAATGCCATTTGTTAGCACAAGGTTAAAGCATGCACATGACATGACAATTTCAGGGAGTATGGATTTGGCATAGGCAGGCATGGCACCTTTGCATTGTTGAAGAGGTCATCTGCAATGGCTTCCATTTGTTTCCGCTGCTTCTCCTCCCGCATGAAATCGGTCAATGTGCCACGTTCGTAGTCTGATTCTCTGCAGAAAGAAAGCAAACCCATTTAAGTTTCATGTCTAACTGTCAATAACCTTTCAAAATTCACTGCAAGCCTTTTGAGCTCTTGCCTGTATGGTTCCCGATCAAATGGAACAAGGTCCTTGAAGCTGTTTCCAGACACCGTTTCCCTCTAGAGCAAAAGGTCAGAGTCACATAAGTAAACAAGCTCACATTCAGTTCCTTGTGCCAAAAAGGATTAATACACACAATTGTTATATACATATATATCATACCTTCCTGAAGCGTTTGAAGTTAACCCCTCCAACTTCTGTTGGTGCAGCAGGAGCTGACTGAGGGAAGCTTCTGACAACCAGATTCTGATCAAATATGACATCAGAAGCCTCATCCCTGCTGGTGTCCAAATTCTCATCCTTTGGTACCTTGTTGAAAATGCGAGCATCCTCACCTCTAGCTGTGGACCTATACATTGCTGTTTTCTCTATGACCTTCACATCCTCCTAAATAGGTATCAAATCTTCAACTTTCTCTGGGTATTTTGGGTGAATAACATTACGCTTTGTTGCACTGATACTTACAGCAACTTCATTGGTTATATTTGTGATTTCCTTTTCGTCATCAGAGATATTCTCAATGTGAGGTTGAGACTTTTTAGCATCACCAGTAGGATTAGAAGTTGCTGTCTCCATTTCAACATCGAATCCGCCACAATAGTGTTAGCCGTGGAATTCGAGGATGTAACGACAACTGACAGAAATAGAATAAAAAGAACATATGAATTTACAGCTTGATGTTATACAGGGAAAGGCATAAAAGGTGCTACTGCTAATGCGAAGATAAATGAAAAAGAGAATAGCAGTGAGCCAGTGAACAAATTTGTTCTTTTAATACTTACAAGCAGGTGGTTCAATAGAAGTAGCTTCCAAGCGGCCAGATAATGTAGCAGCAAATAGCCTAACATCACTGATCTTTGACAAAGTAAATAACCCACGTATCTTGCTGAATTCCAAAGGATATCTTGCAGGAACTACAAGAATTTGTTGATCAGTATCTCCAGCTTCTGAGTCCTATCAACAATAAGGTAGAAAATCAATATCAAAAGCAATGCAGCAATCAACTAAAAAACTTGTGTAAAATTCTACTGGCATAGACTAGTAGGGAAAACTTCAAATTTGTGCTACATGCCCAATTGGAGAAAACAGATTGTGCATCCCATATTTTCTGAAGACAACCATAAAATAGTTTAATCATCAGCACTTACCTGGCTGTTTGCACAAAAGTCATCAATGTGGAGGTATTTTGCTCCAGCTGATTCCAGTAATCCAGGGAGCTTCTCACCAAATTGATACTGCGCATGAATAGAATTAGTCAACAATAAAGTGTCTAATGATCTTCTTTCTTTCTACAGAAAAAAGAATAGTACACCACTTTATCTGATGACCCCAGGATAAAAGTATAGCCTTCTAGGCAATTCTGAATGACATTGATATCCACCATCTTGATCACCACCCCATCAAGAGTCAGGTTTGGAATGTATCTGGATCAAATTCCAACAAAAACACCTCACTGTCTATGATCATAAAGCAAGCACAACATGAACAAGGGTCCACAGACATTATCAAGCATCGAAGTGGTGTCCACAACTTACTGTGTGCAAGAAGGGATCTCTGTGTTTATGTTCTTTTCAGCCATTGCCTGAAACAAATAAAAAAATACAGAACTCATCTGGAGACATGGACTATAAGAATGGTTTCTACACCACAACATAACTAGGAGTTGAATGCTAATTCAGATTCAAGAGTCAAAACCAGTGACACCCTGGGTCATCTATATTCTATATGACCATTATTTTAGCCTAGTATTGCGCAGCAAGCTAATTCACACAAGCCAGTCTACATGGAAGATAACAATTCACTGATAACATTGGAGCTGTGGAGCACATAAGAAGTATGGCCATAGAGGAAAGAAAGTACCTTAAACCAGTCTCCCAACACGATCTGCTTCTTTGCCATAACTGCATCGAGGAGCTCAGGTGTCAACGAACATGATTCGTCAACAAGAACATGCGTACAATCATTGCTCCACTTACGTGTAGCATATGCACCTTCAAAAACAAAAATGGTGGGCATCATTAGTGTGCAAAAGAAAAATAGGTCATCTTATCAACAAATGTAGCAACATTTACGAAATAAAAAAGGAACTAATATGCTTTCAAATCAACTAACAGTGTTTCTACTACAGAATGGAAGTGTTGATTGCCACTAACCAATAGATTTCATGACTGCGTGTAATGATGGATCAACTCGTGCTGACTTTGTGCCATGAAAATAGGCCACTATGGGAACAAATGACAACCTGTAATAAGAAAGATAAAAACTGAAATAAATACAACCGGTTCAACTTTCACAGCAAAAGAGCAAAAGGGGCTAAGAGAGTCGTGTATCGGTAAAGTGTTTTTACAACTTAAAAGATGTGTAGTAAGTGAAGGGATTAGCAAATGTATGGGATATTTTGACTTGAGCTCACCTAAAGGTCGCATTAGAAGTCCCAAAAGTCACAGCATCCCCATCTGTAAGCATCATATCTTCATCTTTATGCAGACGACTGCCCTGTGTTCCATGTACTTTGTTGACAAATGTGCCATACTTTGATCGGTCAATTACACGAACAAATGATGGACTGGTAGGTGCACCAGAATGCGAATCCCAGGCAACCATCTTTTCAATGGCAATCTCCGCATGGACTCGGGATACAGATGAGTCACCTTGAATAATGACATCACAATCTGTAGAGGAAATCACCAATATCAGTATATAGTTTCGTGTACTAGGTCAAGTGAATTTAAGACAAGACAAGATAAACTTTAATAAAACCACACAAGAAACCTTCTCCTAGTTCACATTGCTAATTTTTAATCCGAGGAGTCACGCATCATAATCTCCCTTTAGCGAGAAGCGACACAACAAGCGCTAAAAAGAGGTGGCTCACCGTCACACCAATTAACAGCAATATAAACCGCAAAAGAAACGCATGGGGAGCTCCAAGGAGGCACCTTTGCGGCCGACCCTGTACGTCCCGGCGGCGAAGATGTAACACTTCTGCGTCCCTGCGAAACACAAGAAGAAACATTCACCAAACCATCGACCGAAACCCACAAAAGCCCCGCCAAATAGGAAGGAAGGCGATAAGTATCTGGACGGGGAGAGGCGGCGCACCGCGCGCTGTGTCGATGGGGGTCAGCGCCCAGACCATCTCTTCCTCCGCTTTCTCCACTGTACGCTATCCTCAACTCTTTCTTGGGGATCCTTCCCAGGTCAGCCACGGGAAGGGGAGAGATAGGTGGCTGGTGCCCGAGGGTGCTTCCGCCCGCCGCAGCGGCCGTCGGAGTAACGCGGCGGCCGGAACTGGGTCGTCTAAACGCCGTATCGGCCAGAGCGAAGTACGGGAACTTTGGTTGGACTTCCTCGAATTCCTTATTGCCTTCCCGTTAGTTCAAGGCCCAAATGATCAAATGGCCCATATGATCTACTTTCCCAGCCTGCAAGGCCCAAAGTGATACTTTTCCTGTCTTTTTCTTAGACCCTTTTGTGGTCTACTACTTTATAATTTTCGCGGAATCGTGGCCAACGGCAAGCTAACAAATAACGTAGTTTTAAAAAAACAAATAACAGGTCCATTAGTAGACTGGTATTGTAACGTGCATAAGCATTTGGTATACACGTTACACATTACGGTTGGCAGTTGCCAAAGGCAAGCTTATAAATAACGTATTACAAGCATAATCATCATGAGTCTTTGCATCCATATTTGCAAAACCAGTACGTTGTGTATTCTTGAAACTAACAAGCCAGTGTGCAACCGCAAGACAATTGTTGCAAAACTAAAACTAGCACAAACCTAGCTTCTCCCGGCTTCTTACAAACCTAGCACATCGGAGGGGTTTTTATTTTTTTGCCACGCCAATGCCACTCTTATTTATTTGCCACTGAAACCCCACATGTCAGTGACTCAGATGGTCTCACTTGTCATTGATACACAGCTGGTTGTTATCCGTAAGAGTGGCAAATGAATAAAAAATCCTTTATCGGACATTTTCTGAACAACTTCTAGTTGACTAGAGAAGTTGTACAAGAGAAACCAAAGGTGGAGCACTCTTAGGAGAAGCTGGAACCTGCTAAACTGACCCCTAAATTTTCAAGTCCTACCTTTGGCAGACCTCTCTAAAAATTTGCCCCATGTACACGTTGATCTTACCGGTCTGCAGGGGAAGATCTTTGTGTCGAACATCTAAGATGGTGTCGGCTGAAATGATTTGAACATCAAGATCACAATTCTTCTCAACGCGCAAGAAAAATCAATCGGCTTGATGAATCGGAAGATCAAGGAGATGTAAGCCGTACAGTTCGATTGAGTGAGGCATATAGTCCGCTTTACTATTTGCGCAGTTCAGCTTAATCCGTGACATGGCATACAAGGGACTTTACTTACACTAGGCCCTGTATGTATGTAATCCTGAAGAACCAACTTTTTCTCGATGAACAATAACCTAAAAAGGCTCTCGATCGATAAAAAGATTATGTTTTTTGGTTCCCCTTTCCATCGACAGAAATTTTCCTTGTTCAGTTGTTTCTGCTCTCGTTTGTCCATCCACCCCTGCACTGCTGCATCCCGTCAGTGAATCCAAGCGGCAAGCAAGCTCTGCTTGACGGCGCGGATCCTCTCTAGGCACCTGTGGGCGCGCTCGATGGCCATGTCTGCCCTGTCCTTTGCCCCTCCCGATCCCGGCGGCGTGCTCGCCGGCCGTCTCCGCTTCCCCTCCTCCCCTGCTCCCGCAAGACGCCACGCGGCTTCCTCTTCCGGGTCGACGACTCTGCAAAAGTTCGTCGCAAGGTGAGTGGGTGCCTGCCCGGGTGGACGGCTGAATGAATGGTTGATGGTTGGACCATGCAATGGCACGAACGGGACAGAAGGGAGCATGACATGGCATGGAGCGGAGGCATGTGGAGGACGAAGGGAGAGGACGAACCTTGAGTGCACACGGGCGCCGTGGGGGCTGGGACGAGGCGGCCGGAGTGGTATCGGCGGCGTCGGCTCCGACGCGCGGTGAGACGAGCGGGAACGCGGCCTCGTCCAGGCCGGGGTCAGCGACGAGGCGCTCGAGCTCGGCCTTGAGCGGGCCGAAACGGCCCCGGGTGTGCCGCCTCCAGCTTCGCCAGCTCCTCGCTCGCCACCTCCGCCATCCACGCCCAGCGGCCCGCCGCCGACGCCATCTCCATCGCCGTCGCCGCGCGCGGCTGGCAGCCAGTGGGTGCACACACGGACACGGCACGGCGAGGCGCAGAGGGCAGAGGCAGCGGCCAGCAACAGCTACGGTGTCTGCAAGAGACGTCGCGAATACGCAGCGACGCGCGGCGCCGGAGGGAAATACTAGTGGAATGCGTGCGAGTGGAACGGATGGTTCAATGCGGCTTCGATTGACACGGACGGGAGAGGCGATTGATTTGATTTGACACGGACCGACCAGTCGACGCGAGCCGCCTGCGCGCGCGCTTCGGCCTGCCGCCTGTGGCACTGTGCTGTGCAGCGGAAGTTGGAACGCGAGCGGGTCTTGTCGGGCGCCGCGCCCGCTCGCACGGGGACACGGGGTGCGGTGCGCCACCCGTCTTCGGGCCTTGGTTCCCGCGGCTTTTCGAGTCCCGGTCTGCCTCCTGTTGGGGGCCCACGGCGGGCGGACGGCAGCCTTGCTTCCACGATTGGACGTGAGTAGGCATGAGAATTTTCTCTATACAATTGCACCCTTTCTTGCTGCCTTAATTCCACAGCACTAAATCACAATGCATTTTTTTTTTTTTCCTTTTATGTGCAGGAGGGAAACAAACTTGGCGCACGAGGACGATGACATACCGAATATTGAAATTGTGCTTGAATGTAATTGAATGAGAAAAGCTATAATCGGTTTATTTAAGTTTAAGGGCAAACCATGCTACAGAATCCCCTTCGTGTGAAATACAGTTATGGCATTCAACTACCGCATTAGTTGAAATGGACACAAAAGGAATCTCTGACTAGGTAGTTATCGATTCCAGGCCGAGTCCTTCCCCCCGTCGCTCTCTCGGGAGCGGCTCGGGCGGGCACCCTCCCCCCCGCCGCCGCTCTCCCGGCGAGCTCTCCGGCGCCGCCGCGCCCCCCCCTCTCCTCCTGCCCTCTCCCTCTCCAGTCTCCCCCCCTCCGGCCAAACCCTATCCACAACCTCCAAAAAATGCTTCGACGTCCGGGCGGTGACGGTAGGTGGCCGGATCGGGCCTATCCCTTGCGGATTTGGCATCCGGTGGTGCCCCGCCCCCTTCCCCGGGCGGCCCGGCATGCTCGTCGTCCGGCTTGTGCGGGCGGCGGCGGCGTGCTTAATCATGTTCACCGGGAAGCCATGGCGGGTGGGGGGCTGCGCCCGGTGAAGGGTCGAGATGGGGACTAGAGGGGGGTGAATAGTCCCTTTAAAAACTAAACGCGCCGGCTAACCCGAAACTAATGCGAATTAAACTTATCGTTCTAGCCAAGACTTTACCCTCTAACTAAGACTCTAAATCACCTCACAAAAGATCCTACACAAGAAGAGTGAGGTGACAAGCCTAACTTAAGCTCCTAATCAATTCTAATGCAAGGTCACACAAACCTAAGCACTAGTACTTTAAGCAACGGTGAGCTCCTACACAATTCTAGTAAGCACAAGCACAAAGCCCCTAAGCTCACTAGATGCACAATGAACAAGGCGACACATGCCTAACCCAAAGGCTCAAGTTACCTAGCTACACAATCTAAGTAAAGTAACTAAACAAGCTACACAAGCTAGATAGTTACAACTACACTACTCAAGCACAAGCACAATATATATGAATATAAGAACAAAGCTTGTGATGAAGAGATTGCAAACCACCGCGAAGTGTGGACACAAGATGACACCGGTGATTTTTTACGAGGTCTCGGGAAGCTTGCCAACTTCCCCTACTCCTCGTTGTGTCGACCAACACCTTAGTGGTTCCACGGTTTGGCGAATCACCTAGTGATGATCCTCAAGCTTAATGGCGGTGCCAAATCCCCGCGGTGGGAGCTCGATCGAGTCCTTCACACGGTGTGAGTCCTCTATCCAATCCCTCGGAGGGTGCCGTGTGAACCCACACACAAGTGTGGTAGCTCAATGACACGCTCCACTAGAGTTGCTCTTCACGATCCCCGCGAGGTGAGCACGAACCTCTCACAATCTCTTCTTCGAGCACCGCACAAGCTTTCTTGCGTGCTTCCACGAAAGTCTCTTGCCACCAAGCCGTCTAGGAGGTGTCAACCTCCAAGAGAAACAAGCACACCGGCTTGCAACCACGATCACCTAGTGCCACGAATGCGATCTCTTAACGCAACGCACTAGAAACGCGATCTCTCACTCAATCGGATGAGCGATATCAAGCATATGTGAGTGGGAGGGCTCTCAAGCACTCTCAAGCATGGACACAAAGTTCCCAAGGTGCTAAGCACCAGCCATGGCGAACACACCCTCTATTTATAGCCCCAAGCCAAATAGAGCCGTTGGTGCTTCAAACCCGCGGTTTTCTGCGAGTTGGCCGGGCGCAGACCGGCGGGACTCACCGAGTCGGTCCGGCGTCGGTCGCTCCCTTCGGCGTCCGGTCGGAGCGGACAAGGCCCTGGCCCCACGGTGACAACCCGAGCATGCTTCGGACACGGAGTTCGGTCATCACCGGGAGCGTCCGTCACAGCGTCCGGTCGGCCTCGGCGCCTACGGGCGAAAACAAGCTCTCGCCGAGCGCACCCACCGGAGCGTCGGTCGAAGGAGCGACTTCGGTCGCGCGTCCGGCCGGCCAGCGTCCGATCATTTGTTTCTGCGAGTTCTTCACCGTTTCTCGTCGCCTTTGCTTCGACATGCTACCCATCAAGTATACCAAACTTGAGCACGGGGGATAGCATGTTTTCACCACCAACTTGCATCCGGCGCAATAGAAAATATGCATCTCATTTTCACGAAAGCGCCCGAATCCCGCCCTAAGCTCGGCGGGAGGATGAGCGGTTCCCAAACCCAACTCAACCACGCAAACCATCGCCGCCTTTGCAAATGTGCCAACACCACCAAGTGTACATCACCATGTGCATGTGTGTTAGCATTTTCACAATCAAGTCAAAGGGCGGGTTAGCTCTTACCACGCCACTCGATCCTAACACATCGCAAAGTTAGATCGCTCAAGTGACACTAGATGACCGATATGCAAACAAGTTTGCCCCTCTTGATAATGCGGCCATCTATCCTAAACCCGTCATAAACTTCTCTAAGCTCCAATGGCCGTGAAAATGAAATGCCCTATAGGTTATACCTTTGCCTTGCGCATTTCCATTCCGCTCCATCTTCGGTGGCGATGCAACATCTGCACCAACACGATCAAGAATGATATGATCCATTTCATATCATCACATGACCTTCTTGGTTCATCGATCTTGACCTCACTTGCTCTTCACACCGTTGCGTCGGTCCTTCGGCGCCAAGTCCCTCGACTTGCCCTTCACACTTGCAACCGGTCCGTCAAGCCAAGCCTTGTCTTGATCTTCACCACCTTGGTCACATGACTCCATGTCATGTTTCATATGCAATAAGCTCCTTCATTGTACCATCATATGTGAACTAATCTCCTCACATGTATAATCTCAATAACACATATTAGTTCACCTAATGTTGACACTCAATTACCAAAAACCAAAGGGACCTTTCACCGGGCTCACGGTGGTCGGGGGCTGGCAGCGGCGGCGGATCCAGCGCCCGTGGCGGATCTGGCGTGTGGGCGGCGCCCCCACTGCGCCCCACCCCTCCACCTGATCCCCCCCCGGCGGCACAGGGGTCGCATTTAGCCCAGGCCCCGCCCCGCCGCTACTCCAGGCAGCCGCAAAAGGCAAGCCGGCGTCCATCAAGGGCGTCGTGCTTTCGGATCATTTTGCCGTCCACATCAAGGTTGCCTCGGCGTAGGCGATGAAGACTCTATCGATCATCTCGACATATCGTCGTCTGCGGGTTCGACTTGGATGTACTTTTGCGGGAACTTGGATTTCGGGTGAAAACCACTGGGCGGCCGGGCCGGCGGCGATGGCGAGTCGGCGTCATATTCCCCCTTGGAGGTGTCGCTGTAATTTCCTTCCTTCGAAAGCCTTCTTGAGCTCTCTTGCATAAACATTCGAGACTTCACCAAGCGGCGTGAAGAGCAAGCCAAGGGCGCCCTCTTGTTGATCAAAATAGAGGGTCGAAGCATTTATATCGTATTCTTTGTATTGTCTGGTCAATGTATAAGACTATGACTTTTCTCTCTTTTGTTTTTTTTTCTCTTTTTGTAACTTTTGGCTGTGTACATCTCTCGGATGTAGAGGCCGGATTTGATATCCATTATCTAAAAAAAAGGAATCTCGACTAGAACTCAACAAGTACTTCGTAGTGCGAATGAATTGATGGAGAAATACACACAAGGAGCATGCAAGTAGGAGTATGCATGATGCATGGTTGTATGCGTACTTGTACCGGATGCGAGCCGAGAAATACACACAAGGAATATTATAATCTTATGATTAAAATTTTAATTTTGTGCAAATACACTCTTAATGTTCTTATTTTAGATAATTATGCCTTAAACATGTTTAAAACCTATTAATATCACTTAATATTCACTAATTATTGATTAATACCATCATTAGCGGACTAAAGCGCGCACCCGGCCGAGCCAGGCCCCAAAAAAATGGCCGATTCGGGCGTTTTATGGAGGCCCATAAAAAACGGCCGATTCGGGCGTTTTATGGAGCCAGGCTGGAGGGGAATCTAGCATGAGCGTAGCGACTCGAGGCGCGTGTTCGCACAACTTAGGGTACGCGTTTGGTTCCCTACATTGTATTTACGGTGCGCATCTCCCTGTACAAGTTCTCTTCGGCCAGGCTCTGAGCATGTAGAGTGTCATTGTTTGGTTGTCAGGACATCCAGAGCCAGGCTAGAGAGAGAGAGAGCTGGCGTTTGGTTGCACAATGCGAGATAAGTCGTATGAGTGTGTAAATATAGTATTAAAGAACTTATTTTATCTAACCATGTCTTAATTATCAATAAAATACATTAATATCACTTAATATTTACTAATTATATACTAATACATTATTAGTGGGGAAACAAATGCATCGGCCGAAAGCATCGCATCCCCGCGGTCGGTCGATTCGCTCGGGGGTGCGGGCAACCAACGCTACTACCTCGCACCTCGTGGGGCTGGCTAAGGTAAAAACAGAGAACCAAACGCACCTTAAACGGGGCTAGGCTGCATCTCGAGAGTCTGGTTCGCCATATACAGGCAACCAAACGCCCCTAGACTTCTTCGGCTCGGTCACCGATCCACGTCGATCGGTTGTCCCTCTTCGCAGTGGTGACCGCGGAAACACAATTTTTTTTTTTTATTATGACATGAGATTTATTTATATATATATTCCAAACATGCGGCTATATGTTATGGAATTATTGTATAAGTTAGTACTACTAAAAAGAGAACCTCCAACCTCGGAGAGAGATTCGCTATCTTCAACTTTCTAGATTTCCACTATAACTTATAGTAATGTTAACTTGCTGGGAAAAACATTCTTCCGTGCCTTCTTACAGTTAGGTCATCTGTGTATTTGCTAACAGTCTATAGCGTTTGTAGCATAATCACTTCGGGTTGTAGCAGACAGCTTTCTGCTGCAATTAGGGTGTGTTTGGTTGCACCCAAATTCCCTACCGAGGCTTAGTTGAGCCAAGAAAGCGTGTTTGGTTGCAAATGGGGCTCCTTAGCCTGGCTTAGCTAATGCAACTAGAGCCCCTTAGCTGGGCTTCTTTGGAAACGCTCGGTGGCCGTTTCCACGGAGCTGGCTACGAGTGCATCAAGTTTCATGCAAAGACTGCTCCCATCACCTCCCCGTCGTTCCCTTCACCCACTTCTTCTTCAGCGTGCCCGGCGAGCCCCATCGCCGGCGAGCCCCACCGTGGGGCGTCGGCATCTCGGGCGTCCTCGATTTCGACTTCGTCGTGGTTCGTCGCCGCCCGCTGCCGCCATGTCCTCCGCCGACGAGCTCTTCCAAAAACGGCCGAATCCGGCCCATCCACCTCGCGACAAAGCGCGCCGGCGGCAACGACGACCTCGGTACGGCAAAGAAAGCGCATCGGCGGTAAACGGCGGCAACGGCGACCTCGGGCTGGGTCGAGTACCTCGAGCTCGGCGTCACCCCCCGCCGCTGTCCTCGACATTGCCGTGCGCATCGGGCTCAGCGTGGACCGCGATCGCGGGTCACCACAACTTCCTATTGGCGCCGCGGCAAGAACGCGCCCGACTTCCTCTTCATGTCCCTCGTACACCAGCGGCGTAAGAACGCCCGGCCACGGAAGCAGCACCGCCGGTCATCTTCTGCGCGCCGGCACCGCAGCCAGAGGCGGGGAGGATCAGGACCGTGGTGGTGCCCGGCGGGAACAAGCATACACCCAATGGTTGTTTCCTTTGCGCCGCGAATGGCCATCGAGGATGCTCACCACATGTTCGAGGAAATTACTCACAGGAGGTAAACTCACCAATTTGGAGAAGAGGTGACTGTATGAAAACAACCCGCACAACCAAACAAAATCTAAGTGGAGCCAGGCTAAAAACAACCATGCCAACCAAACAACCTCATCTTATCTTGGTTCACCCAGGCTACACCTAGCCCGGTTGGGTGGAGATAGCCGGACTACACAAACCCGAAAAAAACCAAACACACCCCTTGGTGAACAAGTTTAAACATAAGGCCACCATGCCCGCTGCTAATCTTCATCAGGGCCCTTAGGAGAGATCTTCACGAAAATTCCAGAGCCTTCCTGCAAAAATCTATAATCTATAACTCTTATAAAGATAAACCCCACTAGATGAGTTATCTCTACATGCAAGGTGTCCACATCATTCTCCACTAAGTGAACCCACTACATGTTCTATCTTTGCATGCAAAATGTACACATCATTACCCACTATGTCTTATTAATTACAAAAAAATCCATATCATCTCTATCATGTAAAGTGATTTAAATCTTTAATCTATTAACAATATTGCTTCATCACATATTCCTCTATAATGTAATTAAATATTCTATATTATTTTTTATGAGATATGATTAGTTAAAATAACTTTCATACAAATTCTTATATATGTATATATATAGTATTTCTATATAAAAAGTATTATTAAGAAAATCCACAACGCAACGCGGGTATACTCCTAGTTAATCAAATGCATGACACAACAATGTTGAATGACTTCATAAATCTCAGTCACTCGCCGTAGAATGGCATACAGAAACGCAGAAAACAGAGTGAACCAGTCCATGATGCCCAAATGGGAAGAAACAAGACGAATCAGGTTACCTTGGCTCTCTTAGTGTTATCAACAATGCCAATTACCAAGATCCAGTTTTTGGGCGTCCAGACCTTAGCGAAACGAGAAGTCCTACAGCACATCCAAGCACATAATTAGGACAACCAGACCTCAGCGAAATCTAATCTGAGGTGTCTACCTTGAGCAGTAATGTGACCTGGTGCCTGCCGAATGCTGATAGAAAGCTTCTGCACTGGTACACATCTGATAGAGCGCCTTCTCCAACACCCATTCTCCGTTTACAGGGTTTCTGTTCAAATAATGCGTCACGTCAAATATGATATATGATCAAACATGACAAGTTACACATTTATATATCTTTCAAGCTCAGACTTTATAACATAAATATAAACTAGATGCCATAATGTGAGCTACTTTCAGTTGCCCTACATGAGATCTGTGTTGGAGTATGCTTCCATTCTAATTCAAACAATAAAAATTGTGTATTTCTAAGCATTCTTAACTAGATAAGGCTCACGCGTACCGAGTTTAGTCTGTCCACACCTGCATCTACTCAAGATGACAGTATACACTCGGTCAGATAAAAGAACAGTAAACCATTTCACTTTAAAATAGAGTGCAGGCATCATTCGCACCTTATTAGCCGTGTGTCCTGGGAGATCTGGAAGGAGAGAATGCAAGATGTTTTCGCCAAAACAGCTCAAGCACCAGCCATCTCCTCGCTACGATCAAGCATACCGCCAATCGGTGGATCGAAGCCGGGCTTGCAATCTTAGTTGTCTCATTCGCGAGTAATCGGCATGTAATTCTTTGGGGAGGCACCAATCAAATGTAGATCTTCTAACCTCCCGAATGTGTGCGTTGTAAAAACTCTTCTTCTTAAATACAAACAAGCGCAAATCTTTTGTGTTTTTCGAGAAAAATTCTCACTATTGAGTTGCCAGACTTCATATTCTTCAAGGGATGGAAATTTCAGAAGAAATCTACTTAGGAGGAAGCAGGATAATGTTTCCTTCTGAATCGTCATAGCTAAAATGCAAAGAGTTACCAAGCTATAAAGGATTAATGCCATGGGATACTCCTGCCTGAACGCCAGATCTGCCCCTGATATGATTTGATCACAGCTAATTTTGTATCAACATGCCTAATTATTATCCTAAATAAACAAACAAGATAATGACAAAACTTAATAAAGCCCAGATTAAGTATTTGAACTTCAAACCATAGCCCTCCGTTTCAAATTGTAGTTCACTTTGGCTTTTCTAGATACATTGATTTTGCTATGCACCTAGTTATACACTATGTCTAGATACATAGCAAAAACAAATGGATCTAGAAAAGCCAAAAGTGAACTACAATTTGGAACGGAGGGAGTAACATTTACTTAATATGAATTTAATGGTAAAATCAAGTTATCATCTGTCATGGGCCCATCCACCCCCAAGCAATCCACACCTATCACATCATCTTTGTCTCCGAAATTCTATATAGATTAGCAGCTCTTTCAAACGCTTATGCAGCAACACAAGTGCACATGCTGATAATCCAAGAGGCGAGATCTAAGCCTCAAAAACTCATCATCAATAAAACCCCAATATCAATACTAGAGAAGGGAAAGAACATCTTGGTATTGTAGCGAATTTTCAGCTTTGGTCTAAATAAAACTTTCCAAGTAAATTGCAGCGAGCCTAACAGAGCATATAGTGCTAGCGGCCGGTGGCCCGGCGGTAGGAGGCCCGTGATGGCCGAATCCATGGTGGTGTCGGTGGCTCCCTGGTGCTGGGCTGTTTGGGTTCCAAACCAAATCCATGGTGCTAGGCCTAAGCAGTTTCATTTTTCGGAGAAAAAAAAACAGCAATGGAGGATTCACTACCGGGAGCCAGCGTCGTTGCCGAGCCCCAAAACAAGGGCGCTCGGCCAGTGGCGAAGCTGGGGAACTTTTGTGACTAGGGCCAACATTTTATGAACCACCAACACCGGATCACATGCTAATAGACAAAAAGTAATGGTAGTATATAAGTTTAGCTACAAAGAGATTTTTTCTCACGCCAAGGGCCATGGCCACAGTGGTCCTAGCCTTTACATCCGCCACTACGCTCGGCAAAGGGACAATTTTGCAAGGGCCGAAACAAAAACGCTCGGCAAAGGAGACACGTCGCCCAACGCAGACGCTCGGTGAAATATAACGCTTGACAAAGTCAACCCTTTGCCGATGGCCGGCGCTCGGAAAAATAATCCGGTCGGCAATGGCCAGCAGAAGGTAACAGCCGTCCCCTAACAACGCTCGGCAAACCTTGACCACTTTGACGAGCGCAATTAGGCTAGCTCTCGATAGCGACTTTCTTTGCCGAACTTTTTTTTTTTTTTGTTCCTATATTTTTTTGGTAGCCTTGCTACAGTACATGTACAAACGTGTTCAAGTTTGGAATTTTTTTGAACTTTTGCTATATTTTTAAAATTTATCTCTTTTATTTGAATTATTTTTCAAAAGTCATATTTGAACTACAAGTCATTCAAATTAGTGGAAAAAGTCAATGGAAAAATGTTATTAGTGTTATTGAGGATAATTTGAGGCCTCATCCAAGGTTACGCAAGAAATATCAAACATCTTGTTCTCGAAACACGACCATTTAGTTGCAGGTGCATTGTTTCAAAATTCTATAAATGCAAACGAAGTCTAAAAATCATGAAACTTGTCGTGTAGTCGTGATATTGTATGGGTAGGCTATAATAAATATTTGAGAATGTTTCGTGGACGTTGCGGTTTACGACTGCTGAAACCTAGGACATCTGCACGATTGATGACGTCGAGCTAATGATAGAAGAAAAAATAACTTTTCAGTTTACATTCCTCTTAAGACCATCTAAATTTGTGTTTGTATTCGAATTACGGTAAATAATGCTATCCGAATTTATAACAGACCGTGTTGGATCCGTTTCTATCTCTATACTTTCCGTATAGTAATAGTATACCGCTCTCGAAGCATTGTTATTAAGTACGTATACTATGTGTTCCATCGCCGTATCTTCTAATTAATCGTTCCTCGTTTTCTTGGAACCTAGCCGTGTTGCCCTCCACCTCCACCACACCGCCACCGAATTCTGCTGGCAAGTTCGAACTAGCGTGAACACGGAACAGGGGACGACATGGCGGCAGACAGCGACCTCGGTGCTGAGGCGCTGCCCAACGAGGTCCTGACGGAGATCATCGCCCGGCTGCCGGCCAAGTCCGTGGGGCGCTCCCGCTGCGTCTCCCGCGGTTGGTCCGCGCTGCTCTCCTCCGAGTACTTCATCGACCTCCACCTCCAGCGAGCCAACAGACCGGACCACACCAGGCTGCTGCTCACCGCGAACGGGTCCTCCTGCGACGACTACTACCTGTACTCATGGCAGCCCGGCCCGGGCGGCGACGGCGCGGTCGAGAAGCTGATGCGAGACGATTTCGGGTTAGAGGTAATCGTGACGACTAAGCCCTGCCGTGGCCTCGTTCTAATCCGAGTCCTCGACTCTGGCGGTTACTACGTCGTCAACCCTAGCTCCGGCGAGACCCTAGCTCTGCCAGACAGCCAGGTGCCTTTTAAGATGGCATACCAAATTGTAGGAAGACCCGTGGATCTACCCTGGTATCGTAGCGTCTCATACGGCCTTGGTTACTGCATGACGAGGAAGGAGTACAAAGTCGTGCGCCTGTTCTCCAATAACGTGCAGTTGTCCGGCCCTTTTACGCCGACAACATGCGAGGTCTTCGTCCTCGGTACAACTGCAACTGGTTACTGGAGGCCTAGTGCTGAGAGAGCTCCCTTCTGCTCTGTGACGGAGTGGAACCCAGCTGTCTTCTTGGATGGGTATCTTCACTTCCTATGCTCTGACGGTGGCATCGTCACTTTCTGCATCGGCGACGAGACCTTCGGCTCGCTGCTGCCGTCGCCTGCAGGTTTCGGCAATGTGGGCACGTCCGTGCTGACGGAGCTGGACGGGCTTTTGTGTGTCTGCTATGGGGAGCCAGATAGTGACGATCCTTTGGTTCTATGTGTTCAGAAAAACAACGAAGCCCGGTGGGAGAAGCTTTGCTGTATTGATCGGACTGCGTGGCCGGAATCCGATCGCATGCTTCTCAAGTCATGCCGGATTGCTCCAGTATGTGTATATTACTCGGCTGCTGGTGCTATGAAGAAGATCATGTTTGGGACAGGCTCTTGCAAGGTGTTTGCAGTGGACTCCAATGGCGGCGGCGATCCAGAGATTCTATTCACGCCGGAGGATACAATCATTGGGAGCTGCGAGGATGAGGTTTTCCCAACGATTAATTGGTGTATATGAGGAGAGTCTCATTTCCCTGGGCAGCACAATTGAGGACATTATCTTGTCATCGCCAACAGCCGCAGCTTGGTTCAACATCCTCAAGTGGCTGCCGGCACGCGCCCTTTCGGAGCTGAGGATGGTCTGCAGGGAGTGGCGTGGAATGATCATGGGTGACTGTTTCGTCCGGTCGCATGTCGTGCACGCTAACTTAAAGATGAAGAAAAGCCCACATATCATGTTCATCATCGACCCTAGCTTCGGTCGCTATGTGCATATGGAGGAATGCATTCGTGATCCAAGATTACTGATGCCACTGCCACCAGAGTTTGTTGTGTGTTCCCAGCCTTGCTATGGCCTTAACGTGGGGAATTGGTCTCATGCACATTATTTCATTTGCAATCCTATCATGAGGTATTTTCAGCGCATAACATTTGATGATAGCGACGAGACGTTCTTCGCCGGTCGTATTGGCTTGGGCTACAACACGGAGCTTGACGTGCATGTCTTGGTGGATATCAGCTACAAAGAGAAGAGCCTAGAAACGAGATCTTATGAGCTGATGTGCTCTAAGAAGCACGTGAATGGCAATTGGTGGTATCCCATAGACCCTCCTCCTAGACCAGTAGCTGCCGTACAATCGACCTTCGTCAATGGCAAGATCTACTGGATAGTAGAGCCTAATCTTGGACCGGTTTCTGCAACATGTGAAATCGTTGCGTTCAATGTCAAGACAGAGGAATTTGAAGTCCTGCAAGGTCCACCGTGCGCCCATGGCGTTGGACATATTACCATCCTCGAGCTCTATGGTACACTTTGTGTTTCATATTCAGGCCATAGTAGAAACACGATCGATCTATGGATGATGAAAGATTCTGGGATCTGGTTGATGGAGTATCATATAGTGCTTGATGAGTTATCAGAGAAGGCCACACCATTGGCTGTTGACCCAACAGATGGACGGATTTTGCTCAACACAGGTTTGTCATCATTAGGCTACTATGACCCCAAGACAGCAGCGTTTGAGACCCTCATCATTGCAGACGACATCTCACTTTTCCCTGACGGCTATCAGATATATCCTATTGTCTGCCATGAAAGTTTAGTTTGCCCGCTACTGTACAACCTGTCCTAGGTGCTGTCTTACTTTCTGTGCCCATTGATAGATGGTTTGGCTTTGTTTGACAGAATCATTTCGACAAGAAGTTAAGCATGTGACATCAATACATTGAAAATTATTATTTTGCACACTTGGTTGTATGTTAAGGATGCGACACCAACGCAATGCATTGCAAATTTGCACAGCAGGAAGGAATGGCCCTTATTTTGGTTTATGTTATTTGAAATGATCATGTAAAAAGTCAGCTCCTTTTTTCAAGATCAAAACTCAGATCTTTTGCATTCATAGATTAGTAGCAAGGCAGATACATGGATCTATTTTAATTTGCCAAACCTATCCTTATCCTCTTTCAAATTTGCACAGTAAGGATGGTTAATATTCTGGTTGTATGTTCTCTAGCATTTTGGTAACTTTGGGAAAATGATTACTTAAAGTTTGCATTATTTTTTGTTTGATTGTCTTCTGATGGATGTCCTCCGATCCTCACTAGACACGTACATATATTCATCTAAATTAGACTGGCCTCCATTTTTTTATTATATACTGGTCTCCTTTTTGCTGTCAGTTGATGAATCTCCTCGCTGATTATTATTTAGCTGAACTAACTAGACATATCTAAGTTTGACCATCCAGATCGAGACGAATATCCGCACCGGTTCTTATCCCCAAAATCAGACTTGTTGTAACCATGCATTGAATGGTTCCTTTAACACTACTACAGAATTGTCCATCACTGCCGGGCTCCAACCCTCCTTCGCGTGCGAAAACTGAACCGCGAACCATAGCGTAGTGATGTGGGGTTTTGAAACACTACGGGTCAAAACACCGGCGGTGATGCGGGAGAGACTGCCGGTTTGATATCGAACCGCAGCGCGACTCACCGAACACCGTCGGTGTTCCACGGACCGGCAACATTTTTGATCCAAGCAATGCGAGGTTCAAGTCAGCCGGCAGAGTTGATATTGGGAGCACGTCGGGCTTTAACGAACCGACAGAATCGAGATAACACTATCGGGTTGGATTGAGCTGACAATGTATCGAAGAGCTAACAATGTCGGTTTACATTGAACCCGTCATTGAATTTTACTTGAACACCGCCGGCAGATTTCAACCCGACAAAAAGTATTAGAGTGGAGACTATCGGTTGGTTAGTGCAGCCCGGCGGTGATGTTTCGTCATCGATGACGGCGGTTTGTAATTCAAACCGATAGTGTTTGGTGTAGTTACACTACCGGTTTGTATGTCATTCACTGCCGGGCCCATGCCACCCGGGCGTTTTTGTTTAAAAATTTTTATAATTTTTTGAATTTTTTTTCGAAAATCAGCTATTTTTAAACCCATAAAAGCATCATAGATACATTACATGGTTCAAAGGTTACGCATAAACTAACTCCACCTAATGTTCTACGAAATTGAACCTAGGACATCAAATTCCAAATAAGGAAAACAATGACAATATCCATGACCGAAATCAAAACATCTTTCATAGGCCAAGTCGCAATTCTCCTAATCTTCATATCTATGGAGAGAGGCTTCTCATCGATCTCGGGGCTGGTTGATAGTGAAAGTTTTCACCATAGTAGGCCCCGAAAGCTTCAAATTCAGTCTTGTATTTTTATAACAATTACCGGGGGTAGCGAGAGACTTGAGCGAGCAATCTTACCAGTTCGATAGATCCACGGCACTTGACCAACATGCACTACATACCACGCCATGGTTTGCCTATACATGCAGCCAAAATAGGATGTTAATGCTATGTCATTCAGAAATGTTGTACAACAAGATTTTGAACACCACGAAACTCATGAATTTCAACATCTATCTCATTTCAATTATACTTGAGCATTAGAATGTCTTCAATCATTGCTTTGTAAATGACCACAATGTTTAAATCTAATTTGTTCACCATAGACCAATTAAAAAAACTTTTGCTACTATATAAAGATCCCGAATCGCTTTGAAAGCAAAATGTAAAAAAAGGAAAAAGGCGGGGCGAGGTTGGATTTATCAACACGGGCATTTCAACGAACAACTCAAAGGAAGTGATCGACGCACTCACCGAATGCTTCCGTGCGGTCCGCTCTGTCTTGTCTCGGCGGTGTGAGACGCAGCGTCCTAGAAGGAAGCGAGGGGCGCGGGCGGGGCGTTCTTCCGCGGAATCGAGCTCGAGGTCGCGGCAGGGTACGGTGTCGGGCGTGGGGCGGGGGGAAGCGGGAGGCTTCTGACGGCGGTCGCGGTATAGCGCGGTCCCCGTCGGCGTGGAATGACGAAGAACAAAGCGGCGAGGCGGCGGCGAGAACAACGGCGAATTAGATCTCATTCTCATAGGCAAAATCTCGAGGAACTAAATGGCTAATTAGTTCTCACCGTGGAAGAGGGCGGAGGGCGCCGGCGCGCGTTAGGGGCGTCGGAGGAAGAAGAGAATGGAGGGGGCGCCGTAGGGGGCGACGGATGAAGCTGCGGCGTGTGTGGTGGTGGTGGTGCTCCGTCGGCGGTGGGGTGGGAACGATTGGGGCGGGGTTGAAATGAATCGGGAAAATTTCAGCTCGCGGCGCCCGTATTATATATCGTCGAGGCTGAAACGATGGTGCGGGGTTCAAATGACTTAATGAAATTTTCACCTCGCTAGCGCCCATTTCTATAGTTAATCACGCCGGTTTTTAGCGGTAGCCAGCGGTGTTACATTATAGGTTCACTTGCCGGGTATAAGCGTCGGTGACCCGGGAGCAGTGATCGACACCTTTGTTGCCGGCCACCACGGTACCACCGCTCACGGTGATAAGATCCTGCGTTGCCACCTACCACCGCTCATTCCCACCTACCACCGCCTATAAAAACAGCCCCGCCAGCGAGAGAGCCATGTATGGCGAACCGTGCGCCCGGCTGACCTCTTCTCGTTATTTGCCAATTCTCCTATCCACATATATGGCCTCTATTTGGGAGAAAGCCCTCCACATAAACATTTTATCATGGGTGACAAGTATACAGCGAGTACTAGAAGGGTGTTTTTTTGAAGATTAAGCTACAACGTTGCTTTACGTAAGTCGGGTGTGATGCTGGAGTGCAACGCCATTGTTGCATGGACCGGCCGGAAGACGGAAAGCGAGGCCAAGTAGCGTGCATTCTTGTGCTTCATCGCCGGGAGATGAGAGCCCCATCTCTGTCGGGCCTTTGCCGACACGGGGAGACATTGGTTCTTCACAGAGGTCCCATCCGCTTTACTTAGATCAATAAGCATAACGTGTAGCATTGTAACCACCTCGGGCATAGGTGCTAGAAGGGTGTTTTTGAGGTGGTTATTTCTAAATGTGTTTGTACACTTTGATTATTGTACCGTGTCAATTGTAATCAATTAATTGTAATGCTTTTTGTGAAGTATGTATAACCCCATTCAACCTCGTAATTACTCGGGTCGCCGCGTAGAAATTTAATTTAATTGAAAAAAATACCAAACCTTGTCCAAAAATCTCAAACATCGTGGTTCCTTCACACGTGGCATGTGCACTTCTAAGAAAAAGTTTGAGGCGAGACCACACCGAACGAAGATGACCCAAAGATAGCTTATGGATGTAATTGTCGGTCATGCTTCCCATGAAAGGGGTCATGTACCTTTGTGAAGCATGTCTACTCCCATAATATAAAAATGTCTTGAATTTTTTTTACAACCTTGTGCACCCAAATTATGCCCCCACACAAGATCTTAGGTTTTTCGATCCATATTTCTATTATTAGATTTTCCCTACGTGATAAACGCGATAGAAGGAGGTTAATTAAAGCTTGAAAACTAATGAATTTTGCACCAACCTATACACCTTAATTGCCTCCTAGGACACATGAGACCATGTGAGAAATTTTGGCAACACTGCTCTGTTAGTGGGTAATCCCGCTCAACCTGTAATTACTCCTGATCGTCGAAATTCAATTTAATTGAAAAATACCAAACCTTGTCCGAAAAAATCTCAAACATCATGGTTCCTTCACACGCGGCATGTGCACGCCTAAGAAAAAGTTTGAGGCCGAGACCACACCGGAACGAAGATGACCCAACATAGCTTATGGAGGTAATTGTCGGTCATGCTTCCGATGAAAGGGGGTCATGTACCTTTGTGAAGCATGTCTAATCCCACAATGTAGAAATGTCTTAAAATTTTTTACAACCTTGTACACCTAAATTATGCCCCCCACACAAGATCTTAGGTTTTTCTGATCCATATTTTTATTATTAGATTTTCCTACGTGATAAACGCGATAGAAGGAGGTTAATTAAAGCTTGAAAACTTATGAATTTTACACCAACCTACACCTTTGAATTGCCTCCTAGGACACATGATTCCATGTGGGAAATTTTGGCACCACTGCTCTGTTAGTGGGTAACCCCAGTTCAACCCTGTAATTACTTTCGGGGTTGTCAGAGAAATTCAATTTAATTGAAAAAAATACCAAACCTTGTCCTAAAAATCTCAAACATCGTGGTTCCTTCACACGTGGCATGTGGACGTCTAAGAAAAAGTTTGAGGCCGAGACCACACCGAACGAAGATGACCCGGCATAGCTTATGGATGTAATTGTCGGTCATGTTTTAGGCGAAAGGGGTCATGTACCTTTGTGAAGCATGTCTACTCCCACAATGTAGAAATGTCTTGAATTTTTTTATAACCTTGTGCACCCAAATTATGCCCCCACACAAGATCTTAGGTTTTTTCGATCCATATTTTTATTATTAGATTTTCCTACGTGATAAACGCGATAGAAGGTGATCACTATCGGTTTTAAGTATTTGCAAACCGGTAGTGTTGTCTCTTTACTTTGGGGCTCTATTAAAACCCGCGTGGATATATTTCAAACCGACAATTTAGTAATATCTTTCCTTTGCCGTGAGATTACTTGGACGCGATTTAGTAATAACTTTTCGGTTAGTACATAGAGCATTTATATATTTATGTTCGTCCATGAAAGATAAGAAGGGCGCCGAAAAAAATAAGAACTACACCTGTATTATGTTATATAAATGCAAACATCCATTGGAAAGGAACACACGATTACATATATATATAGAGAGGAGCAAACCGATTACAATATCCGATTACATATATGATAACAAAGACCTTGAAAAAAGTTACATATATGATAACAAAGACCTTTCCAAGAATAGATCAATGTTCTCATCAAAGTGTACAAACACATTTAAAATAAAAAACGCCGAAGGTAATGTGATTCTTGCCGATGAAATTCCGATGGGATTTTGAAAGCCCATCGGCGCCGTTGGACGTTCCATCGATGCTCGTGAGAGGTTTCTTGTGCTCAATCTAACAAGGAGGGCATAACTCGGATTTACATTGAATCCACGGCAAGGATGCCTTACGGATAATTATCTTTGCTCGGCAAAGGCGTGGTTTCGTCCCAATGACAAAGCGGCATGCATAGGCATTCGCAAGAGAAGATCATGTTAATATATGAAAATCGCTTTGATCACCAAAGGAGATTTTCATTGAAGCGCATTTTTCATAAATCGATATGATCTTATCCGAGAATGCCATGTCTCTCTCATATGGACATGTAAATCCAGTTGCCCACGACCTCTCAAGCACACGTAACCGGATGGCTCCGTGAATCTCACAAATGTTCTAACCTTCTATTTTGCTCAATCTTCTCAGAAAGACTCTTGTAGCACCTCTTGTGTGTGAACCATTTTGGTGGCCTAAGATGCATAAGAGCGATATTCGTACGTGGAGGGCTTTCTCCCATAGAGAGGCCATAGATATGTATGTGAAGAGTAGCAAAGAAGATCGAGGAAGAAGAATAGGCACTGAATCAAGAGTATCAAGAAAGAGGGCGAAGAGAACTGAATTGCAAACCTAAGGGCTGCACTAGCCGCTTATAGGCCAGATGCCGCGGGTATCGAATCGATCACCGCCCGGTTTCAATTGGCACCCCGACAAAGGATATGGAAGTTCGCCGCCGATAATTGGCACCGACATAAACCAAGCACCGCGGGTCGCGGGTAATGAGAACGAGGCAAATGTTGCTCCTTCCCGCATTGGTCGTGGTCGCCGTCCGCCGTCGTATGCATCGCTGTTCGCTGATTGGCCAATGCAAAATAATGCCGGTTCTTAGTTTTGACCCAGTGATACTTATAACACCGCCGAGTGGTAGTACACCGGCGATAGAGGTGATCACCGCCGGTGTTGAAAGTGCACCCCGCGGTTATTATCGACATTGATATAACCCGTCGACGCAGCAGCCAGGGTGCTGCCGGCCTTTTCTCATGGGAAGGCGAGACACCACTTCTTTAATTAAAGCGGAACCGTAGTGAAGACTAGAGCAACACGATTCTCAAAGGCCGCAGCCGCGGACGCATCACGTGCCATGACCTACTTGGCAACCTATATACGTACTACTAAAATGAAAATTTATAATACGAATTATGCGTGGCGGCGAAACGGGGTTAGTTGAAATCTCAATGCATTAACGCCGAGATAAAATTAATGATTTCAATAAATCGATTTTTACGGATATAACTATTTGTTTCACCGATTTGTTAATCACCGCCGGTTCATGTGTGGGCCCGACAATGATCAATGAAGGTGGAGACTCGTTGTCGTCCGCACGCCATTGGAAATGTAGCCCGAAATCTGAAGCGCAACCGTGCGTCATGGGAAACGCAGCGGTGCCGCGAGAGATCGTCGCGAATTCCAACCGACGATCGTGGGAATTCCAAGCGGTTGGGTTGACGCCGTTGATCGTGGGGGAAGTGGAGCAGCGGCGGCTAAATCACTATTTAAGCACACACTCGATCATGGCGTTCATCCTTTCCGGTTCTCTAATCTAGCCACATTCCCTTTGCATTCATCGCGCCATGGCTGCCTCGGCTCGTGGATCCAACAAGCGCACGGGGAGGAGATGGAGGCGCAGAGGACAAGGGCAAGGAACCGGTGGTGGAGGCGCCGGCCGCCGACCCTGGTCTCGACCGACCGACTCGACCACGTCCCGCCTCCTAAGCGGGACCGCCGCATGATGGACCTTCCGTCGCCCGGTTAGAGGCGGCGGCGATGATCTTGCCGACGGCGCCGCCTTCGTGAGATGATTGAGAGGGATTTCACCGACGATCGTCTCGCCCCCCGAGAGAAGTCGGGGAGTTGGCGACGACCATGGTCTTCTTCCAACGGTGGAGCCACCGAAGAAAAAGATCAACCACTACGCCCCCAAGGTGGAGTTAGTTTGGTCGGGATCGCCCCTCGAGGCCTTGGCCAAGAAGGACGACGCCGGCGGAGGAGGAGGAGGGAGGAGGAGGACGAGGACTAGGCCTTTCGCCTTCCTCTTTTTTTGTTTTTATCATTTTTATTATATGTTCTGTTTTATATATATATATATATATATATATATATAAATTAAAAAATTATATATATATTATTTCATTTGAATCTTAATATATATATATATATATATAAATTAAAAATTATATATATATTATTTCATTTGAATCTTAACTTGTTCAATGTAAAATTTGTCAAAAACAAACAATTAACCGTGGGTTGTGCTTTGGATAATACACGATGCGTTGGGTGCCGAGGAGACGCGGCCATTGGGCGCTGGCCGCCGCCCGGTTACGTTTTTTAGAGAACCGTCTTTTGGAAACGCCACATTTATACCCCCCCCCCCGTTATCCAACACTAACTTCTCTTTTCGTGCCCCTCTCACAGGGAAAGCGGACTCGCCACCCACGATGCGTCGACATAGCGCCACCCCGGGAGGAGATGAAGTTTGCTGTGGACCTCCTCCGCACGCGCCCTCACCAAGCTGAGCGGCACGGCCGACGGCGTTGACCTGCCAAAGGTGAATCGCCCCGAGGAGAGGGCCAACTTCTCGCCCTCGGATCGACTCTTCGGTCGATACCCTGCGCCGGGGGATATTGGCCAAGGAGGAGGAGGCGGGAAGGCGGCCTCCGTGAAGCCGGGCCAAGTCTTGCTGCCAAGAAGGCCAAGAAGGCGGCCTCGGTTCTCTTCTTTTATTTGTTTATGTTAATTTCATTTATGCGATCTGTGTGGATGTGTAAGATACAATGATCTCGTGGTGGTTAATTTGCTAATGGTTCAGTTGTTGGTTAATCATTTGCATGGCAATCTCTTTATCTTTCGTTAATTTGGGTTCTACTGTTTCCTTGAATCGGTTTATTATTTATTATGATGCGTGTCAATCTTAATTTTCTATCATTTGTGTTCAACTGTTCCCTCGTCTTAGAAACCGCGACTGAGTCCTATTTATACGCACATAACCCCCCCTTTTCCGTCCACTCTCCAACACTCCGCTCTCCAAACACACTCCCCTCTCTACCCCGTTTCCAAGAAGCCGGCCGGGTCGGTGACGCCACCGACGATCGACATGGCTGCCGACCGGGCGGAGAAGTCCATCCCCGCATCGCCTCGGCGCCGCCCGCAACAAGCTCAATAGCCCGGCCCGACCAAGTTGGCACGCCAACGGTGAATCACCACTTGGAGAGAAGTCCATCATCGTCCTCCGCATCGAGTACTTGGCCGATAACCTCGCCGAGGGGATACCGGCGCCAAACCGGAGGAGATGGAGTCTACCGCCAGGAAGAAGGCCAGGCGGGCGGCCAAGAAGGGATCTGTGGTCCATCGTCGAATCGCTATCGGTTCTAATTCAAACCCGCGAGTGATCTGCGGTCCATCAAGACCACCGCCGGGAGGCGTGATTCAAACCGTAGAGATATCTTCACCGCGGTATTGGTCGAGTCCGTGGAGGTTCTAGTTTGTCCCGCGCCTGGACGGTTCATCACTGCCGGGCGCAGTTCATCGCCTTAGGTGGACTAAATTTCGGCAAAGGATACCGGCGGTAGTGATGAACGATTCTCAGAGTAGTGTAATTTTATATAAATAATAAAATACATAAAAAATAATGGAATATTTCAAGGTTGAGTTCGGTTAGAAGATTAGATCGATTCAAAATGATTTTAGACGGCGCGCACGCATTCCAATTTTGTAAGACATCAAGAACGGTTAAGCAGCAATTTATCAACAAAAGTTATTGAAGCGACAATCATCGCCAAGTAAATAACCCTTGAGTCATATCAAATGTTGGTAGTTGGCCGGTTCCCCAATGGCGTGGCAAGAGCCAACAAAATGGCCTAATAACGGTACTAGGTAGAGTAGTCGTTTGGAGCGATCATCCAGACCATGGCCCTTCCAAACACCCCTATGACCAGTCTCTACAATGTCAATAAACTCCTGCTTGTCCTTTGTTGGTATTTGATAAGCCTACAGAAACATTTATAATAATCCGCAAGCGAACGGGCGATACTAGTGAGCGTTTCACCCGAGAGAGGGTTTTAATATCGAATCCACCGAGGGAGTATGGTGTGAGAATAACTAAAGAATATAACTAATCCCTGAGCAGCAATCAAGGAACTGAAGAAGATAAAGAGATATGGAGATTTCTATGGTTGTCTAATTCTTATCCTTGTAAGCAATATTCATATTGTCTTAAAGGGAAGCACCCAAAGGAAAACATGGACAAAACATGTAATCCTCTGGCACTTACACGCCCAACTAGTCTTATAGACGGAGGGTGGATTACAAAGGACTCAACAAGACTGTCACTCCCGCGATCTACCACCACGACCCGAATATAAGGTGTCATCACAAGCAACCCCAATCTAGGCACCACGCCTAAAACCAAAGCTACCCTCTAATCTATAGGGTCCTACGATTAAAGTACTCAAATAAGAGTTGTGAGCAATAAGAACAATAAGAACATTCACTTACTCAAATAAGAAGTTGATCCACCATAGAAGTCTCGAGGGATCAAGTACCGGTGTTAATGGGACTTGATTCGATGGTACAAGATGTAGAGGAGTCACCGGCAGTCCGGTGTTTCCTCGGCAGCTCTTCCCATCACCAACACTTTAACTCTAGAAACTAGATTAGGTCTAGTCTCTCATGAGAATTATGGTTCTAATCTCTTCTTGACTCTTACTCTTGATTAGATCTAATTAGATCTAATCGCTTCTAATTACATGTCTAATTCTACTTCACTAATCTCTAAGAGAGAGATGATCCTTACATGGGACCCCTCTACAACTGAGAGATAATGAGATAAAATGAGTTAGTAATGAATTAGGGTTTAGTCCTGGGGTCAGGGGGTCTTCTTATATAGGCCTTGGCGATGAACGATGACCATTGGATCAAACCGACCTTCAATAATCGGTGTAGATACAACCTCAAGGTCGGGTTACAAACCGACCTAGGAAGATGAGACTGATAGGGGGACCCACCTAGCGGCCGCCTAAAAGGCTTCAAGTCGCCGCCAGGGTAGATGATCCTCTCAGGATCTCCTTCCTCCTGGTGTCTTCTAGTATGTTCTAGAGTGTTTTAGTCCACATTTTGGATCGAGTTACTTCACAGTCAAGTCTTGTCATCATATGTGATGTATATTAGGAACTTTCTTCATTCTTCTCTGCATTTATCTGTTAAGTCCCTGAAAATATATAAATCACCAAAGCTCATGGAATTATGTTAGTAAAGCCCCTAGACTTATGTTGATATTCATTTTATGCCCTTATTTCATATTAGTTGACTAGTAATATTATGCTATAACAGGTGTCAACAAGCTCCCCAAGCTTACCCTTTGCTAGTCCCTAGCAAAGCCAAACTTAGTAATGGATCAGGAGTTGCTGCAACGCTTTCACGCCTCAACAATACACATGCTTTCAAACAAAATTTCTCCTCCAGATAAGAATAATTTGTTCATTCTTCAACTTACCTTTAACCATGGAGCTTATAGCCTTTTTCTTTGATTTTGGGCAATTGAAAGATAGAACAATCGAGTCAAACACCATATCTCAAACTCTTTGTTCAACTATCCTTCGGAGTTTTGCAAGTTTTCAAATAAAACTCAAAGTTCCTTGTATGACTCTCTCAAGTCTCTCATTTGTGGTATTTGTGGATCCTCACTAAGGCAACAAGGTTGTTTTGCCTCTCTCTCATAATATGTGATATTTTTGGACTAAGGCAGTAGGACACTATGCCTTCTTCTCTCTCACCCTATATCTAAGGCTTATATCTGAGCTCTAGGTGGGAGAAAACTAATTCTACTTACTAAGCATATATTGTAAGTTCAAGCAATGGATCCAAAGTCATGAGTCACACTTGATCAAGTGGTGCATGTGTATGGTGGATAGAATATAATGGATAAGGGGTATGAGGGGAAAGCTTACTTTTTGCTCCTTGAGGAATCATCTCTCTTTGGAATCACGAAACTTTATGAGAACCTGGGTTGTATCTCTCTTTCTTTTATTTTTCTTTTTATGGAGAGGCGAGCATCTAAGTACCCATTGTTTTTAGCGGACACTTGTCCATTTTTTAACTCTCCTTTATTCTTTCTTTTTCTTAGGGAGGTAGGCTCTACTCGCCCGTAGGACACTTGTCCATTTTTCATCTCCCTTTCTTCTTCTTCTTCTTCTTCTTTTTTAATCTACAACCCAAATCTCTTTTGCAATAACTTTTTGAGAGATAAATAAATGTAATGGAGCTTTTGTAAGATATTGGCTAGCAATGAATGAGTGGATGGGTATAGGGAATATTTTTTGTTGCTCTATCTCAGGATAGGAGTAGAACATTTTTGGTGGATATAGTGGATGTATAATGAGTGTATATGGTGGTGTAGTGGTGGATGCGTACTTCCAGGATGGAAATAGCATATACATAAATGGAGTCTAGTGGAGTGAAATGAGATGGAATGGTGGTGGAGTGATATGGAGTGTACATGATCAGCATGACAAGTTTCTAAGGGTCGACAAAGATTGAACAAACTCAATGCAAAGCAAGCAGCCTATATATATGTCAAAAGGTTTTCCTAATCTAAGGAGCATGTATATATGGCTGTGGTAGGAGGTTCAACACTTATGTCACACAGGAACTTATCATGTGCACTTTTAAAGTTTCAAAATAAATCTCCGAAATCTAGCATCACTAGAAGTAAGATCGAGTAGCAAAATCAGACTCTCATATGTCATATCCGTCAATTACCTAGATTTTTAGAGCAAATAATTTGCAACCCACAGGTTTCAGGTTCAAAGTAAGTCCCAAGTTAAAGCAGTTTTGCATTTAAGGCTCAAGAGAAATTAAGCTTGAAAGCTAGGTACTGAAAAAGAATTACGGTACGAGCAACTATCCATGAGATTTAGCTTCAGAGATCATTTTATGTTGGTGGAAAAGAGAACTCTAGTACACTCCTATTTATTTATTTATTTATTTATTTATTCTCACACTCTAAAGATCACACTTCTATTAAAGACTCTTTTTAACAACTCTATGAACTAGACTCTTAGCAAACTAAGCAAACCAAAAATATTAGCTAATAATAATATAGTAGAGATACTTATCGCGGATAACCGGGGTGCTCTCCCCAAGCTAGATTGAAGTGTCGGGTTTATTGTGGGAGTTGAGGTAGACAAAGGACGAGGGTATCGCCCTAACATGTTTCTCTCCTTTAAATCCTGCTGAACTCAAATAGACAATAAAGCTAGTGGAACTTGATTAAGCATTAGTGGTTTGCCACATAAGCTTCATGTGTCTAAAAATTCTCAAGATGAATCATGATTATTCTATGTAAAACTTCAGCAAGATTTCTCCTCTAAATATTTTTTTGGAATTTTATAATTTTATATGCATGAAAAGAACTATGATGCAAATGCAACTAGAAGAATGCATACTTATTTTTATGCCACCATGGTGAATATCCTTATAGGTTGTTACACACCATAAGATTATTCACATGGGGGCTTTGGATTTTTCAATGCAGTGCTAATGCATAAATGTAAATATGCTAAAGGAAAAATGAATATGCAATGCAAGGAAATAAATATGCTAATGCAAGATCTCTAGATTGGTTTTGGCTAATTGATGACATTCTTAGGACTAATCTCTCTATGCTAAGTGTTGATCTAGTTGGAGATTGGTCAAGCCGAAGATTGTGCATGGTGGTCATGGTGGATGGGTCGAGATGATCCAAATGTTGATCAAGTGCATGTCATGGCGTGTTTCGAGGATCAAAATGGGCTCAAGGCAAAGGTATATCATAGGGCCATTTTGATTTTACACTCAAGACACCATAGAGGGGTGTGAGTGATTATAGGATCGATAAGCCATAATATAAAAGAGGGGAAAACTATCGTACATATCGGTCCTCATGTGCCTCTAGGTTCAAAATCATTTGCATGCATTCTAACCTAGAGAGCTAACTCCGTACTTGATGGAAAATGTTTTCAAAATGCTAACACATGGTGTCGGGTGTTCTTCGACGTGTCGGCAACAAGAATCAAGTGACGGAAGTTGGTTCTCATGCTACAAAGAGATTCAAGATCAAGACTTTTGTCACAAATTTTTTGATTAGCCTACCTTCAAGATTGAAGATGTTGATTCTCATGCTACAAAGAGATGGGCTTGATTCAAAGAAGCCAAATGATCTACTTGGAGAGGTGTTGACATTTGACAAGTATGATCATGATGTTGATGCCAAGGAGAAGAAGGAAGACAAGAAGGTTGAGGAGAAGAAGGCCGTTGCATTCAAGGCATCTTCTACCTCACACAAGGGCAAGGCAAAAGCACAAGAAGAAGCTAGAATGTGATGTATCCGGCCTAGAAGAGGTTGATGAAGCTCTTGCCTTGGTTGTCAAGAAATTTGGCACCATGCTCAAGTACAAGAGGAGATTTGGGAACTACAAGAAGAAGTACACTTCCAAGGGTAATGAAGACAATAGGCTATGTTGGAAGTGTGATAGTCCCAATCATATCTTTGAGGATTGTCCTCATAGGAAGGACAAGAAGAACAACAAGGACCGTAGAAGGGGCAACAACAAGGCCACCTTCAAGCAAGGCAAAGATGGAGCATTTGTTGTAACATGGGATAGTGATGAGTCCGAAGAAGAAGAAGAGGGCAAGGCTATGATGGCTCTAGTTGATCAAGACAAGCCTTCTCTATTTGACTCATCCTCCGGTTCATGCTTCATGGCTAAGGCCACTAAATTATATGATGAACCATCCTCTAATGAAGTAAAATATGATAGTGAGGAAGAATATGATGAATCAAATGAACCCACTAAAGATGAGATATTTGAGGTAATGGAGCAAACTAACATTGTTCTCATAGCAAAGGCAAAGGAATGTATGGCATTGGAAAAGAGAGTTGCCTCTCTTGAAAAGAGCCTTAGGAAGCAAGAAGCATCCTATGAGTGTCTAAAGGAAGACCATGAGGAGCTTCAACTTGCTCATACAAAGCTTGAAAAAGCTCATTCCTTGCTCGTAGCTAAGAGTGACAAGGTTGTCTTGGTCTCCAAGAGGAATGTTGGTTCAACATGTGACATTATAGATGAACCATTTGTGGTTGATGTTGAATAACCAAACATACCCTCCACATCCACACCAACCCACTCTACCTCCACTAGTAGTGATAGAAAGGTTTTAGATTCATCATTATTAGTTCAGAATGAGACTCTCAAGAGAGAGGTGGATGAGCTCACCCACGCCTTGGGTAAGGCATATGGTGGGGATGCCAAGTTCTAAAGTGCTTGGGTAGCCAAAGATTTTCTCTTAACAAGGAAGGGCTAGGGTATATCCCCAAGAAGGGCAAAAAGGCTTTTGTGACTCTAAAGCCTAGCTTTGTGAAGAGCAATGGTTCTTATTGCCAAAAATGCAAGCAAGTTGGGCATCTAGAGCAAAAATGCACTAAAATAAACACCAACAAGAAAGCAAACAAAGTGCATTCAATTTGTTTTGATTCATGCTATTTGCTTACCAAGAGGGAGAATGGTGTGAAGGCAAAGTTCATTGGTACACCAATTGTGGGACCAAAGAAGAAGTCCATTTGGGTGCCAAAGGCTTTGGTGACTAACCTCCAAGGACCCAAGCAAGGATGGGTACCTAAATCTCATTGATTTGTCTTGTAGGTGGATTACAAGTCCGGTGGGAGGCATTGGATTCTTGATAGTGGGTGCACTCAACATATGACCGGTGATGCTAGAATGTTCAACTCTTTTTGATACAAGTTCAAGTGGTGGTAGTATCACATTTGGTGATAATGGTAGAGGCAAGATCAAGGGTCATGGCAAGATTGAGATCACAAGTGACTTGAGCATATCCAATGTGGCACATGTTGACAAGGTGAACTTCAACTTGCTCTCGGTAGCACAACTATGTGACCTTGATTTCAAGTGCATATTTGGGGTTGATGACATTGAGGTTGTTAGCATGAAAGACTCAAAGTTGATATTCAAAGGCTTTAGGCATGACAATCTCTATCTAGTTGATTTTGGCACAAGTGAAGCAAAATTGAGTACATGCTTGCTCTCCAAATCAAGCATGGGTTGGCTATGGCGTAGAAGACTAGGACATGTTGGCATGAAGCAATTGAACAAGCTTGTGAAGCACAACCTAGTGAGAGGCTTGGATGGAGTTGAGTTTGAAAAGGACAAGCTATGTGGTGCATGTCAAGCCGGCAAGCAAGTGGGCAACACTCATCCTAAGAAGAATTTCATGAGCACTTGCAAGCCATTTGAGTTGATGCACATGGATTTATTTGGTCCAACCACATACATTAGCATTGGAGGCAATAAATATGGATTTGTGATTGTGGATGATTTCACTAGATATACTTGGGTATTCTTTCTCAATGACAAGAGTGACACATATTCCATCTTTAAGACATTTCTCAAGCAAGTGTGCAATGAATATGATGTTACCATCAAGAAAGTAAGAAGTGATAATGGGAGTGAATTCAAGAATACAAGAATAGAAGAGCTTTGCAATGACTATGACATTAAGCATGAATTCTCACCCACATACCCACCACAATCAAATGTCCTAGTTGAGAGGAAGAATAGGACTCTCATGGATATGGTAAGATCAATGCTTAGTGAATATGATGTGAGTCAATCCTTTTGGGCCGAAGCAATCAACACCGCATGCTACTACATCAACCGATTGTATTGTCATCCAATGATGGGCATGACACCCTATGAGCTCTTGAATGGAAGAAAGCCAAGCAATGCTTACTTTAGAGTCTTTGGTTGTAAATGCTACATATTGAAGAAAGGCACTAGATTGGGCAAGTTTGACAAGAAATGTGATGAAGGTTTCTTGCTTGGTTATTCCACTACAAGCAAAGCATATAGAGTGTGGAATAGCACTAGTGGTCAACTTGAGGAAGTGCATGATGTTGAGTTTGATGAAACCAATGGGTCTCAAGATGAAGAATAAAATCACAATGATGTTGGTGGAACTCAATTGGTAGATGCAATGAAGAACATGGACATTGGGCACATCAAGCCAACTCAAGTGATTGATGTTGATGATGACAGAGATCAAGTGCTTTCATCTCCAATGGGTCAAGCTAGTGGTTCTCAAGTGCAAGATCAACAAGCTAGTACATCTTCTCAAGTGCAAGGCACATCAAGTGATCAACCAAGTTCAAGCAATCAACTACCAATACTCCAAAACACAAGTGTTGCTAGAGATCACCCAATTGATCAAATTATTGGTGACATTGCTAGTGGAGTTCAAACAAGAGGAAGACTTGCGGCATTTTGTGAGCACTTTGCATTTGTGTCACAAGAAGAGCCGGAGAAGATTGATGATTCCATGAAAGATGAAGAATGGGTATTGGCAATGCAAGAGGAGCTCAATAACTTTGAAAGAAATGAAGTATGGGAGTTGGTGGAAAGACCAACCAACTATAATGTCATTGGAACCAAGTAGGTGTTCAAGAACAAGCAAGATCAAGATGGCATTGTAGTTAGAAACAAAGCAAGACTAGTTGCACAAGGATACACTCAAGTTGAGAGTCTTGACTTTGGTGAAACATATGCTCGTGGCAAGATTAGAGGCAATTATAATTCTATTAGCCTATGCATGTGCCCATGATATCAAGCTCTACCAAATGGATGTGAAGAGTGCATTTCTCAATGGCTACATCAATGAGCTTGTATATGTTGAGCAACCTCCCGGTTTTGAGGATTATCACAAGCCTAATCATGTGTACAAGTTGAAGAAGGCATTGTATGGCTTGAAGCAAGCACCTAGAGCATGGTATGAGAGGTTGAGAGACTTCCTACTCAAGAAAGGCTTCAAGATGGGAAAGGCCGATACTACTCTCCTCACCAAAAAGATTGGCAAGGATTTGTTCATCTTGCAAATATATGTGGATGATATCATATTTGGATCAACAAATCAAGCATATTGTGAAGAGTTTGCTAAAATGATGGCCAAAAGAGTTTGAAATGTCTATGCTTGGAGAGCTCACTTATTTCCTTGGACTTCAAATCAAGCAACTCAAGAATAGTACATTCATTAGCCAAGGGAAATATATAAGAGACATGATCAAGAAGTTTGACATGCAAGATGCAAAAGGCATAACTACACCAATGGGTACAAGTGGCACCTTGGATCAAGATCTCAAAGGCAACATGGTTGATCAAAAGCTCTTTCGGTCATTGATTGGTAGTCTACTCTATGTGACCGCATCAAGACCGGATGTCATGTTTAGTGTATGTTTATGTGCAAGATTCCAATCCTCACCAAGAGAGAGTCATTACAAGGCCGCCGCAAAGAGAATATTGAGGTATTTGAAGCATACACAAGATGTTGGCTTATGGTATCCCAAGGGGTCTAGCTTTGAGCTTGTTGGATATTAGGACTCGACTATGGTGGTTGCAAGATCAATAGAAGAAGCACTAGTGAGACTTGTCAATTCCTTGGAAGATCCCTTGTGTCATGGTCCTCAAAGAAGCAAACAAGTGTGACACTCTCTACACGCCGCGAAGCCGAATATGTTAGTGCGGGGAGTTGTTGTTGTCAACTACTTTAGATGAGGTCCATATTGAAGGATTATGGTTTTGACTTCAACAAAGTACCCTTGTATTGTGACAACGAGAGTGCTTACAAGATGACTCAAAATCCGGTGCAACATACAAGAACCAAGCACATTGATATAAGGCACCATTTCATTAGAGAGCATCAACAACAAGGAGATATTGCAATCCATCCAATTGGTACCGAAGATCAACTTGTCGATATATTTACCAAGCCACTTGATGAGAAGAGATTTTGCAAGCTTAGAAATGAATTGAACATTCTTGACTTCTCCAATATGAGTTGAATGCACCCCACATATGTGACATGCCTCTCCACCGAGCCAAAGCAAAGGTGAAATTGTTTGACATGTCATCATGATATCTAAGGACTTGTTAGAACATATAGACATACAACTTGTTCTTTAGGTTGCATTCATGAAAAAAAGCAATGAATTTCACTGTATGTATGCCATCACTATTGTTTTATATGCTTGGATGATCTAGTGATGACATATGACATACTTGTGGGCTTGCAATCTCAAGTGTTGAATTTGGATATATTGTCAAATATGTGGTTCAACATAGACATGATAACCCTCTCTTGAGGTGTGAAGAAGCTTGTCTTTGGTTCAAACCGAATTACATGTATGGCAAGCTATCCAAATTTGGCCAAATTTGAAAACTAATCTTTCCAATATCAAAAGAACCCGATCAATCATTTTATGTCAATTGTTGACAAAGGGGAGAGATTAGTGCATAAAGATTAGAAGGGGATCAAATTTTTTTTTTTTTTGAAGCACACAAGTAGGGGGGGCGAGCTCATAAGCCATTTGATGCATTTGTTTGTGCATTAACATATGACTTGCTCTTGCACATGTATTTAAATTCCATATATACATGCTTGTGTGATGTATCCTAGTGGTAACTTGATTGATGATTGATCAACTAGCATGCTTAGGTGGTACCTAGATATTTTGATTTCCGCTCTAAATTCAAGTACCAATGCTTATAATATGATCTCATGAGGTACTTTGAGTTTTTGATGAAATATCTAGTTACCCATGATGCTTGTATGGTGAGAAAGGCGCAACTTCGATTGGTATCATGCTTCAAAGGTCCATTCTTTCACCATAAGCATCATTTTGGTAACATGGCTCACTCCCTAATTTCAATATTCATACATGTATGCAAAGCCTATACCAAACTCTAGGCATACATGTAGGGGGAGCTCATGCTACCAAAACCGAATTTATTATGTTTGTCCAATCCTATGATTGTAAGCAAAATGCTTGGACAACCATGATAGGTTCAAAACCCCTTAATCATAAAATCTTTATGCGGGTTGTCACCAATTACCAAAAAGGGGGAGATTGAAGATCTCTAAATTGGTTTTGGCTAATTGATGACATCCTTAGGACTAATCTCTCTATGCTAAGTGTTGATCTAGTTAGAGATTGGTCAAGCCGAAGATTGTGCATGGTGGTCATGGTGGATGGGTCGAGATGATCCAAATGTTGATCAAGTGCATGTCATGGCGTGTTTTAGAGGATCAAAAATGGGCTCAAGGCAAAGGTATATCATAGGGCCATTTTGATTTTACACTCAAGACACCATAGAGGGTGTGAGTGATTATAGGATCGATAAGCCATAATATAAAGAGGGGAAAACTATCGTACATATCGGTCCTCATGTGCCTCTAGGTTCAAAATCATTTGCATGCATTCTAACCTAGAGAGCTAACTCCGTACATGATGGAAAATGTTTTCAAAATGCTAACACATGGTGTCGGGGTGTTCTTCGACGTGTCGGCAACAAGAATCAAGTGACGGAAATGGTTTGGAGCAAAGGCGAAGGAACAACGACGAAACGACGGAATTTCGCGGCTTCGACGGTGGCCAGGACTCATTGACCGGAAGCACGTGGAATCGACCGGACGCACCGGTCACCGCGTTCGATCAAAATTCCAAAAAAGCTTGTTTTCTCGGTCGGTGGTCGACGGGCGACGGACGCACCGACGGAAGCATCCGGTCACGCGGCCGGAAGGCCGATCGACGCTTCCGCCAGCCCGGCTTAGTTTGGCGGTCGGTGGGGTTTGTCGGTTGTGACCGGACCCACCGACCGGACTCACTGGTGAGTCCGGTCAGTGCTTCCGGTCAGGCTGATTTGTGCGTGGATTGCACCCCAACGGCCACATTTCATGGTGTGGGGTATTTATACCCCTTTGGCCGGCCATGGGAGGTCTCTTGGTCATTTTGAATCAATTCTAACACCTCTAGAGCTGAGCACACATCCTCCTCCTCACTCCTTTGCTTGAGAGCATCCATTCTAGTGAGTTGAGGTGATTCAAGTGCACTTGCTTTGATCATTGCATCTAGTGACACTTGTGGATCGTTGTGAGCCGGTGGTTTTCTTGTTGCTCTTGGAGAGCACCACTCCTAGCCGGCTTGGTGATTGGTGGAGGCGTTGACAAGAGAAGGTGAATGTTCTTGGCCACCTCCGGTGATTTGTGAGAGGGTCACACACTCCTCGTCGGGAAGACAAAGTGTGAGTAATCTATTACTCGTGTCTTGGGTACCTCTCATTTGCTTTGGGTTCAAGAAGCCTAAAGGCATTTGGCTTGGAGTGAGCTCCACCTTGACCCACACGTGAGAAGGTCGACACAACGGAGATTAGCTTGAGGGTGCTCAAGTGAACTTCGGGTTAAATCTCGTGTCTCCATTTGTCTCTCGGTGATTGGTTCCAATTTGGTTATCATATTGTTGCATCCTTGGTGATTGGATTGACTAGCCTTGACATTGTGGTATATCACCTCTACACTCTTGCATTACTTTCATATTCTTTGTGCTAGTGTAGTTTGAGTAGTCTTCCTTAGTTGCTAGAGTAGTTAGCTTGTTCACCTAGTGGTAAAGTAGTGACATAGCCCTTGAGTGTGAATTAGAGACTATAGCAACTAGAATTGTCAATAGGAGGCTTGCCGACAAAGTAGAGCTAGAGCAAACGCATTTACGCTTTGTTGTTTACTAACAAGTTGCTCTAGTGATTTTGTAGAAATTTTATTAGGCTATTCACCCCCTCTAGCCATTTAGGACCTTTCAAAGGGCTCAGGACATTTACTTGTAGAATTTTAGAGGAATGACATACTCCTCCATGTTGTGCTCGAAGTATGTCCCTGTTTGTAAAGACAAGGTAGAGATCAAGTGCATGGGCTCTGTTGGTGGGAAAACACCAACAGAACCAAAACTTTATTCATTCTCCTCTAACCTTAGGCACATTAAACAAGACAGATTTAATTTTTACTTGTTTTATTTATGATGAGGGTGATAAGATCACAAGATAGAGTATCAATAATTTAATGGTTATAACTATCTTGCGAAAGCAGGGATGAGCAACACTTTAAATTATATTGGGGACTATGAGATCTAGAGAGTGGTGTTTAAGAACAAAGAACTAAACATGCGAAGCTGAGCAAGATGGATAAGGTTAGGTTTTGACTCCAACATGTTTGATTATTTATGAGCATACCAAAATTAGGGAAAAGCTTAGTTAATGATAGCTTACCTCAAGATGTTACCTTTTATTAGAGTGTGACGGCATCGTAACAACTTGTGGTGGTTCTTATCTTTTGCTTGGAGCTTTCCTCAATTGGCTTTTTGTATATCTTGCTCCTAACTTGTCTCCATTATTGCATCATCCTTTATTTTTTTGAATTGTGCTAGGACCTTTTTGCTCCTCTCATGATTTTATTCCTATAGTATTAGTTGACAGCACATACCCGAAGGAATATACAAGTAATTTTTAAACAAGGATAGATTTGTCATGGAGCTAAAGGTATCTTTTATTATACAAAAAAGTTTTGGATGTATATTTTAATTAGCCTTTGTGCTCACTATTTACTTTTTTCTCTAATGGGAAATCTTAAGATTGATTTTGATGTATGACATTTATAAACATTCAATCTTAGAGAGACAAAGTAATAATGAGTAGGGGGATTGCAAACCAAGCATGTCAAAGTGACGGTAGCTTGAGAAGAGGAAGAGTAATGTCAGATCTTTAGAGGAGTGGACCTTCCTCCCCCATGCTTTAACCTTCCTGTCACTTTCGGCACTTTTTAGTGTGAATGCTGAATTGTCCCCTAATTGTGTGTTGCAATCACCATGTTCTTAGATGTTGTTCGTCCTTTTGTTCCTGTCTTTGATGTTCTTGTGGCCCATTGCTTTGTCCATCCACTTACATTTGAGTGTTTTTACTTTTTCGTGATCATGGTGTATGGCACTCTTCTTCATCGAATAGACATAGCATAGGTTCTTTTTCTGCAAAATATTAGTGGACACATACCCCGGGGAGTATACAACATGGTTGGAACAGGGGTTGTTTATCCAAGGTTCATAAGATCTCACCTATGCTAATGAAAAAGATGGTTCTTTGATTACTCTTAGCACATATTTTAATTATCATATCTTATAACATATTTTTGTTTGCTGCTGCATTCTAGCATAAGGATCAAGGCAAAGCTGAATTGTGATAAAAGACCGAGTGAATGATCCGAGACTTACAGTTCTTCCATTAATGATGAATGACCCGTGACTTTTGCACAAGGTTGGATTTCATCATATGCCTTGCTTCATCTCTGGTTTGAGTTCATCTCTTTGACTTATCCGAATTGTATTTGAGAGTTTTACGCAAGGGTTAGTCCAACAAAATATCCAATATCCACAATAGCATACCATTGGCTCAAAAATCAACCTAGACACCACGTCTAATTTGACTTAGGAGGGCATTTTAACCTAAGCACATGCTTAATTTTAAAAGGCCTTTGGAGGTAAGATCATAACTCCTAAACTAGGCACCATACTTCATCTAAGAGATGTATGAACTTATTCCAAACCTTAGCATATTATAGTAAATAAAGGTAACATGAAAGCATTACGTAGATTTACTCAAACGGAGATGGAATAGTGTAGTAACTTGAGCATGTCTTAAAGGTAGAGATAACCAAGATAAGGCAAAGAACAGGGCAAGAATTATATGAGTGATTCAATCTTGCTCAATAATTGTTTGGACATACCTTTTACATTGTAATCCTTCGTTCTCTTTGTTCTTGACCTGAAATGGTTAGTAACAAAAATACCCGAAGGAATATCCTTACAATTATATCTCTATGCTCACTACACGAGGGGGTGTTATAGCAAAAGATCTATACTTATATTACTTCCCTAGAATGCTTGTTTTAAGACAAAAAGTTCATCCTTGGGAAACCTTCAAATATGATTCAAGATGATGAAGAGGTTTTCCCTTATATTACCAATCTCAACTTTCAAACCAATAAGATCAACAACCATCCTTTCTAAATCCTTATGAACAATTATCTCTAGGGGGTTTGAGATCTTGTAGGTGGCAAGATTAGAGATGGTAATCAATTCAGGAATTTGCTCACATGGGCAAGGATTGGATAAAAAATTTAGGATGTAACTCCTGTGCTCATGGATGTTCTCCAACTATGGATAATGCTCTTCTTGGTCTTCCTTAGATCCTTCATGATGTCTATACTTGGGATTTCTAAGATCTTTGGTAGACTCAAGAAAAAGAACACTAGAGGATTCATTGAGGTCAAGGATGAGAGTGAAGATGGGTTTGGATAAGTTATCTAGTCTGAAAATAGAAGGAAAGAAGATATAAATAAATTCTAGATAACTTCGCACTCCTTCTATGACATCATTAGATTTGCCATCCTTGGCCTCCCAACGTCCTTTGTTAGAATAAGGATGCTTTCTAAGAGACTTTTTCTCTAAGAGGATTTTATAGGCACTCAAAGGTCTCCTATGAAGCTAGAAGTTTGTCTCCCAAAGTCATCACCATAAAAGATTCAAGGGTAGAATTACTTCTTCCCTTGGAGAGGTTTAGAGTATTGATGATTTAGGATTGGTAGCTAATCAAAGGATTGGAATGATTATGATCTGGCTATCAAAACTTCTTCTTTGGTCTAGAGGATGACTCCTTTTCTTCCTTTGGGTGTTCATGGAAAATTCTAAGAAAAGATCACACTGGCTGAGTTTGACAAGGGCAAACCTTGCTTTAGAAAAGGAAAGAAAAGTTCCTCCGTAAAACTTGCATGATGGTCATGCCAACAACTTTTCTAGGATGAGCCCCAAATACATTATCCTTTAAAGGATAGGATTTGGCCTGAGGTTAACTTCAGAATTCCCTCCTATAATGGGTTGTTTCATGATCATTTAGATCAACCTTAGGCACAGCTCATGGACAAGGGGTAAGATAGGTTCTAAAGATTCTAGTGGCTTTGAACTTGTGCTTATGGGTGCAACATAAGGATAGGTGTGGAATCCGAGGATCCCAAAAAGATATAAAAAGAAAACAAAATATAAAAAGAAAGACTACACTAAGATATGATACAAGATTAGTTATACTCAATATTTTCTCAGCAACCATTCTCCCCGGCAACGGAGCCAGAAATGCTTGTTGGTATTTGATAAGCCTACAGAAATATTTATAATAATCCGCAAGCGAACGGATACTAGTGCATTTCACCCGGGAGAGGGTTTTAATATCGAATCCACAGGGAGGATGATGTGAGAATAACTAAAGAATATAACTAATCCCTGAGCAGCAATCAAGGAACTGAAGAAGATAAAGAGATAGGGAGATTTCTATGGTTGTCTAATTCTTATCCTTGTAAGCAATATTCATATTGTCTTAAAGGGAAGCACCCAAAGGAAAACATGGACAAAACATGTAATCCTCCCAAGCACTTACACGCCCAACTAGTCTTATAGACGGAGGGTGGATTACAAAGGACTCAACAGATTTGTCACTCCCGCGATCTACCACACGACCCGGAATATAAGGTGTCATCACAAGCAACCCCAATCTAGGCACCACGCCTAAACCAAAGCTACCCCTCTAATCTATAGGGTCCTATAGATTAAAGTACTCAAATAAGAGTTGTGAACAGTAAGAACAATAAGAACATTCACTTACTCAAATAAGAAGTTGATCCACCATAGAAGTCTTGGGGTCAAGTACCGGTGTTAATGGGACTTGATTCCGATGGTACAAAGATGTAGAGGAGTCACCGATAGGTCCGGTGCTTCCTCAGCAGCTCTTGCCATCACCAACACTTTAACTCTAGGAACTAGATTAGGTCTAGTCTCTCTCATGAGAATTATGGTTCTAATCTCTTCTTGACTCTTACTCTTGATTAGATCTAATTAGATCTAATCTACTTCTAATTACATGTCTAATTCTACTTCACTAATCTCTAAGAGAGAGATGATCCTTACATGGGACCCCTCTACAACGAGAGATAATGAGATAGAATGAGTTAGTAATGAATTAGGGTTTAGCCACGGGGTCGGGGGTCTTCTTATATAGGCCTTGGCGATGAACGATGACCATTGGATCAAACCGACCTTCAATAACGGTGTAGATACAACCTCAAGGTCGGTTACAAACCGACCTAGGAAGATGAGACGACAAGGGCGGGACCCACCTGGCGGCGGCCTAAAAGGCTCACGGCGGCCGCCCGGGGTAGATGATCCTCTCGGGGATCTCCCTTCCTCCCGGTGTATTCTAGTATGTTCTAGAGTGTTTTAGTCCACATTTTGGATCGAGTTACTTCACGGTCAAGTCTTGTCATCATATGTGATGTATATTCGGAACTTTCTCCATTCTTCTCTCTGCATTTATCCGTTAAGTCCCCTAAAAATATATAAATCACCAAAGCTCGTGGAATTATGTTAGTAAAGCCCCTAGACTTATGTTGATATTCATTTTATGCCCTTATTTCATATTAGTTGACTAGTAATATTATGCTATAACATGTGTCAACATCCTTCAAGGCCTAATTGATCTTATTGTTGTTTGAAGCCAAACAGGCCCCCCGCGTCGCTCCCACGCAGCGGCTCCCTAACCCTAGCGCTGCTCCCCACCCATCTCCTCCATGTCACGCCCGCCGGAGCCGGGTCGTCGATAGGGCCGCGCGGCTCGCCGGGATGGTGGCGGCGGCCTCTTCTCCCTTTTTTGGCAGCATGGTGGCGCCGGCGATTTCGCGAGGCATGGCCGAGCTCGAGCCACGTGGATCTTGGCAAGGCCAACCCCATCGGCCGTGGCGGCGACCCGGGGCCTGGGCGGGGCAATGCGGCGCCGGCTCAACCCATTGTCCTCCTCTTCTTTACCCTCGGCGCGGCCTTGGTGTCGGCCCGGGGTGGCTTGTTTCGCGCGGCGAAGCTCGCGTAGGGTGCAGAGGGAGGCGGTAGGAGTTCTCCTTCTCCTCTGTCGGCTCTCTTCCCTTGCGGCTATGGCAGTTGCGTGCGCGACGCCCCGGCGTGCAGCACGAACGCCGGAGAGGATAGAAGCGGCGACGTCGGCTTGGGGTTTAGGGTGTAGGGTTCATGGTCGATCCGGTGCCCCCAAGGTAGGGGCGACGACGGCAGTGGTGGGGGCATGCGATCGTCGTGGGCTGGCGGCGAAGGTTGGGAGCGACGGCGGCGGGGTGCTAGTGCCGGCGTATATGTGGCCGGCGACGGCCTCTGCGTCGCTGCGGCACGCGGACGCGAGCGGTGGAGTTAGGTTCGGCTCTGTGTGGCCCGGTCAGAGGGGGTGGTGCCGACGCAGCTATGCGGCAGCTGCGTGCAGCCGACGCATTGATGCCCTTCTAAAGGGCTCCCGTGGGGTGGCAGGACAACAACAATGGTGGTGAAAGCTAGAAGGGGGTGTGGCTTCGCCGCCAAGCGTTTCGTGCTAGAGGGCTCATGGGCGAAAAGCCTTGGCGACGGTGATGTTGTTGGGCGCCGCTTGCCTATTGGGGGTGTTGTGTTTAACCCTCTAGCATGTCATCCAAGGGTGAAAGCCAGGTCCACTTTGGACGTGTGATGGCGGCGCCATCAGTGTCGCTTCGTTGCTGAAGGCATCGCATTCTGATTGTCGACGCGGCTTGTGAGGTGAGGGTTCACAATTGGAAGTCCGAGCTGCTCTCGGTGTTTGATCTTGGCAACGATGACCGGTGGTGGACATCGAACTCGTCGGGAGGTGTCTAGTGGGTGGCCTAGCATGGGAAGTCTGGGCTGCTGGTAGCTTGGCTTCCATGCTCGGCAACGATGACCCATGGCGTTGTGTTGTATTTGTGCTCAACCGCGTCGTGTGGTGTGGTTAGCCCCTCGGGTGCCTTTTGGTATCTCGTCCGCTAAGGGCTAACCTTCTTGTATATAATTTTTCTTTCATCTTAATTGAGTGCCAGAGCTCCTGCCTTTGTTTAAAAAGATCTTATTATTGTTTCCTGTCCCAAGATCAATCATGATTCGCTTATCCCGGAAGAAGCATCACTGTCGATGGATCATACAATTCATACAATTTGTTAAAGGAACCTCGGTTATATCAACGACAAATGGCAAGGTTCTTTATGGTCTCAGCAACTGAGGCCAGCACTTTCATCCAAAACATAGAACACAAACATCAATTACAAAACCTTATAGCTATGTACCATGGTTCCATTGTTTGGTTTCAGCCTTTAGTTGCCACGGTCTGCACCTTGCAGCACTGGGTTCTTGTAATGTTTTTAATTTGGGAACAATCCATTTCTCTTAACAAGACGCTTACGTCCACACATGCCGAATGACCGGCGGCGTCCCCGGTCTTGACGTCGCACGCGCACGGGAGACGAGTCTCGATCGGTGGTGAGGCCAATGTACGTACGGTCTTTTTCTTTTGGATTTTGAGAAAAAAGATATATAAGTCGGTTTTCTGATTTCTTTTTGGCCAAAAGTCGCATTTCTGATGAGGTACTAGGCTCGGATACGGGCTGGGTTGGGCCAGGTTTCTTCCGTTTATATCTGTATATGTATATACGTGTATACCCTCTCGAAGCATTTTTTTTTTTTTTTTTTTTTTAGAAGGAACATGTATTAATTTTGGTGCATTACACCGACCCTTTTACAAACAGAAATCCTAAGAAAAGGAAAATTACAAAGAAGTACAAAACTTCTGTTCATCTTCCTCGAAGCCTTTAGAGATCCGTTCGTCACCGCCGTCGAAGCCGCTTCCCAATCGTCGTGGGGCACCAGAGCCAAACTCCACAAGGTGGAGGCCGCAGAGGAGGACTTACTTCTAGGCGAATCAGCCGAATAAACTGCCTCCCAGGCGCATCGGCCAACTCCCGTTCCCATGACGCATCCTTCGATTCCACCGCCGGCAACCCGAGCAAAGCTCAGATTTTCACCAGAGAACATCTTCCTTGAGATTAACAGGGTCAACAACATCATCACCTGAAGAAGACGACGATGCGCCGGCCCTCGACTCCTGGACAGGTCTCCACAGCCTCTCCGTTGACGTCGGAGAAGATCGCCATCGGAGAACGGAAGAAGCTGCGAGAATTTATTCCGCTGCGCCGCCGTCGCTTCCGCATCGCCGGCGTCGCCAGGAACGTTCCCCGTTTTCTTGGAACCCAGCCGAGTTATTGCCCTCCACGGCTCCACCTTCACCACGCCGCCGCCGACTCCTCTGCTGGACAAGCTCGATCGATCGAGCGTCAACATGGAGGACATGACGGCGGACAGCGACCTCGGCGCTGAGGCACTGCCCAACGAGGTCCTGACGGAGATCCTCGCCCGGCTGCCGGCCAAGTCCGTGGGGCGCTTCCGCTGCGTCTCCCGCGGTTGGTCTGCGCTGCTCTCCTCCGAGTACTTCATCGACCTCCACCGCCAGCGAGCCAACAGACAGGACCACACCAGGCTGCTCCTCACCGCGGAAGGGTCCTCCTACGACCACTACCTGTACTCATGGCAGCCCGGCCCGGGCGGCGACGGCGCGGTCGAGAAGCTGATGCGAGACGATTTTGGGTTACAGGTAATCGTGACGACCAAGCCCTGCCGTGGCCTCGTTCTAATCCGAGTCCTCGACTCTGGCTCTGCCAGACAGCCAGGTGCCTTTTAAGATGGCATACCAAATTGTAGGAAGACCCGTGGATCTACCCTGGTATCGTAGCGTCTCATACGGCCTTGGTTACTGCATGACGAGGAAGGAGTACAAAGTCGTGCGCTTGTTCTCCAATAACGTGCAGTTGTCCGGCCCTTTTACGCCCACAACATGCGAGGTCTTCGTCCTCGGTACAACTGCAACTGGTTACTGGAGGCCTAGTGCTGAGAGAGCTCCCTTCTGCTCGGTGATGCAGTGGAACCCAGCTGTCTTCATGGACGGTTATCTTCACTTCCTATGCTCTGACGGTGGCTTCGTCACTTTCAGCATCGACGACGAGACCTTCGGTTCACTGCTGCCGTCGTCTGCAGGTTTCGGCAATGTGGGCACGTCCGTGCTGACGGAGCTGGACGGGCTTTTGTGTGTCTGCTATGGGGAGCCAGATAGTGACGATCCTTTGGTTCTATGTGTTTACAAAAAGAACGAGGCCCGGTGGGAGAAGCTTTGCTGTATTGATCGGGCTGCGTGGCCGGAATCCGATCGCATGCTTCTCAAGTCACTCTGGATTGCCCCAGTATGTGTACACTACTCGGCTGCTGGTGCTATGAAGAAGATCATGTTTGGGACAGGCTCTTGCAAGGTGTTTGCAGTGGACTCCAATGGCGGCGGCGATCCAGAGATTCTATTCACGCCGGAGGATACCATCATTGGGAGGTGCGAGGATGAGGTTTTCCCAACGATTGGTGTATATGAGGAGAGTCTCGTGTCCCTGGGCCGCACAATTGAGGACATTATCTTCTCATCGCCAACAGCTGCAGCTTGGTTCAACATCCTCAAGTGGCTGCCAGCACGCTCCCTTTCAGAGCTGAGGATGGTCTGCAGGGAGTGGCGTGGAATGATCATGGGTGACTGTTTCGTCCGATCGCATGTCGTGCACGCTAACTTAAGGATGAAGAGGAGCCCACATATCATGTTCATCATCGACCCTAGCTTGGGTCACTTTGTGCATCTGGAGGAATGCATTCGTGATCCAAGTTTACTAATGACACAGCCGCCGGAGTTCGTTGTGTGCTCCCAGCCTTGCCACGGCCTTAATGTGGGGAGTTGGTGTGGCGCGGATTTCATATGCAATCCTGTCATGAGGTACCGTCAGCCCATAAGATTTCATGATAACGACATGACATCCTTCGCTGGTCGTATTGGGCTGGGTTACAACGCAGAGGGTGACGAGCATGTCTTGGTGCATATCAACTACAAAGAAAAGAACCTAGAAACGAGATCTTATGAGCTAAAGTGTTGTATGAAGCATGTGAAAGGCGATGATTGGTATCCAATAGACCCTCCTCCTAGACCAGTAGCTGCCGTACAGTCGACCTTCGTCAATGGCAAAATCTACTGGATAGTAGAGCCTAATCTTGGACCGGTTTCTGCAACATGTGAAATCGTTGCGTTCAATGTCATGACAAAGGAATTTGAAGTTCTGCAAGGTCCACCGTGCGCCCATGGTGTTGGACATATTACCATCCTCGAGCTCTATGGTACACTTTGTGTTTCATATTCAGGCCATAGCAGGAACACGATTGATCTATGGATGATGAAAGATTCTGGCATCTGGTTGATGGAGTATCGTATAGTGCTTGATGAGTTATCAGAGAAGGCCGCACCATTGGCTGTTGACCCGACAAATGGAAGGATTTTGCTTAACACAGGTTTGTCATTAGGCTACTATGACCCCAAGACAGTAGCGTTTGAGACCCTCATCATTGCAGACGACATCCCACATTTGTGGGACGGCTATCAAATTTATCCTATTGTCTGCCATGAAAGTTTTGTTTGCCTGCTACAGTACGACGACTAGGTGCTGTCCTACTTTGTGTGTTCTTAGCTAGGATGCCCACTGATAGATGGTTTGCCTTTGTTTGACAGAATCATTTCCACAAGAAGCTAAGCATGTGACATCAATGCATTGAAATTATTATTTTGCACACTTGGCAATTAAGCATGTGACACCAATGCATTACAAATTTGCACAGCAGGAAGGAAATGGGCCTTATTTTGGATCTATGTAATTTGAAATGATTGTGTAAAAAGTCAGCTCCTTATTTGTAGGTCAAAACTCAGCTCTTTTGCATTCATAGATTAGTGGCAAGGGCAGATATGGATCTATTTTAATTTGTCAAACCTATCCTTATCCTCTTTCAAATTTGCACAGTATGAAGGATGGTTAATATTATGGTTGTCTAAACTCTAGCATTTTGGCAACTTTTGGAAACAATTACTTGAGGTTTGCATTTTTTTTTTTTTGATTGTCTTCTGATGGATCGATGTCCTCAGTAGACACTGGTACATATTCATCTAAATTAGACTGCTCTCCTTTCACTCTCAGTTGATGAATCTCCTCGCTGATTGTTGTTTACCTGAATTTATTAGACATATCTCAGTTTGACCATCGATAGATGTTTTTATCACCAAAATTATACATGTCTACGTTATAGCAGAGACAGAGATATATGCTCTTACTGGTCCTCATTTTTTACATGTTTGTTCGAATGATTTCATGAGAGATCAAAATTTAGTTTTTCTAAAGATAGCTACACAAGATACTATTATATTGTTCAGACTAGCTGTAACAATTGAATGGTGCCTTTAATTTTATATTTTATATGCATAATAAAGTACATAAAAATTGAATATATGACAGTTAACTTCGGTTTACAAGATTAGTGGCATATGATTTTTAGACGCGCCTGCATTCCAATTTTGTAAGACATCAAGAAACGGTTATGCAACAATCGACAGGTTATTAAATCGACAATCAGCAAGTAAATTACCCTTGAGTCATGACAGGTATTGAAAGTTAGCAGTCGACCATTTGCCCAACATGGTAGGCCAGAACCTACACATCAATAGCCAACAAAAATGACCTAGTAACGGTACTGGGTGGAGTAGTCCTTTGGAGCAATCATCAGGCGATGGCCCTTCCGAGCACCCTTATACCCAGTCTATGCAATGTCTATATATGAAATGATGCTTGTCCTTCAAGGCCCAATTGATCTTGTTGTTTCCTGTGTCGCAAGATCAATCATGAATTCATGATGCGCTTGTTCCGGAAGAAGAACAACTGGTATGGCTGCTGAGGTTTCGTAGGAAATAGTCGTGAGAGGTTGGGGGACGAGGTTTAGGCTCTCGTCGGTGGCGAGGTTGAGACGCCGTCCCGGCGGCCAGCGTCAACGAATAGCCGAGAGTAAAAGGCTGGACAACGAGCCAGCTCAGTTCAGCTCGGCTCGACTCTCGTTTCTAGGTTCTTTTCTTTGTAGTTGATATGCACGACCTTTGTGTTCGGTGATTCTTAAACTTTGGACATTGTTGACTGTTTATTTTCATTAGCATCTGCTACCAGAACTAGCATTTGGATTATTATGTACTCTGTAATGGATTTTTCGGATTTGTTAATGTGTGTTTGACTCTCTTATATTCGGCTCTCTCCTTTCACTTATGTGTAGTGTCTTGGATGCACAGTGGTCATTATTAGGGTTGTTTTATGCGCTAATTGCCGTATTCCATTATCTATCATTTGAAATCCATATATCCTTTGAAAGTCTTGGCTGATGCCTATGCGTATCCACCTTTTTATTGCATTGCTCTTGCTCCAAAGACAGTCCGTAAGACTATCCGCACTCATGTTTCTCTATTTACCTTCTCTATACATCCTAGTCATCAAGATTCCCTCATTTACAGTACTTTCTCCGCACCCATCTCTCCTTTATATCTTTACTATATACCAACTACCATCAGTGGGGTCCACTTGTAATTTTATCCAAATATATTCATGTAAGATCTAGTTTTGAAGGATTAATTGAAACAAATTTAATGGTGTAATCGAATTTAATTTGGTTTTTGTTTTATGAGTTATAGCATTTTTTTTTTGTTTATTAAACTTGTGGGACCCGCTGCTAGATACGCATGCATGCAGGCCCTCTCCAGCTTTTCTTTCCCCTCTCTCTCTCGGTCTCTCTCCTGCCACAGCGGGCCCAACACCCTGTAGCGAACGTCCGCGAGTGTCTCTAGGAATACCGGAAACCAACCAGCTCCGGCCGCGTAGCGTGGCTATCCCGTCCCCCGCTGCAGTGAATTTGGTACTGGAGGGAGCGGTAGCGTGCCCCTCCAAGTACCCGCTGCAGCTAGTCTAAGACCGTAACTTGTGGTTGGCAAAGCAAGCTTAGCACGTACGTAGCAGTGAAAGATCACATCAATAATCAACTTATTTTGGTTCTAGACCTGCAGTCAGTTTGCAGATTCCTGACTCCCGCACACAATTTTTTGCTATATGCCAAACTGCCCAGCAAGTGTACTGTATACCTCCGGCAAGAGGTGTGCTCCGCCGCGCCATGCCTCTAGTCAATTGTCGTTAGTCATTAGTAGTTAGACTGTCTCCAACAGCGTGCAGCCAAATTGGAGATCCATTCCAAAAGAATCGGTGATGCACAGTACAAATATGAAGCACCCAAAACTCACCCTCTCCGGTCTCCAACAGTCTACCCAAAAACCCGTGCCTTGAAAAAAATGCCCCTTTCTCCCCTCTCTGCCGGAGCCACCCGCCCCTCTCTCTTCCTCCCCGTCCCGACGACGGGGTGACGCCGCGCCGCTGGTGGCCGCCGGCGCAGCTCGCGCGAGGGAGGCAGATCGGGCGGAGCCCGCGCGCCGCCCCCGATGGCTGGGCAGGGCGGAGCTCGGGCGGTCGCGCCGCCCGGCGGTGGGGGGGCGGAGCCCGCGACGTTTTCGGCGTTTGGCCGGCGGAGCTCACCGCGAAGGCAGGCGCCGATGGCCGGGCGGGGCGAGCTTGGCAACGCGCTTCGCCGGGCAAAGAGGTTGGCCGTGTCCCGACGCCGGCGCCCGCCCGCCCTCTAGCGACCGGGCCGCAGCGCAATAATGGACAACGGGGACCGATTTCTCCCGCGCCGCCCGCCCGCCGCCTCGGGCCTCCTCGGGCGGCGTCCCCGAGCTGCCCGCCGGCATCCCGGCTCCGTGGGAGCAGCGGCCACGGAGCGGGGGCCCCTGCCCGCCGCGGGCGAGAGGGAGGGACGCCTCGACGCGCCCCCCGTGGATCCGCCGAGGCCGCCGCCGCTGGCTTCGCCTCGACGCGCCGAAGGCTCACCGCCGCGATTCTGCCCGCCGCCGCCGCCGCCGGGCGTTGGAGCCACCGCGGGCCTGCCTCGCCATCCGCGCCGAGCCCACCACTACAACGCGAGCCAGAATTTATGTGTGTCGCCGAGGAGGACGGATATATCTGTTCCCTCTCTCCTCCTCTCCCAAAATTGGTTCCTGCATGGGTATTCCGTTGGAGGCTGTTTTCGCGAGCCAAAACACTGTGTACGGCTTTTTTTTATTTTTATGTTTGGGTCGTACTTTGAGCGCTCTGTTGGAGTCGGTCTTAGACAAAGCTACCTCTGAGCGCGTCGAGCAAACTGTGGGCACACGTATTCTTCTGGCTTACGGCAGAACAAGACACCATGATGCAATTCTTTTTTTTTTTCAGTTCAGCAAACACATGGATATTTTTGGCATTGGCAAAGATGGACACGACCTGTTAACTACTAGTTCTGTGTAAACACGTTACTTTACACTTCGTACCTAGTTTTTGTACGTAGACACGATGGTGATCACGTCAGGTGGGTCAAAGTTTGGTTTGGAATGCAGCGCACCTACTGGAACAAACACATAGCAGCAATGCATTGCGATGGATGAATGGATCACCCATTATTTTGTATACGTGGGTACGTTACAAATCCGGATGAATCGTGACAAGACTAAGAGCGTAAGCAACCGCGATTCCACTGTCCAATCACAACGACCAAGTTGAAGAAGCAGAGGTAGCTCTACACGCCATCATATTTGGCGATGTCGACTGTTGCATACTGTAACTACTATAACCTACCGTAACGGCAAGCGTCTTCTTGAGGAAGGACCGTATACCCCTTTTCTGACGGAAAGCCGGAAAGTGTTTTCGACCGCTGGATGACGTGATCCGGCCTTGAGACGGCAGTATAGTACCTCACTGTTCGTTACGGTGGCTAGGCAAGGGGGCGGCCGTTGCGTTTGGTCACCACTCGGCACTTGCACCACCGGCCGGCATGGCAACGATCCAAGAGGCGGCGGGCGCGGCACCGGGAGCAGGACGCGAGACGTACAGGCGTTGGTCTCGGCCAACAACCAGCCATCCTCCCCCGACTGGCGGCGCGCCGGCGCCTGCCCACGGTGCGCCCCACGGGTTGGATGGCGTGTCCGATCCGTCGCGGGCGACAGCCATCATAGGTGATAACCAGGCCGGTGATCTCGATCGTCATCGATAACTCTCTGCAATAACGGCGATCGACTCAATATAGACTCGGTGAAAATAAGAACAACGACGTGCCACCAGACACACTACGTCATCGACGTCCATCTCCCGGCCAGTAGCATTGCCTGGAGGTTAAAGAAAAGAAAAAAATCATGTCTCGGAATCGCCAGGCAAGAACGTGCCCTGCCACGTCATTAAGAGCAATGGTGTTGAGCGTAAAAAAAAAGCTATCCAAATTAAAGAGAGCACGACAAACTTTAGGATAAGGTAGTTTTGGTTGGTTTAATAATAACCATATAAAAAAATTAGCATGCCATATAGGTCATGTTTGGTTTAAGGACTTTTTTTTTGTCCTTGGGACTAAAAAAAAAGTCCCTTTTAGTCCCTACTAAACCAAACAGGGAGGGACTTTTTTTTTTTGAACTTTTCTTCTAGTAGTCCCTAAAAGACTCTCTTGGAGGGACTTTTTTTATTAGTCCCTAGGACTAAAAAAAGTTTAGTCCCTAGCAACCAAACAGGACCATAGTCACGCAATTAGCATGCACAAATGCCCACTTTTCCGCTTAGCCAAATGCCCAAATGCGTGAACTTTAGTGCTTTGACACTCACTGCACGCTTAAATGTACGAACCAGTCGCTTTTTATCTTGTAAGTACTTGGCCAATATCCTTTTTGGACAGTGCGGTCCCTCTTCAACGCCTCCATTTCAGCCATTTTGGGCAAGAGTCATGTCCAGAGTAATAAGAGGCATAACCAGGATTAGACATGTTATTTGCTCTCGCGACACGGGAAAAGGAAAAACAAGAGAGAATTCTCTTTTTTTTTCTTCCCCTTCCTTTCTGGACCCTTTTATTGGTTTCTAAAAGCTATCTTCAGTTTCTTAAATGGCCTTTCCCTTACTGATAGTCTTTTGGCTTAATGATGTTAAACCCTGTTTCATTTTTCGCATAGGACTAACATTGTCATCCCCCCCCACCCCCACCCCCACCCCCTCTAATTTAACAATGTTAAGGGCATACAAAAAAAAACGAAGATAGATTTTGGATTCTTGGCGTAAATAGGTAGCTTAAAAAAAGAGCATGGAAGGAAGCAGCAACAGCCAACTTGGGAGGGGCGGCGCGCAGCAGCAAGGGAGTGGGGAGGGGGAGGAGGCGGCGGCGGTTGGGCAAGAATAGGAGTTGGGGAATATTCTTTATTGTTTGTCCCTAAAAGATTACATTCTCCTTGTTTATATAGCTCTCCTATGGGACTTGTATCTCAAGCAATTTCTAAAAGTTTCCTTATATTTCAGAATACTTTTTACAAGCAAACTCTTATTCTTTTCTTAATAGAAGATTTTCTTATAGAGTGGAATATCCCCTTCACGCCAAAAAAGTTCTAATCCTAATTGGAAGTGATGATGGCATGGATGACGGGAATGGCGGCGGCGTTCACTGGCGCGCGCCCTTCACCACCTCCCTCTGGGTCGGCCTGGCCGGTTGGGTCGCGCCCGCCCCTCTCTCGGCCGGGCCAGTCCCGTGCTGTGACATCTCCACACCATTCGACGAGGCGACGCTTCCATGCGTCAGCCAACCCACCAGTTGGACAAGAAGGCTATGGCGACTAGCCACAGCGTGACTTTTGTGCCATAGCGAAGCTGGAGTTGACCCGTCCTGTCATCAAACTCATTGACAAAGAAGGCATCGTCATCGAAGGTGAAGTAGAAATTGAGGTTGCCAAAATAGATGTTGAAGTTGTAGCTAAATGGGGAACGCACCAACGGCCTAGCAACCCGTGCTGCCTCCATGATGCTCATGACGCCTGTCAAGTAGAGCGTCTACTAGGAGGCTGGAGGACTCAAGATGGAGTAGACTGCAAGGACATGCACCTGGGCATGTATCTGCCTGCCGAAGACGTGATGAGTTGACAAAACCGGAGTTGAGGTGAAGCGCAGTAAGTGGTCATAGAGGAGGTCTCTGGTCTGCACAATCAGCCCGAGCTGTGGGGTGTTGGCGTCCGGATAGTCGAGGGGCACATTGTCAATGTGGATGAACTCATGGTCGTTGTTGTCGAAGAGGAGCACCTTGACGTCGTCCAGCTTGATGTGTGGGCGCACCCCCATGAGTCGGATGATTGTTGGGAAGGCCTCGCTGAGTTGGTGCTTTGTCGTCGAAGGTGGAAGCCACTGCCAGGCCATGTAGGGGAACCCTTGCTGTAGTAGGAGGTCCTGTAGGTCAGCTTGGGCACCAAAAACCGAGAACCGAACCGACCTAACCGGAACCGAAACCGAAATAACCAAAACCGAGAATTTTGGTTCCCTATTCAGTTCCTAGTTCCCAGGAACCGAAATTAATTTATACGGTTAATCTGGTTCCTAGGCTCAGTTAATTGAATTAACCCGAAAGAACCGAAGTATGTTGAAAGCCCATATAATAACACATCCCAACGGCCTAGCCCATGTAACGTAACGCTCCAATACAGAGACAACGCACACATCCTTTCGCAGTTCCGCGTCGTACTCATCCTCGCTCCTTCCGTTCCGCGTCGCTGCCCCTCCGCACCCACGCTCTGTTGTCTGCCCGCACGAATCCACCTCTAACAACCCCTCCCTCTGAACCCACTACTCCCAGCGGCGCAATCCCCGACGGCGGCGCTCTTCCCCTACTACCCTAGTGGCGATTGGCATCCAAAGGTGGCGGCCTCACTCCCCATCGATGCGCACCATCCCAGATCCCCATCGGTCAGCAACGTTGCCCGACGGAGCAAGAGCGACCTACGATCCCAACCCCCACGTCGGCTACGTTGGCTCTACGCGGAGGTGCGGCAAGGGGAGATGGAGGTTCCCCATCAGGCTGCAATGTAGGTGTCTGATTTGGATTTGTTGTCTGGATGTCTTCGAGATTTGTAGTTGATAACGCATTTTCTTCAGATGTCTGTTTACAGTGACTTTGTTTACTGAAGACTGAAAATTTCGATTCCATTCGGGTAGAACCGAAACCGAACTGAATTACCCGTAACTGAAATACCTCGGTTCTGAGTTTTCATAGGAACCGGTCGGTTCCGCATTCTCTGGGAACCGAATAAGCTGGAGAACTGAAGAACCGAACCGATCGGTTTCGGGTACCCGAAGGCCCAGTTTGACCTGTAGCAGGGTGGAAGCTGCCGGAACATAGTAGCGGTGAAAGTACCTCACGATGATGTTGTACATGGTCCAATCTAGTGTTGTCGCCTGAAGCTCGATGGCAGCTGCTATGACTGCGAGCTTCTAGATCGTTGTGGTTCCCAGGCTGTGGATACGGGATCACCTAAGGACTCTACAGAGTTGTTCGCAGGATTCTATCCTAGCCTGCGGCCACTAACAACTCACAGAAGGCAATGGAAGCATAGCTACGGTAGACTTCTGTTGTAATCATGATAGAATCCTAGTCAGATTACCATGTAAGGAGTTTGGGTGTTCGAATCCTCTACGGACAACCCTCTCTGTGTCCGACTAGGTCCGTAGCAAGCACTTTGGCCCCTTGGACTATAAAAGGCGGCCAAAGGGCACCTCGTAGAAAAAGAGGCAACTTGAACACATCAAGTGCTGTAAACTTTACAACCGATCCTCGGTTGACCCCATCAATCAAAAACAGGCTCACGCCGACTGGACGTAAAGGTCTTTACTCGATCAAGGATCGAGGGCCCGAACCAGTATAAAAACCCCGCTCTCCATGTCAACTGCGCAACATACCGCCGGGCTCCAGGTTCATCGAGGCCCGAACAAACCGCCCGGTTCACCCCGGGGGCGGGCTCTCGGTCGTAAAACATCGACAGCGGGCGCGCCGTAGGGGCTCTCGTCGAATTTCAGCACGAGAGTCTGGCGAACCACGAGATCATGGGCTCGTCGACGAGAAGGACGATCATCTTCGGATCATGGACTTGCGAGATCGACCACGACGGCAAGACTCGAAGCTACGTCATCGAGGAAACCAAGACCGAGGAATCAAAACTCGCCGAGAAGCTCGAAAGCGCTTGACGCCACCGACACTGCCTCAGAAACGGAGAACAAGCTCGACTTCGACTCAGAGGGCTACGTCGCGGGACCAGAAGCCGGAACAAACTCGGTGAAGGAAGACGTCCAAGGTTCCAAGACGGACTCCGAAGACAACTCAAAGCCACACTCCTACTTCGACTCAGATAGGGGAACCGGAATCAATTCGGCGAAGAATTTTTTCAAAGGCTACCCTGACTCGGAGAAAGAAGGCGAAACCAAAGAGGAATCTGGGTATCAATCCAGGTTACCTTATCAATTCCCGACGGGACTACGCAATGCAGCGTTCGCGCACACGAGGCGCATCAAGACAACCTTCAAAAGGAGGCTAGAGATTCCTTTGAAGGGTGCACAACGAGGGCTCATCCTAACAAGGACACCAGAGGAATGCATCATCCACTGGCCCAGAACCCTCAACAAGGCAGAACGTCAAGAAGCGACGATGTACAGGGATGGAAAACAACGGATCTTCCCTGGACGGAAGGAGTGGCGTCCGAAGGCAACCGCTGCCAACGAGATACTAATGGTAGCAAGAGCCCGCATGCCGCTTAACCCTCCAGATGCCCCTGACATCAGGTCCACTGACGAAGGCCTATCAAACATCTCGGCGGACGAAAGAACCCAAGAAGACGAAGGAGAAGACCAGCGTCATTCAAGGCTAAGAAGGAACAAGCGGAAGGGGGGACGCCGAGACAGAGCAGAAAGCGCAAACAAGCCCGAACAAGTACCAAGCCGACTGCGCGAATACGAGAAGATGAAGTCTGAAAGAGAAGCCGCGGACGATCATCAGATAACACACGAGAAGCTGCAAGAGTTGGTCAATCGCCTAAAGACTGCTTCGAACCTGAACGACGAGGAGAGGCTCATCAAGGAAGCGCTTCAGTAAAACCATTCGAGAAAGAGATCCCGCAAGGTCACAGTCAAGGGCAAACAACTCGCATGCACCGAAAAGCCGGTCTAATGTCTTCGAGAGGTTGGGCACGCCGGAGAATTCTAGAAATTCAAGGCAACCACGGAGGGATGGTGGAAGCCAGAGACCCCCGAGGGCTAATCCAATCCCAAGGCAGAGCCGACGAGAAGAAGTCGCGGAGTCCTCATATAGACCCGCAAGAACCCCGACGAAGGGCGCAAGATCGCCGACAACCCGAAGGGAGGGACAACAGGGGGCTACGACAGTTCCCTTGCTTCGCGGAGAGACTCCAAGAGGTCAAACTACCCGCGGTTCAAACCTTCAAACCACTCGAAATATGATGGGAAAACAGAGCCCGTGCAATGGCTCGAGTCCACTCACAATCCATTGAGCCGGGCCGGAGGAGATGGTGACGCAAAAGCCGCCTTCTTTCCCATGGCTCTAGAAGCTCTACCGCTCCAATGGTTCGACAAGATCGAAGAGGGCTCAATAAGATACCGGGAAGACTTGCGTAAAAATATTCTCGTGACAACTTCGCAGAATCATTACCCATCCTATTACACAGGCCGAGTTGAAGAGCCTCAAGCAAAAGCCGAGAGAATCCTTAAGAGACTACTACCGGGAGATTTGGCGAGATGAGATCCCAAGTGCACGACATCACAGAAAGAGAAGTGGTGGACGCCTTCGAACGGGATTTCTCAAAGATGGCGTTCTCGGACTTCTACAAGGACAACCCGAGGACCAATGAACAATTCAAGACCACTTGTTGAGAAGATGATCGGAGCCGAAGAAAGAACCCGTGATCGCTTCCCCCGAGAGGAAGAACACGGAAGGCCCGAAGAAAGATCGTAACAACTCCCAACAAGATAAGAAGCGAGGCCGCACAACACGCTTGCATTGGTGGAGAATCCAAAGAAGCCCTACAAGCGTATACAACAACAACAAGAGCAACGGCGTGGCAAAGACAACATCAAGCTAGAAGATCTACCTTGCGTCTACCATCCCGAGCTCAACACTCGCTTGAAACCGCACAACTTTCCAAGAGAGATATAAAGGAAGAGATTCAAATCGAAAAGGGACGATCAAGAAAGCAAAGGAGAAAACAATGACGGACAAAAAACAGGAGACTTCCAGAAGGCAACAAGGTCTCTAAACGTCATATTCTCTGGAGTCCCCGGATCAAAGAGCAAAAGACAAGACAAGCTAGCACTACGATCGATCATGGCAGCAGAGCCCGCAACACCACGCTACCTCAATTGGTCCCAATACCCGATTCGCCACAAGGGAAGATCAATGGACAAGCGTAGGCAACGCCGCCTCAGTATCCCTTTAGTGATAGAACCCACCATAGCCGGAGTGACAAGAACCAAGGTACTTGATCGACGGAGGAGCGTGCTGAACATCATATTCTCGTAAACACCGACAAGATGGGACTAGACCTTTCGATTAATTGCTCCATCAAACACCCCATTCTACGGGATAGTTCCCCGGACGAGCAGCAATACCAATTGGGCAGTCACCTTGCCGATCACTTTCGAACGCCATCAAATTACCGGACGTAATACATCAAGTTCGAGGTGGCAAATCTCGAGTCACCATATCATGCCATCATGGGAAGACCAAAGAATTGCAAAATTCATGGCTATTCCACACTACCCATATCTATTGCTAAAGATGCTCAAGCCATTTGGGATTCTTTCAATCAAAGGAGATCTCAAGAAGGCTTTCGAGTGTGATGTCCAAGCCATCGAGATAGCAAGCAAGACTGGAACACTCTTGGAGAAGAAAGAAGTCCATCAAATGGCACAGGAGACGAATCCAGAAGAACTCGAGATACCAGCCAAGAAACAAGCAATCTTGATACCCCCAGAAGAAGCCGACGTCAAGCACATCGACTTAGAGACTGGCGATCCATCAAAGACAGCGATCATCGGTGCTCACCTATCTCCCTAAATAGGAACTCGCGCCACCGCCTTCCTAAGGCAACACAAAGACATATTCGCCGAAACCGGCGACATGCCCGGCGTACCAAGGAAGCCGGCCGAAAGCAATGTAATTGATATCAATATGGGATCCAAACCCATCAAGCAAAGACGAGGAGATTCTCACCAGAAAAAGAAAGAAGCCATCAAGAAGGAGATCGCGAAACTACTCGCAGCGCAGATTCATCGAGAAATCTTGCACCCAGATTGGCTAGGTAACCCAGTTCTGGTTCAGAAGAAGAACACCTCAGAATGGCGCATGTGCGTGGACTACACAGACCTGAATAAGCATTGCCCAAAAGGTCCATTCGGGCTACCAAGGATTGATCGATAGTGGACTCCACGCCAGGATCAGCCCTACTATCGTTCCTGGATTGCTACTCAGGCTACCACCAGATAGCGCTCAAAAAAGAAGATGAGAGCAAGACCTCTTTTATCACCCCTTTCGGTGCCTACTGCTACAAAACAATGTCTTTCGGATTAAAGAACGCCGGAGCAACGTATCAAAAGAGCGATACAGACTTGTTTGGAAGGGCAGATTGGCAAGAACGCCGAAGCATACGTAGATGACGTAGTGGTGAAAACAAGGGAGCCAGACACTCGATTCAAGACCCGGAGGAGACTTTCGACAACCCCAAGAAGTGGAACCGGAAGCTCAATCCAACTAAGTGTGTTTTTGGAGTACCGCCGGACAACTACTCGGGTTCTTGGTCGCCAGCCAGAGGCATAGAAGCCAAACGTCAAACGATCAAGGCCATCACGAGATGAGACAACCCGTAAATGTCAAGGACGCCCGTAAAACTCACAGGGGTGTATGGCATCACTCAATAGATTCATATCAAAGCTTGAGAGAAAGGACTACCCTTCTTCAAATTAATCAAGACCAAGGGAAAGTTCGAGTGGACTCAAGAAGGCATAAAGGCATTTGAAGAACTCAAACAAGCACCTAACGCCGCACCCGCCCTCACTCCACCAAAAGATCAAGAAGATCTCATGCTCTACATAGCAAAGAACCAATACAAAGAGTCACCGATCATCGTGGAAAGAGAAGAGCCCGAAAAAGCATCAAGACCCGTGAGGCCGCCTATTACGTGAGCGAGGTCCTTTCCGAGTCCAAAGCTCGATACCCTCACGCCCGTAAACTACTCTATTCCATACCGATCACATCAAGGAAGCTACGACACTACTTCGACAAACCACAAGATAATAGTGGGTTACCGACTCTCCACTAGGAGACATCCTCGCGGAACAAGGATTCAACAGACGCGATATCAAAATGGGCAAGAGAACTCTGAGCACTAAATCTAGAGTTCACCCCACGAAGAGCAATCAAATCCCAAGCACTTCCAGACTTCATTGCAGAATGGGACGAGCTCCAACAGCCCATACCCGAAGACATCAAGAAGCATTGGAGCATGTACTTCGATGGTTCATTGAAGCTCGGGGAGCAGGAGCCGGATTCTCTTCATATCTCCGTATGGAAGACAACTCAAATATGTGCTACAAATATTGTGGCAGGCTACCAACAACGAGGCGTAGTATGAAGCACTCATCCACGGCCTCAAAGTAGCGAAGACTCGGGAATCAAAAGACTTCAAGTATACGGCGACTCGCGGTTGTCATCAACCAAGTCAACAAAGACCGGACTGCACCAAGGATAACATGGGCCTCTACCGCGTAGAAGTATGCAAACCGAAAAGAACTTCCAAGGCCCGAAATCCTACATGTGCTCCGAGACGCAAACGTGGCGGCAGATGTGCTAGCCAAACTCGGATCCGACAGCTCAAGTCCCACCAGAGTATTCGTCGAAGAGCTATCGAAGCCCTCAATCAAAGAGAACCCGCAGCAAGAACACATGGAGCAATCAAATTTTAACAGAGTGATGATAATATCTCCGTGTCGCAACCACTCCCCGGATCGAGGACATCATCAACTTCAACAAAAACAAGGCGCTACCCCAAGACAAGACGTAAGCAACAAGAATCTTGAGAAGAAGCAAGAACTACGTGCTCATTGGGGACAAGCTATACAAGAGAGCAAAGATCATCGAGTACTACTCAAATGCATCACCGCAGGAAGGAAAAGAAATCCTCAAAGAAATCCACTGATGCCGGTGGAAAACCACGCAAAATACCGAGAACCCTCGTGGGAAAAGCATTCGAAACAGGATACCACCGGGCCGACGCTCTCAAAGACGCAGAAGAACTCGCCGAAGATGCAAAGGATGCCGATGTTTGCAAGACAGCGCACGCATTCGCACACACAACCCGACCGCATACCACCATCATGGCCTTTTTCGTGGCCGGGACTAGATCAAGTCGGACCACTTAAAAGAGCCAAGGGAGGATACGAATACATCTTCGTAGCAATCGACAAATTCACCAAATGGATAGAATACAAGCCATTGGTCAACTACATACCCAACAAAGCAAATGAAGTTCATCCAAGAGATCATGCACGATTCGGGATGCCCAACAGATCATCACAGCACCTCGGATCACCCTTCACCCTTCTTCACGCGAATTCAAGATTGGGCACGAGATTGCGGCATACAAATCGATTATGCCTGCAGAGCAGATCCTCGTGCGAACCGGACAAGTCGAAAGAGCCAACGGACTCATCCTTGCCGGATTAAAGCCAAGACTACACAAAGAACTCAAAGACTACGAGCAAAATGGATCGAAGAGATACCAAAAAGTCGCCCGGGGGCCTAAGAACTCAAATCAGCAGAGCAACAACAGGCTACCCCCCTTTCTTCCTAACATACGGATCGAAGCGGTATTACCAAATAGATCCGATATGGAGCTCTCCACGGATTGAGCAATTCAAGAAGGAGAAGGAGAACGCACAAGAAGACTTGAAATCGACCGTGCGTAAGAAGTCGAGAAGATGCTATCCTTCGTAACGCAAAGATACCCGCAAGGACTAAGAAGGCACTATGACAAGAGCACACGCCCAAGAAACCTAAGCCCGTGAGATCATGTACTCAAGAGAAATCAAAGGACGTAAGGCAAACACAAGTCGCCACCCATGGAAGGACCCTTCATCGCCAAAGGAGTACTAGGGACCAGAAACCTACAAGCCGATGACCACGTATGAGAAGAAATCAAAACTCTTGGCACATCGCCCAACTCGGAAGGTTCTATCCATAAACATCCGAAGGCCGCAAAAAAGTCGCAGAATGCGCAACAACTCTCTCGAAGAAGAAGGAGAAAGTGGCCTCGTAAGAGCTCTAGACCCAAGAGAGGTACTAGAATGCGCGGCACTCTAGCGCTTCAAAATCAAAAAGAACTCAAAAAAGAGCGCGGCCGCATGCCTCCCAAGAGGAGAAGAACCAAAAATAGCCCAAATCGGCACTTCAAAGAGAAGATGACCGATAGAAGGCAACCCCCGACCACCGTAACGGAGGTCACCAATCAAGGGTGGAACCACGCCAAGTCCATTGAATAGCGTCCATACCTTAAATCCTAGAGGCAGATCGTGAACCACGACTCAAGAAACGAGGACGGGGAATCGCCCGCTTAGGTCGCAGAGGCCATCAAGGGTCCGTAAAAGAGCCATTATGTCCTACGGCAGAGGGACGGCCTTTCGAATCGGGCGTGAACGGTGTAGTGTTATGAAATAGGAACCCATCGCCTCACATAAAGTCTCTCGTAAAAGTAGAGCAGCCCAAACCGTGCAAGGTGGATTGTAGTGTTGTGAAATAGAAACCCAACCACCTTGACCTTCAAATCCGCAGGTGCACTTAAATGGGCCCGGACCGAGAACCCTATATAGGGGCGCCATGCTAAAGTCCACCGGACAAAGATGGGAGAGCCCTTGCCCGTAAGCGGCAAATCTGAAGTTATAGCAACTCCCACGCGAGCACGACTCAAAGAACAATCACTAGCAAGTCTACGAAAAGACAACGCTAGAGGCCTAAACGGCTAGAGCAAGACTCCACTTATCGTGGACGCCGCCCCGGAAAAGAGGCAAAGAAATCACGAGCCGAGGAAAGTAACCCCGGCAAAACGGGCATGACCCCAAAGAACCCTCAAAAAAGTCTAAAGCAAAGACAACGCTGAAGTCCGCAGTAAAACTCAGCACCTTGGAGCAAGACTCCATCTCGACAAGTCTCAAGAAAAAGAAGACAAGTCAAACGTCAAAGGGAGGAACCCGAAGACGAAGGGGCAAGACCCCACTATCTATGGCAAGCCTAAGAAGACGGCGAGCTACATCAGCAGGGAAGAAACAACCCTAGCACCACGGAGCAAGACTCCACATCTACGACAAGTCTCAGGAAGAAGAAGACAAGTCGCGCGTCGAAGGAAAGATCCCGCAGACGCAGGAGCAAGACTCCAAATACCCAAGCAAGCCAAGGACAAGGCGCGCTTACATAGCAGGGAAGAAGCAACCCTAGCAACTCGGAGCAAGACTCCATCTCGACAAGTCTCAAGAAACAAAGCAGACAAGTCGCTACAATCAAGGAAGGAACCCGCAGACGCAGGGGCAAGACCTCAACAAATCCAAGCCAAAATTTAAGAAGAAGGCAAGCTACACAGGGAAGAAAGCAACCCTGGCACTTAGGAGCACGACTCCACATCTCCAGCAAGTCTACAAACAAGGACGGCGCTGGACATCAGGGAACGAATAACCCTGATACTCAGGAGCATGACTCCATATCTTTGACAAGTCTAAAGAAAAAGAAGACAAGTCAAGCGTCGACGGAAAGAATCCAAGGACGCAGGGGCTAGACCCCATCTACATCAAGCAAGCCAAGAACAAAGGCGCGCTACAAAAACAGGGAGGAAACAACCCTAACACTTCGAAGCAAAGCTCCATACCAACGACAAGTCTCAAGAAAGAAGACAAGTCGGGCGTCAAGGGAATGAACCCAGAAGACACGAGCAAGACTTCACCAACCGACAAAAACACTCAAGAGAAGTTAAAGCCGATGCGTAAGGAGGAAGAAGAACTCTAACGCACAGAGCAAGACTCCTTTCTACCTTTTTCCAAAGAGGTCTACAAAAAAGGCAAGCCAAACATCGAAAGAACTACCCCGATGACCGCGGAGCTAGACTCTACACAACTACTCGGCACAAGTCTACAAGAAAAAGACGGCCGGCCTAGATCTAAAGGCACAATCACATCAAGTCGCCCAAAGAAGAAGAATTCGGAGGACGTAATCGATGACAATGGCAAAAAAATCTGCACGAAGGCGCGCAATCAAACAAATAAAAACAAACCGCACGAAGACAAGACAAGTGTTCAAAAGGCCCCAAGCCGCCAGCCACAAGCGTAAACCGTTTGCTTACAAGGCGGACGAAGCCGCCAAATCTAGGCACTCAGGCCGCACCAAAGTCAAGCTCCATGGCGTCATTCATCCCATAATCAATGGTATCCACCAAGGCCGCCACAGCTGCATCCACCACAGGGTTCTCCCTCTCCATCACCAAAGATGCCCAGAGAAGCAAACCCATTCACAACAGTAGCAATGGGCAGCTCAGGAACAAGGTGATGGAAGTAGCAGAGAGAGCTCCTAAGAAGCCTCCCGGCAACGTCTCCCACATATAAGCGGAAGCGTTCGGAGGCTTAAGGAAGGAACTCCCTCCAGGATAGCGCCTGGTCTTGAGGCAAGCGGATGACGTCAAGAAGAGGAGAGACGAAGCGCCAAAGCTCAGAAAACTTCCCTTGGAGAGCAGCCAAAGAAGCCTTCACCCCCTGAAGCTCCGTCTGCAGCTGATTGATAGTAGCTTCCTGACCAGCCTTGGTCACCCGAAGAGCTACAAGAAACAACCAATCAGAAAAAGAGCTGAACAAGAACAGACAAAAGAGCAAGAGGGAAGGCAAAGAAAGTACCTTCGACTTCCTGAACAACCCTGCCATAAGACTCACAAGCCTTCAGCCAGCAGCTTGGGCCTCCCGAGCCGAGAGCGGCAACCGCCAGACTCGAAGACGAAAGCAACCTCTCTCCCCGCAGGGAGTCACTCTCGTGACCAGAGAGGAAGACAGGGAGGTCACGCACAAAAGACTGCAACAAAGCCAAAGTCAGAAACTCGACGCCTTCTCAAGAAAAGAGAACAATCAGAGAAAGCCAGACACATACCTGATACTTATGGTCAAAGGCAGACAGAGCATCCGTGGCAGTCCCCTATATACAGCAGACAAGCCACCAACCCGAGAGGACAGGTCGAACTCCGAATCTACGGACTCTGCAAGAGCCTTCAGATTAGAAAGAGAAGGATCTTGTCGAAGCCCAGGGTTGATAGCATGCACAGGCGAATCAGACGCAGAAGACTGCCCAGCCACCCCACGCTCAGAAGAACTCGGAGAAAGAACATCTGGAAACTTCATAGAAGGCCTCCTACAAAAGAAACCCCACGGAGTAAGCTACCCCATAGCAATGCCGGAAAAAGAACTCAAAAAGGAAGAGGACTTACCGGAAAGACACTCGGGGAACCCGAGGGGGGAGGCCAACAACCACAGGAGGTTTGACTTCAAGAGCAAGAGGGGCAGAGGGATGCACCATGCCAGAAGTCCCACCATGCACGCACGCAGAAGAACTGCAGAAGCAAAGAACATCAAGTCCACTGGAAAATAAAGAACCCAGATGGATTGAGCGCCAAAAGGAAAAAGAACTTATAGATCCCGGACAAGAGAATCTACTTGCTCCTCGTCATGTTCAAAGAGCAAATGCCGACCACCATCTGAAAGAACAGAAGCACAGGTTACTTCATAACAAAAGAGTGGGTTCAGCAAGAGAAAAACAACCCCCTCACCTATGAGAATATTACCTGTGGGCTCCTGCAAGGAAGCCTGAGAAGTGGCAGAACGAGTCCTCTTAGGTGTGGTCGCAGCAGCAGGAAAGCAAAGCAGTTCTTCGTGAGGAGCGCCAAGACGCCGCTACGCCTATAAGGGCAAGAACTCGTGGATCCGGGGTAAAGGGAACATATGAAGAACCCCCAACACTCATACCAGAAGGACCAAAGACTCGGCAAGGTTACCAGGGGCAATAGGCAATGAAGCCACAAATACCGGGGAGATTCCTTGTAGTTCCGCCAAGATGCCGAGAAAAAACAGAGTCGAAAAACAACCTTTACTTGGGCAAAAAGATCACAAGAGACGGAAATCACTTACGCAGTGGAGGATTAGCGCAGAATACTCCTCAACTTGAATCGGAGTTGTTGGAACATCCTTCGGCACGGGCGAAGAGAATCCATCGCCTCCGCCTCGACAACTCCCACTCCACCACCAACACCAACACGGATGGATCCTCGGGGCCAGTGTACTCAAAGCCATACTTCTCCCCGCCATCAAGGGCTGAACCCGACGACGAAGAAAAATCGGCAACGACACCCAGCCCGGCCGAGACCAAAGACCCGCCTTCAAGAACTTAACCCGACCGACAAAAACCCAAGAACCTCCGATTCATCGAGAATCGACATTGAAGGCAGCCGGGTCAACAGACTCATAGAGTCATGATCGCAAGAGCAGGAGGAGGGTTGTTCACATAGAACCAACCGTAACGCCAACCGCAGACGTAGTCCGGAAGATCATAATCAAAAAGGCAAAATTTTCCGACTCGACGGGCCTGGATCGAAACACATCCAAGAGTAGACGGGTCGGATCCGTGACGAAGACGGAAGAAATAGCGAAAAGAGCTTCAAAGAAGGAGGAATGCCTATGAATGTCTCACGTGCATGAACAAAGATAGAAAGAAGAAGAACCCCGCTCGGGAGAGATGAGAAAGAGCAACCCCGTAGGATTGAAGAAACTCATGGAAAAAGTCAGAGGCAGGAAGGCAGAGACCAGATCGCACGAAGGCGATAAAACGAACAATCTCGAGAGGGTTGGGGGCGTGAAGGCGATGACCTACAAAGCGCACGCCATCCGTAAAGATTCCGGGGAAGGAGAAGCTCGCACCGCCCAGCCCCGCCATGTCCGCCTCGGTAGCGGCGGATTCCGGCCAGATCTTCAAGGCCTTGTCCATCTCGTGGATGGCCTCACTCTTCCCCTTCGACGAAGCCCGAGAAGAGGACCCCTTCGGCCATCGAACGGCCGGCGGCGGCGGCAAGGAAGAAGAGGGCAGCAACGGCGCAGAAGAGATTAGGGCAAGGGATCTGCTAATGGCTCAAGCAAATGACGGAAGGGAGAAAGAAAGAACAGCCGTACCCAAGTATTTAAGGATAGGAAAAATTTCCTACCGTTACGAGATAAAACTCTCCGTAAACGGGAGCCTCTACAACTTCGAATTAAATTCGAAGTGACAACGGCTCTCCTTTTTATGCGGAACAATGCAACAGACTGACACAACGGTCAAATCCACCGTCAGAAGGGAAAGAACCCTACAACCGCTCTTCGCCAGAACAGCAACAGCCCAAGACGCCAGAAGAAGTCGCAACAATAACAAGGAGACCCAAAAGAACTCGAGAAAAAGAGAAACGGTCAAAAATCCCGGAGGACAGAAGAACCTCTAAGATTCCTTTCCAAAGAAAGAACTCCAAGATGCTCGGGGGCTACAGGATACCCCGGATAAGATTTTTTCCGAATCGAGAAGAACTCGAGGATGAAAGATCTCAAGATCGCGTTGAAGCTTCAATCCGAGAAGAGCAAGGAAAAGCTCTCATGACTCATACTTGAGATGCTCGGGGGCTCGCGACAAGAAGATCCATTCAGAGAAGAACTCCACAAACGAGGAGAACTCGAAGACAAAGGAAAAGATCTCAAGACCGCATTTTTCCGAGGAGGGCAAGAGGAACAGCCCTCACGGCTCATACCTGAGACCCTCGGGGGCTCGCGGGAAGAAAGCAGTCTAGGAGAGGAAAGAACTCCGAAGCAAGAAGAACTCGAAGACGGAGATGAAGAACTCAAAGACCTTCCAGCTCTTTGTGCCAAAAAGCAAGAAGCTCGGGGGCTACACCCTACGGGTGCACTTTTTTAAGTGCACACCGGAAGGTGATCTCAAGACCATATCAAGGCTTCATCCGAGAAGGGCGAGGCAACTCTCGCGACTCAGCCTAGAGATGCTCGGGGGCTTGTGGATACGGGATCACCTAAGGACTCTACAGAGTTGTTCGCAGGATTCTATCCTAGCCTGCGGCCACTAACAACTTACAGAAGGCAATGGAAGCATAGCTACGGTAGACTTCTGTTGTAATCGATAGAATCCTAGTCGATTACCATGTAAGGAGTTTGGGTGTTCGAATCCTCTACGACAACCCTCTCTATGTCCGACTAGGTCCGTAGCAAGCACTTTGGCCCCTTGACTATAAAAGGCGCCAAAGGGCACCTCAGAGAAAAAGAGGCAACTTGAACACATCAAGTGTCAGAAACTTTATAACCGATCCTCGCTGACCCCATCAATCAAAAAACAAAAGCTCACGCCGACCGGACGTAAAGGTCTTTACTCGATCAAGGATCGAGGGCCTGAACCAAAGATAAAACCCCCGCCTCCATGTCAATCCCCGCAACATACCGCCGGCCCGTGTTCATCGAGGTTCGAACAAACCGCCCGGTTCACCCCGTGGGGGTTCTCGGTCGTAAAACATCGACACAGCGTAGGCTCGACGAGGAGGTCAAGTGCTACCTTGTCGCCGACAAGGCCCATGGTCGGGGCTAGGTGCGGCTATCCCCCGGGCACCCTAGTCTTCAATGGGGTAGTGTCGATGTTGGTGTTGATATCGAAATAGTTGTCGCTATTAATGTCGACGTCGTCGTTGGCCACAGCTGCATGTGGCGAGCCTGGAGCCGTGAGCGGCCGTGATCGGGCGCATGAGGCTGATGCCCTCCTGCATCATGCGCGGTTCCTCCCACATTAGTGCTTCCCGTAGAGGAGTGTGGAGTCCACCGACGAAGAGGTGGACGCGGGGGAGCGAACTCGGAAGGTCTATGTATGTAGCATAGGTCTCGAAGGCGTCGATGTAGTCGTTCAAATCGCCCTCCTGCTTGGGCGGTGCCAGTTCGCCTATCGTGTTGTTGTTGATGGGTGGCCCGAAGTCACGCCTCAGGTAGCGCGTGGAGACGCCCACTCGACCAACGGTAGCCTCCTAGATAAGCGACCGAACCAGAGCTCTGCTACACCTGTCAGATGAAAAGTAGCATACCGGGCATGGAGCTCTGGGTCGAGCCCTCTCTGTAGCGTGAAGAGCATCTCCATCTTGCTGATCCAGAGGTCTGGATCATCTATGTCATCGTAAGTCGGTACCTCCAGATGTACAGTGTACTGTGGAGGATGCAGGTCACCAGCGGAGTACGAGGGGAAAACAGAGTGCTAGTCTGCGGCAGGTTTGCCGCCGAGGGCGCCACATGCGCCGCCCCTGACGGCTGGGGTTGGTGGCGTCGGTGAAGCAGTGGCTGGTGTTGAGTTGTCATCCATGGCAATCTCGAGAACAACCAGGAGGTCGCCCTGGGCAGCGCTGTTGCCCTCTTCCAGCTGGAGGATGACGGGAGGACGGTTTTGTCATTGGTGCCATCATCGGGGATGAGGGCGACGCCCATGGTGGTGGCTAGGGGCACTCCCAAGCCAACGGCGGCGGCCATGGCCGGGCTGTCCACGGGCGTCGTCGTGGAGCGAAGCGGCGCAAGGCGGATCTTGGAGTTGGCGTGGGCGTTCTCCATGCAGCAAAGCCGAAGCTTCAATATATCTCATTGAAGCGGCGATCGATCTCCTCAAAGCTGCAGGCGTTGAGGGAGGCGCTCACGGCGGCCGGCGGGGATCCAGACGCGGTGGCCTAGGGCGGCCCAGCAGCGGCAACGACGTAGGCCGCTTTCTTTTTATTTTTCTAGCTATCTAGTATTTTTATGCACTTGTAAATATCATCTATTATGTTCTTGTGAACTAGTCATTTATTATTCGTCTGCGTGTCAATCTTCTTTTTCTATCGTTTAATTTACTGTTCCTTGATCTTCAAATCGTTGTTGGTTCTTATTTCAAACCCGGCATTGATCTGTGTCCATCAAGATCTCTGTCGGGGAACGATTCAACACGGTGGTAATCTAAATTTTCACTGCCAGTATTGGTCGAGTCCATAGATTTTCTGATTTTCCCGCGCCTGAACGGTCCATCACTGTCGGGCTCGGTTCATCACTGTCGGTGGACTAAATTCCGATAGTGATGCCGGCGGCAGTGATGACGATTCCGTAGTAGTGTAACCGAGATCTCCAAGGCCAGATCGCACAAGGAGAAGGAAGGAAGGAGGATGGAGACGAAGATCCAGACTGCCGCCAGGCAAAAAACCCTCGAGTCGTCTAGGGAAGCCCTAGACGCCGAGAGTCAAGAGTTCAGCTCATCAGAGTTAAATTAGATGTCGATCTCCCCTAAAGGTATACCCTTTCCTTGCAGGCCAACTACGAGGCCAACCACGCGAGGAAATCCGAGTGGCGACGCTCGCCGCCTGCCGTCGTTGCGATCGCGCAGGGCTGATCCGTGGAGCACCACGAAAATGGCCTGGCGAGGCCACGGCCGATCTAGAGGCCGCGGAGAGGAGGCACACCTTGGCAGCAACGCGTGATGGCAATGTCGCGAGGATGACGAGGGCGCTGCCCCCGGCGGAGATTGATCTCTCCCCAGGGGCGTGCGGTGCGGAAGCAAGAAAAAAAAACAACGAACCTATGCTCTGATTACCATAAAAGAATATGAACACCGTGGAATATTGGAATAAATGAGTTGAATTGTATTACATAATCACATATACTTATAGGGACTAGTATAGTGCCCGTGCTAACGCTACGGCAACATTTAAAGAATACAAATGAAACAACAAAATGTCGATTTTTTTATAGAAAAATTTCTATTGACTTACTAACGGCTAAGAGAAAATTTATATATACACACTAATCCAAAAAGTCAGGATTGGCACTGTTTGATGAAACATTTTCTTTTGAAGAAAACTATGGAGCAAAAGCTCCCCAGCACAGCACCAAATATTTATATTTATATATACTGAAGCATAAAGGCTACCAACATTTCAGGGACTACCAACAGTTCACAGTTAACTGAAACCTGAAGACTACTAAGTTCACAAAAACCTGAAGACTACTAAGTTCACAGAAACCTGAATGCTAACTGACAATACACTGAAATCTGAAACATGAATCCATGCAATGGGTACAACTGAAACTGGATTCTAGCTAACATATGCATACCATTGATCGTCCAATAATGGATTGAACTGTTACTCTGAACCTAAACAGAGGCATATGTGGAATGAAACCAACCTCCATCTGTTGTTGCACCTTGCAGGCCATCGCAGCATGTGGTTGCACTCCTTCTGTTCCTCCATCTATATCACACATGACATGGAATAAACCCCCCAAAAAAAAAGGAAAGGATCATTCACAGTAGTGTGTATACTATGGAATAAGTGTCATAAAAATAATATGCGATAAACAAAATATGCACCTTCTTTGCATTGCGGTTTGGAATGTAACGCAGCAGTGTGTGTCTGTTTGATTCAATGGGAGCAAGCAAAAATGTAAAATAACAAAAGCATGAATACCTTATCTCTATTACCAGGTCCTTCCCTGAGAAAATAAGAAATGATGGACAAACTTATAATTGGCTGAATTGTATTGAAAGTAGAAGTTCGGTGAAATCGGACAAAATATACTTAGAGAAGACAGGTTCAGTATTTTTAGCCGCTGAAATCTGAGAACATGTCAGTAATGAAATGTCAACAAAACTGATCAGAAGAAAAAAAAACAATCAACCCACCAAGTAACAACAGATGTCTTAGATTGAGAAAATTACGAGTGTTATCAGAATTTCCCTTTCCCCAGCAGGTTGGCAAGTTACTCAGTAAACTTTACACAAATGTACATGTCACAGTCCACAAGGAAGCCACAGAAGCTAAAAAATATATTGGTAAAAAATAATTAAGCACAAATAGTTATAGCATCATGGTGACTGTATTATCTCAGGATATAATTCAAGATTGGTAGTATATCATTTCATATTTGGCATATTGTCAGATTTAAAACAGATAGGAGTATGAGAAGTGGTCACCTGCAGACCGATGACACTGTCCAAGCTTTGAGATGTACTGCAGCTTCCTAACTCATGACCTCGAACTTATTGCTTGTTTTCCAATATCCTGAGAAACCCAAGGAACAAAGAAAAATCATTCCTATTAATCTCTCTCTTTTCTTTGCATAACTGCTACTCATATATGATCTATATTATGAGTAAAACATACTAATGTTCATTCACCATGTTCCAGATAGCAATAGCAGAGCAGCTCATTTCCGGATCTTATGAGTAGAAACAAGGCAATGGTAGCTTGACTGTACATTGACTGTACACATCCATGTTTTACAAAACACAGCTCCTATTCAGCGTTTTAATGAGTATCTAGGCCTGCATCCCCCAAGCTAATCCTTTTTTTTTTTTGAAAAAAAATCTCTGCTTGTTGTGGTATAGCATGAAACACTTGAGATACATATATCATACTCGTGCTAACAACTACATGGATACAGTTTTGAAAAGTACTTTCTTTTTCTCATAAGATCAGTTCTTAGTCTTCTACATTTGGTCTAATAAACAATGATTTTTCACAAAACCTCAATCTTAAACCTAATCTACTAATCTGCAGAGTGCAGACTAATCTATGTGCTTTTAAATCATAATCACAACCCTGTATACTTAATATCCTATGATAGTTTTCTTCAGAAACCTGCAGTTCAGTGTCAAGCTTTGGAAGCACTTGTGGCAAACAAAAATAGATGACCGCAGTACCTTGACCTGGTTCAACATGCTTTCAGAAACAAACAAAGAAAACCTGCAGCCATGTCATCCTTCTCCACACACCAAATCCATTGCCTGCAACAAAACCAAATCCGTCAAAGGGAAACAGGTGATGAGTCGGACCAACCAGAAGCTGCAGAAATTAGAGATATAGAAATATCAGATTAAACCGTTTGGCACATACATCATGCAGAAATTCGAGATCGAGAAAAGGGGAACAGGGACGTGCGACCGTACCTGCTGCTGCCGGCAACCATGCATGTAGAACATGCCACCGTACCTGTTGTGGTGCCTCCCCTTCTTCCACTGGACGTCGCCGCCCGCCCGAACAGAACGACGTCCCAGAGCGCCGCCGGGCCGCCTAGATCGCCGCCACCGCCAAGGCCGGATGACGAGCTGCCCACGCGCGGGGATTGTGCGTGGCGGTGACGAAGGCCACCGCCACGGATGAGGACTGATTGCCGAGGCGCAGGAGCAGCCGCCCGAACAGAACGACGGCCAGAGCGCCGCCAGGCCGCTCTTCAGATCGCCGCCATCGCCAAGGCCGGATGACGGGCTGCCCATGCGCCCGGGATTGTGCGTGGCGGTGACAGAGGCCACCGCCACGGATGAGGACTGATCGCCGAGAGGCGCAGGAGCAGCGAGTCCTCGGCCTCGAACTCCTGGACAGGCGAGTAAGGGATGGAGCGACCGTCCGGGCTGGATCGACGCGACCAGCAGGATAACCGCTGGGCGGTGAGAGTCCGTCCTCGCCGGTTAGAGCTAGATGTTCGCCAAAGTATTTTTTGTTTAGATTTTTTTCCCGTGATTTCGTGGATGCGAACCTCGGGCGTCCGGGTTGGCGGTGGCGGCGTCGGAGTCTCACCGTGGGTGTCGACGCGGTGACAAACTTTGAATCCGTGCCCTTCGTTGTGAAATCCGACGGATTGTGTTACTTGTGCCAAAAATAGAAAGAAGTGTGTCATTATAGTATAGATTACCAGGTCCTTCCCTGAGAAAATAAGAAATGATGGACAAACTTATAATTGGCTGAATTGTATTGAAAGTAGAAGTTCGGTGAAATCGGACAAAATATACTTAGAGAAGACAGGTTCAGTATTTTTAGCCGCTGAAATCTGAGAACATGTCAGTAATGAAATGTCAACAAAACTGATCAGAAGAAAAAAAAAACAATCAACCCACCAAGTAACAACAGATGTCTTAGATTGAGAAAATTACGAGTGTTATCAGAATTTCCCTTTCCCCAGCAGGTTGGCAAGTTACTCAGTAAACTTTACACAAATGTACATGTCACAGTCCACAAGGAAGCCACAGAAGCTAAAAATATATTGGTAAAAAATAATTAAGCACAAATAGTTATAGCATCATGGTGACTGTATTATCTCAGGATATAATTCAAGATTGGTAGTATATCATTTCATATTTGGCATATTGTCAGATTTAAAACAGATAGGAGTATGAGAAGTGGTCACCTGCAGACCGATGACACTGTCCAAGCTTTGAGATGTACTGCAGCTTCCTAACTCATGACCTCGAACTTATTGCTTGTTTTCCAATATCCTGAGAAACCCAAGGAACAAAGAAAAATCATTCCTATTAATCTCTCTTTTTTTTTTTTGCATAACTGCTACTCATATATGATCTATATTATGAGTAAAACATACTAATGTTCATTCACCATGTTCCAGATAGCAATAGCAGAGCAGCTCATTTCCGGATCTTATGAGTAGAAACAAGGCAATGGTAGCTTGACTGTACATTGACTGTACACATCCATGTTTTACAAAACACAGCTCCTATTCAGCGTTTTAATGAGTATCTAGGCCTGCATCCCCCAAGCTAATCCTTTTTTTTTTTTTTTGAAAAAAATCTCTGCTTGTTGTGGTATAGCATGAAACACTTGAGATACATATATCATACTCGTGCTAACAACTACATGGATACAGTTTTGAAAAGTACTTTCTTTTTCTCATAAGATCAGTTCTTAGTCTTCTACATTTGGTCTAATAAACAATGATTTTTCACAAAACCTCAATCTTAAACCTAATCTACTAATCTGCAGAGTGCAGACTAATCTATGTGCTTTTAAATCATAATCACAACCCTGTATACTTAATATCCTATGATAGTTTTCTTCAGAAACCTGCAGTTCAGTGTCAAGCTTTGGAAGCACTTGTGGCAAACAAAAATAGATGACCGCAGTACCTTGACCTGGTTCAACATGCTTTCAGAAACAAACAAAGAAAACCTGCAGCCATGTCATCCTTCTCCACACACCAAATCCATTGCCTGCAACAAAACCAAATCCGTCAAAGGGAAACAGGTGATGAGTCGGACCAACCAGAAGCTGCAGAAATTAGAGATATAGAAATATCAGATTAAACCGTTTGGCACATACATCATGCAGAAATTCGAGATCGAGAAAAGGGGAACAGGGACGTGCGACCGTACCTGCTGCTGCCGGCAACCATGCATGTAGAACATGCCACCGTACCTGTTGTGGTGCCTCCCCTTCTTCCACTGGACGTCGCCGCCCGCCCGAACAGAACGACGTCCAGAGCGCCCCGGGCCGCCCTAGATCGCCGCCACCGCCAAGGCCGATGACGAGCTGCCCACGCGCTGGATTGTGCGTGGCGGTGACGGCGGCCACCGCCACGGATGAGGACTGATTGCCGAGGGCGCAGGAGCAGCCGCCCAACAGAACGACGGCCGGAGCGCCGCCAGGCCGCCCAGATCGCCGCCATCGCCAAGGCCGGATGACGGGCTGCCCATGCGCCGGGATTGTGCGTGGCGGTGACAGAGGCCACCGCCACGGATGAGGACTGATCGCCGAGAGGCGCAGGAGCAGCGAGTCCTCGGCCTCGAACTCCTGGACAGGCGAGTAAGGGATGGAGCGACCGTCGGGCTGGATCGACGCGACCAGCAGGATAACCGCTGGCGGTGAGAGTCCGTCTCGCCGGTTAGAGCTAGATGTTCGCCAAAGTATTTTTTGTTTAGATTTTTTTCCCGTGATTTCGTGGATGCGAACCTCGGGCGTCCGGGTTGGCGGTGGCGGCGTCGGAGTCTCACCGTGGGTGTCGACGTGTGACAAACTTTGAATCCGTGCCCTTCGTTGTGAAATCCGACGGATTGTGTTACTTGTGCCAAAAATAGAAAGAAGTGTGTCATTATAGTATAGATTACCAGGTCCTTCCCTGAGAAAATAAGAAATGATGGACAAACTTATAATTGGCTGAATTGTATTGAAAGTAGAAGTTCGGTGAAATCGGACAAAATATACTTAGAGAAGACAGGTTCAGTATTTTTAGTCAGCTGAAATCTGAGAACATGTCAGTAATGAAATGTCAACAAAACTGATCAGAAGAAAAAACAATCAACCCACCAAGTAACAACAGATGTCTTAGATTGAGAAAATTACGAGTGTTATCAGAATTTCCCTTTCCCCAGCAGGTTGGCAAGTTACTCAGTAAACTTTACACAAATGTACATGTCACAGTCCACAAGGAAGCCACAGAAGCTAAAAATATATTGGTAAAAATAATTAAGCACAAATAGTTATAGCATCATGGTGACTGTATTATCTCAGGATATAATTCAAGATTGGTAGTATATCATTTCATATTTGGCATATTGTCAGATTTAAAACAGATAGGAGTATGAGAAGTGGTCACCTGCAGACCGATGACACTGTCCAAGCTTTGAGATGTACTGCAGCTTCCTAACTCATGACCTCGAACTTATTGCTTGTTTTCCAATATCCTGAGAAACCCAAGGAACAAAGAAAAATCATTCCTATTAATCTCTCTTTTTTTCTTTGCATAACTGCTACTCATATATGATCTATATTATGAGTAAAACATACTAATGTTCATTCACCATGTTCCAGATAGCAATAGCAGAGCAGCTCATTTCCGGATCTTATGAGTAGAAACAAGGCAATGGTAGCTTGACTGTACATTGACTGTACACATCCATGTTTTACAAAACACAGCTCCTATTCAGCGTTTTAATGAGTATCTAGGCCTGCATCCCCAAGCTAATCCTTTTTTTTTTTTTGAAAAAATCTCTGCTTGTTGTGGTATAGCATGAAACACTTGAGATACATATATCATACTCGTGCTAACAACTACATGGATACAGTTTTGAAAAGTACTTTCTTTTTCTCATAAGATCAGTTCTTAGTCTTCTACATTTGGTCTAATAAACAATGATTTTTCACAAAACCTCAATCTTAAACCTAATCTACTAATCTGCAGAGTGCAGACTAATCTATGTGCTTTTAAATCATAATCACAACCCTGTATACTTAATATCCTATGATAGTTTTCTTCAGAAACCTGCAGTTCAGTGTCAAGCTTTGGAAGCACTTGTGGCAAACAAAAATAGATGACCGCAGTACCTTGACCTGGTTCAACATGCTTTCAGAAACAAACAAAGAAAACCTGCAGCCATGTCATCCTTCTCCACACACCAAATCCATTGCCTGCAACAAAACCAAATCCGTCAAAGGGAAACAGGTGATGAGTCGGACCAACCAGAAGCTGCAGAAATTAGAGATATAGAAATATCAGATTAAACCGTTTGGCACATACATCATGCAGAAATTCGAGATCGAGAAAAGGGGAACAGGGACGTGCGACCGTACCTGCTGCTGCCGGCAACCATGCATGTAGAACATGCCACCGTACCTGTTGTGGTGCCTCCCCTTCTTCCACTGGACGTCGCCGCCCGCCCGAACAGAACGACGTCCAGAGCGCCGCCGGGCCGCTTAGATCGCCGCCACCGCCAAGGCCGGATGACGAGCTGCCCACGCCGCTGGGATTGTCGCGCGGGCGGTGACGAAGCCCACCGCCACGGATGAGGACTGATTGCCGAGAGGCGCAGGAGCAGCCGCCCGAACAGAACGACGGCCAGAGCGCCGCCAGGCCGCCCAGATCGCCGCCATCGCCAAGGCGGATGACGGGCTGCCCATGCGCCCGGGATTGTGCGTGGCGGTGACAGAGGCCACCGCCACGGATGAGGACTGATCGCCCGAGAGGCGCAGGAGCAGCGAGTCCTCGGCCTCGAACTCCTGGACAGGCGAGTAAGGGATGGAGCGACCGTCCGGGCTGGATCGACGCGACCAGCAGGATAACCGCGCGGTGAGAGTCCGTCGCCCGGTTAGAGCTAGATGTTCGTCAAAGTATTTTTTGTTTAGATTTTTTTCCGTGATTTCGTGGATCACGAACCTCGGGCGTCCGGGTTGGCGGTGGCGGCGTCGAGTCTCACCGTGGGTGTCGGGCGTGTGACAAACTTTGAATCCGTGCCCTTCGTTGTGAAATCCGGCCAGTTGTGTTACTTGTGCCAAAAATAGAAAGAAGTGTGTCATTATAGTATAGATTACCAGGTCCTTCCCTGAGAAAATAAGAAATGATGGACAAACTTATAATTGGCTGAATTGTATTGAAAGTAGAAGTTCGGTGAAATCGGACAAAATATACTTAGAGAAGACAGGTTCAGTATTTTTAGCCGCTGAAATCTGAGAACATGTCAGTAATGAAATGTCAACAAAACTGATCAGAAGAAAAAAAAAACAATCAACCCACCAAGTAACAACAGATGTCTTAGATTGAGAAAATTACGAGTGTTATCAGAATTTCCCTTTCCCCAGCAGGTTGGCAAGTTACTCAGTAAACTTTACACAAATGTACATGTCACAGTCCACAAGGAAGCCACAGAAGCTAAAAAATATATTGGTAAAAAATAATTAAGCACAAATAGTTATAGCATCATGGTGACTGTATTATCTCAGGATATAATTCAAGATTGGTAGTATATCATTTCATATTTGGCATATTGTCAGATTTAAAACAGATAGGAGTATGAGAAGTGGTCACCTGCAGACCGATGACACTGTCCAAGCTTTGAGATGTACTGCAGCTTCCTAACTCATGACCTCGAACTTATTGCTTGTTTTCCAATATCCTGAGAAACCCAAGGAACAAAGAAAAAATCATTCCTATTAATCTCTCTCTTTTTTTTTTGCATAACTGCTACTCATATATGATCTATATTATGAGTAAAACATACTAATGTTCATTCACCATGTTCCAGATAGCAATAGCAGAGCAGCTCATTTCCGGATCTTATGAGTAGAAACAAGGCAATGGTAGCTTGACTGTACATTGACTGTACACATCCATGTTTTACAAAACACAGCTCCTATTCAGCGTTTTAATGAGTATCTAGGCCTGCATCCCCAAGCTAATCCTTTTTTTTTTTTTTTTTTTTTTGAAAAAATCTCTGCTTGTTGTGGTATAGCATGAAACACTTGAGATACATATATCATACTCGTGCTAACAACTACATGGATACAGTTTTGAAAAGTACTTTCTTTTTCTCATAAGATCAGTTCTTAGTCTTCTACATTTGGTCTAATAAACAATGATTTTTCACAAAACCTCAATCTTAAACCTAATCTACTAATCTGCAGAGTGCAGACTAATCTATGTGCTTTTAAATCATAATCACAACCCTGTATACTTAATATCCTATGATAGTTTTCTTCAGAAACCTGCAGTTCAGTGTCAAGCTTTGGAAGCACTTGTGGCAAACAAAAATAGATGACCGCAGTACCTTGACCTGGTTCAACATGCTTTCAGAAACAAACAAAGAAAACCTGCAGCCATGTCATCCTTCTCCACACACCAAATCCATTGCCTGCAACAAAACCAAATCCGTCAAAGGGAAACAGGTGATGAGTCGGACCAACCAGAAGCTGCAGAAATTAGAGATATAGAAATATCAGATTAAACCGTTTGGCACATACATCATGCAGAAATTCGAGATCGAGAAAAGGGGAACAGGGACGTGCGACCGTACCTGCTGCTGCCGGCAACCATGCATGTAGAACATGCCACCGTACCTGTTGTGGTGCCTCCCCTTCTTCCACTGGACGTCGCCGCCCGCCCGAACAGAACGACGTCCAGAGCGCCGCCGGGCCGCCTAGATCGCCGCCACCGCCAAGGCCGGATGACGAGCTGCCCACGCGCGGGGATTGTGCGTGGCGGTGACGAAGGCCACCGGCCACGGATGAGGACTGATTGCCGAGAGGCGCAGGAGCAGCCGCCCGAACAGAACGACGGCCAGAGCGCCGCCAGGCCGCCCAGATCGCCGCCATCGCCAAGGCCGGATGACGGGCTGCCCATGCGCCGGGATTGTGCGTGGCGGTGACAGAGGCCACCGGCCACGGATGAGGACTGATCGCCGAGAGGCGCAGGAGCAGCGAGTCCTCGGCCTCGAACTCCTGGACAGGCGAGTAAGGGATGGAGCGACCGTCGGGCTGGATCGACGCGACCAGCAGGATAACCGCGGCGGTGAGAGTCCGTCTCGCCGGTTAGAGCTAGATGTTCGTCAAAGTATTTTTTGTTTAGATTTTTTTCCCGTGATTTCGGTGGATGCGAACCTCGGGCGTCCGGGTTGGCGGTGGCGGCGTCGGAGTCTCACCGTGGGTGTCAGACGTGTGACAAACTTTGAATCCGTGCCCTTCGTTGTGAAATCCGACGGATTGTGTTACTTGTGCCAAAAATAGAAAGAAGTGTGTCATTATAGTATAGATGCTAGCAGCGTCCACACCGCACATGGTTAGTAACACATACCGGCCACACACACCACACTTCCTTTTTCTTTTCGTTTTTGAGAAAAAAATATAAGTCGGTTTTCTGATTTCCTTTTGGCCAAAAGTCGGATTTGTGATGAGGTACTAGGCTTGGATACGGGCTGGGTTGGGCCAGGTTTCTTCCGTTTATATCTGTATGTATACGTAAACCCTCTCGAAGCATTGCTAAGTATACGTATACCCTCCACGGCTCCACCTCCACCACGCCGCCGCCTACTCCTCTGCTGGACAAGCTCGATCGATCGCGCGTCAACATGGAGGACATGACGACGGACAACGACCTCGGCGCTGAGGCGCTGCCCAATGAGGTCCTGACGGAGATCCTCGCCCGGCTGCCGGCCAAGTCCGCGGGGCGCTTCCGCTGCGTCTCCCGCGGTTGGTCCGCGCTGCTCTCCTCCGAGTACTTCATCGACCTCCACCTCCAGCGAGCCAACAGACCGGACCACACCAGGCTGCTGCTCACCGCGAACGGGTCCTCCTGCGACGACTACTACCTGTACTCATGGCAGCCCGGCCCGGGCGGTGACGGCGCGGTCGAGAAGCTGATGCGAGACGATTTCGGGTTAGAGGTAATCGTGACGACTAAGCCCTGCCGTGGCCTCGTTCTAATCCGAGTCCTCGACTGTGGCGGCTACTACGTCGTCAACCCTTGCTCCGGCGAGACCCTAGCTCTGCCGGACAGCCAGATGCCTTTTAAGATGGCATTCAAACTTACAAGAAGAACCGTGGAGCTACCCTGGTATCTTGATGTCTCCTACGGCCTTGGTTACTGTATGGCGAGGAAGGTGTACAAAGTCGTGCGCTTGTTCTCTAATAACGTACGGTTGGCCGGCGGCCCAGGTTTTACGCCCACAACATGCGAGGTCTTCGTCCTCGGCACAACGGCAACTGGTTACTGGAGGCCTAGTGCTGAGAGAGCTCCCTTCTGCTCTGTGAAGGAGTGGAACCCAGCTGTCTTCTTGGATGGGTATCTTCACTTCCTATGCTCGGACGGTGGCATCGTCACTTTCAGCATCGGCGACGAGACCTTCGGTTCGCTGCTGCCGCCTCCTGCAGGTTTCGGCAATGTGGGCACGTCCATGCTGACGGAGCTGGACGGGCTTTTGTGTGTGTGCTTTGGGGAGCCAGACAGTGACGATCCTTTGGTTCTATGTGTTCACAAAAACAACGAAGCCCGGTGGGAGAAGCTTTGCTGTATTGATCGGACTGCGTGGCCGGAATCCGATCGCATGCTTCTCAAGTCACTCTGGATTGCCCCAGTATGTGTATATTACTCGGCTGCTGGTGCTATGAAGAAGATCATATTTGGGACAGGCTCTTGCAAGGTGTTTGCAATGGACTCCAATAGCGGCGGCGATCCAGAGATTCTATTCACGCCGGAGGATACCATCATTGGGAGGTGCGAGGATGAGGTTTTCCCAACGATTGGTGTATATGAGGAGAGTCTCGTGTCCCTACTAGGCCGCACAATTGAGGACATTATTTTCTCATCGCCAACAGCCGCGGCTTGGTTCAACATCCTCAAGTGGCTGCCGGCACGCTCCGTTTCGGAGCTGAGGATGGTCTGCAGGGAGTGGCGTGGGATGATCATGAGTGACAGTTTCATTCGGTCGCATGTCATGCACGCAAACTTGAAGATGAAGAAGAGCCCACATATCATGTTCATCAATGACCCTACCTTCGGTATCTATGTGCATCTGGAGGAATGCATTCGTGATCCAAGATTACTGACGCCACACCCGCCAGGATTTATTGTGTGTTCCCAGCCTTGCCACGGCCTTAATGTAGGGAATTGGTCTCATCGTGCACATTATTTCATATGCAATCCTATCATGAGGTATTTTCAGCGCATAAAATTTGATGATAACGACGAGATGTTCTTCGCCGGTCGTATTGGGTTGGGTTACAACACAGAGATTGAAAAGCATGTCTTGGTAGATGTCAACTACAAAGAGAAGAACCTAGATACGAGATCTTATGAGCTGATATGCTCTAAGTCTAAGAAGCACGTGAATGGAAATTGGTGGTATCCAATAGACCCTCCTCCTAGACCGGTAGCTGCTATACAACCGACCTTCGTCAATGGCAAGATCTACTGGATAGTAGAGCCTAATCTTGGACCGGTTTCGGCAACATGTGAAATCGTTGGGTTCGATGTCAAGACAGATGAATTTGAAGTCCTGCAAGGTCCACCGTGCGCCCATGGTGCTGGACATATTACCATCCTCGAGCTCTATGGTACACTTTGTGTTTCATATTCAGGCCATAGCCTGAACACGATCGATCTATGGATGATGAAAGATTCTGGCATCTTGTTGATGGAGTATCATATAGTGCTTGACGAGTTATCAGAGAAGGCCGCACCATTGGCTGTTGACCCAACAGATGGACGGATTTTGCTCAAGACAGGTTTGTCATCATTGGGCTACTATGACCCCAAGACAACAGCGTTTGAGGCCCTCATCACGGCAGACGACATCCCACATTTGTGGGACGGCTATCAGATTTATCCTATTGTCTGCCATGAAAGTTTAGTTTGCCCACTACAGTACGACTACTACTAGGTGCTGGCCTACTTTCTGTGTTCTTAGCTAGGATACCTATTGATAGATGGTTAATTTGCCTTTGTTTGACAGAATCGTTTTCCAAGAAGTTAAGCATGTGACATCAATACATTGACGATTATTATTTTGCACACTTGGTTGTATGTTAAGCATGTGACACCAATGGAAGCATTGCAAATTTGCACAACAGGAAAGAATGGGCTTATTTTGGTTCTATGTTATTTGAAATGATTGTGTAAAACTGAGCTCCTTATTTGAAGGTCAAAACTCAGCTGTTTTGCATTTATAGATTATTAGTGGCAAGGCAGATATGGATATATTTTAATTTGTCAAACCTATCCTTATCCTCTTTCAAATTTGCACAATTATGAAGGATGGTTAATATTCTGGTTGTATGTTCTCTAGCATTTTGGTAACTTTGGAGAATAATTACTTAAGGTTTGCATTAATTTTGTTTGATTGTCTTCTGGTGGATGTCCTCGTCACTAGAAACTGGTACATATTTATCTGAATTAGACTGGCCTCCTTGTTTATTATAGACTGGCCTCCTTGATTATTATTTACTTGAATTAACTAGGCATGTCCTAGTTTGACCATCGAGAGATGAATATCCTCACTGGTTCTTATCAGTTATCACCAAAATTACACATGTCTCGGTTATAGCAGAGCCAAAGATGTATGTTATTATCGGTCCTCATTTTTTTCATGTTTGTTCGAATCATTTTATGAGAGTTCGAAATTTAGTTTCTCTAAAGATAGCTGCACAAGGTATTATTATATTGTTCAGACTTGTTGTAATAACTGAATGGTGCCTTTAATTTTATATACATAATAAAATACATAAAAATGGAATATATCAAAGTTGAGTTATTAAAATAACTGAATGGTGCCTTTAATTTTATATGATCAGGCAAATGATTTTTAGACGCGTCTGCATTCCAATTTTCTAAGACATCAAGAAACGGTTAAGCAACAATTAATCAACAATCAATCAACAGGTTATTAGAGCAACAATCATTGGCAAGCAAATAACCCTTGAGTCATGACATCTTTCAAATGTTGGCAGTTGGCCAGTTGCCCAACATGGCAGGCCAATAGCCAACACAAATGGCCTAGTAACGGTACTTGGCAGAGTAGTCCTTTGGAGCAGTCATCAGACCACAGCCTTTCCAAGCACGCCTATAAACAGTCTCTGCGATGTCAATAAACTCCTGCTTGTCCATTAAGGCCCAAATGATCTTATTGTTGTTTCCTGTCCCAAGATCAATCATGATTCGCTTGTTCGGAAGAAGAATATCACCGCTGATGGATCATACAATTCATACAAGGTGTTAAAGTCAGGAACCTGGGTTATATAAACGAGGTAGATAATGGCCAAGTTCTTTATGGTCTCAGCAATGAGGCCAGCACTTCATCCATCTGTAAGAAGAAAATAGATAAAAGAGTCGGAATAACACTGTACTTCGCCATAATTTTGTATAGCAAAAAAAAAAAACTTTCAAGTCGCTCCAAATATGTGGAAGAAAAAACATCAAATCGAGTGTGAGATAACACACTGGCTATTCTCTGGAAAAGGAAACTTCCCAATTCTATGTTCTAATCCAATTCAAACTGACCATATACCCTAGGATGAACAACAACTCAGGGTATGGTTGGACTGTAAACACAAGAGCATTAACAATAGTAGTGTTCTTGTATTTAAATAATCAGCTATAATTAAAAAAGTAGTGCACCCCAAGGTCCCAGAACATCTTCTACTTATCAGTAGTATGCCAAAACACAATAGCTTAGATGAACGGTATATTAAACCTATTCACCAACTCACCATATACCCCATACAGATTCGTGATCGCACAAGTTCAACATCCACACACCCTGTCCATGTCCAATTGACAAACAGTTCCAATATACAAAGGGGGAAAAGTTTAACAAAGGAAGGCACATGGACTTAGGACCAATTACATTTAGAAATTGTCAAGCAATTTGTCAAGTACTTAAAATTGAAAGCTGAAGTGGAATATAACTTGTTTTTCTAAACACCAATGCAGAGAATGTTTGATTTATTCATAGTATAAGAAAAACTGGCAGAGATAAACTAAATCTTACCCACTCTATTCCAACATAGGACTAACAAACTATACTACTCCTAAAAACATAGCTGAGGATGGCAGCAGTTTAAATTTCAACAATTCAAACATTTTTATGTATATATGCTATTATTTGTAAAAAATATATGTATGAGTTAAGAATATTGCTTCTCTGGGATCCCCAATCCTCTACCATACCCATAGAGCGCAGCGGGGAAAGGAGAAAATACCAGGGAAGAAGAAAGACAAGAAGGTAGCGACGAACCTCAGAGGACAGATTAAGAAGAGAGTTTTACATAGTTCGGTTCATACTTGTCCTCTTGTATCCTCTCCCTCTTGTTAAGTACTAGCTGTGAACGACACAATTCAACATAATAGATAAGCATACATCAGGCCACCCCTATACCCAGTCTCTACAATGTGACACCACACGACAGGGCAGGTCTAGCCAGTAGGGGCCGACGACTGACCCACGCCCCGGCGGCCAGCAGGGCGATACGGTCGGCGTGCACGGCTGTAACTGACAACGGTGAAGATGATGCGGATGGAGATAAAGACCGGAAGCTGCAAACATGGCCTGAGCCAGTCCATGGCCAATACGATGTCTAGGATCCCTGAGCTTTCCGATGTTCTCAAAATTTTTGGGCACAAGGAGAGGGTGACGAATCCGGAGAAATCCTCCTTCTCCAGCATACGCGGCAGGAATGTCACAAAAAAAAAAAAACCATAGGCGGCAGGACGTGCCATTGGGGACGCAGCCGCCCCCTGTGCCTTCTACTACTCTGGCGGTAGGACGGCCTATAACAAGGCTATAGAGGTGCGCCATCCAGTCGGTCTGAGTACAACAACGTCTTTTGTCTCCACCGCTGTCGCCTCGCCACTGTGCGGCAACTACAGCGGTGCTCTAGCCGCTTCCAAAAACAACTTCAATTAAATATATATTAAAAAATATTAATATTTTTAGTACATAATTAGTATCATTGGAAAATCTTTGAATCTAGTTTTTTAACAAATTTATTTATAGATACAAATGTTGCATACATTTTCTACAAATCAAATCAAACCTGTGGGTACGTTACACCAACAATGACAAATGAAAAGAGACGGAGGGAGTATTAAGCACTCATCGATGAGACGATAACGGGATCTCATGCCTCGTTCCATGGCCTGCTCTCGCCAATGTAAGTTGATCTACAAGCGCAAAATACTATGTCGATGCGTCGCTCACCCGCCATAAGCCTCGCTGGTTGTTCGTGGGTTTATCCTCGCAGCACGACGTGGATTACGGCGACGCCTCTAGCACGGTTGTTAAATCAAACAGGATCCATCACATAAGAGCCGAGTTCAATTCTAATAGATTTATATTTGCCTTGACATTGATCTATTAATGCAAAAGAGCTTGAGTTTTTACATGACAATTTCAAACAACATACAACCAAAAACGGCCATTCCTTCCTTTTGTGCAACTTTGCAATGCAAATTAATAAGGGTTTCGTAGAAGTAGGTCTATAACTATCTTGACACTATTATGTGAACACATATATATGAGCCGAGTTTTTATGATTCATTCAGACAAAGAAGATACAACACTGATGCTAGGAAACTATAACCAAGGCTAAATAATCATAATCATCAATGTATAGGTGCCACATCCTTAACTTCTTGTGGAAATGATTCTATCAAATAAAGGAAAACCATCAATGGGCATCCTATCTTATAACTCAGAATGTAGGACAACACCTAGTATTGCGGGAAAACTAAACTTTCATGGCAGACAATAGGATGGATCATATAGTCAGGGTAGCCTGGGAAGCCTTCTGTGATGATAACGGTCTCAAACGCTTTTGTCTCGGGGTCATAGTAGCCCAATGACAAACCTGTGTTGAGCAAAATCCGTCCATCAGTTGGGTCAACTGCCAATGGTGCAGCCTTCTCTGATAACACGTTAAGCACTATATGATACTCCATTAACCAGATGCCAACATCTTTCATCATCCATAGATCAATCGTATTTTTTGCTCTGACCTGAATATGAAATACAAAGTGTACCATAGAGCTCGAGGATGGTCATATGTCCAATGCCATGGGCGCACGGTGGACCTTGGAGCACTTCAAATTCCTCTGTCTTGACATTGAACGCAATGATGTCGCATGTCGCAGAAACCGGTCCAAGATTAGGCTCTACTATCCAGTAGATCTTGCCATCGACGAAGGTCGACTGTACGGCAGCTACTGGTCTAGGAGGAGGGTCTATTGGATACCACTCCTCGCCATTCATATGCTTCATATAACACTTCATCTCATAAGATCTCGTTTCTAGGTTCCTTTCTCTGTAGTCGATATGCACCAAGACATGCTCGTTAACTTCTGTGTTGTAACCCAGCCCAATACGACCAGCAAAGAATGTGTCGTCGCTATCATCAAATGTTATGGGCTGACGGTAGCTCGTGACTGGATTGCATATGAGATCCGCGCGAGGCCAACTTGCCGCATTAAGGCCATGGCAAGGCTGGGAGCACACAACGAATTCCGCCGGCAGTGGCATTAGTAATCTTGGATCGCGAATGCATTCCTCCAAATGCACATAATGACCCAAGCTATTGTCGATGATGAACATGATATGTGGTCTCCTTTTTAGGTTTGCGTGGATGACATGCGAGCGGATGAAACAATCGCTCATGATCATTCCATGCCACTCCTTGCAGACCATCCTCAGCTCGGAAAGGGAACGTGCCGGCAGCCACTTGAGGATGTTGAACCAAGCTGCGGTTGTTGGGGATGAGAAGATCATATCCTCAATTGTGATGCCCAAGGGCACGAGGCCTTCTACGGTACTTGAAATTGCCTTGCGTTGCCTTCCATTGCCTCCTTAAAATCTTAATTTTTTTCATGAAGGGTATCCTGGTCATTGTATACCCATCGCTCGGTGATCCCACCACCGCACGGCCCTACCGATCCGCCCCGCCCGACACCTATCGCTCTCCTACGCCGCGCCGCCCTCGCACCGCGTTCGCCCGGCCTGTACTCCACTTCGCCCTGCCCGCCATCGCCGTCGCCGCGGCTACCGCCCGCCGGCCTGCCCTCCACGGCTCACGCCGCGGCGCTGCAGAGGGTTGCCCGCCGTCATATCCTCTCCTTGGCGATGGTGAACAGATCCACTTTGCAAGTACATCGGTCCCTCATTTTTCAGGTACATTCTCTCTTGATATCCCCATCTCTCCTTGCGTTATGTGCGATTTGAGTGCTGCTGAACTCAGACTCGTGCAATTTCCCTTTTGAATGAGCAAGATCCAGTGAGCTCATTGCAAATAAAAGATAGATTGTAGCCGACCTTCCTTAGTACCTAAGGAATACAGTTTGGTTCAATGTTTTTTTATCTGCAAATTGGATTGAATAAGTGGCAGTAGGTGTTGATCATCCATCCTTTGTTCTTCTGATGGGTATTGAGCAGTGAACAAATAATTTTATGTACTGTGTTTACATTTACTGGCAAGCGTTAGGATGGATGTCTTTAGAAGCTTGTGTCCAACATTTATCAGCTAGAGATTGCTATATCAGCAAGGTTTCTGAACTCAATTATATAATCATGAGCGGGACTGGAAGTCATTAATAGTTGATCCCCAGACTGGGACTGAAAGTCATTAATAGTTGATCCACCCTTGCCAATTATGGGACTGAAGGTCATTAATAGTTGATCCACCCTTGCCAATTATACATACTGCTGCCGTATTAGACACCAGAAACATCAAATGTGTTGGTAGTGGAAAACAGTAGCTTATTAGTTCTAACTGTTAACGTGATAATTGTGCCTATGTTGTTCAAATAATACACATCAGTCCTAGCTATCTTGAAACAAGTGGAAGCATAATACTTGAATTTTCTTACATGCACTCGACACCTGATCAGGTGCTTCCTGATGTTTAGTTGTTTACAATACAATATTTATCTCTGAGAGTGCACTCTGCAGATTCATGGTTTCAAGGCACTCTGCAGATTCAAGGCACTCTTGCCTGCAGTTTTTTTTAACAATGGTTGTTCATTCATATTATTGAGATTAAATAATCTATATGTTTGCCAATCTGTATTTGCTTAGATATTATGGGCATTGTAGATCTATATGTATTTGCTTAGATATCATGTCTCAATAATTGTTCCTTGCATACTCATTAACGGGATAATCCAATTGCATTGGCAGGTTGAGAGTGGTAATCTTGTTAGATATGGTCCAATTCCAGAGTTCATTGGCCGTTTGCCCATTCTAGTAAGTTTGGCAGCTCTGAATGAAGGTCAGCTCGTTCAGGTAGCTGTTGATCTGATGATGAAAACTAATTACTCAATAAGCAGCTTGTAACAGGAATCTGACGAAATCACCTGTAATCTGTTTCCGTTCGTTCTGAGCTCTGACGAGCAGATAGATCCGGAGCACCATGTTCAGGTAAACAGGAGTTGCCTTTTGATTAAGCAACCGTCCTGTGGAGTAAATTGTTCCCCATTTTTCTACTGCCCCCAACTCTATTGTGGTTGGCAGAGTTGTAAAGATCATCAACTTATACTGATATATGATAAGGAGGAGCACTTTCACAGGGCGCACCAGCTCAAACTGTTCCAGGTTCACTGTCTGTTGGTAGGTTTCAGAATCTACTAGCAAATATGTTCACCCGTTGTAAGGTGATATGTATCTTGTTGTCAAAAAAAAAAGTGATATGTATCTTGTTGCATAGTCACGCGACTTGCAGAGATGATTCATTGATCACAATATGCATTCTGATGTCTAGACGTGTGCTAGTATGAGCATGTGAGGTTTAGAGATTTATTTAATTTAATGATTGCCTATTTCAATTCATCTTAAGGGTGAACTCCACTCTGTTTGGACATATTTCTCGAATTTATATGGGCACGAAGAGTGTGACAGACCATAAAAACACTGTTTTAATTTCATCTTGGATTGGACTCTCAGGCAGATTTAATTTCAAATTATTGAAGAACACTTATTTCTCTTTTTAATTTGTAGCTAAAACTTATAACTAGTCTTTTTTTTCCTCGTACTAATTCCAAATGTGATGATTTTTTTTTCAAAAATTTCTAAAATCATGGTCTAGACTGCTCAAAAAATATGGCCTCCATAGGTTTTGATCCTGGGAGCCAGGGTTTTATATTCAACTTGTCTAACCAACCATTGAGCTATTGAATTATTTTTGATAGAAACCGAGAACGATTTTATTTGAAACAAAAATATCGGACTAAGCAAAAAAAAAAAAAAATTCAATGTGTTGCTTCAATGTTGTCGGGGTTTCAGACAACAAAAAAAAATGGATATGGTAAACGCACAGTTGGACGAGGTTATATATACATGGAATAGATCAATTAAAATCAGTTCCCATCATTTGATCAATTAACTCATACTTCATACACGAGTCATGTAAATTGATGCCAGGCCACGAGCAATAACTGAATTAGACTACATCGACACATGATATACTACTCTAAAAGATACTGATTTAGAACTGGTACGCCTTTACATCAACATACTTTACAAAATTCAATGTGTTGCTGTTGTCCGCAAAATCGTAGTTCGGAAAAAAAATCTGGTACTGAATTTACAGAGCTGTTCTCAATGGCAAATCCAATAGGATGACACCTTCAGTTTTTGCTTCATTATTAGCTGGATCATGACTCAGAATTGATTGAGCTAACACAAAAAGAATTCCATCTGGCAAAATCTTCACAAGATGAGAACCTGGTTAGAGCTGCATGGTTGACAACATAAGAGAAGTTTTCTAGAGGAGTCAAACAAGCAGTGAGAACTTCAGTGATCAAAGCATCTGACAATCCTATAAATGGAGAATAAGCATCTGACGGGTTGCACATTTACGTATCTTTCAATCACTCAGTGATGTCAAGATCACAGTTGCTGGTATTTTGTCATCGACATCACTTTCCAACATATGATTTCCAAACGTAACCCTGTAGCGAGAGGCAGTCAGGCAGTACTGCTTCTATTCTCTTGGTATGCAGATGGCCTGCTTGCTTTGGAAGAAAAACAACATGCAATTCCTATCAAACAAGTGCTGGACAGAATCATCGGACAATATTGAAACGAATGTACACCTTACAGATCATGATTATATAGGTTTCATCCCATCCATGCTGATTAACACCAGCTACCACTACCAAGCATCAGCGCCATATAGCAGGTGTACTGGAAAGGAAAAGGATATACATCATGTACGAGAAAAAGAAAATCTAACCGAGACAATTGCTTCACTAAACCATTTGCATATCCAAAGAAATGAATGTTGCAGATCTGAGAAAGAAAAATCATCAATGGAAATTAGCAGGTTCAGTCTGAGTACACATTGTACTGAGAAAAGAAAGGTTCAGAGATAAGTCTGAATACTGAATACGTCTGAATACACATTGTGTTCATCAGGAATTTGCAGGTTCAGTGTTCTTAGAAAGGAATTAGCAAATGAAAGGGGAAAAGGAGCGCTGGTCGTCGTTGTGCAAGCGGACGTAGGAGGGCTCCAGGTACTCCGAGATGTAGCTGCGCTGGAGGACTTGGACACCGCGGTGGCTGCGCGGCGCTTCCAGGTTCGATACGGAGAGGTACCGGCCGTACGCGGTGCCCTGAAGAGGAGGAAGAAGGCCTCGCGCGATCGCCTCCCACCGCCGGCGGCGGCGGCGGCGACTCCATTGTGCACGCACGACGAACCCTAGGAACCCTATAGGTTTTTTTTTTTTTAAAAAAAGTAATAAGATGATATTCATCTCTAACTATAGTACTTGAATCATATGTTCTGTTTATGGAGTTACCATTTTACCCTTCACCAAAAACACGAATAACGAGAATGCAATTACCGTCCATTCTTAATCCCTTCATTTTGTGGAGGCAATGAGAGGCAATTTTTGCTCCTATGGCCCACTGTCATAGACATAACATGAGGCAATTTTTGCTTCCATGCATTTGCCTCTCATTGCCTACAACCTTTGTAGCCGTCGGATCGGCCGCTCTCGATCGATGTGAGCCATCCAATTTTTCCCCAATTATTATAGAAAATTTCTCCTCATATAGACCCATCGCTGGGACACAGTCATTCTTGCACCTCCCAATGACGGTATCCTCGGGCGTGAAAAGAATCTCTGGATCGCCACCACCATTGGTGTCCACTGCAAACACCTTGCAAGAGCCTGTCCCAAACATGATCTTCATAGCACCGGCAGCCGAGTAATATACACATACTGGGGCAATCCAGAGTGACTTGAGAAGCATGCGCTCGGATTCCGGCCACGCAGTCCGATCAATAGTGCAAAGGTTCTCCCACCGGGCTTCCGTGTTATTATAATAAAGCCATAGAACCAAAGGATCATCACAGTTTGGCTCTCCATAGCTGTGAAAAAAAATTTCGGTCCGAAATATCCGAAATTTCTGAAATTTCCTGTTTACCGGTCGTGTCCGATATTCTTCATTTATCGTCCGAAATTTTTAAAAATTTAGAATTTGTCCATACAAATAGACCACATAGCCCACCCAATTAATCCATACTTCATTTTCTATCCTCTGCTCTTCTAGGTTCAACTTGCCACCGCCGCAACACACTCAAGACGCTCTAGCTGTGTCGTTGTCTTTCTCATTGAATACGCAATTGATAATATGTTTTATTTAGTTTTTCATGTTAAATGGTTTTAGAAATGGTCTATGTGTTTTTTTCTGAATAAAATGAGTTATTTCTTGTCTAAATTTTGTCCGAAATTTTATTTCTATCACCGATAAATTTCCGATATATCCGATATTCCGTTTATCGCTGACCTCCGAGATTTTTAAAATATCGGTAGAGAAAACACAGCTCCATAGCACACACACAAACGCCCATCTAGCTTCGTCAGAACGGACGCGCCCACATTGCTGAAACCTGAAGGGGGCGGCAGCAGCGAACCAAAGGTCTCATCGCCGACGCTGAAAGTGACGATGCCACCGTTAGAGCAAAGGAAGTGCAGATACCCGTCCAAGAAGACAGCTGGGTTCCCCTGCGACAAGGAGCAGAAGGGAGATCTCTCAGCACTAGGCCTCCAGTAACCAGTTCCAGTCGCACCGAGGACAAAAACCTCGCATGCTGTGGGCGCAAATCCACCGCCGCTGTCTCCTTGGTAAGGGCCGGATAGCAGGTCGTAGAACAAGCGCACGACTTTGTACTCTTTCCTCGTCGTGCAGTAACCAAGGCCATAGGAGACCTCAAAATACATGGGTGTCTGGAAGAACCTGCGTCTTCCTGAGTTTTTGAATGCCATCTTAAAAGGCACCCGGCTGTCTGGAAGAACCAGGGCCTCCCGGGAGCAAGGGTTGACGACGTAGTAGCCGCCACCGCCACCGCCACCGCCACCGCCAAAGTTGGTAGCTCGGATTAAAACGAGGCCACGGCAGGGCTTGGTCACGATCATGACTTCCTTTAACCCGAAATGGTCTCGCATCAGCTTCTCGACCGCGCCATCGCCGCCGGGCTGGCATGAATACAGGTATCCATACGCGGCGAGGAGCAGCCTGGGGTGGTCCGCTCTGTTGGCTCGCTGGTGGTGGAGGTCGATGAAGTAGTCGGAGGAGAGCATGGCGGACCACCTGCGGCAAACGCAGCGGAAGCGCCCCACGGACTTGGCCGGCAGCCAGGCGAGGATCTCCGTCAGGACCTCGTTAGGTAGCGCCTCGGCACTGAGTTCGCTGTCCGCCGCCATGTCCCAGCAGAGGAGTCGGCGGCGGCGTGGTGGAGGTGGAGCCATGGAGGGCAATACTCGGCGGTTCCAAGAAAACGGGAAACAATTATTCGTCGATACGGCGATGGAACGGGTTCTTGAATCGATCAGGGTATTATTACGTATATAAACGGAGGAAACCGGGCCCAGCACAGCTCGTATCCGAGCCGAGTACCTCGTCAGAAAACCGACTTGGATTTTCTCTCTTTTTCTTTCTATATACAAAGAAGAAAGAAAACCGACTTGGATGCAGACCCTGGATGCGGCATCGATTCACACACGGTTCTGAATCGACTCGATCAGCCTGCGGGTGTGGCGGATCGGAGACGCATGAAGGCTGGCGGCTACGACTTCTGGGAGAGGCAGCCTAGCCCACGGAGGCGCGACTCTGAAGGCCGCCTCGAGGAGTGGTGGCCATGCAATGTTCCGCAGCTACGCGTCGTCTGGTGACCAGAGGCGTGGACCTGGGCAGGCAGGGAAGCCTCGCCTCCTGGGTGCTGACAGAATCAGCACATAAAAGATCCTAATACTGACAAGTGTTCACGTTTAATTTGGCGAAGTTAAATTAGCAAAAAAAAAAAAAAAAAAAAAAGATGGTAGTAACGGTACTTGGTGGAGTAGTCCTTTGGAGCAATCATCAAGCCATGGCCCTTATACCCGGTCTCTGCAATGTCAATATATGAACTCATGACGTGCTTGTTCCGGAAGGAGTACATCACTGTTGATGGATGCCCCCAAAACATGGTAGAATGAGTCAGAGTACTGCCCCAAAAAACGTGACACGAGTCAAACCAAAACATAAAACAAAAAACATCAATTAAAACAATGTAACCATAATTTTGTTCAGCAAAAAAAAAAAAAAAAAAACCACTCCATAATATGTGACGACAAAATATCAAACCAAGTGACGTTGGTTAAGCACCTCAAGAGATGTGGTATGATAAAGAGGTAAATTTGACACTTTAGCTATTTTGTAAAAAAAAAAACTCTACAAAAACCAAGAGTCATACATCAGACTTGCTACGTTTGATCTTCTATTGTAGAAATTTGCCATGTCACCAACTACCCAACCTATTTGGACACGTGAAGGATCTCGCGCGCTGATGTGTCCAGCAGTTTCGGGGATGGCAGGATATACCCAACTTGTTATTTTAGCAAATGAGATAGCATATTTGTTGGAGCTCAATTTTTGCTAAAAATGCCAAATATAGCATACATAACAAGAATAGGCACTTTCTTGGAGTTGATCTTAGTCTCGGAAAAAAGGAAACATCCCAAACTTCCCAAGTCTATATTCTAAACCCAATTCAGGGTGTGGTTGGACTGTAAACACGTTTAGTGCTCTTGTATTTAAATTAACTATAGTTAGAAGTAGTGCGCCCCCAAGATCCCAAACATCATCCATATATTTGTCAGTAGTATGCCAAATCCCCAATAGCTAGTCAAACTTTACAACTCCGAATAAGAAAAAAACTGCATTTTACACTTTTCATTAGCATTAGCAAGCAGCTTAGACGAACAATATATTAAACCTCCCTATTTGCATAGTCACCAAGTCGCAATAACTCCACACGTTTGTGATCGCACAGGTTCAACATCCAAACACCCTGTCCATGTCCAATTCACAAGTAGTTCCAAAAGACAAAGGGGAAAAAAAATTACAAAGGAAGGCACATGGACTAGGACCAATTACATTTATAATTTCCAAGCAATTTTCAAGGTCTTAAAATTTAATGGTGAAGTGGAATATAACTTTTTCAAAACTGCACTAGCTTATGGTGAACCAAAGCTTGCTTTAACTGACATATCTTCCCGGTTCCTTTTCTGCCCAAAATAAACATTGGGCTGGGCTCTCTCCATCACTCTATGTGTTGGCCCATGAAGTGTGATCTCAATGCACAAGGTGTGAGGGGTTAACCAACGTGGGATGAAAACATCGTATATATGTTGATGTGGTTTGTTTGTGTGTGGTACGCACACTCTAAAGAGACTTGCACAAAATTTCTTCCCCTAGAGACACATCCAGCTTGCCACTTCTCTGAAGAGCATGGCGCCGCCATTTTCGGTTCTGTCGGGTACTCTAGTGATCAAAGTAGAAGATGATAAGCAATCCCCCACCGACCAAGAGCTGAGGGAGATGTTCATGAAGGACATTCAGCGCCGCCTCGAGCTCATCAGGATGAGGAGGGCAGGCCAGCAACCCTCTGGCATTGTGCAGCCACAGCCTCCCCAGCCCCACCAGTGAGACACGGTTCTTGAGTTGCCTCCTCCTTTATACTGAACTGTTGAAGGATATTAGTTTGAATACTGAAGTTGTTTTCTTCCCCTAAAAAATGTACTTCAGTTTTCAGATCTTTGTGTTCCAGTTCCTTCGTTTCTTCTTTAACCGTCTAGCACACTTCTTATTTATGTGTAGTTATTTTTTTTTCGAATGCAGTGATTAGAAATGTATAATTGTGTTAATTCTCCAACTAAACCCTGCATCGTGTGTCATGACGTCCCTTAGTTGATGGGCATCATCTTTTCATTGCATTGCTCCAACACCAGCACATTAATTTAAAGAATTGTTTAGAATCAAACATTAAGTGTCCTTCGTTTCTTCATTAACTAATAAACTTACTCCTTCCAACATTCTTTCTTCATTTGAAAAGGAAATGACCTCCAACTGTAGGATTGTAATGTGCAAGGTTCTGTGCATGGATTTTAAAAGCATGGCACTTCATTGTCACATTTTATACTTCTGAAAAACTAACTGGACTGATGTTCAGTAGTCGCATAGTTAGATCCACCCATTCCAAGTTTGATGCCTGCATTCACTTCATCTTTTTGTTACAAATTGCAATTGCATTGTCGTGTACGGTGGAATGTGTCCTGTTGTGTGACTTGTCTATTTCCTCACTTCTTCTCAGGTACAGCAAGCACCCCTGCCCCCACCGCCACCGCCACCAGCGCCGGCGCAGCAACCATGCGCGAAGAGGGGCAGCAATCGGACCGCCTCCGGGATTCGAGGGTGTTCGCACGCCACCGCTGAAGCAGTACCAACGCCGACCACGAAGGCCGATGGCGCCGGTGCCGCAGCCTCCACACCAACCGGCAGCGCCGAATGCCCGGCCAATGGCACCGGTGCCGCAGCCTCCACACCAACCGGCGGCGCCGAATGCCCACCGCTACCCAGCCTCGCCAGCGCGGAACACACAAAGGGCGACAGGGCATGCTCCGCAGCTGGCGGCGCCAGCGGGCACACATTGCATCGCCACCACGGCCGCACAGCCAGTGCCAGTGCACGCCGCCAGCCGCATCGTCGTGCCCGCGCTCCAGCGAAGGGCGGCGCCCAAGCCTAAGCCAGCGCACCGGCCAGCGAAGAAGAAGCCCACGGTGCCGTGCACCTTCTGCGGCGTGCTTTGCATGACGGCGTGGCACCTGAAGCAGCACGAGCAGGGGCGGAAGCACCGCAACCGGGTGGCCTACCTCGCCGGGGAGATGAACGTGCGGTGCTCGGTGTGCAACGTGCACCTCTCCAGCGGGCTCAACGTCGAGCAGCACAACGCCGGGAAGCAGCACCTCCTGCGACTCCACCAGGCAAACCTGAACTGAAACACACGGTTTTGCACTACTATTATCTGCTACTAGTACTGCATATATGACTTGAAACACCATGTGATGATAATATATGTTCAGTGATACTCAAACTTTGGACACCGTTGACTGTTTGCTTCCTTCAGCATCTGCTGCAAGAACTATCATTCGGATTATTGTGTACTCTGTAATGGATTTTAATTCAGATTTGTTAATGTGTGTTTGACTCTGTTATATCCGGCTCTCTCCTAATTTATGTGTAGTGCCTTCGATGCAGTGGTTATTAGGATCGTTTTTATGTGTCCTATTCCTCTTTTTTTTTTTTTTTTTTTTTGACCGGAATCCTATTCCATTGTCTATATTCTAATCCTTCGAAATCATGTATCGTGAAGCTCATTTTGTGTCCTGAGAGGTCTCTGGAAGTCTTGGCTGATGCGTATGCGTATCCATCTTTTCGTTGCATTGCTCCAGCGACAGTACGTAACTTATGGTTCGCAAAATAATAAGTAAGCATATATATAGCACGTAATTAATAGTGAAAGATGACACCATCTTGTTCTAGTTCTAGAGCTCCAATTTGCAGCGCCCTAATATACGCCAAAGTGCCCAGCGAGTGTACTGTATATATATATATACCTCCGGCAACAGGTGTGTGCCTGGGCCATGCCTCTAGTCAATTGTCGTTAGTCGTTAGACAACCAATCGTAGCTACCTCTGAACGCGTCGAATAAACCATGATGCAATTCTTTTTATTTCCTTTCAGTTCAGCGAACACATGGATTCTTCTGGCTTACGGCAGAGCAGCTGGTTTTTGGCTTTGGCAAAGATGGACACGACCTGTTAACTACTAGCTAGTTCTGTGCACGTTACTTTACACTTCGTAGCTAGTTTTTGTACAGTACACGATGGTGAACTGATCACGTCAGCTGGGTCAAAGGTGGCTGCAGTTTGGTTTGGAATGCAGCGCACCTACTGGAACAAACACATAGCAGCAATGCATTGCGATGGATGGATGGATCACCTATTATTTTGTATACGAGACGAGGGTTACAAATCCGGACGAAATCGTGACAAGACTAAGAGCGTAAGCAACCGCGATTCCACTGTCCAATCACAACGACCAAGCTGAAGCAGCAGCAGCTAGCTCTACACGCCATCATATTTGGCGATGCCGACTGCTGCATATACTGTAACTACTATAACCTACCGTAACGGCAAGCGTCTTCTTGAGGAAGGGCTGGGCCCTTTTCTGACGGAAAGCCGGAAAGTGTTTTCGACTGCCGGATAACGTGATCCGGCCTTGAGACGGCAGTAGTACCTCAGTTTCCACGATCTAGCTCACCGACCCCTCGCGACCCCCGGGCTACGGAACGAAAACTAGAAGCCTTTTGCCGTGACGCGTGGGAGAAAAAACAGTGAAAACAAGCGGAAACCACGGGCGGTTCGGCGCGGTCCTCCTCCAGGTCACGCCGTTGTGTTTGGTCACCACTCGGCACTTGCGCCACCGGCCGGCATGGCAACGATCCAAGAGGCGGGCGCGGCACCGAGAGAGCAGGACGCGAGACAGGCGTTGGACTCGGCCACCAACCAGCCATCCTCCCCGTCCGGCCGACCGTCCCCGACGGCCGTGCGCCTGCGCACGGTACGCCCCACGGGTTGGGATGGCGTGTCCGATCCATCGCGGGCGACAGCGGCAGTCGGTGACCAGGCCGGTGATCTCGATCGATCTTCGATCTCTCTCAGCACCATCGGCGATCGACTCAATATAGACTCGGTGAAAATAAGAACGACGACGTGCCACCAGACACACTGCATGCGTCATCGACATATCCATCGCCCAGTAGCATATGCATGCATGCAGGTTAAAGAAAAATTTCATGTCTCAGAATCGACAGGCAAGAACGCGTCCGGCCACGTCATTAAGAGCATTAGTGTTGAGCGTAAAAAAAAGCTATCCAAATTAAAGAGAGCACAACAAACTTTAGGATAAGCTAACCATATAAAAACTAGCATGCCATATAGTCACGCAATTAGCATGCACAAATGCTCACTTTTCCGCTTGGCCAAATGCCCAAATGCGTGAACTTTGCTTAGACACTCACTGCACGCTCAAGTGTACGTCCCAGTTCCTTTTTATCTTGTAGTACTTGGCCGGCCAATATCCTTTTTTGGACAGTGCGGTCCCTCTTCAACGCCTCCATTTCAGCCATTTTGGGCAAGAGTCGTGTCCAAAGTAATAAGAGGCATGACCAGGATTGGACACGTTATTTGCTCTGGCGACACGGGAAAGGAAAAAAAACAAGAGAGAATTCTCTCTCTTTTTTTTTTCTTGGCCTTCCTTTCTTGACTCTTTTATTGGTTTATAAAAGCTACCTTCAGTTCTTTATATGGCCTTTCTGATAGTCTTTTGGCTTGATGGTGTTTTTTAAAGGAAAATGTATTGATCTTAACGTATTACACCGGCCCTTTTACAAATAGGATCCCCAAGAAAAGAAAAACTAAAAAAAAGTATAAAACTATTGTTCATCTTCCTCGAAGCCTTTAGAGATCCGTTCATCACTGTCGCCGAAGCCGCTTCACAATCGTTGTCGGGCACCAGAGCCAAACTCCACAAGGTGGAGGCTGCAGAGGAGGGCTTACTTCTAGGCGAATCAGCCGAGTACACTGCCTCCCAGGCGCATCGGCCAACTCCCGTACCCACGACGCATCCTTCGATTCCACCACCGGCAACCCGAGCAAAGTTCAGATTTTCACCAAAGATCATCTTCCTCGAGATTAACAGGGTCAACAACATCATCACCTGAAGAAGAAGACGATGCGCCGGCCCTCGACTCCCCGGATGTGTCTCCCCAGCCTCCATTGACGTCGGAGAAGATCGCCATCGGAGAACGGAAGAAGTTGGGAGATTTATTCCGTTGCGCCGTCGTCGCTTCCACATCGCCGACGCCGCCAGAAAAAAAACCACGGAGGAGCCACGCTCCTCCAAAGAAACCTAACTTCACCGTCGAACATCGGCGGCGAGCAAACCCTAAACCTATGTGAACTCGACCAAGACCCTACGATGACAAAGATCTGTTGAAGAGGCGAAACCCCGCTCCTCGTCACCACCGGCAACGAGGCCGGCGAGGAACGGGGGCCGCACACGGGCAGCGGCGTCGCCCGCTCCTCACGGTGCCCTGATGCGGCAACAGGTATCCACCCTTGTCCGCCGGCCCACCCGGTCGTTGGAGAGCGGCGATCAAAGTGAAACCAGGAGAAAATTATCATCCCCCCCCACTTAACAATGTTAAGGGCTTGATGGTGTTAAACCAGGAGAAAATTATCATTTTACCCATAGCGGAAAAAAAATTTGTCCAAAGTGTTTAATTTTGAGCAATATTTCACATTGTTCACAAATCATATAAGCATCTCTGCACTATTTCATTTTTCGCATAGGACCAAAAATGTCATCCCCCCTGACTTAACAATGTTAAGGGCATATAACAAAATCAAAGATAGATTTTGGATTCTTGGCGTAAATAGGTAACAAAAAAAAAAGAGCAAGGAAGGAAGCATAGTTTTATAGGTGAAGAGATAATAAGGATCCGTTCGAGACTGCTTCGTTTTATAGTTTTTTTTTTTCTAGCTCTACTCCAATTTGGAACTCGAGGCTGGCTGATCGACACATTTGGCATGTAGCCTAAATTAATCTAGCTCTAAAATTGCAACGCCATGTAGCTTGACACTAGCTCCAAAATAAAAGGTTTTAACGGGAAAGGTCTAATATGCCCCTAAATTTTGTTTAGAGTATGTTTTCATGTTTTTTTTTTTTTTTTTTTTGAGAATTACACAGTGCGACGCAGACACTCATAACACGCACGCAAACTCTACCCCTATGAGTACCTCTCAAGGACTGAGCACCCGACAGATCTGGAGATTCCCAGAGCACCAGGATTTGAACGCTGGTGGGTGGACGCGTCTCACCGACTGTCCTCTACCATTGGACTAGTAAGCATACATGACTGTCTGTTTTGCTTTTATTAATTGAAATATAGGATAAAAAAACTATAAATACAAATATTTATCTACAAACACATATTGAGGAAAAACTTGATTATGAAACACATATTTTACGAGTAAATTAACACATCCTCCATAATTTTAAAAAATATATAATAAGAACTTAATCTACCAAATATCTGACTTATCAAGGCACTTATACTCCTAAAATTTTGTAACATATTTCACATTTAACTTATACTTTATTGGGATTTAGAAATGATGTAGTTAAATAGAACTTTACTTATAGCAAGTAGGTGGAAAAGAGAAAAAAAAAATGAAAAAAATATGGAAAAGAAATGAAAGGAAGAGAAATACATAGAAAGCCAACAAAAAAAAAAAAAAGGCAAAAAAGCACGCGGCCATGTAGCCCCTCTGTTATAAAAGAATCAATTTCTAGAGAAAAATGTGTCATGAATAAATTGATTTCTAGTGGTTGGCACGGTTTACGGGGCCATTTAATACTCCTTGTAATCTCATCCTATTAACTCTTGCCTTTCATCTTCATCTAACCCAAACACCGATTAGTGTGTACTCACTCCGTCCCTTTTTGTTTGTCTCTAGAGAAGCGTGTTTGTGAGGGAAACATGGTTCTCTAGAGACAAACATTTAGGGAGAGAGAGAAACTTAATAGTAGCACCCAAATTAATTAAGGGTAATATGGTCATTTGGTAATCTGTCCTCAGCTTTGCTAGAAATTGATTCTGAAATAGTGGGAGCATCGTCAAGTCCAGAACTTCCTCTGCAGGATTGTGTCACTACTCACAAGTAAAATATGTCGATATATGTTGGATAGGATAATGCACGTACTGTCACATATTTTTTTGGAAAACGTACTGTCACGTCCTAATAATAATGGTGACACTCAAACAACACAAAACTAAGCTGGCGTTTCACCCCGGAGTTAGCGTGGAGGACACATCGACGCGTGCGACGAAAAATGGGTTCAGTACACAGTAGCTACTTTCGTTCTCAAGACTTTCCGCTCACCAAATCAAAACGGCCCGTATGTGCGTTGTTGCCATCAAGCAACCACACCGGCATCAGAGTATCAGACACAGCACGCCTATATATTGCAGCACCCTCGGCAACTCTCCAAAAACTCACACAGCTAGCGCACACACAAGCGACTGCACCACCACCTTTCTTCGCCCAGCAGCCTACGCCAATACCATCCATGAGCGCCATGGACACCGCCGTCTCGCAAAACGCCACGGTCGCTGCGGCCGCGGGTGCCGGCAGCGGCGGACTCTCGAGGTTGCTCCCGGAGGTGCAGACGGTGGAGCTGCTGGTGGCCGTGTCCATGTTCGTGGCCATCCACTCGCTGCGGCAGCGGCGCACGCAGGGCCTGCCGACGTGGCCGCTGGTCGGCATGCTGCCGTCCCTGCTCCTGGGCCTCCGCGGCGACATGTACGAGTGGATCACGGGCGTGCTCAAGGCGCGCGGCGGCACGTTCACGTTCCGCGGGCCGTGGTTCACCAACCTCCAGTGCGTGGTCACCGCCGACCCGCGGAACCTGGAGCACCTCCTCAAGACCCGGTTCGGGAGCTTCCCCAAGGGCCCCTACTTCCGCGACACCGTGCGGGACCTCCTCGGCGACGGCATCTTCGGCGCCGACGACGAGGTGTGGAGGCGGCAGCGCAAGGCGGCCAGCCTTGAGTTCCACTCCGCCGAGTTCCGCGCGCTCACGGCCAGCTCGCTCGTCGAGCTCGTGCACCGCCGCCTGCTCCCCGTGCTGGCCGACGCCGAGGCCAGTGGCGGCGCCGTCGACCTCCAGGACGTGCTGCTCCGCCTCACGTTCGACAACGTGTGCATGATCGCCTTCGGCGTCGACCCCGGATGCCTCAGCCCGGGCCTCCCGGAGATCCCGTTCGCCCGGGCGTTCGAGGACGCCACCGAGGCCACCACCATCCGCTTCATCACGCCCACCGCGGTGTGGCGCGCGATGCGCGCGCTCGGCGTCGGCCAGGAGCGCGTGCTCCAGCGCTGCCTCTCCGGCGTGGACGAGTTCGCGTACGACGTGATCCGCAGGCGCAAGGAGGAGCTCGCCGCCGAGGACGCGGCCGGGCGCGGCAGGTCGGACCTGCTCACCGTGTTCACCAAGATGCGCGACGAGGACGGGCGACCTTACACGGACAAGTTCCTCCGCGACATCTGCGTCAACTTCATCCTGGCCGGCCGCGACACCTCGTCGGTGGCGCTCGCGTGGTTCTTCTGGCTGCTCGGCAGGAACCCCGGCGTGGAGGCCAAGATCGTGGAGGAGATCGAGGGGATCGTGGCGGCGCGGAAGGAGGCAGCAGGCAGGGGGTCGAGGAGGAGGAGCTCGTGTTCAGGCCCGAGGAGGTGAAGCGGATGGAGTACCTCCACGCCGCGCTCACCGAGGCGCTCCGCCTCTACCCGTCCGTCCCCGTCGACCACAAGGAGGTACGCAAGCACGGCGCCCATATTACTCAAAGTCATACCATGCATATGCATGCCCATACTACGTTGCTTATCATCTACTGTTTTTCGATCGGGATCGTTTTCATTAAGCAGAAATAGAGTTTGTTACACGAATAAATTCTTATGGACATGTTAGAAATCCGGAAGCTCCTCCAAATCCTATTATATATTTAGCAGCTCAGAGTCAAGCGGATTTGCGTGAAATTCCTGTGTTGCAAAAGAAACAAGCATAGTATGTTCTTTTCGAGAACTTACCTCAAACAACAAATAAAAATAAAAGAGCACGCGTTCTACATTTTGGATGCAGGAGCGCTTCGCTCATGTATTGTATCGACGTGTGGTCGTCGTTTGGTGAAACTAAACTCGTCCTTGTAGTGCCAAGTCCCAAGTGTGTGAGTAGAGTAGATGGCTCTGTATGCATGTGTCGTACGGGCTGTAAGTTGCAATCTGCATGAATTGCAAAAGTAGAAGCTGCTGACACTAATTCCCCTGGGCATTAGAAAACAAGAAATGAAATAAACCAGGTTCCCCTGCTAGGAAATTTGATCGGAATCCATGGTAGGATGAAAACTGTGACAAAATGCTGCAAAGAGATTTGCATCATATCCAACACTAACACAAATACACAATATATAATAAGAGTTGCTATATTTCAGGCGACTAAATTTTCAGTCAACAATCTTACAAAATCAACTAGTACAGTTAAAGGTACAACGGACAAAAAATATATATACTTTTACATAGCCAAACAATAACAAAATTACTTGTTATATCCGACACATAGGAGGAGAGTGCAATAAAACAATGTTTTTTTTTTTTGACGAAAACAATAAAACAATGTCATGAGGAAGAAATCTGATCAGGCTGATTTTCTGATATATTGAAGTTGGGTGATAGTAGTATACCAGAAATGAGTTGATAGAGACCTGTCACTGTTACACTTCTATAACCACTGCATGCACTAGATCCTCTACAGTTGGAAGCTGGCCATCTGCATCATGCACGGAACTAATGATAGGCTGATTCTGATTGGCTCCAACACATCTTTGAAGTTGATATGCCGTGAGAGAGGAGAAAAAAAAAGGGACGTGGGCAGGAGTTTAGGTTGCAAGTTGGTCATCTAGATGTTGCCTACATGTTCTTTGGGGTGTATTATCGGTGAAGACTTGAAGACGACCTGACAAAGACGCCTGTTGGGCCAATTTTCAGCTATTGTTTAGTAGCTGCACCTAATAACTACCCATTTCTTGAAATTTGGGGTTTGCCAACGCTATTGAAACTAGTGTCCGATTTAGCGATAAGATATTGGCCAAGAAAGTAACCTTGTCATATAAGTCTATGTCCCTTTTTCAGGCATGGGCTGCAAAACTACTGCCGTGAGACCATCTATACGTTTTAGCAGCAATCACTATTTCCGGTCACGATCTTGATCACCAATAGATACATAAATCAAGAAGCTTCATTATGTATTGTGCAAATAGGACTTCAATTTGAGACCATATTATCTCTATTGATAACAACAATATAATACACACGGCAGGTCGTGGAGGACGAGGTGTTCCCGGACGGGACGGTGCTGAAGAAGGGCACCAAGGTGATCTACGCCATGTACTCCATGGGGCGCATGGAGAGCATCTGGGGCGACGACTGCCGGGAGTACAAGCCGGAGCGGTGGCTCCGGGACGGCCGCTTCATGAGCGAGTCCGCCTACAAGTTCACCGCCTTCAACGGCGGGCCGCGCCTGTGCCTCGGCAAGGACTTCGCCTACTACCAGATGAAGTTCGCCGCCTCCTCCATCCTCCACCGCTACCGTGTCCACGTCGTCGACGGCCACCCCGTCGCGCCCAAGCTGGCGCTCACCATGTACATGAAGCACGGACTCAAGGTGACGCTGACCAAGAGAGACAAGACGACCAACAAGCTCTGAGCTGTGGACGGTGCCTCCGAGCCTGCTGCTGCTGCCAATAATGAGGCTCAGAGACTGAAGAAAGACATGAAAGAAGCAGGCCTCTTCGTTGTGCCACTTTGTGTGAGTGGAAGAAGTTGGTGCTGCTGTGGAACAAGATTTCTGTGTTTTCAATTTTGTCTCTTTCTTTGTAGTCTATATATATACTGTTATTATGTACTTCATTTGGTTTTGTTTACATGTAGTATAGAACTTCTGCATATGTATAAATTTATATGTGTGATGGCAAAACACTTGACCTTCAGGTGATGTAACCGGTATATTGTAGCAGTACTATTTGAGTACAACAGCAGCAAGATGCCATGGCATCTGTTTCATTGTCCGAATAGATTTGCCATAAATCAACTGCACTCAGTGCCATCTAGGATCTACTTGGACTTGGCAAAGTATTCCAGCTCCCAGCTGCATCCATGGAATTGCTATTGGATTGACTGCTTATCACAGGGCCGGATGATTGTTCAGCCAATCTAATAGGCTTTGAATTGCTTATTTGCCTGACTCCATCAGCAGAAAATAGCTAGGCCAGGTAGACGAACATCATTATGAGTTGTTGAGAAATGGGTGGCCAACCGCACACTCTGACACAAGCTCAAAACCTGGTTGTTCAACCTCAAGCTCTGCCACTCCACTCTTCGTAGAATTCAGCCACAAAGTCCTCCATGAACTTATGCCTTTTCTCAGCTCTCCTTCTCCCGGCCTACGCACACAGTGAACTAGGTATGAGTACATATCGAGCAGATAAGGGAATCCTAAAATGAGTGTATTTCTGGGTAAACCTATGATACACATAAAAATAGGCTGATACTATGATACAATCATAAAAAATTGAATAGGGAACAAATAACAGGCGACTGTTAATCATGACATGAATCCATGTTAATAGGAGTAGGACTAAGCAAATCTAATCCCCACAAATTACTTGCTTAATAAATGAAGCAAACTAATTTCCCCCAAACAGAAAAATCAAGCGAGCTAGACCAAAAATCACTCTACAACTCTTAATAGGTTCATTAGATGTAGGGACAATGCCTTCTTCCTGAATTTATACAAGATGGATGTGCAGCAGTCACAACATATATCTATGAAAAGGATGAATAATTACCTCTGTCTTCATCATGTCCTTGAGTTTAAAAAGCTTCTCATGAAAATGATTGATTGATGTCTGCTTCTCTTCCTTGGACATGTACTTTTCCTTTGACAAGTTGTCACGTGGCAGAATTCTAGGATCATGTAATGCGCTGTTCTTGCTCCCACCATATGTAAAACATCTTGCAATACCTACATGTATCACATGAAAAGGCTAAACACAGAGCTCTTATTTGAACTACAAAGGTACCCAAAAATATGTGCATCTTTGGTTTTCTTTCCCCATATAATGCAAAGAAAATTTATAAGCACTCATTGGATCAACTCAACAAGCAAACTAGTAGAGAGCAATAGCAGAGGTTTCATCTTATATTTTCCATGCTTTAGCTCATCTAGCCATCTTCAAGTTGAGTTGCATGCTATCAGGTTGCTAAGATTCGCCTGGCTGGTGGTACACTATTGCGATTAGCATATCACAGATATCAGATACGCAAAGAGCTACAGAACAGAAAAAATGCTGTCAGAAGACAACTGCTGAGACAGATGAAATATGTGTGACAACCCTAAGAACAGTTAATGGAGTCCATCTCTCAGTAGGAGTCAGGAAGCTATATTTATTGGTTTGCAATGCTTGTATTTTCCCACAACAGTCTATTTGGTAAAAACTAATAGTGAAGGAAACACTCTATGGATCTCTTCCATCAGAATTCAAAGAAAATAGACAAACACCAGAAGAAACGAACCTGGAAAATGTTGGGTATAACTAGAGTTTGCATAGTTGTATCACATCATAATTTTAAAAGAAATTCGGATCATACAGAATCTAAAACTCCAATTGCCCCAATTGTATTGCATCTTGTACAATTGCCCTCAATTGCATCCAGGTAGATTTATTCGCATCTTCATTTTTGAACCCTGCAATTTATTAAATTTAGAAAGACATTTTGCAAGCATAACTGGGATCAACAGTATACATTAAGATTTAATTTGAAACTTCATTTTTTGAACCCTGCAGTTTATTAAAGGGTTAGAAAGACATTTTGCAAGTTTGTATAACTGAAAGAATGATTCACTTTGCACTTTGCATGAACTAACAAAAATAACAATGATACATTAAATGTATTTATGGATGTTCCTTTTTCATGTGAGGTACTTTGGGTATTCAGATGATGTAACAGGAAACAGATATCTTAGCAAAGGGCATCATGAAATAAAATTTTCTGCAGCAATATAAGTGAAGGAACAGGTGGATGAAGATTAATAATCTGAGATCATATATAATAAAATGGACACATGCACGTCAAAGAAAATAAGCAACAGAAATGAACTGTTTGAACTAGACTAGTGGCCCCAATGGGATCTGTCATCGAACAAAAATGCAGTACATATGCATAAACACAAATAACTGAATAAGTCAATAGCTCACCCATCCCCTTGATAATTGCCACTATTTCATCCTTCTGGCCTTGATCCAATCCTACCTCTTGAAGAAACGTCTCAACGACGCTCATATCCTCCACATTATTCCTACACAATATCCACTTATTTAATCAGTTCATAAGAATCAAACTCGCTCCAGAACACAGTCAACAGTCTATCTATCACTAATGAACGGTCTCTACAGCACAGCACAAAGGGTTCCAATAACTCAAATTCAACTTCCTCCCACTCTTGGAAAATACAAGGAATGAACTTAACAAAACACTAGAAGCTCCCTTACTTGGTATACTTGTAATCTCCTGCATAAAAAAAATGAACAGTCATACTCAAATGGATTGAAGGGGGTAAAGCAAATAGAATCTAAAACAAAGGATAATTTGGGGGCGTAGCGTTGGGAGTTACCAACGTCGTGCAGGAGAGCGGCCAGTTCCACCTGGAGCAACCAAACGGCAAGTGGATCAGAAAACCGGGAAATTTTTCGTGCCGGGACTGCACGATAAGGAGAGACGAAGGAGAGGCGAGCCGCCAGTGGTTAGTTACGGTGAGGCGGCGGCTGGGGGCGGAGAGGCCCTCTTCGGCTGCGAGCGAGAGCGCGAGGTCCCGGACCCGGAGCGCGTGCGCGGCGTCGTGGGAGGCGTCGCGCCCGCCCATCTCCCTCTCCACCAGCTCCTCCGCTCGCCGTACCGCTGCGGGCTTCTCCGCCGCCATTTCGACCTCCGGAGTCCGGAGTTTTCACTCGTCTCGACCTTCAGAAGTTGGGGAACCAGAGTATCGCGCGACTGCACGAGGCAAAGCTAGTCAAGGAGGAAGTGAATTCTATGGGCTGCCAAAGAATTTCTTGGGCCTGCGCAACATCCGTCGTCATTTTCAAACCCTGCTACACTGCTAGTCAACCTTTTGCCACTGAAATGTTATTTTTGACTGAGACATCGTTCATCTTATTTTTTTTTGTGTAAATTTTAAAATAAATAAATCAATATATATCTAATGATAAATAAGTCATAACATAATAGATTATATTTATAAAACTTTTTTGAATAAGATGAATGATCATGATGCATAAAAAACTTAAAACGACATTCTTTTTTTGGGACGGAGCGGAGAACTCCACTCGGTTTAGGATGAGTGATTAAAGGGGGGGAAAAAAAACACCCACACGAACAGGCAACTTTGCACCTTGGACTGTCTACTCTATCCCCCAAATCGTCCACAGCGCATATGCTGAAGTCATCTGCTACCTGCCCGAACGACCGGCCATCCGCTATTTGTAGCGATGTAGCGGACGTCCTCCAAGATGCATGGGTCCCGCGCGTGGCCCGCCGAGAGGGGAGCAGGGGAAACGACGAGCAAAGTGCCGCCGTGTCGATGAGGATGGCCTTGTGTGTGATGTCGCCGCCCATGGCCCGCCGGTAGTCGTAGTACTATCGGGTCCCCATGAGAGCTCCCACCTCGCGCCCCCGCCCTCCGTGTCAACGACAACGAGGCGAACGCAGGGCTTCACCGTCGCGGACGGTAACGAGGAGGGGCTTCGGCAGCCGCGGGGCAAGGCTACCGGTGGCCTCCATGGTTGCGGGGCACCGCGAGTCGCGGAGCTACGCTTAGACCACGGGCGAAGCGCCGCCCGGCCGCCGCCAACCTCGGCCCGACGCTGACAAGTCTTGAGAAGCGTGCAATCTGTCGAGCGAAGCCGGCGGTTGAGGGCGACGACGTCGCCGGGCGAGCTCCACCGCACATGGGCCGCGGCTACGAGCTCGGCTATGGGCGGGGCGAGTCCTCCGTCGGGCAGATGGGGGCGGAGCGTTGGGAGAGAGAATGGGAGGGAGAGAGATATGAGTAAAGTGTGTATGACGTGCGGGTCCCACCGATGGTAGTTGGGATATAGGATGATATAGAGTATGGATGGATGTGGGAAAACTAGATATAGAGGAGAGGATCTTGATGACTAGAATGGAATATTCTTTTAGAGAATGAATTTAGACTATGACGAGTGAGGATAGCCTTACTCCCTCCACACTTTCCAGCCAAACTGTGCAATTAGTTTTTTGTTTACCTATATTTAATGTTCTATGTATTTGTCAAGAGATTCAATGTGACTAGTACCGTAGCAATTTTTGGTTTACTTTTCGTGAACTAAACATGACCCGAAAAAGCCACTAAAACTACTCCTTTCTCTTTAATGGAGAACCCTATCTTTTTTATTGCATTATCTCCTTTTTTTAGAAAAAGCCTACGTAACCCCCTCAACAATTGAGGGTAGACTACCGCACCCCAAATTATGAAACCGGATTTTCTACCCCTAAACTTTTCAAAAGGAGTCAAATAACCTCCTAGGCACTTTTGGACGGTGGTTTTGCTACAGTGACCCTGATTTTGTCTTATTTATATATGTTTACTAAATCTTTAAAAAAAATCATAGTAAATCATAAATTGGAAAATTCAATTTTGTTGGACTCCACATGAGTATACATACACGGTGAACAATTTTTTTTTTGGCGAGGATACACGGTGAACATATAATATGATATGCTTCAAGACAAAGTTTATTTCAATTAATTACTAAAAAGCATATATATAATTTTATAAAAATAAAAAATTGTATTAAAACATACTATATTATATGTCACCGTGTATATCTATTCAGGTGGAATCCAATAAAATTGGATTTTTCTACTTTATGATTTTTGTGTTATTTAATATGATTTTTCAAAAAATCAATGGAAAGAAATAAAAAGATAAAATCATTGTTAGCAAAACCACTATCTAAAACCACATGGGGTTATTTGACCTGTTTTTTTTAAAGTTCAGAGGGGTGAAAATTCCGATTTCATAGCTTGAGAGAGGAAGTAGTCAACGCTCAATACTTGAGGGGCTATGCAATTTTTTTTTTTCATGGCATGCGACTATGCGAGTGTCACCCAGTTTTATCAGATTCGTCCAGTTGCTCGTGTGCAGCTGTGACGGACGACTTTCGTAGGCACTGCCGTACTTTGACCGTATAATTCCATCCGCTCGTTGCTTCGGCGCCAATCACGCACACCGAGACAGATTCCCTCAGCTAATCCGATCGTTAACACCGCATAAGGGCGTTTGTAATAGTAATAGCTAGTGCTAACTATTACCATTGCGGACATGCGGCAAGGAATGACATGGCCATCAAAAAGTTTTGGCGTCACCAAAGGGGATCGTGCACAAGACAATCATCCTACTGAAGTCGCAGAGGTCACTCAGAGCAAGGCCAATGGAGGTTACAAGTGGTATTAGTTCTAGTACAAATAAAGTGATCCACATAGATGAGGAAAATATTCAGGCTACTATTTATACAATGCAAAAAAATATTGCTTGTGGCTTGCACATAAACTTTTTGTTTTCATCATGCCACACTTTTATTTCCTCTCCCTCTTCTTTTTTAGCATGGACCACCTTCTCTCTCCCTTAAAGACTTGTAGCATCTGCAAGCCACTATGACAAGAATAGAGCACCTACTTTTTTTATCCGAGCCTACATGACATTTAAGGCTACAAGCAAAAAGCATGCAATGGGGAAGCCCTCATAAAGAAGAAGATGGAGCCAGTAGCGGAGGAGATGCTACAGCTGCTGACGGCGAATGCAAGCTAAAAGACCCAACATCCCTGCACTGCTTAGCCACTCATGTGCTCATTTAACATTCTGTAATAGGCTAGCTGTTGGGGCTGAGGCTAAAAGTGTCGCCTTTTTTCATGTTTTTGCTATTATTTAGAAGTTTCGGTTAAGTCTAGAGGTATAAACCTGTAAGTAGAAGTAACTTGGACGACACTAGTGAGTGCTTTGAACTGCAAAACTGGTTTCATCCAGTGCACGGGTCTTGGGTGTTTGATACGCTTTCTAATAAAGCTGGGCAAATGCCTTTTTTCATGTTTTTGCTCTTGTTTAGAAGTTTCGGTTAAGTCTAGAGGTATAAACCTGTAAGTAGAAGTAACTTGGGCGGCACTAGTGAGTGCTTTGAACTGCAAAACTGGTTTCATCCAGTGCACGGGTCTTGGGTGTTTGATACGCTTTCTAATAAAGCTGGGCAAATGCCTTTGATCTAAAAATAGCTAGTGCTAGCTATATAGTCGGTTGACGTAGAGGTGAGAGACAATAACAAAAACTATTTTATATTATTGGACTCACATGCTCCTCTCACATGTTCTTGGGCTACGTGAAATAGTCTAGCTATTTGCATGTAGCCAGTGACTACTCTCTCGTACTTTTTCCTTGCCACGTTACATCTAGATAGCCAAATAACTAACCATTTCGGACGGCATAAACCATACGTATGATGGCAGGAGGCCATCATTAACTAAGGGCAGTCCCAACGGTGATAAATACGTCGTTTCCATCTTCATTTAAGAGGGTGAAAATTCAATACGGCAGCGTGATTGACGAAGAAAGAGAAGGAAATTCGATGAAACCGTTTCTTCACAGAGAAACGATGTGCGTGAAGAAACCATTGTTTTCCCGTTGGGAGGAAATGACTACTTTCGATGTGGTGCCGCTTGCAATCAGTCGCGCTCGCCGTCCGCCGTGCGTAGGACGCGGAAGCTCCTCGCACTTGCTCGTTCGCGCCACCGCGTGCAGGCCGCGGAAGGTCCTCGCGCGCCCGTCGGCCATAGAAGCTCTCCTCTACTCGCCTCTTCCCTTCGCGCTCTCTCGGCTTCTACTCGCCTCTCCCCTTCGCACTCTCCTGGCTGCTCCGCGACTCTCCGCAGATGCGCCGTGCAGCCGTGGATTGGAGCTCTACCGCCCTGCTCAGCCGCTAGCACTCGCGCGCTCCGCGCCTGCGCGGCGTGGCCTCCGTACGCCGCGAGCGCGCAGCGCGCCGTCCGGCCACTGTGTTGCCTGGCTGCCGTGTGTGTTCAAGGTTGGGAGAGAAGTTGAGGAGAGGGGCATGAGTTTACAATTATTACGGGAAGGAGAACATTGAAATATTTATGGTCTTGAACCCCGTCTTGGTGCTCGATGGGATTTACAAGAGCAGCAGAAGCGCAGAACCTGATACTTTCTACTTTTTTGTTTTTTTTTGGCATGCCCATGGATGGGATTTTGGTGCTCCTGGAGCCAGAGATTTTGCGTCCGCGCCGCCGGACCTCGCTCATGGCCACGGTGCTCGACCTCACATCTCCTTTCCCCTCGCCACCTGCTACAGTTGCCGCAGAGGATCCCGTGTTGATTTTTATTTGAGATGTAGAAAGAAAACTGCATTGTGGAGAGGTAGGGTCCCCCAAGCAATATACTAAGCTATGGACTACATGATAAGAGTCTCAGACCGCGAGTCTTTCTAAACATTTTTGCTAATGTCGTTGTCTTGGACTTCGCGCGTGGTGTATATCATTGGGACTGCCCTAATCATTCTTGTTCGAACGTACGACTGGGCTGACTTGCACGCGCGCAGTATTTTAGTAGTAAGGCCAACCACTGGTGCATGACTCCAACACGAGGACCTTGTAACCGGCGGGTGACGGAGTGGCCGGCGGGACCTCGGCTGGTGCACCTTGCTCTGCTTCGGCACCCATCGCCAGTGTGCCTAGGAAGCGTCGTCGGCGGAGGGGACGACGACAGTGTGGGAGAGGTCGTGGCGCCCGAGGAAGAAGCGCACCATGCCAGCGTCACGTTGGACGGGGACCTGGTCGAGACGGCGGCTGAATCGGAGGTGAAGAGGCGCAGTGGAGGCTCCGATGAGGAGTCCCGGAAAGCGGAAGGGGCTTCGCATTGCGGGACGCTGCTTCTGCATCTTGGTGTTGAGGCGCGCGCCTGAACGTGAGGTGAGAATTAAGGGGGTTTGTTTGGTGCGGCTCATCATGCCTCCGGCTCATGTCCAGTAGAACACTGTAAGTTGTTTTAGCTTTGAGATAAATAGCTCCTTACGAGCCGCCGAAGCTGCCAGATCGTAGCTTAGCTAGGGTCCACCACAGTGCCTCCACACTGCGAGAGCCGGAGTCAGGTGGAGCCCAGCCAAACGAGCCCTAAAACTCCGTAACACTACACTCGACCATGCGCCATACACTCGTGTTTTGTACACTCCCCTATTTAATTTCTTAGAAAATTACTGTCCAAAATCCAATTCGTACATATGCGAGTTGTCGTTTTGAAGGTTTCACTCAGAGAGGTCACTTTTCTAATTAACAAAAAACAATTGTTTCCCTACCCATCACACAGCACGGCGCCATGGACCAGAATATTGTTGCGATGTACTGTACTCTCAAGAAATTTTCACGAAATTGTTGTCACGCCACACGAAGCGAAGAAACCGAGATGTCTTTTCTGCCGTACTTGACCGTATAATTTGGCTCGTTGCTTCGGCGCAAATCACCCAGCTTCCGTCGGCTTATCCGATGGTTGTCAAACATAAACCATGTCTGGCTCGTTGATCTTCCGTCGGCTTATCCGATGGTTATAACACATATATAAACCATGTCTGATAACTAATCGATCATTCTTGTTCGGAGGTGATGAGGCCGCGCGCCACCGGCACCCACGAGGAGGAGTCCCGGAACCGGAAGCCCAAGGGGCTTCGCCTCCCGGGATGCTGCTTCATGGCCCCTGCGCGCGCGCCTGGACGCCAGGTGAGAAGTAAAAATTTCTAGCTGTGCAAAATCGTAGATGTTCGAGTTGTTTTTTGGAATTCACGAGAACTTTGTTTATCGTGAAATGGTAAAGGTAATGTTCTGCTTGTCTACCCATATATCGCAGCACAGCGCCAAGCAGCGGCACCCAGAGCGCACGGAGCGGCCGCCGGCACCGTCGGAAGCGTCGTCGCGGATACAATCCACCTGTAGCATGAGCAACAGCAACGGCAGCAGCCGCCGTTCCCGCGGAGCCGAGCAACCCCGGAGTGCTCCGGCCGAGACGACGCGAACGGCCACCACGCCGAGCAAAACCACCGGGGCCGGCGGCTGCGTGGTCGCGTTCGGCCCCGTGGTGGGGCTGTCCATGGTGATCGCCGTGTCCATGGCGGGGCTGCTCTGCGGGCGGTTCTGCGCCGTGGCCTGCGTGTGCGCCTGGCTAGCCACCCTGTCCAGGCTTCGGCGGAGCGAGGCGACGAAGACGACGACGACGGCCACCGAGGTGGTGGCGGTTGACGTGGCCTCGACAGATGATCACAAGGAACAGCCGGTCGTACTCCGGCGGCTGCTCGAGTGGGATCGGACGAAGGCCGTGGCGGCGGCATAAACTGTGCGCTTGTGTACTATCGTGAAATTTTCACGAAATTGTTGTCACGCCACGCGAAGCGAAGAAACCGAGATGTCTTCTCTGAACATAAACACGGGAGAACAAAAGTGAAGTGCATGGCTGTGGCTGACGGGGAAATCTGTGTTTAGTACCGACGATGGTAACCGGTAACACACTCTCGTTCCGTCCCAAAGTAAATCCAATTCTAACTATCTAGGCAAATGTTTATTTAGATATATAATCAGGATTGAATTTATTTAATAAGGCTGGCAAATCAAGTTTTTCAAGAAAAAGATATAGTATAGTTATTTTCTGGTAAAGCATGAATAATACGATGGTTTATTCTGAGATTGCTTTTTTTTTCTCCCTCAATACGGAACATATATGGATTATGCACGTTTGCATCGAGTGAAAAATACATCTTTAGAGTGTTCTATTTCTCATGACGTACGGTGCCACAAATATAATTTTATCTATATGTTACCAATTGAGCTCGTCACTCTGTCCCCGTCTCATCCAGCTAGGGTGGCTCTAACTAGTTAGAGAGATACAAACATTCGAAGAAGTTGAACTAGCCATGGTGCCATGAACTAGCCGTTAGTCCTCCAGCCATGTTACCAGATAGCCTAGGCCCTAGTGTGCTTCGGGACACGTGTGCCTCTGGCACGCCATCCTACCCAAATTATAGTTCACTTTGTATTTGATTTTGTTATGCACCTAGTTAAGATTAGTGGATCGGGTAAAGATTGTCGGGTGGTTACACTACTGCAATAATCTTTATCAAGGTGAGCAAAAATGATTAATCGAGTCGGTTTTTCGCAACCGTCTTAGATCAAAGGTCACGGTAAATGACTTATTCCTGAGGCGGTTTGTTACCGTCTCGATTAATAAAAAAAAAAAAAAAAAAACACACCCATACCAGCCCTACTGGGCCTGGATTTGTGTGGCAGCTGTGCAATAGCAAGAAGACTAGAAGAGTTGATAGTAGTCCCGTTGAAAGCCGGTCTGTTTAAGACTTTGCAAACCTAAAGGTCAAGAAACTAGAACTAAAAACTGCAAAAAGAGGTCGCAGTCCCGTAGGGCGACGAGCTAGATTTCAACGCACCAATCACGTAGGTGCCCCATGGCCATGCTCTTTGCCCGATGAGGCAAGGCGAGCACACACACGTGTGGGCTTTCTTTCTCCTCGTCACACAAAGACTTAAGCAAGGGGAGATGACTTCCTCGTTTAAGCATGGCTACCTCCACTTTCCCAAGTGTATTAGATGATCCCCAATTCTCTCTCTCTCTTTGTTCATGTGAATGGACATTTGAGATCTTCTTAGGAATTTCAGAAATTCTTGTTGGGCCAAGCCCATATATTCCAACATTCTTGGCGACCACAAATCTGCTTGACTGCTTATATTATCCACATGATTGTGACTTAAGAAATCCAGATGAGGCGATGAATCATGTGCATACTTCTTTCCTGAAGCAAGCACATGTACACATATTCTAGATGACCGTTACATTTCGATTGTTTTTCCACACAAGAAGGCGCCCTGTATGTCCACAGAAATTTTCATGGGTGTCATATTGTTTCCAGTGACTTGCATTGTTAGAGTTAGACCAAGCACAACGTGAACAGTAAAACCATGAGTCGATGATAAGCGGCTTTTAGTATCAAATCCGTCTCTCTCTCTCTCTCTCTATCTCTCTCTCTCTCTCTCTCTCTCTCTCTCTCTCTCTCTCTGTGTCTTAAAGAAAATAGCCAAACAGGCCCTTAGTTTAGACCCTGTTTGGTTAGAGAGATTTTTTTGGAGTTGGGATTTTTAAAAAAGTCCCTTTTAGTCCTATGAAACCAAAAAAGGAAGGGGAGGGGTGTTTTTTTTTTTTTTTTTTTTTGGGGGGGGGGGGGGGGGGGAGCTTTTACTAAAAGTCCCTAGAAGCTCCTCCTTGAGTCTTTTTCTAACGGTTCCTAGGACTAAAAAAGTCCTAAGACTACTTAACCAAACAAGACTTTATTCGGATAGAAAAAGAACAATACATGAGATCATCCAACAATGATATTCAACCACAGAATATAACATTGGTGTTTGTATTGCTTGGACAACAAGTCAAGAAGTTTTCTTTGATGCGAAGCGGGGTAGGAGTTTCGATTGAATCAGTCACAACAAAATGATGTGTTGAGTGCAAAACCCATGTTCCCTTCTTACATACTCCATCCATCCAATTGTTGTTTTCGCTTCACGAGAAACAACTTCGACTAAATGCATATAAAAAAAAGTATTACTACTTATGATACACAATTAATAGGGTTTACCGAAAGTGTCTTTGCTTTGCCGAGTGTCGTGCCTCCGACGCTCGGTAACGTAGGCCTTTATCAAGTGCCCGATGGATTGCTCTTGGCAAAAGCTTTAGGCACTCAACAAATTAAGCATGGGAATCCGGTAGTGAGTGTAAGTATTTACATAAGCGCTTATTAGTGACGCAAATGGAATGCATTGATTTTTATTGATTGGCCATCCATATATACCGGTGGGCCATAAAAACGCCAATATAATTCATAAAGAGTGAAATGCACAATGTAGTTACATGAACTTATCTTGCTGTGCCAAATAGGTCCATGGGCTTAAAAACCAGCCATCTAGCCCCTCGAACTTACGAACCCCGTTCACCACAGGTCCATGGAGGTTTTGCATGGCACCATGGTGGTTTTGCATGGCACTGTAGTGATGTTGACATCATCACTTCTTTTTAATTTGTGAAATTAATATCTTTTTATTCGAGCTCCAAATATAGCAAATAATATATCAATTTTGATTGTCTCGACGAGCTCTTTGCAATGGTGTACTCCGTTTTGTTATTTGAGATAGTTTTATTTCATGTAAAATTAAATATTTTTATAAAACGAGTAATATTTTATTCTCACTTGCAATCGATATATATGTGGTCGTGATTCAGTTCCGGATATATATTGCCTATTTTTATTGTCATGATTCAGAAAAAGAAAAGTGCAACTGAAATTGATTAAGATTTAAGACCCTAGCTTTACACCCGTCCAAAAATATATTATCCGATCGATGCATGCATGTGAACATGCAGTAGGCAGCGACCATCCGATACGTCGCCCGGACGATCGATCGCGCCACCCACCGCGCGCCTAGCTCTCCGCTTCGCTTCTGCCGGCCAATGCATGCATGCATCTTTTAGCTGCAGCTGCATGCGCGCGATCGATCGACGCGCAATATATACATATTTAGCGGGGTAGCATGTTTTGGCCTAAATATGTATATATTGCGCGGTGCCTAGCTTGTATATAAAACGAGTAGTAAATTTCGCGGTAATATATACCCTATGTGTATTTACGGCCAAAAACCGACAAATATGTACATATCAAGAACTAAATCATGACCACATATATATCGATTGCAAGTGAGAATAAAATATCACTCATTTTATAGAAATATTTAATTTTACACGAAATAAAAACTATCTCAAATAACAAAACGGAGTACACCATTGCAAAGAGCTCGTTGAGACGATTAAAATTGATATATTATTTGCTATATTTGGAGCTCGAATAAAAAGATATTAATTTCACAAATTAAAAAGAAGTGCGGGTGTCATCGCTGACGTCAAGTTCGAGGGGGCTAGATGGCTGGTTTCTAAGTCCATGGACCTATTTGGCACAGCAAGACAAGTCCATGCATTTCACTCATTCATAAAAGTATCGTCACTGCAAATGCTTTCTCTGTGTACAAAAATGTAGCTAAGCATTCGAGACGTTTTGTGATTTATTTGGTTACTCCACAACCACAAATCTGCCTATATCTTATTCACGTGACTTCTTTTCTGAAGCAAGCACATGTACGCATATTCTAGATGACCATTGCTTCCATCTGTTTCGTCAGCGCACAGTGTGCCGTGTACGTCCACAGAATTTTCATGCTGTCGCTGTTTCCAGTACGTGACTTGTTAGACCAAGCACAACAGTAAACACAACCATACCAGTGGGTGATCGACGCGAACATGGGGACGGCTTAGTACCAAATCTGCCTTCTCTCTTCCCAGGAATAGCCACTTGATTCATCAATCTTATCTTATATCTTATAATAGAAGAAGAGCTAGCAGTATATGAGATCATCCAAAAGTGGGGATAATCAACCACAGGATATATACTGAGTATATATAACACTGCCGTTTGCATAGCTTGGACAACAAGTCATGAAGTTTTCTTTGATGTGAAGATGGAGTAGAAGTTTCGAATGAATCAATCATAAGAAAATGATGAGTTGACCAAACCCCCTATTCCTCTCTCACATATTAGAAACATGGTAATAACCCAATAAAGTATGTACTCATATGTAGTAGGTAGTAACTATCTTTCTCTTAATATCCTGCAGTTGACAATAATATAAAATACTATGTTAATAGACAAAATATGTGGTGGAAACTTTGATATATGCTTGGACTCTTGTAATTTGGAACGGGGAGAGAGCAGTAAAAGTAGAACGGCTAGTACGTCCGATAGGGCCACATATCGCTAGTGAAAGAAAACATGCGTTTCTCGGAAGATATATACAAATTCCACCTCGTTCCTGAGTCGCCAATTCCAAACAATTGGTAACCCGGCCACGTTCGTTTTAAAACGTTTTCGTTGCAAGCTTGCGCGCAGCTAGCGTAGAACGAACACCGTACCTTTGCCTGGCTCTAGCCTCCTGATGACCTCCTCGCTGGCGCCAGTGTTTGCTCCCTTGCGCGGTCGCTACAAAGCGGTCTCGTCCACGCGCGTTTTCTATAATAAATTTCTAATAGGCGACCGTGACTTTTCTTAAAAAAATTCCTCCTCGCCTTAGCTTTCGCGATCGAGCTGCTCTACTTACCTCTACGTGCCAAGGCTGTTCGTTATCGTTCCATGAGTTGTTGCAATCATGATCCCCAAAGCAACACACCGCGTGCTCCTATAGAAAACTGAGCTCTGAAATAATCCTCCTCTTCTTCCAAATCCGACCGATCGATCAGCTCACACACATATGCCTATCGTAGCTGAAGTTGTTTATCGATCCGGTCAATTGAAGCCGCCAAGCTTACAAGAACACACAAGAAGAAGCTTCCAAATTAAACCTCTGCTGATTACTTGCGGCACTGACATGTCCCCAGTCTCCACGGCGCGCCGGCCGTCGTCCCCGCCGGCTGATCACACCGCGCCATGCTCTAGTTAGCTAGCGGCCGTGAGGACCATGCCTGGGCTTAACGAGGACGGCGCCACCGCCGACGATTCCGACAGGCATCAACGGTGCTCGTGCCTGCCGTTCTGCTTCTGGGGCGCGGCGGGTCGTCCCAATAAGTCCGGCGGCGAGCAGGCGGCGAAGAGGAGACGGCGTCGCAGGCTCATCAGGCTGTCGTGGCTGGCGTGGCCGTGGTTTCGGAAGAGCGGCGGCAAGGGTGGGGACGCCGGCGACGGCGGCAGCAGCAGCGAGACGGGATGAAGAAGCGGAGGCGGAGTGGGAGGCGGCTGCTGCTGCTACTCACGACGTCGCTGCAGCCTAAGAAGGCGCTCGCGTCCGTCGTCTCCGGGGACAGCAGCGCCCTACTGCCAGTGCCACTGCCGGCGGCCAAGGTACGTCGATCGCCTCCGTCTCCGATCGATCCATGGTGGAGTGTGTGTGTGTGTGTCGAGGTCGATTGATCGTGACCACGACTACTCTCGATCGCCACAGCTTGTTTCAACGATATCGACTTTGTGCTTATTAACCACTTTACTGTTAGTTAGTAGTTATTAGTCGTGCTTAACTTTGACGTCGACTCATGCATCCGTTGGCGGCCGCGTAACCTGCTGTGTCATAGTGGTGATCGAGTAGGTGGGTGGTTGAACCCTTGAACGGGATCGACCGGCGTCGAGGCATCGTGGTCGTGGGCATACATGCATGGGCGCCGGCCGGCGCGCGCGCGGGGGCCAACCACGGGAGGCTGCGTGATTGACCCACCAACGCCGTCGCCGCCGGCCGGCCTCTTTCTTTCTTTCTGCCGCCCGCGCGTCACTGTTGTCACTGTTTTCACGCGATACAAAACGCAGAATAATTTTTTCTTCTAGAATTGCAGCAGGTGGTGAGGAAACGGCAGTGGCAACAAAATGATACCGATGATACATCAATGATAGATCACTTCAGTATTTCTAGCTGTTCTCGCCATGATGCCAATAGCCGCCACGCGGCCAACTACCGGACCAAGCATTCTCTGTTGTAAAACAACTGGTAACTGGAGCATTTTGTTCTTGCCTGGGGCCTGGCTCCTTTTTATGTTGGGTTTGGTGAAGTCAACTAGTTTAATCTGTCTGCAGCAGTGCTTCACCTCTTCATGTTCGATAGCTATCTATAAGGTTGTCCATGTCACTAGTACTAGTAGTATATAGCATCTTAAATGTTGCTAAATGATAATATATTGTTGTAGACTGACTACTATAGCTATTATAGCTTTTACTCTCTTTGTCATGTAGTATTAAGCTAATAAAATTAATCTGTCCTTGATCCCTTGTATACCTAGTTAACGTGTCATTGTCCATATTAGTACTTTCTATATCAATTTGGAATTTAAGATTTTGCACACAAAAATACAGAATGTACCTGTAAATGGCCCTCGGCAAAGACACTGATTTGCCGAAAGTGTGGACACTCGTTAAAGAGACCACTTTGCTGAATGTCCACGGCTGGCACTCAGCAAATGCCTAACGACGTCAGTCAAGACTTATGTCTGGTCCACGTGCCGAGTGCCTGCTCTTTGCCGAGTGTCCTTAGCTTGACACTTAGCAAAGGCATCGATTTGTTGAGTGCTTTTGTTTTAGGGCTGGCACGACTCGGTATCGAGCAACTTTGTCGAGTGCCTGAATGTACTAAGGAAAGCTTTTTTCACCACTCGGCAAAGTGCTGGATTCCGGTAGTGAGTACAAGTGGGTGTGGCGTTTGTTGTATGAAGGGGTTCTAATTTGACACTTGCTCACGCCATTAGGCAGCACCAAGGCAACCACACAACAACTAGCGCTTTACATGTCGATCACACGATTCAGTGCGTGCATGCATGCCTATTCTCTAACGGTCCATGCCATCGCTTAAACACTCGTTGCCATGGCGCACTCCGCAGGTGAGCAGTTACGGCGACGCCAAGAAGCAAAGCAACCGCAGGCCACGACGGCCAACGGTAGACGACGACGCGGCAAGCGGCAGCCGACAACCGCAAGCCTCGGCAACTGCTGCGACTGAGAGCACTGGATCGGCCACGGTGCATGCTCGTTCTCGGCCGGAGACGACGACGAGCCAGGCGCCGAGCCATAGACCAACCGACGGGCCCGCTGGCGCCGGCGGCCGCACCTGGCGAGCGCCGTCGTCAAGGCGCCATCGCCACTCGCTTCGTCAGCCCGGCCACTGCTCCAGCGGCTGCGGCCTGTGGACGGCAGCGACGACGCTGGGCGTGATCGTGCTCGTCGGCCGCGTCGCCGCCGTGGTCTTCCTATGCTCGTGCCTGTACGGCGCGCGCTTCGTCCGTGCCTGGGCTGCCGGCGGCGCCGGTGCCAGCGCCAAGGCCCAGCTGGGAAGCTGGGCGGCGTCGGCGGCGTCAGTAGCAGTAGCCGGCGCTTCGGTGACCCGGTGGGGTGGACGCGGGCGACAGCAAGGTCGTGGCGAAGATGTGCGCCACGGAGGAGTGCAAGAAGAAGGTGGTCATGTCAGGGTTGCTCGACAGGGCCGGCAAGACACCATCGTCACGCTTTGGTAGGTGATAGATACGCTGTAAATTAATGATGCCATTTACTTAGGGCTTGAAAGGTTTTGGGGAGACAATCTGGTGTGCGCTGGTGATGTACTGATGATAAGCTGGTAGATTTCTTCTGCTTTTATGTTTTCCTATGGTGAAATTGGTAATTTGACGTGAAGAGCTGTGTACCATTGGATGATGATGTTGCTGAATCAGCCCAATGGCTTACTGGCACGGGATTGTGAGGACAACACGTGTGATTTCTGGGCATGGCCTAATTGGTTTTGGGGTGGAATTTTTCACCATACGTCATACGTGACACGTGGGTCCAAGTCGTAGCGATGCAAAATGTTTTTTTTTTATGGAAAGCGATGCAAAATGTTTTGCTTGGCCTATCAAATGAACCGCACTTCGTATAAACTTTGAGATGACAGAAAAGTTCTTACGTTGCTCCTGATATCCGTAGAGCTCTAGCTTGAACCCAAAAGTGTCCAGATATTACTGGTAAGGCAATGAAAGGATATGTACTATACCACTATACCAGCAAGTACTTTAACGCATCCTATAGTCACTTATCATATCGAGTCTCAGAAACATCTTCAACACAAATCACATTGGCAGCTGAGGGAGATAATGTCCTCCCACATTAATCAGTGTTGTCCATTAACTGGCATTACTATCCATGTTGCTTGGCTGTGTCTTGCATATGCAGACCTTGAGTTCTTCAAGTTTCTGAAGCATTACCAGAGACGCTGAATCCTGAGAACTCTTCTTGTCAGTCCGGCGCTCACCTTGAAGTGTAATGGCCGTCACATCAGGTATGTGCAAGGTGATAGTTGAAACGAAGCTATTGAAGTTTGTGGTTGTAACCCCATCCAGAACAATAGGAGTCCTGTTGCAGCAAAAATAAAATACAACAAACACAGTAAAAATAAACTAAATGTTGCTTAAATCATCTATGAGAAAATATTCATCCAGAAAAAATTGTTGCTCAGATAGTCAGATATATAATTATGCGGATGATTGTTTAGGCTTCATGAATAAAAAACTAACATCATATATATCATATCTATGAACACTAAACCAGTTAAACCAGTTATTTTTTTTTAAGTTAGTCTTGTTTGAACCACGATTCTTAAAGGTAAAAGACAAAGAAAGACAAAAAGTTCCTGAAGACCGAATGAATAAGATCACCAAAGCTCTTGTGAATGAAGTTTCACATTCTTTAACAAGAAAGTTATCTTTGGGGATTATTTGACATACCTGAACCTTTGTTCGACAAATTCAAATTTTGGAATTGGCCACTGCAAACTCTTGCATAGCCTAAATAGTGCAGTCCGAGGTCCACCTTTATCCATTTTGAGAGGAAGAACAACTGAAAGCATATGAAAGCCCATGGCAACTGAGTACTGCAAGTATTTTGTGGCTGCTACAACTAGGTACAGAACAAATCTAACTAATATTTCCTATTTGATAACCTAGCCAGTGAGTACCACATTTCTCTATAAACTTGGTCAAAGCTAGAGAAGTTTAACTTAGGATAAATATAAAGTGAACTTATAATTTGGAACAGAGGGAGTAACAACCAAAACAGGGCGTTACCTGCTGCTCTCACTGAGGAAAGACCTTCTAGGCTAAGACTGACATTTACGTCAGGACAATCATGTCGTGATTCCAACTACAGAGATGTGATAACATTCATTACTCAGAAAAACAGAATTAAGTTCATCACTTTGATGTGCCATTTTGTGGAAAAACTCTTTAGAAGCTTACACTTGTCAATTCTGATTGCAGTTCTGAAGAGACAATATCCAATTGCTTAGCCTTAGAGAAACATTGTTTAAGAGAAAGACCCCGTTTCTGCATTCAGCAAAAAAATTAAAACTAGTTCTAGAATAGTCAACAAAACATACTCCATCCTTCAGAAAATACATGATGCTCGAGGGGCAGATTTTGCCTACAGTTCAAGCCACTGGTTGGAACTGTCATGGATTTCTGACAGGAAGGAGTAGCATCTACTGCCAAAGCAGTTATTGCAATAATAAAGAATAGAAAGTTACATCCAAGGTGTGGGCTACTCCATTAGCATCACAATGGACATGCCCAACCCCTTGAACTACACAATTTCTTGATATTTTTGTTTCTGTTTGAAAAGACCTACCTTCAGGTCGACCAAAATTCGGGCTGCTGCCTTTGCGTTTGCACTTTTCCTATTTCTGTCATGTCCTTGTGCTATCAGCAGTTCATCTTGCAACTGCACCGTCATATCTATAATTAATTCTTCTCCTTTACTAGTACATTTTGACTTTATGAAGCAACCAAGGTGACTACATAACTCCAGCAACTCCCGATAAGGTGGCAATGCAAGCTTATCAGGGGTAATCATTGGAGAAAGTAACGGTTCAACAATCTTCCAAACCAGATCAACATTAAAATTTACATCTATAAATATTGCACCAGTAATACTTTCCATGATGTCTCCAAGAACCTGTACAAGGAAATGAAATTAGCTTTCTAATTTGTGTCCATACTGTTGGCCTTGGAAAGTTCTACATGGCTGAGTAAAAAAGAGATAAAGATTGCACAGACAATGAAAGAACAATTTTTAATTGGGAATATGAAGGAGAGCTCCAAGTTATTCACTCAAAGATATAAAGAGACAATAAAGAAAAATAAGTTGATAAGCCACAAACAGAAGTAGAACTAGGCTTTCTAACCTTAGGTGCTTTGCATGCATCTTGTTGATAGAATTCATTCTCTGTACCATGGTATTCCAAATTGGACCTGACATATTCTGTTACTTGCTCCAAAAGTATTCCAGATCCATGTTGTATATGAGTATGAATATTGTTTCTTACAACTGCTTGTGCAAAATTCTCATTACTAACCAAAGCGGAACGCAAGTCTGTTAATTCTCCAGGATCAACATCAGTGTGGGTAGCATAGAGATGTTGTGTGATTAATAGATCCAGCACAGAATCACCAAGAAATTCCAACCGCTGTTACAAATCAGAAATTAATACATGTATATCAGCGTGACTTAAATGCAATAATCTAATGTACTAAAAACTCTTTTTCACTGACCTGGTAACAATAATCAACTCCTAATTCCTGTAGAGATGGATGTGATATGGCTTCAAGCAGAAGGCCTTTGACCGAGAAGTTGTACTTCAGTTTTGCTTCCAGTTCTTCAATATCTTTTAATTTTGATAAATAGCACATTCGAGATGCATTAGAATTATATTTTGCTTTCTGCACTAGTTCCATATCACACTTGACATCAATACCAAACCACCGCATAACCCAAATTGCGGCAGCGATGCCACCACTAACATAGCATGCTCCAACTAGTGCTTCAACACAATCAGATACTGTTTTTGAGCACATCCATCTGTGGCCTCTGTCACATGGTTTTCCCACAACAAAAAGATGGATCGTCACTGATATATCCTCCACTAAAAGGAACACATGCAGTTTCGATTCCACAGTTGCAAGGAAAAGGGCGCAACGATATCTGTCCAGGAGCAACCCAACGACGAGGGTCGAATGCAGTATCACGTATATAAACCCTGAAAGCATTAATAGATATACATTAAATAAAAACAAACCTAATAAAACGGAAAGACTTCACAGAAAAGATGACACCAGTGATTAGGCCTATGATACGAAAACTGGATGGGTAGCACAGAACAGGAAAAAAGTGTAACTGGACTCGTCTATTTATTCTAGCATGAACAGCATGCATCTTATTCCTTCTGGACTAAACCTTCTGGAAAATGTCAACTTTTGTTAAATGATGACAAAGAATTATTGGTGTCACTCTCACACAAAACTGGTTGAATTATAATGTAAAGAATATTGACAGATCCAATTATGAACCTCAACAAAATGACATCACACAAATAGACTTAGGCTTGAAAACATCAACCTGCAGGGATCTACATATTCCATGTTTATGCAGTGTTGCATTGCATACCGCCTTGGATCTCATATCAGAGAGATGGCCTTCATGTTTCAGTGGATATCTTAGGAACAGATCACATCCTATTATATATTTCAGTACTGAGTCTCCTAATAACTCCAACCGCTCTAGAGAAAAGGTCTCGCAGCACCTTAAAGTTGTTATAGCTTCCAAAATCTAGCATGAAGAGAAGTCAGATTTCTGATATATGCATTACTGTCCTTAACAAATAAAACAATATGTAATATCATGAGAGAGAACAAACCAAAGAACTTGGTATGCGTTGAGTGTAACTAATGTCGCTGCGAAGCTGGCTGGCTAACATTAAAGACTGAACCCGATGCATTACAGAAGGAAGCAAGTAAAATGATTTGAGAATATCAGTTGTGACATCAATGTGGATGAGTAGTTCAGGTGGGACTCGGGCATGAATTTGCTCTTTTTCTACGAGAAGAGGATTGCCAGTTGAACCATCTGCCATAAATTGGATGGAATGTCATGTAAAAGCAGAGCCAAAGTAACACAAGTTTTTTTTTACTGCAAAAGACTGTAGGGGAGGTCCCCACAGTTAAACATTTTCATTAAAATAGAGGAAGAGCGAATTACTATCTCAAATTATACAACAGAGAAGAGAGAATGCTACTACATTGAGGTTACAGTACCTTGGTATTTCATTTTTGAAAAAAAAGTAAATTGTGTGCATTGTGACTTTGCTTTAACAGCAATAAAGGTTGCCCTGGATGTTGAATAACAATACCATACCTACATATAGGAGAGAACAGAGAAATTAGTGAGCAAGCATAACAGAGTGGATCAATTCTTGAATTGAGAAAAATAAAAATGAGCACCTACTTTTGATGGTAGTAGTCCACGAATGAAGCAAATGGTGAAGCTTTCCCATTATACATCTCATCGAATGAGTCTTCTGCAGTTGTATCTAAAATCAAGTCAAGGACAGAATAGATCCTCCCAGTATGAAGAGACAGCACAACTGAATCTTTGACTGTGGACGAATGAAGAGATTTATTGGCCAGATGAATGGTGTCTTCCCCCTTGCTGGTTATTTTATGTGAACATAAGTTTTCATAGTTGAGACTTCCATCTTCTAGATACAGATTTCTCAACTGCTCCACTGCACCATAGCAAGACTCAACGGCTTCCCAGTATATGTTTAGATCATGCTGTATATATGAAGAGTTCCTCAAAGGCAAAAGTAAGTACATGTTGTCTGAACCCCATTGTATTTCATGACCTTTTCTGAAAATAAATTCCCTTTGCAGTCCACTCATTCGGGAACCATGAAACAATCTACCAAATATACCATTGAAGAAGAATTCTTGGAATAATTTTCCTTTACGCAGCTGAAGAAAACTAGGAAAAGTAAGCCATTGGTAAACTTAAAAGAATTCGAGCAACAGGGTTTCTTGAACAACCTGCTCTTTGTTCAGTTGAATTTTCCCACAAGGAGTGATGGTGGTGTACACCATTTTATTAGGTATAAGGAAGAGATCTATTTCTGAATGTGCCACATCATCATCAAGTACTGATTCCATTAAGAGAACAAACCCAGCATAAGTTTCACCTTCTTGATCACAACGAAAATCAAATGCATAAGTATTCAGAATGACAGTTTCACTTTCATGGATCCAGTTTCCAGATAGACCATGAACAGTTATCGTTCCGTGAAGCTCCTTTTCGTTTAGTTGTTCCTGCCACAATGGTGAAAGGGCAATGAAAAACATATAAAATCTTCTTCAGAAGGAGAAGCACTCATAGCTGTTGCTAATACTTCATGGGGATGCTACTGTCAACTTCCATTTGTAAACTAAGTATTCAGAATAATAAATGAGACATTTTCTTAATAAACAAGTCCAAAAAGAGAACAACTTATATGAAGAGAGTTGGTTTCTGTACAAGTAAATATGATGCAGCATGCAAGGCAACAAACAGATTCAACCACCACTAGTTCATCAAGTTCTATCCTGGTATGTGGGAGTTTCATGATCTTTTGAGTCACAACCACTATAAACAGACTCACTCACTGTACAGTATTTTATTGTTGAAACAGAGCTAAATATATGAAGAGGTGTTCCTTTCAATGACACATTGATGTACACACAAAGCAACACTTGCAAGACATTACAACCATACCTGGTCCAGAAACACATTTTTTATCTGTTGTGTCTGTATCGATATCCATAGGCTCTTCAGTCAAGGGTACTAGATGATCATCGAGTTCTCCCAGCTCGTGCAGTTTCTTGCATGCTTCCAGGCATACAAGCTGCTTGGCTAAATTACATGTACTGCTTGGAGGACCAACTATACTTCGGAATGCAACATTGGGAGGCATTGCCAAGGTACATTGATATGACCCATCTTTAAGACCCACCTCAAAGCAAGGCTTTGGCAAGTAATACCTGGAGAGGAGTGCAATCGTGAACCACCATGTTTTTTATACAACAAAAATACAGTAAGATAATGGGGTAGAGGTGTAGTTATTCCATTATGTGTGGCATTTAAGTTTGATCAACTTTTCAGCCCAGATGCAAATACTAAACATAACAGGAAGTCAGGAACAAATCCAATTGAAAGTTTAAGCATAACAATCAATGTTGAAACACAGATCAACGAGCACATAAGCTGATGAGCAGATTTAAAACACAAGCATACCTATCTTTAGGAAGCTTCTCACAATATTTATAAATTAGGTTGACACAGCATTCTGCGGTGATAGTTGCTCCTGTTGATTCAACACGGTACATGTACTTCTCCTGGAGAGGTAAATCAAGTGATGGAGTATTTGGTTGTTTATGCAGTGCGAAGGTTTTAACATAGTATTCAGTTCGTATTATACGAAATATGTGTTCCTGCTGCATCAAGTTACCCCTGAAAGTTCCAGACATAGCATATAAGAAAAGGTCAGGAGAAAATATCGGTGACCATATAAACTTTTTATAGCTAAACAGTTTATATCAAAATAAAACTGATTAAATGTGGCAATCTTTGTACCTTTCAATCATAAGAACATAACTTGAACTGCTTCTTCTAGCACGGCCACGAGACTGGACATAGCTACAAACAGTTCTCGGTAAGTCAAAGCGTATCACACAGGAACAGTTCGGTACATCAATACCCTCTTCAGTGACATCTGTTGTAAAAAGCAAATTCACCTATAAATTGAAATAAAGGTCAGTATGTCATTTGAATATTCCAATCAAATTTCACAAGTAAAACATAATACCTTCCCAGCTCGAAACAAATCCAAAGTAAATCTCTGTACTGCTGGGCTCAAAGCATCTTTTGATGTACTCCCTCCAGTCAAGTATGAAATTGAAAAACGAGAGCAGTTCACATTTCCTCTCATAAACCTTTCAACAGCTTTGGCTGTCATAATTCTTTCTACAAAAATCATGCAAAGCACTTCCTCTGACGAGCTGTGGATAAAACACACGTAAATGTATGTTTGTACGAACAAGAGTCTAAACAAAAGAATAAATAAACATCTTAAGTGGACTAAGGTATTACCCAAATGAGTTGAAAATGTTGATCAGTGTCTCCACTTTAGAAGAAATGTATCCCCTCTTAGTTAGTTCTGCAGACCCAGATTCTGATTTCATCAGCTCCCCATAACCTATTATAATGCCATAAGAATTAGAAAGCAAATATTGATGCATAGAAGCTGTAGTTTCAAAGCTGGTGACAGTATAGTACATCATACCCTGTGGCAAAAATTCTTCAATAAAAACGAAAGCTTCTTTGAAATAGGCCACATGTAAGTCCAGGCTCGCTTTAGAAAATAGGCAATCTTCAGAATCACTTACGGTATTAATGCTTTCATTGTATATCTTCACCACCTGTAAGAGAAATGTAATAAAGAGTTAGCATATAAGCATTCAAATTGTATAAGGAGTTACTCTGGTCAATAAGATTGCTATATAAATACATGTGTGATTTCCTAGGAATGAAAAACATAGTCCTTCAAAACTGAAAAAACAATCTAAAGAAACAAAATGCAGGTGAATGCTCGAAACATAGAATCAGGACCACATATTTTTCTAATACAAATGGGATGGTGTGGCAATATGGTTTGCAGTGCAAGTGCTACACTAATAAGACTGGCAGGGAAAGAAATGGAAAAATTTCAGGAGGGCAAATGTATTCGCTGAGTGGAGCCATTTTTTCTTTTGTGAAATAAGAGAAAGGGTAACTTAATGGTGTGTCCTATAACAAAGGTGACTTATTAAATAACGCTTGTCAATTTCTTAATCCAACATATTCCCTGGCTGGGCAAGAGTCGACGGCATTAGTTAACAAATGTGTAGGGATGTAGGAGTCACTAAGGACACATGAACAAACTTATGCAGCTAATAATCAATATCAATAAATAGAATGTAACACAATCCCAAATGGACATTATAACCCTTCAGAGAAAAAAATAAATACTTGGTGCTGAAATAAAATAATACCTCCAAGGTAACAATTGGACCAAGAGTATTCAGTCCATACAATATCTTCTCATGGTACCTGAACAAGCTCTTTCTCGACATCTCTAATATACTATCAGTGTCTTCAAATTTATTAGGAGATGATTCTTGTAGACTAACCAACAAGCCATCAAACTGCCCAACAGTACAATGTTTAGATATATAAACATAGGTGTAAGTACAAGCAGAAAAAAACACATTTTTCTAGTGAATCGGAAGAAATGTAGTTGGTTGGTTAAATCACCTGCTCGAACAGCATCTGTAACTTTGATTCCAGATCATCCAAATCAAACAAGTATGGATCATAGTATTTGTTCACAATTTTTGCACCAGTTGAAAAGCTCTCAAGTTCATTCCTATCTTCAACAATATATACCTGGGGATAATGTGTAATTTAAATCAGTTTGCTGCTGGAAACTAGAGTTTCCTAAAAGGACACAGTAAAAAAATTAAGGAAATTTTGGCTGCAAGAGAGAGAGAACTTTGGCATCCAATACTAGCTCAAGTTGAGCAATCTGTGCCACACAATCTTCTATAGTATAAGCTCCTGTAAAAATATAAGGTTTTAGAGATAGAAGGTGGTAGTAAATATTAAATGCAAAATAGAATTGTATGGAATGTTTAATGGTAGGAATGTGAATCCAAGGTGACAATATATTCTAATAGGGTTCCCGTGCTCCACCCTGCATGACCCTACCCAAATAATAGCTAAGGATCCAAAAACGTGAACCTACCATAACTAGTAAGAAAAATGCCTAATGAAACGTGCTTCCAGTAGGATCAATAGCAGGACTTAAAACAATTAATAACGAAATGCAATGTGCACCCAAGAATCAAGTTAGATGCACAAATCACATAAAAAAAAAAAAGCAGCAATCAATCATATAAGCTAGATAGGCTACAAATTTATACTGCTGAGAAGTAGAGCAGCATTAGTACAAAGAGAGCACCACACTCCCAAAACCATTGTCTTGTGATGCACAAAACAACATTTCTCGATATCAAAAAAAGTGTTATACACCAAAATGGAGTATCAATGTACCTTAAAATTTATCAAAGAGTTTTTCATTGAGTATGACAAAAAAAAAATGGAAGACAATTACAGTCATACTAAATTATAATTAAAATAATAATAAAGAATAATTGCTGAAATGATTGACAAAAGAGAAATTACACATGACTGTCATATACAGAAACTCCTACCCTTTTTAAAAACTGGAGATGCCGTCATTCCAAATATAGCTGGACTCCACTCAGAATCGATGTAAAACTCCTTTAAACACAAGCCAGGTTAGAGACATTAGAACTTTTGCACTACACTTATACAGAAAATGTGATCCTAAGGACTAAGCAATCCATGTACTATACAAAAAAATTGCAAGAGAGTATGGAACAAAGCCTATCTAAAAATACAAGTCGAACTTAAGAAACGATCTCCATGTCTTGTTACCTTCATTATTCGTGAGTATGGATGGTTTCCACAAGCACGATGGCATTCATCAAATATTAGCAAGCTCATCACATGCATTGTTAGAAAAGCATGCCTGAGAGCGTCCAGTAATATCTGTGGTGTCATAACAACAATCTGAAAGAGAAAAAACGGAAAGAGTCATTACTCAAGTAAATACATACTTCGAATCAGAGATCTTGCGAATGTAGACAGGTATCCATGTAGCAACGGAAACAGGGAGAATATTTCATATGTATATGTATTTTCAGCCAGGATTGAAAAATAATTTTAGTCAAGAACTCCTGCATTCAAAATAACCTCAATCTACATTCGACTCAAGACGACCACCACTGACAAAAAGCAGTGCTGTCAACACTACAGGATGCTTGCTGTTTCAGGCCATTAGTCAAGCAGTTGGTAGGCAAGATAGTCCATAAATCTCACAGTGCATCACAGATTCACAATTGCTCAATTTACTGTGTCAAGCACAGGGCAGGCTTCGGTGAACCCTGGCGCTTACCTCCTTAGTCCCAATTGTTTCCTTCCAGCGCTTGGCGTTCCAGTCGCCAACCCCCGATGCCCCATGGCACTCCACCGCGTCGAGGTCTGTGTACTCCCGAATCACCTCGAATTGCTAAAGCACAAACACGGAAATCAAAAACACAGCCTCCATTCCCTCCACCCACCACATTCCCGCGTGGAGAAGACAAAAACGGGCCACCAGACGCGGACCTGGTGGACGAGGTGCACGGTGGGCGCGAGGAACACCACGATCCGGCGCGGCGCCCCTCCGCCCCAGCGCGCGCGCGGGAGGACGTGCTCCCGCGCGAGCATGATGGCGACCATGGTTTTCCCGGTGCCGGTGTCTAGCACCGCGATGGTGTTCCCGCGCAGCGCCGCGGCGAACACCTCCACCTGGTACCTGCACGCGAGCGGAACCCACATCATCAGCTCAGGCGGTCAGGCCGCGCGCGCAGCGCGAGATCAGAGTCGATCAGTGTACCCCCGCGGCTGAAGCTGCTTGTGCGGGCGGCGAGGAGGCGGGAGCTGCGCCGGAGGAGGTGGGGGCGGCGGTTCGGTGTCCTCGGACGCGGCAGCGGCCTCCATTGGTTCGGTGCGGGTGGAGTGGCTGTGGTGGTGGTGGTGGGGAGCGCATGGCGCCGTGGGGGTGTATAAATCGGCACTGCCAGGAGGCGAGAGAGAGAAGCTGAGCTAGGGGAGAAGGCGAATTGCGTGAGGCGGCCGCGGTGGGTGTGGGTGGCTTGTGTTCGTTCGTTGGCGCGGCGGCGGGGTGTTTTGCGCTCTGTTCTGTGGGAGGTGGCGGCCGTTACCGTTGCGGATGGTACGGGCGGGTTCTCTCTCATGGGCGGCTGGTACGTGGGCCCATGGTGTCAGATGGCACGTGCCTGCGAAATGAACGCGAATGTCATTGTTGCCAAATGGTTTCGACTCAGCCTAATCATATACCGTCGTGATCGATCTCTCCGTTCTTGTGTTTTAGTTCTCCCCGAGAGAATTGATGCCTTTTTTTTTAAGTAGCGGGCTGCTCTGCATCCATTTATTTATTTATTGGTTATTTCCATTTTCAATATAAATATAAATGCATGTTAGGGAGAATAAGCTGAAACAATAGTGTTCTGTGATAGAGAATAAGCTGAAACAAACTAAATCTAGTTCAAGCTAAAACATGTTCTATTGTGAGGGAATAGAATTGAGAACTGAAAATCTGACTTTGCCTGCTTGCCTACCAAAAATTACCACCAGCTTCAAGATTTGTATGGCATGCAATTTGTCTCCAGAATAATACTACTAATATCAAGGAACAGACATACATGTCTCCGTGTCTTCTTTAGTCCATTGTGAAGTCACATAGCAGTTACAGACATACATGTCTCGGTGTCTCCGTATCCATGATTGGCAATATATACAACACGACTAGGCAATTTACTTCTGGGTGGTACCGGCTGCTGAAATAGAACTGTGTAACTCGACAACTTTCTATGCCTACACCTTCACTATGCACCATTGTACGTTCACAAGTCCTTGCACATAGAAACCTATATCCCTATAAAAAAAAATGTCAATCCTAGAGCATCTTTACTTTGACTTCTTTCGAAATCGTTGGCGCTTCTTGCCTCCAGAGTTGTTACTTCCATCCCAAGCACTTCCCCAGAAAAACAATGACATCCAGAACAGAACGGCAAAGAAGATCCGTGCTCTATCCTGCAAACTTGACAGCTTCTCTTGCCAACCTGTCAAAAGAAAAACAAAATTAATTACAGAGTAGTGTGCATGCACTTATATTAATTAAGCAAGAATCTTGAGTGTCACAAATGGACCTAGTGATAGGAAACCATATGATAAAACTTACAAGAAGCTGATCGTTGACACTACAGAAATACTTCGTTCATGAAACTGAACAAACTGTCTAGATTGACTGTTCCTCAATAGATCTAAGATCCTAAAAGATAATTTGCTCACAAACATCACAAACTAACTATACCTATTTCTACCTAGATTTCTGTTTCAATCACAAGTTTTGGAAACAGTATGTAAAACTAGGAAGTCATGACTGAGGTCGCCGCTCATGAACTAGGTTTACAAATACCTCAGGCAAGTCAGTATTTTGGGAACCAACTGTTTCTTGATGCTGAACATGTTTCATGGTGGATGTAATGAAATAATTTGATGTTTCAGATGTTGATGCATTTTTCTATAAACTTGGTCAAATTTAGATAAGTTTGAGTTAGAACAAGCTAAAATGACCTAAATTTGGAGCAGAGGGAGTACGATGATGGCAGACAAACACTATCCTTCCAAGCGCACAGTCAATAGTTTCATTTGAATAGTTGAATATGGTAGACTGGTAGCAGTGGTTTACACTCCTAGCCAAGTATAGCAATCCTTTCTCCATTCTCCTATCATGCTGGGTAACTGCTATGTGCTATCTATACACCATCTATCATTGCCAGTAAAAGTCAATTGGTGGTTATATTTGCAACTAGCAGCTTCCTGTTTGGCGCTGCAAGATCTACATATGTATCTGCTTAAGCCTATAGGATATAGACCCATTGTTTATATTGAAAAAAACACACAATGCATGTACAACCTATACTTTGTTATTATATGACTAAGCATTCTTTGTTTACCTGAGCAAACTGAAAGTAAGCTGGAACACGGAATGTTTAACCTGACCATGTATCTTCAGTTGTACTATTGACACTGTCAGTATCTTCAGTTGTAATATTGACATTGTCAGTATCTTCAGTTGTACTATCGACATTGCCAGGACAAGGTATATTCTATTGCCGACTATCTGGTTTACCTTACCATCTAATGTTAGTGTACAACAGGGGCCTATTGGGCCAGGGCTGGCAATATATCCCATTAGGGTTAATTAGAGATAAGAGTTGCTTACTTAGGGGTCAAGTAAGCCATGCTTGTGATAACTTTCAGTTGTTCCGCTTCACTTTGTGAAAGAATTAACCATATCTATCCAGATTTATCTGACAGCTACTATGAGATTTCACATCCAACAAATTAATGTCATCACCAAATACTTTCAAGTCACATAATTAAGAAACATAATCCAGTTTATAGCTATTCTAGGTTTCTAAACGGCTTATATTCTAAGCATCGATAAGAACTTGGTCTTGGTGTATACAGGCTGTACTTGCTCCGCCTCTCCATACTTCAATTTACTCATTGGCATGGCTATATGAATCAAGGAATGCAAGTGGGTTGACCCGCAAACCTGCATATAGTCTTAATTTTGTGGTTTGCCGCAAGCAACAAACAAAATTGACCCTATATGCGGGTTCGCAGGTTAATCTACTTGCATCCCTACTCATTTATCATACATGACCACATGAGCTCTTCACAGGATGCAGTTCAGTATATCATAGTCTTCCAACAATCACACAAGCATCAGGAAAGCATCTGGCACCAAGCATCAGCAAGATAACAACCATCATACAATCATGAGAAGATCAACTGCAGCCACACTACCATCCAAACAAGATCACACATGCACAGATGAACACCAGGTATATGATTAGCAATTTTGTATCTAATAAAATAATTTTCGTGTCAGTTGTATCCAGATTGAACCTATCAAAAAATGTAGGGAGCAAGTGGCATTAAATATTCAGATGGTTGAACTCTGCATCTGGAACATCCAGAGCCAAGAAATTGCTTAAAACTAAATTTGAGGCCAAAATTCCTCATTTGATGTGCTTCCAATTATGACAACTTACAATGTTATCTTAACTTGATCTACAGATTGAACGATATATAGAACACATCACATCTTATAAGGACCAAAAAGATAAGAAGTACTCTGTATCGACAGATGGTACCTGTGAGTACAATTGAAGGACTAAGATATGCTGGGCAAGAGATATTATACATATGGCTACATCTAAGCTTCTTTTTGAAATGAAATTCTAATAATGATTATCTGGTAACTCTAGAAATAAATAGAGATCCCAGATTTCCAAAGGTAGTACAAATCTTCTGGGGGAGTTGCTCACTCCAGATAATGCGTAATCGTTTAGAGAAACCACAATTCTTATGCAAAATTTCGAAATGGAAGTGCACACTTCAGTTATGAATAAATCTATCTTGGGACTGTGTGTGAGAGAACCGGGGCAAACCAACCTTGCGGAGACGGAGGAGGGGGCTCCGAGGAGGGGGCGGCGGGGCCCGGCGGCGGCTCGACAGCGTACGCCGGGCGAGGGACGACAGCCTGGGCCCAGAGCGATCGGGGAAGGCACGGCTGCGGCGGCCGCCACTGGTGCTGGCCAGAAGCGGAGGCGGGGAAGGGAAGGGCGCGGTGGCCGGCGGCGCGAGACGGAGGAGGTGGCTATGGACGCTGGAGGGGAGGTCAGCGTCGCCATCGGGTAGGTTCGTCTGGAGAGTGGGGAAATACGTGGCTGTCGTCTGCCGGAGGGTTTGGTGACTGGAGTCGCTCGCGGTCACTGTCGTCCTTGCCGTTCACCTCCAGCGGGTGGTGGACGGGCTGACGGGTGGACCTGCCCGATGCAGTGGAGACTCCAACCAGAGGTGGTAGCTGGACAGCAGTAGTAGGTTTGGCCTTCTGGTTGTCCACGTTTTTCCAGATTCCAGACAGTACATAAAGCAGCAAATCGCATGGACTGACAATAAAACGACTGCAATGGAATTGATGAGAGATTAAAGACACACAAAAAGGTTAAAAGAACTGGAGTTCAAAGAAGCCAACCTCCTCTATATTAGGGTATGAGATCACACATACAACACATATATAACCGCCCTTTGATGCTCTACATTATCTCATTGTGTACAAAAGAATATCCTCCTCAAATATCAAGTCTCCTCTATGTCATCTAGCATCTATAATTTATATGACCAAATATTAACGTTGCTACCCTTTGGCGCAACATATGTCCAATATAACATGAGAATCATGTAAACCTATTCTAGATACCGTCTGGAAACATAGACAAGCGCCTCATCTTCAGAATGTTCTAGCTAGCAGGAGCCAATTAGGGTCCTGCTCTGCTCTGCTTCCAAAGCTGTGAAGACTGGTGCCAACCCGATGTAAGGTCCTTTCGAGGCCTCCTGGAGTTCAGGAAAAATCATGCACATAACCAAGATATAGCAGTTTATTAGTCGCGAGCCGCCTTGTTCTTCCAAGCAGCGGGCTTTGGAATGTTGTCAAAACGAGGGATGGGGAGAGGAAGAGCAAAAGCATCTGTATTTATGCTCCACTTGCTCGCTGACCATATGGATGAACTGGTGTTGGTTTCTGGCTCCTGGAACTCTGGAGTGCTAGATGATTTCCTTACAGTTTGCACACCATTGCCAAACAAAGGCTCCGCCGTTGCAAAAAAGATTCTGCTGGCTCTTGTTCATGTCTGGTCGATTGCTAGACTTTGGCCTCAATGCCAAGCCTTTTCCAGCGCTTGCCCGAAAGTCACCACCATTTTCCTCCCTCGGTAACAGGTCACCATCAGCTTTCTGGCGACGCCTTATAAACCTTTCACTGTCACCATTCTCATCAGCATCACCATCAAGAGAAGAACCTATATTCAAGCTTCTGGTTTTCCTATTCTGAAGAGGGAATGGGTCGAATTTACGGCTCCAGCCACGGCTCAACATCCAAAAAAGCGGATTTGCCTTTATTGTAAACTGCCATCTCAGTGCCTTCACTTGTTTGACCTCTCTTTGGTGGTGGTGCAAGGCCATAGTATCCCTGCAGAAGACTCATAGCTGGCGAAACTTTAGGCTTTGGCGTTTTCAATATTGAATCCAAGATATCTTCATGAATGCGGCGTGGAGTACATTCCCTGAAACGATAATATTATTATGTCATGTAAGGCGTATCATAGAAATAGCAAAAATGGCCTGGAGAAGACTTTATATGATGTAATTAACTATAATTATTGTGGAAAGCCTTTAAGACTCGATAAGCTAGAAACAAGAAGCATTTGCTGCGATAGCAACAAGAGAGAAAGGCTAAGATTGTGTTGTGCATGACTTTGAAGACACTGCCACTGTATTCACCCAAAATGTCTCACAAATGTCAAATGTCTGAAGTGCATCTACTTTGTGACATTATTTTAGACATGTACAGATCGTTGAAGGAGATTACCACAGCCTAAGAAGACAACTAAGATGAATTTGCATAGTGGTTCACATGAACTATTAGCTCCTAGAGTGCTCTTCACATAGCTAATACTGTGGTCACATGAAGACAGCTTAAAATTGTCAACATAATAAATATGCTAAACAGTCTAGATATGCCACATGAATGTTCATACAGCCAGACCCAAAATATAAAGGTATATGCCCACTCAATTGTTAGCTGCATGTCACTAAAAGAAAAAAGTGGCTACAGAAAGATTCTCAAGACTCCTTCGGTTAAAGGGTGCACCAATTGCTGGCAGCTCCAACACAAGGTTATTGTGCATGCACATTTAGCTAAAATCAGTTTTTCCATAACAAACCAAATCAAACTCTAGTGTGTGGGGGTGGCAGGTACCTAACAGGCCAAATCATCTGGCTACTACAGAAGACCAAAAAAGAACTCAAAATAGCTCTACAGGGACTGAAAAACACTTCTAAAATATTAAATGTAAAGGGAATAGCTAAAGGAAAACTGCTGCTTGCATTGAACGCGGAAACAGGACACGACAAAAGCTTAATAACTCTAGCTGCATGTTCAGATTGCAGCAAACGTGGCAAGCCGTTTTAATACTTTATACATCTAGAGTAGCGTATTACTACCACATCCGTAATTCAAAACCTCTGTGGGACTAGAAGGTGTGAGAGGACTTCATAATTTATTTTCAGTTTAGCTTGTCTCTCCAATAACGGATCTCAAAGCAACATCAATAATTGATGTGATGGGAGAACGTCCCCTGGTTGTAGAAAATTTTTTTTGGCAACCATGCAGTTGAAACTTGAAATTACTAGAAACATTTGCATGAAATTACAAAGCTAAGCTTTGTTTTCAGTTGCTATTTCAAGTTGTATTACACACAACGTTCACGTGGCAATAGTTGAGGGCAAGTATTCAACCACATTGCACTAGTGCCCTAGTCTGATTTTGATCTTGACATTCATCTCCTGAGTGAACTTGTATTGACTCTTTAAATAACTACTAGTGATTATTACTTCACACAAAAACATAATCAAACGCTTCATCAGAAAAACACACAACATGAGACACACTGGTAACATGGTTTATGTAGCATGCCATGCTGATGCTCGGTACAATATTTCAGACTAGCTACCTGTCGTCACTCTCATATGAACCATTCTGCTGGTAAGACGACGGAGGATGCCTCCCGGGAGTGGAATCCGCAGTGTCTTGTGTGCAAACATCTGGAGGTCAGTTGAGAGGCCGTTTAACCTCTTAATGTCGGCTACCTACACATTCCGAATACACCAACCAAAAATCAGTTCACTAAAAATACAAAATAGAAAGGAGTTCCACAGTTCCCAAAAATCAGTTCACCAAAAGAACGCTGCTTTTTTTTTTGGTATCCCATCTGATACTCCAATGTATTATTAAAACCAGAGACCCTAAATAATACACAGCAGTAAAGCACATCACTCCCATCGCATTTTACCTCGACACCGTACTTGATGGCGACGCCTGCCAGGGTGTCCAGCTTGCGCACCCGGTGCAGCATGTACTGCCCGCACGACGACATCGACGCCGGCGGCGACGACGACGCCGACGGGGACGAGGACTGCGAGGGCGACAGCTCGACGGCTACGGTGGCCGCAGCGCCCACCTCCTCGATCTCGCCACCGAGGAAGCGGGCCCCGCCGTCCAAGGACCCATTGGTGCGCGGGAAGGCCGGGTCCTTGGGCAAATGGGGGCGGCTCATGACATCCGGAAGCGCGGAGGGGGAGATCTGAGCGCGGGGGCGCAGATTCGGGGCGGCGCCCCGCCGATTCGCCGTCTGTGGCGGCGGCGGGGATACGGTGTGGGAGATGGCGCGAGGAATCGGCGGGTAGAGAGGAGGGGAAGGGCGGTGGGAGGGGAGGGGAGCTCTCTTCACAGGTTTGGTTCCCTTTGACGCGGCTCGGAGAAGAAGGAAGAAGAGAAGGGGGCGCTACAAACGTACAAACGTGGCGCTCGGGAAGTACCCCCAATGCGCTTCAGGCGTTTTTAATCGCGTCACCATAAATAAAATATATTTTTTTTCCATTTCTATCTATTTGATTTAATCGCGTCACCATAAATGGAGGCTTCCCCTAAAATTCTATCTTAGGTCATGTTTGAATCCTTTATTTCGCAGAAATGGAATATAAGTACTGAACAAATTAGACTATTTGGCTTGAAACTTGAGATTTCATAACTATCCCGAAGTTTACAAATAAGTTTATCTCAAATTTATAGGGTGTGAGATGGGAAATAGATTCTATCTATTCTTCTTCTCCAACTTAGACTTAATGAATTTTATGGATTTTTCTTTGCACAATATAGTTTATTATAGGAATTCAATTCCAATGGTCCAAATAGACCTTAGAGAAAACCAATGTACCAAAGCATCAAATCGCAGCGGTAGGAAGTTACACAACCAAGCTCACATAGCCTTCGTCTTTTGGATTGTTTGGTGATGATTTCTATGGTCGATAAAGCCACCGATGTTGTTTTGTTATAAAATAAAAATATTGTACCCGAGTGATAAGTCGTGCTAATAATTAAGTTGAAGCAAACAAGTTTTTCTTCCTCCTTTTTAGCAGTGTTCTCTTCTCCTTGCTCTCCTCACCATGAGTAGGCCCGTCCAACTTCAATATTTGGTGAGAAGAACATCTATTTGTTTACTGGTTGTATTGTCACAGGCTCATGTAACATTGTACGTGATTCTCAACAAAAAAATGTAACATTGTACGTAGTTATGGGTCACTTCTTCGTTACAGTACAATCATCCATATTATTTTATTTGAATGACTTATATGTATCCACCGTTGACCAAATGACGCACGGAAAGCAAATTTGGTATCCCAAGCAAGGTCCACCAAGGCCAAGCCCACACAATCTTACGTCAATCCAAACAAGCAATAGTCCCTTTGTCTTCGAAGCAACAATGAAAATACCCAACTCTTATATGGCGCACGCGCGCTAGCATTGTTTCTGGCGCACACGCGCATGGAGCCTGGCATGCATGCCCAGAGAGCAGGCAGCGCGCGGGTCCTGGGCGGGTCCTGCGTCTTTTTTTTTCTTTCCTTTCTCTTTAAAATGTAATAATTTTCTCGTCCCAAAGATCTGTTTTCAATTCCGTTTTGCACCATCGCGTTTATTATAACGAGATCTATAAAACTAGATCCATGTTGGATATGTTTTGATATAATTTTCGTGATGACAAAAAAATTTATATCTAAAGTAAAAAGTTTTACATCTAAGAGTACAAAGTTATTATTGTTGGAGTAAAAAGTTTCAAATTTTGGAGTGTAAAGTTTTGCTTTGAGATTATAGTTGATGGCGTTTGTTGAGATTAGGGTTAACGTCGTATCTTTGAGATTAGAGTTCATGGTGTTTGATGAGATTAGGGTTTGTGGCATTCTTTGAGATTAGGGTTGATGACGTTGTTGAGATTAGGGTTCATGGCGTCGGTGAGATTAGGGTTATTGGCGCTTCTTGAGATTAAGGTTTACGGTGTTTGCTGAGATTAGTGTTCATTGCATTGCTGAGATTAGGGTTTAGGGTGTTTGCTGAGATTAGGGTTCATGGTTGTCGGCGTTTTTCGGAACTGGGTGCCTCGGGTGCCGGCAATAAAGAATTTATAAGCCGTGTGCCTCCTCCCTCGATGGCGAGCGCAAGATGGACACGGGGACTTGGCCAGCGGTTTATCCCGTTCAAAGCCAACGGGGCCCTACGTCCAAATGGGTGTGTCCCCGCTCGTGTTACCTCGCTCAAAGGTGAGCCCTGCGGTAGGGGTTACAGCGGCGCTGGGGAGAGACGCTGGTCTCAAGCCCCACGATCGTGGGTTATGGTGGTGGTGGTGTCACCGGTTTCCTCCGTGTGAACTGGAGTTGAGCGGGCTCGAATCGAATCGAATCGAATCGACTCGAATCCCTCTAATGAGGCATTACTCCCCTTTTATAGGAGAAGGAGAGAGATAATGTTTACACAGGTGGACACCTAGGTGGCTAATTCCCCGAGGCTACACCGCGTGCATGTTTGGCCGAGGGGTGGGCTGGCTTGGATGTTGCTTGACGACACACGGCCCCGATCCAGATGGTGGACGTGTCGCCCCTGACGGGCGCGACCCGAGGGTCCCGTGGAGGCGCCCCTCACAGATGCGTGATGGCGGGACCGGTCCCGAAGGTTGCCGCTATATGCCGTTTGCCCGAGGGTCTCGCCCAACGGGCGTTTTGACGGTGCTCGGGAAATGAACAAAGTGTCATTCGGTTTCCCCGTCTTGGGTGGTGTAACACGCCATCGGTTCGTTCACTTTGCGTCCCATCGGGCGGATTGGGAGACGATTCGGCGCTTCGATGGATCACCCCCAATCGATGGCACTTGGCGCCGCCTCCTGTCGACCGCATTGAATCGGCGGTTTCCCTTCCTCCGGACGGGAACCTCCCCACCCAGAGGTCGGCGACCCTAAACGGGGGCTAGTTGGGCCGCCTCACCCGAGGATGGAGAGCTGGTCTCCCCGGGCGAGGCGGAGTTTTTACGCCCGAGGGTGGTGAGCTAGGCCACCCCTGGACGGAAGCGAGATTTTCTCGGCCGGTGAGCTAGGCCGTTTCCTGGGACGAATCGGAGATGCGTGGTCGAGTCCGAGACATGGTTTGGCCGCCGTCGATGTGGAACGTCATGGTTCGTTGTTTGGCGAGGGTCCTTGACCTTGTCCTTCGTGGCGTGATGAGCTCTTTACGTCGTGGTGACTCCATTTGGGCCGCTTTGTGGGCGTCCCGTGGGCCGATTTCGCCGTTATGTGAGCGTCGTGGCCAATGGCTCGGTCCATCGTCCGTCGGGCCGCCCCTCCGTCTTGATGATAGCGAGGCTAGGTTTTAAATTGGGCCTTGGCAGGCCGGCATTCTCTCATAGTTTGGAGAATGTCTCGGGGCCCAATATTTAGGTCCCCGACAATGGTGTTGCCGAGATTAGGGTTCATGGTTGTTGAGATTAGGGGTAATGGCTTTGCTAAAATTAGGGTTCATGGTTTTGCTGAGATTAGGGCTCATGGCGTTGCTGAGATTAGGGCTCATGGCGTTGCTGAGATTAGGGTTTATGACGTTGTTGAGATTAGGGTTCATGGTTTTTGCTGAGATTAGGGTTCGTGGCTTTGCTGAGATTAGGGTTCGTGGCTTTGCTGAGATTAGGGTTCATGGCGTTGCTGAGATTAGGGTTCATGGCATTGCTGAGATTAGGGTTCATGGCTTTTGCTGAGATTAGGGTTCATGGCTTTTGTTGAGATTAGGGTTCATGGTGTTTGCCGAGTCACTAAATGATTTTAAAATTTAGGGTTTTGGGACAAGTGTCCTTTTAAATGAATGCCCCCTACTAGGCAATGGGTTTTGGGGCAAGTGTCTTTTGAAGTGCATGCCCCTACTAGGCAATGAGTTTTTGGGGCAAGTGTCTTTTTGAAATGCATGCCCCTACTAGGCAATGGGTTTTGGGGGCAAGTGTCTTTTGAAAAGCATGCCCCCTACTAGACAATGGGTTTTAGGCAAGTGTCTTTTCAAAATTGGTCAAAATTTTTTTTTATAGGTTGGGAGTTTAAATTGTTTAAACTATCATTACAAAGTTTATGATATGATAGTCCAAATTTTTTGGACATACTTATTTAAAGTTTGTAATGTAATCATTCAAAAAAATATACAAATTATTTGAGTGTAACATTTTTATTTTCACTTCCATATGGATGTGAAACCATCCCCGCCCTTTTACTTCTCCCACAAACCCGATGTCCCGAAAGAGAAAATTTTAGCTTGTAGAAAATAAATTTTCTCGGCTTAATGATGCTTGATGGGAGAAACCAAAAAAAAAAACGGCCGCAAAAAATATCTTGACCATTGACAGAAAAAGCCTAGACATGAAAAACAGGCCACTTATGGTGTGGGTGGGTGTTTGCTATTGTTAGCAAAGTGCATGCGCCGCCGGTTGCTATTGCCGCGTGCATGCATGCATGTGCGCCGTTATTGTCGCCGACGATGTGCGCCGCTAATCTTGCAGGTGCACGCGGCGCCAAGTAGTCTCGCCCAACTCTTATATGGCGCACGCGCGCTAGCATTGTTTCTGGCGCAAATAGGATGTGTTTGTTGCAACCGATTTTGTTTGCCATGTGTTTAGCTAGAGGCCTCGGGAATGGTATGGATTGGCAGCTCTGCTTCCTCGGGTGGACCATCAAAATTAAGTCCCTAACATTTGTGTGCTACAGCCTTAATGAATTAACTGACTTCTTTTACTTATTTAAATACAATTCAAATTTAAATACAAAATAGAAAATCAGACCTGTTAGCATTCTAAGGTCAAAAGTATAGTTTAAATTAAAGTAAAAAAATTGCTTTTATGTATACTTAAATCGTATAAATAGGGGTAAACGGGATCTCTGATGTTTCATAGAAATTGTTTGTTACGTCGAGAATCGAAAGAAACTAATTACGTATGGAGAACCAAAATATCTCTCATTTCCGGCACGAATAGATTTTTTTTTTTGAATTTTGAAATAAAGGTTCTTGTCTTGTGGGGAACAATGCACAAATTTTTGGAATCTAGTCATTGTGGTTACTATAAAATGTTTTGCACAACTCTCTACTAGTCAAATTTCTCTCTCGGTGCATATTGTTATCTTCCAATCTTTTTCGATAAATCTCTAATTTACTATCAAGCCGTGTTAGATAATCCATATTCTCATATAGCTTATAATATACACAAACAAAACCAAAAATACAAACAAGAACAAATTAAAAAAAATTGAGAATTCTAACAAAACCCACAAGAAATTGGCATGCTAACGTGGTTGCCTCCACTAGTCAACTACCCCAAGGTTAACGATAATGATACACTACGGGCATTCCCGTCATCTGAACGTGGTAGAACAAAAATCTCCAGATGTGGGTCGTCCACTCGCCCCGCGACGCCGCCAGCCGCCGCCGTTTGGTCCCATCCGTAAGTCCGTCCCGTCTCTATGTTGGCGTCGTGCGAAACAAGGGTGAAACGGTTGCAGGTGCGGGTATACAGATCCTCGTCCGTCTGATCGCTAGCAAGCCCTGCATGGTTAATATTGTCCATCTTTGTCGACAACAGCTTGCACCGATTAGGCATGTTACCTTGCAAAAATAGATGGTCAATAATGATGGATGAAATGAAGAAGAAAGGTTCACCTAAAGAGAAACATAAATATGTCTTCCTCTTTACTAAATCATACTTGTTTGGTTGTGACATGTGTTTTTGTTAGCCTGGTTCAACCAAACAATGAAACAAACCACCATTCCAGCTAAACCCCGCAAAGTAAAATAAAATCAACGCATTAGGTTGCAACAAACGTGCTCTAAAGACCAGGAGCAAGCCACCTATGTGACACTTCGAAACCCCATGGTTTTATCAAAACGCGCCTCATCCCCCTTCATAAATTTTGCAATCATATATATTCATTGTATAATGTTTGTGTTACTTGACTTAAAATCAACAAGCTTGGTCCTTGTGTTTTGAATCTTGGGTGGTTCTATGGTCAAATGAAAGTTTTTTTTTTCAATAAAGATACTCAAAAGGGCGTCTGATCTTATATGGAGTATATTCAAGAAAACAATGGCTAGTACAAAAGATAAATAATTTGACATAAAATACCTTTTTTAAAATAATAGTACATCAAAAACCAGTTTGGCCATCTTCGTCTACAACATCTTGGAGCTTCAAAGATCGCATTAAAAACATCAAAAACTCTCGCAATGCAAAATTTTGAGGACCACAAAAACCACACGCCATTTTCAACAAGATGAACTACACACTGAAAGAGCATTGGCTTTAGAAAATTCACAAGGAGCGCGGCTCATAATCCTTCACTATCATAAGTCCACTAATCATATATTTGTACATATGTCGCCATCAGCAGCAAAGGTGTGCAGCCAATACGCAAAGCACTTACATATTTGTTAATATGTTAAGTAATTTGTTGAACCTCTTCTTACGCAAGCACTCCTTTTTTAAAAGAAAAATTAAGGCTAGCAAAAAGTTGTGCTCTCGCTGCAGCAAGAGGCAAGCTTAACCTACGCATCGTGTGTCTAACTTCACTTGTCTCACACTCGCAGTCACACGTAAATGATAGCCGTATTTACAAATGGTTGTGTGTTATAGGAAGGACCGATAAGCTCTGATAGCTAGATCTGTCGCCTAGATTTAGTGTGTGTTTATTGGAAGAAGTAAATGTCACTACTACAAAAAGGCTACTGAGGGTGCGCCTGACATTTTGATTAGGTGCGAAAAATCCTTACGGGAGACAAGCCACCCCCCGCAATGGCACATTAAGGGTGGCTCGTGTATAAGCCGCCCCTACTGCTATCGAGGCGGTTTAATCACCCGACCGCCCCTATCAGGTCCACAATAGGGCGGCTCTATATTGAGCGCCCTATATAGTGGGTAATTAATTTTAAAATTAAGCACTAAAAATTAAAATTTCATACGGATCAAAAAACTTTCTAAATAACAATTGTAAATCTTGAAAAGTTATGAATCTTTGTTGTTGACCACTTTTTCATTTACATTTATTTGATGCCTTAAAAAGTGGGTTTGAATGTGTAATTTTGAAATTTGAATTTTTCAAATGACCTCGGATGGAAAAACTTTCTAACTAATAATTGTAGATCACGAAAAATTATGAAACTTTGTAGTTGATCACTTTTTGATTTGAAATCATTTAGCCATACAAAAGCTACGTTCAAATGTCTCAAATTTGAAATTCGAATTTTGTAAACGGCCTCGGATGGAGAACATCCTAAATAAAATTTTAGATTTTGAAAAGTTATGAAACCTTATAGTTGACCACTTTTTGATTTGAATCCGTTTAGGGTCTCAAATAGTCAACTTTCACTTTCGGATTTGTATAATATGTGGGGATGCGGAATGAGATATGAACACAAATACATGTGTAGTGCGTTGGTGGGAGCTCTCCACGCCCGAGCAGCCGGGTCGTGGGTTTGAAATCTGGTGGCCGCAATATATTTGCAAAAAGCATGAAAAAATGACCATGTGTAGGCAATGTGGGTGGTCGGCTGGTGGCATCCTCTCCCGATTAAAAAAAATCTTTTGCTATTTTTTTGAATTTTAAAATGCAAAATATGAGATTCACATTAGAGGCGGCCGGTACACGAGCCGCCCCCTGATGTGGCCTCATTAGGGGTGGCTGAGGGAACCGCCCTAAAATTGGAAGCACATTAGGGGCGACTCCAAAAACAACCCCTAATGAGCATCTGGAGCCGCCCCTAAAGAAGGCATTTGTAGTAGTGTGTTGAACCAAGGTAATGTCAATATCGAATTTTGGGTGATAAAGTTTATCACTAAAGCTTTCTTTTTCTTAACATTCTTTCCAGCTAGTTCCTACCTACAGCTACTAAAAGTTACATTCCTGTGCAATCTAAGCACCACCAATTTAATAAACTTAAGAGGCGCAAATGATTTGCAGCCTCCGAGAGCCAAAATGGGTGGGTTCTCTTGCTTTGCTAAAGAAATAAAGAGATATCTTCATTACTCCTCCTTATTCCACTATTATTGTTTACTTCAAAGTGGATGCGACGCATGAGTTATGCCTATGCTGACAATGTACTTGAGTGCGGCTGGTGAGGTGACGCGCTTGACGCCCTGAGCTGATATAAGGAATGTTTCATTATCAAAACATAGCATGCTCTAAGTTTAGATCTGCTAAGTGTGCTGTAGTGTACATGACTTACATTAATTCCGCAAGTCGCTTAGGAAACTGGTCATTCAGAATGTACTCGTAGCCTTTTTTATTCTTTTCAAGGTGGAGGACAAGTTCTTGGTTGATGAACTAAAAATCAAAGGAGGAGGTAGGAGACGTCACACTTCTTAGGCCGAAGCTCTGGAGTAAACAGTTGATGAACTAAACATCGAAGGGGGAGGGAGGAGACGTCGCACTTCTTAGGCCGAAACTCTGGAGTAAACAGTGTTCGTTGCGGCGCTATTGTCGTAGACGGCGAGTTATTAGGTTAGCTAAATCAATCAAATATAAGGCGTTTCTAGCCGGAGCCCCTTCATATTCCACAAATTTTAAAAGCTAAATACAGTATTCGAATGTATCATGGACTGTCACTTAGGCCTTTGAACTTTGAAACTACATTTTTGAGACTTGTCACACTATAACAAATTGGTCTGAGACCAGACACAGTGAGTAGAGCAGTGAGTCAGAACGTGTAAATGTGCAAATATAGAGAGCATGAGTCAGAATGAGTTGAGAGCTTCGAGCCCTCCCTCTCTCCCTCTCCACGTTTTATAGAAAAGTTAGGAGAGGCCGTTCTCTTTATTATATATGGTGATGCCAATATTTATCAAAAAAAATGCCTCTAAGGGCTTACAATAGGCCTAATGAGTCTTGTATTAACAAAAGGGTTAATTGGTTACACACCAATCATATTTTCACGGTTTTTGAACCACACCACCGAAGTTAGCTAATAGGTCTCACACCACCAGAAGTTTTGCACTTCTTTGAAATACGTCATTATGTATGTTTTTGAAGCTCTGGGCCCATCTACAGGCCACTGTATTTATGTATTTCCCTTTATGTCCCTCACAACCAAAGGGTAAGGCCACTGTAGACCTGATGTGTCTGGAAGTGAACTCATGTGTTTGGGAACCAATTTGCGTACCACTGTGTGGATCTTAAGTAGATAGTACTTGGATGTGGACCATGGAATATTTCAATCTTTAATTCTGGAATCTCTTTAAAATGCATTCTGTGTTTAATGTTTAGCAGCCATGTGAACCTAGCATGTTTCCATTTTTTAAAAATTTATTTGTTGTTGATTTACTCCAGGAATAGCACATGCATGCATAATGGCCTGCGTGCATATTTCAAAAGCTAGCAGCCATGCGTGCGTGAGGGGCAGAATGGGCATTACGGAAATAAGTCCACCTAACAGTGGGTCCAAAGCTATGAAAAACTTACATAATGGTGTATTTCAAAAGAAGTGCAAAATATCAGTGGTGTGAGACCTATTAGGTGAATATCAGTGGTGTGGTTCAAAAACATGAAAATATGAGTGGTGTGTAACCAATTAACCCTAACAAAAATTATACGACGAACTCCCTAGCCGTACAACTACACCCAAAACATAACGATGGGTCACCAACATATAACACACCCCAACACCATTGGAGATGGCATAATCCATAAGCTCCTCGAACATCTCCAATTTTCATCGGCGGCCCGATAGAGCGATCTGCCATGCGGTTCTACCGGTACACCGAGTTGAGAGCGTCACCTCCATCTCCAGGCACAACAGCGCTCCAGCACGTCGTCGCCCACAGCCACCTGCGCTCCCTTGGCCTTGTGGCCAGCAGCTCCGAGTAGACGACGTAGTGGCCCTGGATGCTCCATGTGCATGCTTCGTGTACTCCATCGCCGCCGTGGTGTACGCGGGGCAATGCCGACGCGCAGTCACGCGCTGCCGCTCGGCCTCGTCGGACTTGACAGAGAGCAACACGTTCTTGCGGCCCGGCGCACGAACCGGAACTGTGGCATTTTCAAAAAAAAAAAAAAAAAAAAACGGAACTGTGGCGCCGCCACGCCGCGTTGTGGAAGCCGGCCGGACACCCGAGGCGTGTTTGGAACCCAGCAGCGCGGCAACCTGGCCCAGGGACCAGGCCAATTCCAGCCATAGCCATGTTCGGCTGCTGCAAGCCCCCCTGTTTGGTTCCCAGCATGAATTCAGCCTGCCCGATTTGTGGGCGTGTTTGTTTTCTGGTAATACAGCCCGGCCCAACCCCAACTGCCACAACCGCCACTTCCAGATCGTGTTTGATCCCCAGCCCGGCTAGTAACAAACTACCAACTGCCAGATTTCACAAGCATGGCAAATTCAAAGTAGAATTGAAATGCTTAAGTCCTCAGACTATTGTTTTAGTAAATAATGGAGTCATAGCCGAGGTAATTTAACAACAAAATAACAGACACACCGAGATCATGAATTCCCAAGTGCACTGATAGAATACAAATGGACATAAGACTGATATGAGCTCACACAACCATTGGCTCTTCCAAGTTTGTCATCACAAGACCTTCTTCCAACCGAAAAAAATGAAAAGAACCAACAGCATCACCGGTGCACAAAACACCAAACCAACCACAAAGCATAGAGGCGGGAGGATGAACCATAGCAGGAAGAGCGTCCAGCAACAAAGGTTGCTGCTCTCCACCAATGTACTCCAGATAAGAGGCTTCAGCACCTTCTTGTGTTTCAAACTTCTTGAAACAATTGTTTGGAAATCCACTTACCTGCGTGTTGCAAGTTGCCCAGCAGCTGTACACCCCAGGAACCCTGCCACGGTAGACGGCATACCAGGCCATGCAGTCCTTGAAGATGCATAAAACAAGAAGGTCTCAGATCGTAATGCCAAATGATTGTAAAGGTGGCATTGTTATCATCATAGACAGGAAAGATTTGTTTGCCTCAGTCATAGAGAATTTAGATGAAACCAGCCATGGGTGCGGAACTCGAAAACCTATGGTTTTATGGTGAAACAAATCGTTGGCCTTGAGTCCCTCACTGATGACAAGCCTCAAAGGGTGTGCCACATGTTCAATTCATCATCACTGGTGGCCATCCATGCCTAGCCATCAGGGAGTCAAAACAACTCCAGTTGCTTGGGCATGGATGTAAACGGAGCCACCTCAGAATAATGCGTTTGACATCACAGGCAATAGTAAAGACAGGCCTCAGCATTTTTTTAAACTTGTCAAGTGTATAATAAGCATCATTGGTGGCTGCATGATAAGAAATGAGGAGCCACCTCAAGCAATTTAATTTTGCATCATAGGCCATCAACAAACCCAAAAGTTCAGCAAATAGTACCAAGTTCAACAAATATGATAGCCATCAGAGCATAATAGCAAATAGTACCAAATTCATCGATATATTAGCCATCAAAGCATACTAGCAAATGCTACCAAGTTGATTAGATATAGTAGCCATCAAAGCATACCCGAGAAATGGTTCCAAGTTCAGCCAACACAGTCGGGTAATATATTAGCCAACAAAGCATAACAGAAATACTACCAAATGCGGCAGCCAACAGAGGTCGCTAATAGTGCATTATAACTTCCATGTGACCTATAGTTAGCCACCCTCCACAAACACTAACCCAAGAGGACAGGTGTGAATCAGCCTAAGAACCTGCACAAAAGCACCAAAAGATGGCTGCAAAAGAAGGAGAGTGGGTGAGGGGGATGAAGGAACTATACTTCTCCACTCAACCCCTCATCACCTACAAAGGCCTTTGCACTTAGAACTACATGAAGTAGTTCTTGGCCAGGTAGGTCCTCATCCAAATGTCCCTATGGCAGGACTCCATCTTCACAAAGTCAGTAGCAATAGCCTTGTTCTCAAACAGGTAAGTTAAAGCCACAATGAGGGACTCTATGCTGAACCCATGCATCTCCATGACTGCAAGATACAGGTCAGGGGCCACATGAGTAGCCCCTGTCTCCCTAAGTGCAGCTGCCACATCCCTAACAGCATCAGACATGGAGGTCAGCATGATCATCTCATCATCAGTGAAGGTCCCCCTCTTCCTCTTCCCTCCCACTATTTCTGGGGCCTTGCTTCCCTCACCCACCTCAATAGGAGTTTTTTGGTCACTTGGCTCAATCTTTACTGCATGGTTAGTAGGCTGACTCACCCCAAGGGACTCACCAGAGCCATGGCCTGAGAATGCCCAAATATGGCCTCCATATCAGAATAGAACTTTATAGGGCAGTTAAGGAACTCAGCATCCTTAGCGTGGTCCTATAGGTAGGTATGGAGTAGAAGGTAAAAGCAACATAGGTAGGTAAGGAGTAGAAGGGATAGCAAAAATATTCATGGTGCATTCTACCTTGCAGCGGCCCAGGTAGTGATCTTGGTCAAGCATTATAGCACTAGTATCATTGTCCCACAAGGCACCACTAAGCTCCTTAAGCTTAGCAATCCTGGACCACTTGGCTCTCCACTTCCTTAGGTGATTGTACACCCGAGTAGGGCTAACCACATCATCATTGTACTCTTTTAGGCACTTGGCTACCCAATTGACATCCTTG